>JALMGF010000001.1:602500-1202500 GCA_023333645.1 Sceloporus occidentalis | reverse complement strand
CGAGCACTCCTTCAGGTGCCGCAAGGCCCAGAGTCTTGTAGCAGGCCACAATGCGCTCTATGATTCATCTAGCCAGCGTCGAAGGAGACACCTTTCTTCCTTTCCTCGCTAGGCTGTAAGAGATGAAGAGGACTTCCAAGGATCTGAATGGTCTCGTCCTCTTGAGGTATATCTTGATTGATCTGCGGACATCAAGGGTGTGCCAGATCCTCTCTAGCTCAGTCGCCGGGCGTTGGCAAAAGGATGGCAAGATGATGTCTTGGGATGTGTGGAATGCCGAATTGACCTTGGATATGAAAGTGGGGTCTGTGCGTAACAGGATGGAGTCAGGTCTGAAGATACAGAGGTCATCTCAAAACGATAAGACACCGAGCTTGGATACTCTGTGGGCTGAGGTGATGGCGGTCAAGAAAAGCACTTTCCATGACAGGTACTTGAGGGATGCCTCCTTGAGCGGCTAGAAGGGGTGAATTGTGAGAGCCTTGAGCACAGTGTGTAGGTCCCATGACGGAAATCTGTGGCATGTCAGAGGGGCCATGTTAGTGATCCCCTTGAGGAGCCTCCTCAGATGTGGGTTGGAGGAGACTGCTGCCATCTGCCTTTTAAGAGTGTTGGGCTGTAGGCCCTGGTCGATGCCATCATGCAAGAAGAGCATCTGTGGCGAATATCCGTATTGTTAGAGCATCTGTCACTCAGCCTTCAGGCATGAAATTGAAGCCAAGCTGGATCGGGGTGGAACACTTGGCCCTGAGAGAGAAGGTCTTGCCGGACTGGAAGCTCCAGGGTCGCTGTAGCCATGGAGATGATCTCGGAGTGCCAGGCTCTGTGGGGCCACGCTGGGGCCACCAGGATCACTTCTGCCCTCTCCCTTTTGATCTTGCTCATGACCTTGTTCAGGAGAGAGAATGGTGAGAAGGCACAGAGAAGGGTCCTCAGCCAAGAGAAATTTAGGGCGTCTATGTCTATCGCTCCCTAAGTCTGATATCTGGAGACAAAGTGCATTGTCTTGGCATTTAATGGAGAGGCAAAGAGATCTATCTCCAGCTGGCCCAGATGACAGACGATCATGTCGAACACTTTGGGGTGAAGGCTCGATTCGCCCTGATGGATGTACGTTCTGCTCAGCCAGTCCGCTGTCAAGTTGAGTTCTCCCTGGAGGTGTTTCGCTTCTAGGGATAACAGGTTGGTCTCCGCCCATTCTAGAAGGCGCACCTCTTCCATCAGGGATCGAGACCTCATCCCACTTTGGCAGTTGATGTGGGCCTTCGCGGTGACATTGTCGGTCCTGATCAGGACTGCTCTGCCTCGAACCAGATGTGCAAAGTTGTGCAGAGCCAGCCTGACCGCCCTTAGCTCCAGCCAGTTGATGCTGTGTTGTTGTTTGAAGGGGTCCCATGTGCCCTGAGCCAGGAAGGATCCGCAGTGTGCACCCCAGCTTCTCAGGCTCGCATCGGTGATAATGAATCTGTTGTGGCTTCCAGACGGGGGAGCCCTTGAGTTTGGTGGCCGAGGTCCACCAGTCGAGGGAGCGAAGGACAGTTGTTGGGATTGTGAAGGCAATCTTGGACTTCTGAATGATGGCATCCTGGTGTGGGAGAAGGAGCCATTGTAGAGGTCTTGAATGGAAACGTGCCCAGGGTAGGCAATCCATAGCTGAGATCATGAGGCCCTGGAGATGCGCCAAGGTGGAGAGATTGACGGCCTTGGTGTCCAGGACCAGTTGGGACCTCTGCTGGAGGGAGGAGATTCTTTCATGGGAAAGGGAGACAGTACCTTGAGCAGTATCGATTATCGCTCTGAGGTATTGAATAGGGCTGGAGAAAGAGCACTCTTCTCCAGGCTGATGATGAAGCCGTGTTGTTGCAGGGAGAGTAAGATCTTGGCAACGTGGCGGCGGCCTTGGCGGAGTGAGGCAGTACAAAGAAGAAGGTTGTCCAAGTAAGGATAAATGTGGATGTGGGAGCTTCTCCAGTGAGCCACCAGCGCAACCATGATCTTGATGAAGATCCTGGGTGCCAAAGACAGCCCGAAGGGGAGCGCCCTGTATTGGTAATGCTGGCCGGCGTAGGCAAAGCGGAGGCATCTGCGGTGGAGCGTGTGGACCGGCACATGGAAGTAAGCGTGTTGCAGGTCCAAAGATGCCAGATAATCGTGTGGTTGGAGAGCCAGGATCGTAGGGTCTCCATATGCAATCTTTTCTTTTTGACAAACTTGTTTAGGCCCCTGAGATTGAGGATGGCCCGCCAAGAGCCATTCTTTTTGGGGACTAGGAACAAGGTGGAATAGGTCCCTGTGTTTCTCTGGTGAGGGGGAACCGGCTCGATGGCATGGAGATCTAGTAGTTCTTGAATTGCCCCCAGGAGGAGATGATGCTTCTCTGGGTTCTTGGACTTGGGAGATAGAATGAACTTGTCCTGAGGTCTGAAAAGGAATTCTGATATCCATGTCTCAGGGTGTCCAGGACCCACTGGTCAGATGTCGATCTCTCCCAAGTCTGTAGGAACCCCTGAAGCCTGTCCTCCACTGGAGGTGACCCGTCACGCCTGTTGGTTCCTCCGCTGTCCCTTGGAGGCGGCAGAAGTGTTGGAGCCCTTCTGTGGGAATCTGGCTTGCTGCTTCTGCTTGAAGTTGTCCCAACGCTGTCTGGACTGTCTGTTGTCTCTGGACTGATAGGGAGTGGTAGTGGAGGAGTAGGAGGGCTTGGAGGAACAAAAGGACTGCCGCTTGGATCTGGAATGTCTTCTGTCATCTGACTTTTTGTCCATGGGCAAAGCCTTTTTCTTGTCCTTGTCCTCCACCAGGACTGGGTTGAGAGAGTTGCCGAAAAACTGAGAGCCAAGGTATGGTTTGAAGGCCAAGTTCTGCTTGGACTTCTGGTCAATGCTCCAGTTCTTGAGCCATAGTTGGTGACGCACCACCAACGTAGCTGCCTGGGCCCTGGCGCATTGCTGGAGGGTGTCCAGTGTGCCATCAGCGGTATAGGCAGAAGCCTTGGCTATCTTGTTGAGTGAAGTACGGAATCTCCTTTAAAGCTGGTGGTGGCACAGGGAAGAGGTCACCTGCCAGACGAGGCAAGTTGGAGTCAAGAGTGGGAGGCTGTTCTGAAGGGAGCTCTAGGCCAAGGGTCTTGGCCATCTTCCTCAGCAACATGGGAAAGTCGTCAAGTTTGAAAAGTCTGACAGAGGGGACAGCGCTGTTGGCGTCCACCCCCTCATCCTCCAAGCACTTGGCTGGATGGAGGTGGTTGGGGTCCCGCAGGCCATCTTGATGTTGGCGGTTGTGGGTGCGGCCAGATTTGTCCAGGACTGGACCTCTCCCGGGTGTGTGGGGAGCTTCAGATAGTTACTGGGCTAGCAGTCTCTGGGGTGGGTCTGCTGCCGGGGGAGGTTGGGGCCCTCCTGCCTGTGGGGAGGGGGGGTAGTGGCTCCCCTGGGCCAGGCTGCATAGGGAGCCGCTCTGGTGGCAGCGTGAGAGGCTTCTGCCCCCATTGAAACCGCTGGTGGCCACCAGCATCACCGCAGCAGTCACTGCTATGTCACGGCAATTCAACCGTGCCACAAACCCTGTTGTTGCTCCTGTGCAATGCCAGATCGATCAACAACAAGTCCCACATCCTCCACGATCTGCTGGAGGACCAAAGTTGCGATCTGGCTTGCATTACCGAGACCTGGCTTGGGCTTGAAGGGGATGCTGTGTGGGCCCAGGCCCTGCCTGCCGGGTTCTCGGTGAAGGACCAGCCCAGGTTAGGTGGGCGGGGGTGTGTGTGGCCTTGATACATAGGAACACCGTGTCCCTCACCAGGAACCACATCCGACAGACGTCCTATATCGAGTGTATTTACCTGACCCTAAAAGCGAGGGACAGTCTAGGGATTCTGTTGGTGTATCGGCCACCCCATGCGCTAACGGACTCCCTTAACGAGCTGACACAGCTGGTCGCTGAACTGATGCTGGAGACGCCCAGGCTACTTGTCCTAGGCGACTTCAATATCTCCCTCACGGCCAGCTATGTTCCACCCGGTGCAGCTCGCGAATTCATGGATACCATGGCGGCCATGGGCCTGTCCCAGCTGATTTCGGGTCCCACGCATTGTGCGGGTAATACTCTTGATTTGGTCTTCTGTTCGGGTGCGGAAAATCCGTGGGTGGAAATAACAAATATTTCCCCCCTGCCATGGACGGATCACTTCCTGGTAGAGGCAAAAATCAAGGTCGCTACCCAGATCCCTCCCGGGGGTGGTGGACCTATTAGGATGGTCCACCCTCGAAGGCTGATGGAACCCAAAAGGTTCCAGGAAGCCCTAGAGGGACACATGGTTGGAAGTGACGGCGACTCTGTTGATGCCCTGACTAGTATTTGGAATACTGGTCTCTCGAGGGCTATACACAGCATCGCTCCCAAGCGCCCTCTCAGACCCGCTTCCAAACGTAAGCCCTGGTATACGGAAGATCTCCGGGCAAGGAAGCGGGAACTGCGACGGCTAGAGTACCGTTGGCGGAAACACCTTCACTTAGACGACAAGACTCTCCTAGACCAACTGTTAGAGGACTACGGAGAGACGATACGAGCAGCTAAGAATTCGTTCTATGGTGCTCGTATCGCGTCCGCGGAGTCGCGTCCAGCAGAGTTGTTCAGGGTAGTCAGGGAGCTAACTCAGCTCCCTCCTGCCCCGAACCAGATCCTGGAACCTTCTAAGGCCTGCTGCGACCAATTTAATAACTTCTTCGCGGATAAAACTTCTCGGATAAGCGAAGGTCTTAACGCCGACATTCAAGCAGAACCTAGGGTAGAGGCATCCAGAGCCTCCGTGGACTTTGTTAAACTGGATCGGTTTGAGTTGGTAAGTACCGATGATGTGGACAAGATCCTCGGAAGTGTTCGGAAGACGACCTGCTCTCTCGATCCCTGTCCCTCGTGGCTAGCGGCCCAGGGGGGACCGGCTGTGACTTTACTGTTACGCTGGATTATTAATACATCTTTGAGGGAAGGGCAATTTCCATCTGTTCTTAAATTGGCCATTGTAAAACCTTTATTAAAAAAGCCCTCCCTCGACCCCCTGGTACATAATAATTATTGGCCAGTTTCACTGCTGCCATTCTTGGGGAAGGTGATCGAGAGGGCGGTTGCAATCCAGCTTCAGGCGGTCTTGGATGAAACGGATTATCTGGACCCATTTCAAACTGGCTTTCGGGTGGGTTACGGGGTTGAGACGGCCATGGTCGCCTTGGTCGATGATCTCCGTCTGGGCATCGACAGGGGAAGCGTGTCCCTGTTGGTGCTCTTGGACATCTCAGCGGCTTTCGATACCATAGACCATGGTATCCTTCTGGGGCGCCTGGCAGAGGTGGGAATCGGGGGCACTGCGCTCCAGTGGTTCTGGTCCTACCTCTCTGGGAGGTCCCAGATGGTGCAGCTGGGAGACGTGTGCTCCGATGAGAGGGCCCTTAAAACTAGGGTCCCTCAAGGAGCCATTCTGTCTCCCATGCTATTTAACATTTACATGAAACCGCTGGGAGAGATCATCCGGAGACATGGGGCGCGGGGTTATCAGTACGCTGATGACACCCAAATAATCTTCTCTATGTCTCCGACTGATGCAGTGACTGAGGATGGCATCTCTCCTCTCGTGGCCTGTCTGGAGTCGGTAATGGGCTGGATGAGGGAAAACCGACTCAAGCTGAATCCAGAGAAAACGGAGGTACTTGTGATAGGTTCCCCTGGCCCAGGATTGGCGGTGGTTCCACCTGTCCTGAACGGGGTCACGCTCCCTGTGAAGGACTCCGTGCGCAGTCTGGGGGTGCTTCTTGACTCGTCCCTTCACCTGACTGCTCAGGTGAATGCGGCGGTCAAGAGCACCTGTCATCAGCTTCGGCTTATTCGCCAGCTGCGCCCATACCTGGCCCAGAGGGACCTTGAAACTGTGGTACATGCTCTGGTAACCTCGAGACTGGATTTCTGCAACGCACTCTACATGGGGCAACCCTTATACCAAACCCGAAAGCTACAAATGGTACAAAACATGGCAGCCAGGCTGGTCACTGGTACCTCCAGGGCCAGCCACATCACACCGGTGTTAAAAGATCTGCATTGGCTGCCGATTCGCTTCCGGGCACAATATAAGGTGTTGGTGATGACCTATAAAGCCCTAAATGGCTTGGGCCCAGGATACCTGAAGGACTGCCTCTCCCCATACATTCCGTCCCGCACCCTCAGAACATCTGGGCAGCAGTTACTTAGGGTCCCCGGGGCTAGGCTTGTCTCCACCACTAGGAAGACATTTTCCATCGCCGCCCCGGCCCTCTGGAATACGCTGCCCATAGAGCTCCGCTCGGCCACCTCCCTGGCCCAATTTAAAAGGGATCTAAAGACCTTCCTTTTCTGTATTGCATTCCCCGACTAAAGTCCAATGGGCCTCCTTCCTCTTCACTGGCAAGGGGATTGGCTAATTCAGGGCTTTTCTGTTTTTTTATTGAACTTGTGATGGTTGTATTTTTATGTATTGATGTGTTTTTATTATTGTTCTTAACCTGTTGTTAACCGCCCTGATCTGTTGGAAGGGCGGTATATAAATAAAAAGTTTATTATTTATTATTTATTAAAATGGTGGCTGCCATAGGGACAACCAGATGGCAGCCCCCATCCGGGCATTCAAAAGGCCGGAACCCCTGCATGGAGTCCGGCCCCCTCATGGCCTTCAAGATGGCAGCCGCCATGAACCCAGCCAAGATGGCAGCCGCCATCGGATGAGGCAAGATGGTGCCCGCCATCCACGTGGTCAGGGAGGCGCGCACCACCTCGGGACTCAAGCCGGCGCGCTGCTTCCACATAGCCAAGAGGTTGGTCTACAACCACAGGGGTTGCGAAGAAGCGGTGTCCCTCCTGGAGGCCACGTAGGTCCACGGCTCTGGAACGCGGCTGAGGGGGGAGGCTCCGCATGCAGGGCAGCTCTCGGGGGGACTCGGACCACAGTGGCTGTGTGGGGGCCCTGTCTTGCTTAGCATGGCCCTGTGAGTCTCCAGGGCCTGTGGGGAGGAGAGCATAACAGTGGTCTCTTGGGTCTCCTTTGTCCAGCATGGTCATGGGGCTCCAAGGGCCCTCCACATCCTTCCCCCCTCCCTGGAGAGTGCCCCGATGGTCATACACATGGGGGACCTCTCGAGCTAGGAAGGCACTGAAAGTGGCAGCCCACTCCAGTGGGAGGTGGGATCTTGCCTGGGGAGAGGCAGAAGGGGCCCCAGTACTCATGGTGACTGGAGGGGCCTGCGTTGATCTGTCCAGGGGCACTTCACCGGACCCAAACCCAAAATGGGTTGGGCGAGGGTGTGGAGCCTCGGCAGCTGAGAGGGGAGATTCCCCCGCTGGCTGATCTCCCTTGGGCTGCTCCAATCCCAGTTGGGAGGCCAGCTGCACATCCACTAGAGTTGGAGCGAGTGGCAGGGGTGAGGAGCCCACAGCTGCAGAAGGTTTCTTCATAGCAAAGAAGTTAAAAAGAATCCAAAAGGAAAAAAGTCTAAAGGAAAAAAGTTTTAAAAGGTGAGGTCGTTCTGAGGAATGAAGAAAATCCACATCCTGCTAGGAGCAAGGCAGGAAAAAAAATGGACTTCCTGGGTCACCACTCCCAGGAGGAGGCAGGGGGGTCCTTTTGTTATTTTAATTACGTCCCTGCCTCTAGGAGCTCATGGGAGGAGCAACTAACCAATTCTAAGGAGGATTTCATCTTCTCTGCTGGGAAATCACTGTTTTCAGATGCTTCAGGGACTGAGATTCCACTTCATCAAAAGGCCGGTCCTCCCCACACTTCTCCCTGGAACACCAGATTTCAGCCTTGATAGGGTGAAGTGTGGAGTCCTCGAAGACTCAAAAAAGGAAGCCCAGATCCAAATCCTGCTCACCTTGGCCCCAGGAAGAAATGCTCTCACCTGCTGTTCTTTCTCCTTCTTCTCTGCCTCTGCTCGACTCAGGAGGAAACCTTCTGCCAGAGCCACCGCCTGCGAACAGGTATCTGGTCCACATTCCCTGATCCAGTTCCCCATCTCTGGGGGCAAGATGCTCAGGAACTGCTCCAAGATCACCAGGTCCAGGATCTCATTTTTTGTGTGTCGCTCTGGCTTCAGCCACTGACGGCAGAGATGGTGGAGTCGGCTGCAAACCTCTCGGGGTCCCTCTCCCTCCTTGTAGGAGAACTGTCTGAAGCCCTGGCATTGCGTCTCTGAGCTGGCAAGCTCCTCTCTCATAGATCCCTGCATTGTCCTCTCCCAGATTCCCCCACTGCTCTCAGCACTGAGGTCATTGTGGCCTTTTCTTCCTTCAGGACCAACCGATTTTGGTTCCTCCATCTATGTTTTTTTAAATCAAATGAAGCCACAAAGAAGATCAAAGTTATTACTCCACCATCCATCTGAGAGCAAAGATGTCCCTAAGATGCTCTGCTGCAACAGCCTGTAAAAACAATACATTTTATTATTACTGTTATTATCAATGTACATAATAATAATAATAATAATAACAACAACATTTATTTATGTTTCCCCGCCTCTCCCAGTGGATCGAAGCGGGGTTACAGATTAAAAAAGCACAAAGTGTTTACATAAAAATTCAATTAAAAGCAGCTAAAAACAATAAAATATACAACATCATACAGTAACAATAGCATCAACAAATAAGGTAGGGATCATACACAGACAGGGCAAGTCATTCATATCAGGGGGGTATTCATATCAGGTGGGGTATGCTCGGCTAAAAAGCTCAGTTTTAATCGCTTTTCTGAATGTTTCTAAGGACGTCGCCGACGGATCTCCTCAGGGAGAATGTTCCAAAGTCTCGGAGCTGATGTTGAAAAAGCTCTTTGCGAACCTTCTCCTGCCTGAGTCCCAACTGACTCCCCAACTGACCGTTCGGAATTTTCAAATGTTCCAGCCCACAGGCGACTGGCTGGCCCTCAGCTGCCTTTTGATTGGACAGCTGGGAGTGCTTCTCCGTTACAGGAAGCTCTGCCCCCCGGCACGTGGCCCCGCCCTGGAGGGTGGAAGCTCCACCCCCAGCACGTGGCCCTGCCCCGGAGGGTGGAAGCTCCACCCCCCGGCACGTGGCCCCGCCCCGGTGGGTTGAAGCTCCACCCCCGGCTTTGGCCCCCCAGTCGCCTGAGGGACAGCAACCCGGCCCCCGGCTCAAAAAGGTTGCCTACCCCTGATATAGGGAGATGCGGTCCCGTAAGTAACTTGAGCCCAAGCCATGCAGGGCTTTATAGGTAATAACCAACACCTTGTACTGTGCCCGGAAGCAGCTAGGGAGCCAGTGAAGATCTTTTAAGATAGGTGTAATATGGTCAAACCTTGATGAACCGGTGACCAATCTGGCTGCCATATTTTACACTAACTGAAGCTTCCGAACTTGATACAAGGGTAGCCCCATGTAAAGCGCATTACAGAAATCTAGACGAAAGGTTACCAGAGCGTGTACCACCATTTCAAGGTCCCTTCGGTCTAGGTAGGGTCGCAGTTGGCGTATCAACCGAAGTTGATAGCAAGCACTTCTGGCCGTCACATCTACTTGAGATGTCAATCGCAGGGACAAGTCCAGAAGTATTCCTAAACTGCGAACTTTGTCCTTCAGGGGAAGTGTGACCCCATCCAGGACAGGTTGACAAATTTCCTTCCTTAGGCCCAAGGAACCTTTCTCAAGTACTTCCATTTTCTCTGGATTCAGTCTGAGTTTTTTTTCTCTCATCCAGCCCATTACCGACTCCAGGCAGGCATTCAGAGGAGAGATGCCATCCTTAGTCACTGCATCAGTCGGAGACATAGAGAAACATATTTGGGTGTCATCAGCGTACTGATAATGCCGTGCCCCATGTCTCTGGATGATCTCTCCCAGCGGTTTCATGTAAATGTTGAACAGCATTTCGTGGCCTATCTGGAGTCGGTAATGGGCTGGATGAGGAAAAAACAACTCAGCCTGAATCCAGAGAAAACGGAGGTACTCGTGATAGGTTCCCCTGGCCCAGGAATGGCGGTGGTTCCACCTGTCCTGAACGGGGTCACGCTCCCTGTGAAGGACTCCGTGCGCAGTCTGGGGGTGCTTCTTGACTCGTCCCTTCACCTGACTGCTCAGGTGAATGCGACGGTCAAGAGCACCTGTCATCAGCTTCGGCTTATCCGCCAGCTGCATCCATACCTGGCCCAGAGAGACCTTGAAACTGTGGTACATGCTCTGGTAACCTCGAGACTGGATTTCTGCAACGCACTCTACATGGGGCAACCTTTATACCAAACCCGGAAGCTACAAATGGTACAAAACATGGCAGCCAGGCTGGTCACTGGTACCTCCAGGGCCAGCCACATTACACCGGTGTTGAAAGATCTGCATTGGCTGCCGATTCGCTTCCGGGCACAATATAAGGTGTTGGTGATGACCTATAAAGCCCTAAATGGCTTGGGCCCAGGATACCTGAAGGACCGCCTCTCCCCATACATTCCGTCCCGCACCCTCAGAACATCTGGGCAGCAGTTACTTAGGGTCCCCGGGGCTAGGCTTGTCTCCACCACTAGGAAGACATTTTCCATCGCCGCCCCAACCCTTTGGAATACGCTGCCCATAGAGCTCCGCTCGGCCACCTCCCTGGCCCAATTTAGGAAGGACTTAAAGACCTTCCTTTTTAGTGTTCCATTCCCCGATTAAAATCCAATGGGCCTCCTTCCTCTTCACTGGCAAGGAGATAGGCTAACTCAGGGCTTTTCTGTTTGTTATTGGATTTGTATTGCTGTTTTATTGTATTGTTTTTAACTATGCTGTTAACCGCCCTGATCTGTTGGAAGGGCGGTATATAAATAAAAATTTTATTTATTTTTTATTTAATTAGGCAAACTGGCAAATTGATACAGCTTTTGCTACTGTCTCTAAGGAATTCAGGGGTAGCCTACGGAAAGCAAAAAAAAAATGCATCCTTTTCTGGCATTCCGAGGTGAGGAATAAATTTTGTTGTTGTTGTTGTTGTTATTACCTGTGTATGAGGCATTCTGGGGTGCCAAGGGAGTGGGATACAGGCTACAGAGATGGCACTAGCTTTCATTTTGGGGTTGAAAACGGGGCCAAGGGCAGATCATAACCTACAACACTGACCCAAATGCCCACAACACACACACACCAGAGGTTTTTAAATTTGACAAGTGGTGCCTGGTCCTTTAAAAAAAAAGGAGGGGTGGAAAGCACACTTCTGATGCCCCTATCAGTGCTGGAAACGTCACCTATGACCATCGCAGAACTAACTTGGATTGACAGCCAGGCACCTTCACCTCAAACTCGAGTTCTCCCAGAGGGCATTCGTGTTAAAATGCCCCTGATTGGTAGTCAGCACTTGCTTCGGAGAGATTCGGGAGGGGCGCCCCGAATTTGACCAGTTCGTTCCAGAGCAATGCCTCCAGTGTGAATGAGGCCTTCGTCTTCCTTCTTACTATTGGGATATGCCCACTGAGAGACCCACTTCAGGTCACATCTGCCAGAGGTCAGCAATGGCATCCCTCACTCATTGCTCCTGGACTCCAAAACCAAGGAGACTTCCTTTATTTCTGGCATGTCATTTGGGGGAAGAGACAGAGGATGGGGAAACTTTGGCCTTTCTCCTCACTGGAATCTTCTGCCATTCTGTTAAATATAGTCTGCCACCTGCATTTGGACTCTGGCAATAGATAAATGGCTTTTCATCTTCCCAATTTTATTTTCCCCCAGATCTCTTTTCTTCCCTTTCCAGAAGGGGGACTGAGTGTGTCTGTTGCCTTCAAGACCACAGAGAGTCTTCTGGAGCCTCAAAGGCTAAGAGAGTTGGAGGAGCCTTTCCTCCCAGGAAAGCGGGTGAAGGATGGCAGCCTCAGGGCTGGAACTGGAATAGGGGAAAGGATCAGGGGAACATGAAGAACTCTTTCCTATGTTACAAGGAAGAATACTTTCCTATACAGTCACCCAAATGCTTGGAAGACTTATTTCCCCACTTTCCAGACCTTCCGACCTGAATCCTTCAGAGCAGATCAAAGAGACTCACCTCTTTCCTGACAGGGATGTTTCTGCCTTTTTGGACGGTCATAAGGTTAGTCTGTGGTCTTCATGGTCCCTCTATTGTGACTACCTCACTGGGTTGTTGTGAAGGTAAGAGGGTCAGGAACATTTGTGCCTCTCTGGTCTCCTTCCTAAAATCAGAGAGAATGTTTTAAAATCAGATTTATTTCCCTTGTGTTTATTTGCTTAAAACTAGTTTCAATAACCATTGCAACTCTAGCCATAGTTACAGAAAGAGGCTTTCTCTCCTAATGGACTGTTGGGTGCAAACAGTGGCTGAATTGCCCCATGGATTTCCAGAGGTCTTTTTAAAGGATGGATAAACATACGAAAACAACAAAACTGTGTTTCTGGAGGAGTGAAGGGGACGCAGGGGGGCCGGGCTTCCTTCCTTCCTCTCTTTCTCTCCTGGGGCCCTTTTCCATTCAGGGAGCCCAAAAGGGCCTCTCTCTCTGGGTCTCCTTGTGAGGAGGAGAGGCCCAAACCCACCCAGCAGCCCCAGGAAGAAAGGCTCCCCATGGGAACTGCCCTCTTCCACATTCCATGAGGGTCCTGGGGGAGAGGGAGGAGGAGGGGAGGCTGGGGATGCAGAGGAGCATTGCCAGGTCCTTTCCCTGGAGAGAAAGAGGGCAAAAGGGGGGCAGCCCCTCCTCCTCCCCCAGAAGCCAGGTCTCCATGGGCTCCCTTCATCATCCCCCCCATCATCCCCCTCTTCCCAGCCCCTCTCTCTTTCTGGGGAGCAGGGCTTCCCTCCTTCCTCCCTGAGAGCCTTCCCTCCATTCCCAGAAGGGACCCCCATCCGCTCTCCTCCTCCCAGCAGAGCCCTCCCTTCAAGGGCTGGGTCTCCCTTCATCCCAAAGTGCTCTCTCTCTCTCTCTCTCTCCAAGGACCCATGGCCCCTAAGACCCACAGAGGCCCCTGGGAGGCGGGGGCCCACTCCCTTCCCTTCCCTACCTTCCTTCCTCTCTCTCTGGGCTTCTCTCTCCCACTAACACCTGGCCTTTCCAAACACTTTTCCTGCCTCCGCTTCTCCTCCCTTCGAGGAGACTCTCTAGGAATCTGGGCCTCCGCTCTAACGCCGCTTTGGGGGACTGTCTAGGAATCCGCGTCTCGGTGCCTCGCCTCCTTGGCGGACTCCGCTCTCTGTTCTCTCTCTGCTGAGGGACTCTTTGGGAACGTTATAAACTCCTCCGTTTCCTTTAGAGGAAATCATGAGTTGTGCCAAAGCAATTTCTTAAACATGAAACAGCTGCCTGGGTATCAGTTCCTGTTTTCAGTTTGAGAGCCATGGAGTGTATGGAAAACACGCAGGCATTCTCAGTGTAGGAGAAGTCTGGAAAGGCTCCCTGGCAGCTTCCTGGCCCAGAATGTCTCCTTGGGCTCCTGCCACCCCCCACTCTGCCCTTGGCTTTCACTTCTCCCTTGCCTTCGCTGCCTAGTGGGCCAACTATTGAATCACAGAATCGTAGAGTTGGAAGAGCCCACAAGGGCCCTGATCCAGTCCAACCCCCTTCTGCCACCATGCCTTTTTAGATTGTAAGTCTGAGGGTAGGGAACCGTCTATTATCCCCTCTGTTGTAAACCACTCGGATTCCCAGTGATTGGGTGGTATATAAATAAATCCTATTATTATTATTATTATTATTATTACTTGTGTGACCCTTGGTTGGGAGGAAGTGATTTACAGGTTAAGCTGCATCTTATTCTGTGTTTGAATGGCAAGACCTTAGGCTGGAAGGATACGTGTAGTGGATGTGTATCTATTTAGCTAGCAATCCGTTGACGGCAGGAAAACCAATGACCCTGGGTGGTGTTCATTTTCATGCATTGAGTCTTGACCGTTGTTTACTTTCAGCATTTCTTCTTTCCTGTTGACAAAAGCGTTTATCAGACAGGGTTTCTGCAGCCCAGATCTGGGGCTTCTGTGGATTGGGCAATTCGCATTGACGTGTTATCCAGAATGTATTTCCATACCTGGTTGATTTCAATGGGAGCCTCATCTGCGGGGCTTCAGAGGGACTTCCAAACTGGCTCCTCATTTTGGCATGTTTTGGCGAGTTTGCTAAATAAGGGGATTGACGGGAATCACATTGGGGCTCTGTACAATCTCACTGCGAATTGGTCTGGTATGGAATTCCAATTTGCTTGTTCTCCTGACCACCATTGCAAAGACCCCGGGGTTGCAAATCTCCTATGATGCCCTGCTGCAATTTGCCCCATTTGCTTCCGCCGGGGCTGTGGAGCGATCATGGCTCCATCGGGGCTCTCTCTCTCCTTCCCTCTCCTCCCCCACTGCAACTTCAGCAGAGCAGCTGGCCAGTGAGCGCTTTCTCCCTCCTGCTCTCCCCTCTCTCTCTCACACACACATACATATTTCAGCCACATCTATATCTACATCTATCCTCCTGTCATTCTCATCTATTTCACATACACACACACACACACACACACACTCATACATGCATACAGACAGACAGACAGACACACACACACAATGGGGGGGAGGTGCCTGATGGGAGCTCCGTTCATGCCCTGCCTTTGGCCTGACCTGAACTGACCTGAACTGACCCTTTTCCTCCTGCTGACAGGTCACTGAGGCTGAGAGAGAGTGACCTGTCAGTTCCAACTAAAGTAGACCCATGGAATCAATTGGGAATAAAAGGGAAATGCAGCGCAGGCATATAACAATAATAATAATAACAACAATAATAAAGGCTCTTAAGTTCCAGGAGGTGACGTTTGCAGCACTCATTGGGCATCGGAAGTCTGCTTCCCCCTCCTTTAGAGTCAAATTTTGTTCACTTTAAGGCAGGGGTAGGCAACCTTTTTGAGCCGGGGGCCAGGTTGGTGTCCCTCAGGCGACTGGGGGGCCGAAGCCGGGGGTGGAGCTTCAACCCTCCGGGACGGGGCCACGTGCGAGGGGTGGAGCTTCCACCGTCCGGGGCGGGGCCGTGTGCCAAGGGTGGAGCTTCCACCCTCTGGGGCGGGGCTGCGTGCCGGGGGCGGAGCTTCCACCCTCCAGGGGCCACGCCTTCCCATCTTTGCTGGCCTCTGACGGGGCCCCAGGCCCCGTCAGAGACCGGCAAAAAAGCTGGTGGGGGCCACCAGCGCTGGAGAGCCCCCTGGAGGGCCCCAGCGACGGCACCGGGCCTCCCAGAGGCGCCCTGCCGCCATCGGAGCCCTCCTGGAGGGCCCCAGCGATGGCAAAGGGCCCCCCAGAGGCCCGCTGCCACCCTTGGAGCCCTACTGGAGGGCCCCAGGGATGGCAAAGGGCCCCCCAGAGGCCCCCTGCCACCCTCGGAGCCCTCCTGGAGGGCCCCAGGGACGGCAGCAGGCCCCCCAGAGGCCCCCTGCCGCCCTCGGAGCCCTACAGGAGGGCCCCAGGGACTGCAAAGGGTCCCCCAGAGACCCCCTGCAGCCCTCGGAGCCCTCCTGGAGGGCCCCAGGGACTGCAAAGGGTCCCCCAGAGACCCCCTGCCGCCTTCGGAGCCCTCCTGGAGGGCCCCAGGGACTCCAAAGGGTCCCCCAGAGGCCCCCTGCCGCCCTCGGAGCCCTCCTCGAGGGCCCCAGGGACTGCAAAGGGTCCCCCAGAGACCCCCTGCCGCCCCCGGAGCCCTCCTGGAGGGCCCCAGGGACTGCAAAGGGTCCCCCAGAGACCCCCTGCCGCCCTCGGAGCCCTCCTGGAGGGCCCAGGGACTCCAAAGGGTCCCCCAGAGGCCCCCTGCCGCCTTCGGAGCCCTCCTTGAGGGCCCCAGGGACTGCAAAGGGTCCCCCAGAGACCCCCTGCCGCCCTCGGAGCCCTCCTGGAGGGCCCCAGGGATGGCAGCAGGCCCCCCAGAGACCCCCTGCCGCCCTCGGAGCCCTCCTGGAGGGCCCCAGGGACGGCAAATGGCCCCCCACAGGCCCCCTGCCGCCGTTGGAGCCCTCCTGGAGGGCCCCAGGGACGGCAAAGGGTCCCCCAGAGACCCCCTGCCGCCCTCGGATCCCTCCTGGAGGGCCCCAGGGATGGCAAAGGGTCCCCCAGAGACCCCCTGCCGCCCTCGGATCCCTCCTGGAGGGCCCCAGGGACTGCAAAGGGTCCCCCAGAGGCCCCCTGCCGCCCTCGGAGCCCTCCTGGAGGGCCCCAGGGACGGCAGCGGGCCCCCCAGAGGCCCCCTGCCGCCCCCGGAGCCCTGCTGGAGGGCCCCAGAGACGGCTGCGGGCCTCTTAAAGGCCCGCCACCGCGGCCGCCGCGGCTGCCCATCACGGCTTTTCGCCGCTCTGGGCGCCGCCATTTTGGGCGGCAAAATGGCGGCGAAGTGTCGCGTGACCTCCCCCAAGGTCGCGCAAGATTTCGATGCCATTTTGGGTGAAAAAATGGTGGCGCCCATAGCCCCAGAGGCCGCTCTGGGCGCCGCCATTTTTTCACCCAAAATGGCGGCAAAGTCTCGCGCAACCTCGGGGGACGTCGCGCGGGACTTCGCCGCCATTTTGCCGACCAAAATGGCGGCGCCCAGAGCAGCGAAAAGCCGCGGCGGCGGCAACAGGAGGCAGGGGCCAGCCGCCAGGCCTCCGCGGGCCGCATCCGGCCCGCGGGCCGGAGGTTGCCGACCCCTGCTTTAAGGGTTTCTTATTTGGATACCAGTCCTGAAGAATAGCAAAATAAGGACTCAGCAAATGCGAATGGGAAACCATTCAGAGTCAGGGGCTTTCCCAGCAGATAATTGATCACCAATTAGCAGACATTAATCCTCGTTTGTATTATCCTCCCAGGCTGAGGCCAGCCATCAACACAGAACAATACGCATGCAAATCACCCCTGCATTCCCAGGCTCACACAGGATATATACACCCAATTTTTCCAGGCAAAGCTCTCTCTGAAGATGCCAGCCACAGATGCTGGCGAAACGTCAGAAAGAAACTCTACTAGAACATGGCCACATAGCCCGAAAAACCCACAAAAAACTATGGATGTCGGCCCTGGAAAGCCTTCAACTTTACAATATACCTATGTTTAAATCCTATATACCAATCAGCAGCAGGTTACAGACCGCCGAAAAGCGGCGGCCTGCACCCGCCCCTTTCCAAGCCGGATCGGGGCCTCAGTGGCCAGAGCGGCAGCCGCTGAGGTCCCGATCCGCCGCTTTCCAGGCCGCGGGGAAGCGGCAAAAAGCCCCTTCCCCGCAGCCTGGAAAGGAGTGTCCTTGGGGCTTCAAGCTCCAAGGACACCCCATGGTGGCGGGGAGGAGGAGAAAGGGGCCACTTGGCCCCTTTCTCCTCTGCGTTGCTGGGCACAGCCGTCTGAAGGCTGTGCCCAGTGACGCAAATGGCAAAAGGAGCTCCGTTTTGGAGCTCCTTTTGCGGCTGGGTAAAGGGCGTACTATGCGCCCTGGCGCGGCGTGACGATGTCACGTCCGCGGCGCCCAGTATAAAGGCGTCAAGGTCATGACGTTGTAATGCCGGTGGCCATGTGGAACGGCCGCCGCCATTTTGTGCACACTCCACGCGTGCTAGGGTTGGGGGCGTCTGGAAAGGACGCCGCTTCCTAACCCTAGCACGCGCAGAGCGCGCACTTTTAGGCCCATCTGTAACGGGCCAGCGTGTAGCTTAAGAGTTCTTTGTCCAAGTCCCTATAAGGACAGGTTGCTTACCTGTAACAGTATTTCTTCGAGTGGTCATCTGCGAATACATACAAATGGGTTTCACTGCGCCTGCACAGTGCTGTTCGGAAACTTCTGGAATCACTGGGCAAAGTTTACTTTGCAACATATAGAAACTTTTTGGTGGTAACTCCGCCCACCCGTTATAAGGCCCCTGCCTTCCCGCTCTTTTCCCCAGTTCCGCAATTTTTCCGCCAAGCAGGCGAGGGAAAGAGCCAATAAGAGCAGGACAGGTGGGATTTGTATGTATTTGCAGATGACCACTCAAAGAAATACTGTTACAGGTAAGCAACCTGTCCTTCTTCTTCATGGTCTCTGCGAATCATACAAATGGGTTTAGACTGACAAGCTTAGGTAAGCGGCAGAGGGAGTGTAAACCAAGGGCATATTTATTGCAACAATAAACACCTTGAACCATAAAAAGAGTCAGTCTTTTTGTTCAAGTACAAAAACTCAACACAGCAATAACATTGCAAAACCTGAGAAGGGGATCAAAGGTCATGCAAGACCAGTCCCATTGGGATTGTGCAAATCATCATTCAACAGAATGTAAAACAGTGGCATTATGTACATAAACATTGAAAACACAAACCATCAGTATTGCAATCAATGCAACCCTGAAACCAACACAGCCCTCCCGAAAGCTGCGTCTCGGATGGCTCTGGTGTCCAGCCTATAGTGCTTTATAAAAGTCAATGGCTGGGACCAGACAGCAGCCTTACAGACATCCTCCAAGGGAATGCCCGACAGGAATGCAGAGGATGCTGACACTGCTCTCGTGGAGTGGGACCGAACCCTGCCAGGGAGAGGTTTACCCAGCAGTTCATAGCAGAGGTGGCTGGTACCAGCCACCCATTTGGAAAACCTCTGCGCAGACACGGGCAACCCCTTCTTCGGTTCCGAGTAGCATTGGAAAAGTCTCTTGGACCGACTGGAGGCAGCAGTTCTGTCTAGATAAAACGCCAGCGCTCTCCTGACATCAAGAGAGTGCAGGCTTCGCTCCGCATCCGAAGTCGGATTGGAAACGAGGGTAGGCAACACAATGTCCTGGCACATGTGGAAAGCAGACACAACCTTAGGTAAGAAAGTAATGTCTGTCCGAAGGAGCACCTTGTCCCTGTGAAACCTCAGGAAGGGCTGGTCCCTCCGCAAGGCACAGAGTTCGCCCGCACGGCAGGCAGAGGTGATGGCCACAAGAAAGGCGGTTTTCCAAGTCAGTAGTCTCAAGTCCGCTGTGGCCATCGGTTCAAAAGGCTTGGATTGGAGCGCGGCCAGCACCGCCTCCAAGCTCCAAGCCGGGGCCGGTACCAACACAGGAGGGTACAGGTTGGCACATCCCTTCAGGAACCCCTTCACCAAGGGGTCCCTAAAGAAGGAAGCCCTACCCTCAAACTGGTACCTGGAACAAATGGCAGAGAGGTAGCACTTGATGGATGTGAGGCACAACCCCTCATCCAACAGTGCCATCAAGAACTCCAGCACCACTGGAGTGGAAACTTGAGCAGGAGACAAGTCCTTTCGGTCAAGGAAGAGGCTAAACCTCCTCCACTTCAGGGCATAGGACCGCTGGGTGGATGGCTTCTGCGCAGCCAGGATCACCGTCCTCACCATGTCCGGCAGTGAGGCTAGGGCTGGATTCTCCAACGGCAGGCTCTCGATGTCCAGGTGCAGAATCCGGCCGTCCCGGATCGACAGCAGGTCCGGACGGAAGTCGAGGCGGAGGAAGCATCTCTTGGAGAGGTGGAGAAGGGATGCGAACCAGGGCTGTTTCGGCCACCACGGCGTGATCAAGATCGCATCCGAACGGTCCGTTGTCATCTTGGACACCACCCTGATGACGAGAGGGAAGGGAGAGAAGGCGTAGAGCAGCCCTCCCGACCAAGGGAAGGTGAACGCATCTCCGAGGGATCCGTCCATTCGCCTCCTGGAGCAGAACTGGGGACAGTGACTGTTCCCTTCGGTCGCGAAGAGGTCAACTTGGGGGGTTCCCCACCGATCGAACAGGTCGCTGACCGTCTCTGGATGGAGCCTCCACTCGTGGCACACCGAAGGGGACCTGCTCAGGTGGTCCGCCAACTCGTTGTCTTCTCCTGGGAGGTGAATCGCCTGAAGGAGCACCTGTCTCTGGATGCACCAGTCCCAAATGCGAAGAGTAATCTCGAGCAGAGTCTTGGATCTGGTGCCTCCCTGTTTGTTGATGTAATACATCACGGTGGTGTTGTCTGTCCTCAGGAGGACCACCTTGCCTGCAACAGCGAATTCGAATGCCCTCAAAGCCTTCTCGACTGCGAGCATCTCCAAAGCATTGATGTGAAGATGCTTGTCCTGGGCCGACCACTTGTCCTTGACAACCAGGTTGAGCAGGTGGGCGCCCCAGCCCTCCAGGGAAGCATCAGTTGTCAACGTCAATAGAGGCTGAGGTTGATGGAAGGGCATCCCGATGCAGACGTTGCGGCTGTCCAGCCACCATCTGAGTAAAGCAGCCACCGGTCTCGGTACCGTGAGCCACTTGGACGGAGGGTCCTCCATCGGAGAGAAGACTGAGAGGAACCAGGACTGCAGTGGTCGGAGGCGAAGCCTTGCCCACGGTGTCACGAACGTCGTTGACGCCATGTGTCCCAGAGCCACTTGGACGTCCCTGGCCCTCACCCTTCTGTGAGAGATGCAAGGCCTCAGCGCTGCAACCAATGCCTGGAAACGGTCTGGAGGGAGAAAGGCGGAGCATCTTTCGGAGTCGAGGATGGCCCCAATGAACTTGGCCTGTCTGGTCGGGGTGAAGTGTGATTTCTCTTCGTTGACGACCAGGCCGAGGGAGTCCAAAAGGTGCAAGGCGAATGAGATTGCCTCTCGGAGCTCCTGCTGTGAGTCGGCGACAAACAGCCAGTCATCCAGGTAAGGGAAGGCTCTGTAGCCCTTCTGATGAAGGTACACCACCACTGGTGCCATGCACTTCGTGAAGACCCTCGGAGCCGTGGCAAGGCCAAAGGGGAGCACGTTGTAGTGGTACGCGGTGGAGCCGACGGCGAAGGCGAGGAATCTCCTGTGGGACTCCTGAATTCCAATGTGGAAGTAGGCATCCTTTAAGTCGACCGTCGCGAACCACAGGCCCTGGTGGAGAAGCGACAGAATAGAAGCCAAGGTTACCATCCGGAACCAGCGGTATTTAAGGAAAAAGTTCAACTCCCTCAAGTCCAAGATTGGTCTGATGCCCCCATCTGCCTTCGGTACCGTGAAGTACCTGGAGAAAAAGGCCCTGGAGCATTGCTCGGGCAGTAACGGGGGATTGCCCCCTTGTCCAGCAAAGTGCGCACTTCGTTGAGAAGGGTGTCCGAGGGGTGAGTGGACATGAAGGCTCCGGTTGGAGGGAGCTCTTGGAACTCGAGGGCATAACACCTACGGACGATGTTGAGGACCCACGGGTCCGTTGTGATGGCGGCCCAGGTGGTGACAAAGGGCCTTAAAATGTCCAAAAAGAAAAAGGAAGGAGAGACGAAGCGTGCTGCAACCCTTCAGGCTCTCTTCTTCCACTGGTCGGTATGCTGCCGGCGGGACTTTCGGTACCGAGGAGGAAAGTTTCGGCGGCCAGAGGAGGAGGAAGACTGAGAGGGATAACGGCGCCTCTGGGGTCCCTGTTGTTGGGGTTGACGGTCCTGCTGGAGGGTCCCCTGCGACTGACCTTGCAGCTGCCACGGGCGCTGCCTCTTCCTGAAGGGCGAGATGGAGGAGGACGACATCCCATGCTTCTTCGCCGCCGCCTTCATCCTGAACTTTCTGTTCAGGCGTTCATCGGTCTCGGCGTGGAAGAGGCCAGACCCATCCAATGGCATGTCCTGAATGGCCGCCCTCACACTAGAGTTGAAGTTGGACCCTCGGAGCCACGCATGCCGGCGGAGAGCCATCGACGCCGACATGGTCTGTCCAACACAGTCTGCCATGTTCCTGGAGGTGCCGATGGAGTGGGCCTCATCTCGGATCTTGACGAGACGCCTCTGAACCTCGTCCGGGACATCAGGGACGAGCGGCGAGATTCCCTCCATGAGGGTCTGGATGTAGGCCCCCATGCAAGCGTTGTAGTTGATGGCCTTAACCGCGAGGGCCACAGCAGAGTAGGCCTTCTTGGCCAGGCCATCAACTTTCTTCGCCTCTCTATCCACTGGCGAGGTCGCCTGCTTGGGGACGAAGCCTTGCTGAGCCCCCTCCACAATCGCCGAGTTTGGCTTTGGATGATTGGTCAGCCACGCACAGCTTGAAGGGGCGATCCAATAAAGGGACTCAATCCTCCGCAACGACCCCACCAGGGAAGCAGGAGTATCCCAAGGCCTGCGGACAATGGTCTCGAGGGACGGCAACAGCGGGATGGAGGGCGGCGTGGGAACCCGACCATGGACACGGCGCTCCACCGGATCCCGGGCCTGCTCGTCGGGGAAAGAGAGCTCGATGTCCAGGGCCCTGGCCATCTTGATGATGTGCTCGTTGAACGAACACACATCATCGGTCGGTGAAGACGGCTCAGGGTGATGCATCCGCTGAGGGGATGCCTGAATGGAAGTGTCATCCTCGCCAGAAGGATCCCCCGCCAGTGACATAGGCTCCTCATCAGAGTCGGAACTTGATGAGAGCTGCACATCAGGCGCCTGGACTCGAGACATGGGACGGGCTGGAATCTGGAGGGCAGGCAACTCCGTCTCAGGGCGAGCAGCGGAACACGACGGGACATCAGGCTTCGACGCCACCGAATGCGAAGTCTGGGGCTTCTCCTTCCGAGGGGCTACAGGGTGCAGGTTCAGCTGGGTGAACTTGCGGAAGGCAGTCTCCTTCGGTACCGACATGTAATACCTTCCCGTCTCCGAGGTGTAAAACATGTTGGTGCCCTCGTCCAGCGGCTGGTCGTCGTCCCCACTGGTCTCGTTGTCTTCTGAATGGAGGGAGAGGAGGGGCGACTGCTCCCTCACGACTCCGACGGCCTCCGCATCGGGGTGGACGAAGTCGACAGTGGCTGGCAACGGGGTGTCCAGGAGAGGAGCCGCATGCGAGGCAGAAGATCCGTTCGGGCGAGAGGAGGCGGGCGCAGGAGAGCGAGCCTTCTTGGTCGGGGAGCGAGTCTTCTTCTCCGGAGCGCGAGACTTGTGAGAGGAGCGCTCCTTCCCCTTTGAGGAAGTCGAAGCCCCACTCTGGCCATGGCTGGATTTCTACTTCTTCGCGCCCGAGTCCCCCAGGGTCTCCTTGGAGTGCCGCTTCTTGGACGGGCGAGGCGTCTCATCAAGAGGAAAGAAGAGATTGTCCGGCAAGTCGGAGAGGGCTACCGCTGCCACCGTGGAAGGCTTGGGTGACTTGCCCTTGTCAGCCACGGTCTTCTTCGGAGCCACCGGCGTCCCCACCTTGGCCAGCTCGGAGGCATGTCGGGACGGCTTCGACTTGGAGGGTGGCACTGGTACGGCCAAGGCTTCCGCCTCCGAACGGTCCCTCGGTCGCGAGCCCTCCGGGGACAGCTTCCTCCCGGGCTTCGCCCTGGGCTCGGAGCCCTCAAGCCCCGAAGTTTTCTGGGGGCGCTTGGAGGGCTTGTCGGTGGCACTGGGTTTCTGGGAACCACGGGCCACATCAGTGGTGGAAGAAAACTCTGCCGTCGGCGGGGCAGACACCACACTAGACACGCTGGCCTGGGAAGAAGAGGCCGGCGGCGCAGCAGAGAGGGCCAATGACGGATGAGAGCCACCCTCCTGGACCTTTCCCTGAGCGATTGCCGAAGTCAACCGGGACTCACGGTTCTTTCGAGCCTGCGAGGAGAGCGACTTGCAAAGGGGACAAGCCTTCGGGTCGTGGTCCTTGCCCAAGCAGAGGAGGCAGGAGGAGTGAGGGTCTTGAATGGGCACCTTGCCCCTGCAAACGTCACATTTCTTGAAGGGTGCAGGCATCCTTCCGAAGTCGTCAAGTTGAAAGGAGAATCCAAAACGAGGTCAATCAAGCCGAAAAGTCTGAAGTTACCGGGGCAGGAGAAAGAGAATGGTCAAGAGACGGTTCGAGGTCAAAAGTGAAAGTGATTCCAAGCAAGCAAGAGCGAGAGAAAGTTCCCTGAAGCAGCTAGCGCGGCGGAAAAAAGGAACTGGGGAAAAGAGCGGGAAGGCAGGGGCCTTATAACGGGTGGGCGGAGTTACCGCCAAAAAGTTTCTATATGTTGCAAAGTAAACTTTGCCCAGTGATTCCAGAAGTTTCCGAACAGCACTACGCAGGCGCAGTGAAACCCATTTGTATGATTCGCAGAGACCACGAAGAAGAAAAGGGAATTACACCTGGAGATCATGGCTTCAGGCTTTGGAAATAATTCCCTCTGAAGCATGCCGGCTAATAAAACTTGCTGATTTCTTGCAAACTTCTGGGGTCTCCTTGGTTGAATTTTCTGGAATATCTGCAATAATGGTAAGAGTGTGGAGGAGGGAGTGGGAAGGTGGCCTCGGTACTTCCTGGTGTATCCTGCTCTTGTCTCTTGCTTTCTTACACATAGCCAGCAGCAGTGGCCACAGCAATTCCTGCTTCTCAACCTCGCCTGGCTCCTCATGGGAACAGGCAGGAAGAGACTCTTCTTCTGAGGCCAGTGTTCTGAAAACTTCAGTGCTAGAGAGCCAACGAGGTGCATGTTTGTGGGGGGAGAAGTGGTGCCTGACCACCAACTCTCTGCCCTTCCTCTATTGCCACCACCTGGATCTTCCTACTGCCTTCGGGGAAGGGAGGTGTACCACCCAATTTGGGAATCATTGGTGTGATGTATGCCAAGATGGGCAGTAGAAGGCAGTTCACCTGGACCTTTACTGGCTTGCTCCATTGCTCTTATCGAGTCCTGTGTGGCTGGAGATTTTGGTGGGCATGTGGCCCACTTGCAAGTTGACATTCTGGGCCATTTGACTGTTTTCCGAACCATCTGGGCCATAAACAGGGTTAATGAACAGAATAAGGTGTCAGTTCTAAAATATTTTTCTCAGCTGTGCCTGACAATAGGGTTAAGCCTTGAGCAAACCATTTCCCACACTGCTGGCATATTTATGGTTTCTGTTGTCAGTACCGGTCACCTCTGGTCCAAGGATTTAGACAGTCTTGGTGAGAGAGAAAAAAGACTTTCTTTCAGACCAAGGACAATAGTAATCAGCCAGCGTTTAAGTTGGTACTAAACATCCTTACCCTCTTGTCACTATATATAGACTGGAGCTTCCTAGCCCTGCCTGTTTGCAATTTAACATTTTGACTTCTGCCTGGTAACTGTACCACAACCTTTTGTTTTATGCCTGGTAACTGCATTGTAATTTTTAATTTTTGCCTGGTAACTGCACTGTAACATTTGATTTTTGCCTGGTAACTGCTATGCAGCACTTTGATTTCTGCAACTGCAGTAAAACTCCTCCCAACTGTTCTTTGAAAACGGCACCAAAATTCCAACTCACCTAAAACATATAACACAATCTATATACACATATATTATTTTTATTTAATACAAACAACATAACCAATACAGAGATCATTTCAGCCCCAGGTTCAGAAATGTATACATACATTTCCCAACTTCATCTATAATAACAGAACCAAAACTCTTCTGGGTTCTCACATCTCTCCTGTGTAGACCCTCTGGTGTTGTGACTGCCAACCAAAGTATTTTCCTCACAGCTGGCATTTGTAAAGCTTCTCTCTTGGGTAGACTCTCTGGTGTCTCACAAGATATGAATTCAAAACAAAACATTTTCCACACTGCAGGCATTTGAAAGGATTGTTTCCTGTGTGAAATCTTTGATGAGTCATAAGGTTTGATATCTCAGCAAAATATTTCCCACACTGTTGGCATCTATATGGTTTCTCTCGTGTGGACTATCTGATGAACCATAAAGTATGACTTGTTGGCAAAACATTTTCCACATCGAAGGCATTTGTATGGTTTCTCTCCTGTGTGGACTCTCTGGTGTCTCACAAGGTCTGACTTGCGAGCAGAACATTTTCCACATTGCTGGCATTTGTATGGTTTACCTCCTGTGTGGACTATCTGATGAGCCACAAGATGTGACTTCCGACCAAAATATTTTCCACACTGCTGGCATTTGTAAGGCTTCTCTTCTGTGTGGACATTCTGGTGTCTCTCAAGATGTGAATTCCAAACAAAACATTTTCCACACTGCAGGCATTTGAAAGGCTTCTCTCCTGTGTGGACTCTCTGGTGTCTCTCAAAGTATGGCTTCCGAACAAAATACTTTCCACATTGCTGGCATTTGAAAGGTTGCCCTCCCGTGTGGACTCTCTGGTGTCTCTCAAGGTGTGAATTCCAAACAAAACATTTCCCACACTGCAGACATTTGAAAGGTTTCTCCCCTGTGTAGAATCTCTGATGGGCTATCAGGACTGACTTCTGAGAAAAACATTTTCCACACTGCTGGCATTTGTAAGGCTTCTCTCCTGTGTGGACTCTCTGGTGTCTCTCAAGGTGTGAATGCCAAACAAAACATTTCCCACACTGCAGGCATTTGAAAGGTTTCTCTCCTCTGTGAAACCTTTGATGAGTCATAAGGTTTGATTTCTCAGCAAAACGTGCCCCACGCTGCTGGCATCCATACAGCTTCTCTCCTTTGTGGACTCTCTGATGAACCATAAGTTGTGACTTCCGACCAAAACTTTTTCTACACTGCTGGCATTTGTATGGTTTCTCTCCTGTGTGGACTCTTTGATGGTTCACAAGGCCTGAATTCAAAGCAAAACATTTTCCACACTGCTGGCATTTGTATGGTTTCCCTCCTGTGTGGACTCTCTGGTGTCTCACAAGGTTGGACTTACAAGCAGAACATTTTCCACATTGCTGGCATTTGTATGGTTTCTTTCCTGTGTGGACTCTCTGGTGTTTGTGAAGGTCAGATTCATGAGCAAAACATTTTCCACACTGCTGACATTTGTATGTTTTCCCTCTTGCATGGACTATTTGATGAGCCATAAGGTGTGATTTCCGGCCAAAATATATTCCACATTGCTGGCATTTGTAAGGCTTCTCTTCTGTGTGAACTCTCTGGTGTCTCTCAAAGTATGGCTTCCGAACAAAAAATTTTCCACATTGCTGGCATTTGAAAGGTTTCTCTCCTGTGTGGAATCTCTGATGAATTACAAGGATTGACTTCTTTGTAAAACATTTTTCACACTGCTTGCATTTGTAAGATTTCTTTCCTGTGTGGACTTTCAGATGAAATACAATTTCTCCTATAAAGAAGGACAATGAAAGACAAGAGTTAGTCTCAGTGTTAAGGGAGGAAGGACCTCTGAAAGCAACGATGGTGCTATGTAAGCTCAAGAAGGAAAAGAAACATCAGTGAAAGAGGAGCTTCTGTGTTCCCTTTCCCACTTTCATGGATATTAGTCATAACTGAAAATGCAACACATTGACAGGTCTGAAAACAAAGACCCAAGGTGGTTTACACCAGTTCACCCAAACCAGTAATTAAAGTTAGTCACGTTCACCACTGCCTCTCAATACATGAGGCACTGTGTGTGTGTATTAGAGAGAGAGAGAGAGAGAGAGAGAGAGAGAGTAAAACGGGATGGCATGAAAAAGGAGATCCATTTCAATCTGGCTTTAGACCTGACTATGGGACGGAGACAGCCTTGGTTGCCTTAGTGGATGACCTACGCATGGAGCAGGAGAGGGGAAGTGTGTCCTTGTTGGTCCTGCTAGATCTCTCAGCAGCTTTTTATAGCATCAACCATGGTAATCTTCTGGACTGCCTTTCTGGGCCAGACTTGGGGAAGCCGTTATGCAATGGTTCTGGTCATTCCTGTAGCAGTAAATTCAAAAAGTGGTATTGGGGGGACTTAATAGATTAAAAAGCTGGGCTCAAACTAACTAAATGAATTCCAACAGTGAGAAATGTAAGGTACTGCACTTAGGTAGAAAAAAATGAAATGAAGTAATAGTGCCACTCTATTCTGCTTTGGTCAGGCTTCACCTTGAATACTGCATCCAGTTCTGGGCACCACCATTCAAAAAGGATGTTGAGAAACTGGAGTGTGTCCAAAGGAGGGTGACCAAAATGGTGAAGGGTATGGAAATTATGACCTACAAGGAGAGACTTAGGGAGCTGGGTATATTTATTCTGGAGAAGAGACTGTTAAGAGGTGATATGATAGCCCTGTTTAAGTATTTGAAGGGGTGTCACACTGAAGAAGCAAACTTAATTTCTGCTGGGAACTAGAACACAGAAGCTACAGGAAAAGAGATTCCACCAAAACATTAGGAGGAACTTCCTGACAGTAAGGGCTGTTCAACAGTGGAAGACATTGGCGTGAGTCTCCTTCTTTGGAGGCCTTTAAACAGAGACTGGATGGCCATCTCGCAGGGGTATTTGTGAGTTTCTCTATGGCAGGGGGTTAGGTGGATGGTCCTTGTGTTCTGTTCCAACTATGATTCTATAATTCCTGTTCAATTTCTTTGTCACTGGCCTGTGGAGTCTTTAAGGGTTTTGTTTTGTCCCCTATGTCATCTAACATCTACATGAAACCGCTGGGGGAGGTCATCTGGAGCTTTGAGGTGCAGTGTCACCAGTATGTGGATGACACCCAACTCTTTCTCTCCTTCCCATCAGATGCCAAGGAAGCTCACACCTAAAGATCCCACCCTTGCACCCCATTAACCAAGTCATTCTTGTTGATTAGAATCAGATCTAAAATAGCTGACCCCCTTGTTGCCTCTTCCACCTTTTGGACAATGAAATTGTCTCCAAGGGAAGTGAGGAATTTGCTAGACCTTGAGGATTTGGCTGAGTTTGACTTCCAGCAAATATCAGGATAGTTGAAGTTATCCATTGCTACTACATCTCTCCTTTCTGAATGTGTGGTCAACTGTTTCAGGAAGGCATCATACAAGTCTTCAATTAGGTTCTGAGGTCTGTAGTAGACACCACACCCACATCCTTGTTGTTTCCCTCCCCTTTAATGTTTATCCAGATGCTCTCCACCTGGCTTCCAGGATTTAAGTCCTGGATCCCATCACAGGTGTAGACATCCCTGACATATAATGCTACTCCTCCTCCTTTCCTGATCACCTACTTCTCTTAAAAAGGTTATACACCTCTATTCCTACATTCCAATCATGAGATTCATCCCATCAGGTTTCTGTGAGGCCTATTATATCATATTAGCTTTGTTGTGCTAGTTCAAGTTCCTCTTGCTTATTTCCCATGATCTGTGCATTAGTGTAGAGACATCTAAGACCATGGGTCCCCCCTACTAGCTGCCTCTACAAGTTTTTCTGCCTCCCACTGTTGGATCCTTGCACTGTTTGCCTTCTTCCCTCTATAACAGTTTGATTATTACCTCCAGCTCTTGATAAACACCTGCCTTCCAAAGTACTATTTCCCTCCCCCACATGTAAACATATGGACAAAAAACAGAAGCAAATGTTAGTTATTTTGAATCACACCTGATGACCAAGTGCTGCCTGGGGGACCATTGCTCTGTGGCCCTATTGTGGATCCAGATAGTGCTAGACTATCTGTGACAGAAGCTAAAGCAGGAAGGTTTAATGCAAGGCACTTTAAGTCCCATTTGGGGGGGGGGGGGGGGGGAAGCAGGATAATAAATATATACATAAAAATAGGAAAGGCTAAGCAGGTGGGCTGGACTGAGGAAGCTTCATGGCTAACTAGGGCTGGGACCCCACTGTAAGTGAGGATAATGCTCCATAGAGCTTCTCAGACAGGGATGCACAACTGTTGGGGATTATGGAGGGCATGCTGGACTCCCAAGGGATCTCAGAAAGCATCCCCTATTTTACCATCTGGGGAAAAAATTACATTCCCAATATCCTCCACCATCTGTTATCCAAGGCGAATTTGGAGGCCTGTCCAGGGCCTAAAGGGGCTCAAAGAGGGCACAAAAACTTGGCAAGATTACTCTGGGGTATATAGAAGGGCCCTTGGCCCTTCCTTCCCACAAAATCCTAAGATTCACAGTTTAGGGGGAGTATTTAGACTCCTCGTTAATACTGCCTCGCTAAACTACAAATCCCAGGATTCCACAGGATATTGCCATGACAATTAAAAAGGTATCATAGTTGTACAACAATATAGTACAAAAGGACTGTCTCTGTAGGAAGGGTAATAGTTTCAGGTTCCTTACCCAGAGAGGACACATTCTTATAGTTTTCCATCATCACCTCTTCGTATAAAAATCTCTGGTTCCAATCCAACAATTCCCATTCTTCCTTTGTGAAATACACAGCAATATCTGCAAAGGTCATCTGCAACAGAAAATAGCCCTCATGCAGAGTGACTCATACAAAGGGGAGGAAAGCACATGCTGCATCCCAAATATTATATGATCCATTCAAAATAAAGATAGAGTATGACATCTTTCATTATTCTCCCATTTCTTTTCCTTAACTTTCTGGATCTTCATAAATAGGACATGAGGGAAAAGACAATGCTACAATTTGGGTGCCTAGTTATCTAGATTTCTCCTTTGAAGAGAGACTTTGTTTAGTATGTGGAAATTCATCCACATATGTCTTCCAAATCTGCATTACTAACTGGCGTAATTACTAACTTGGTAGCCTCACCAAATCATCAATTTTTTTTATTTCAAGCCTTTATGGTTAAGTCCGTTTAGCACATAAAGCAGAGACCACAAGAGCCTCTTCCTATTCTTGACAATAAAAAATATGAAAAGCACAAATTAAATCATTGGGAATTGCTTCCTTTCATAATGGCTCAAAACAACCTGCCTGAGTCAAGTGACTCCCTCTACTGAATGAATGCCTTTATTTCAGTTAACAAACCATAGGCAGTATAAAAAGCAAAACAACAACAACAAAAAAATCAAATAACAGCAAGAGCAGTATATACACAGCATATAAATGAACAGACTCCCTCTACTAAAATGGTAGAGGACAGGATCAAAATTCAAAATGACTTTAATAGAGTAGAAAGCTGGGCCAAAACTAACAAAATGAACTTCAACAGGGAGCGATGTAAGATGCATATGAGGAAAGACTTATGGACCTGGGTATATTTAGCCTGGAGAAGAGACGGTTAAGGGGTGATATGATAGCCCTGTTTAAGTATTTGAAGGGATGTCATACTGAGGAGGGAGCAAGCTTGTTTTTTGCTGCTCCAGAGACTTGAACACGGAACAATGGACGCAAGCTATGGAAAAGAGATTCCAGCTCAACACTTCCTGACAGTAAGAGCTGTTCAACAGTGGAACACACTCCTTCCTCAGATAGTGGTGCAATCTCCTTCTTTGGAGGTCTTTAAGCAGAAGCTGAATGACTACCTGTCATGGATGCTTTGATTATGAGTTTCTGCATGGCAGGAAGTTGGACTGGATGGTCCTTGTGGTCTCTTCCAACTCTATGACTCTATGGTAGACAAATCCTGTCTAAAAGCCATGGGTTTAATGCTAAATCAGGAATAGCTCAAGTCCTCCTGAGGGACCACCACTGGTAGGAAGCCCAGTCCTGCCACCCCTGGCCCTGACTGGATGGAAGCAGGAACTGATTAACTGAGCCACTGAAGGACAGAGGATGACTTCTGACCATCCATTGCATTCAGGGGCTAGCCTGAAGAAGAAGAGCCCTCCCTCCGGTCCATCTGCCTTGGTCCAGGCCTCAGAGGGAGAGAAGAATGCTGGACCTGATTCCCTCCCTCCCTCACCATTCCCTTCTCCTTTTGTGTCGTGTCTTTTAGATTGTAAGCCTGTGGGCAGGGAACTGTCTGTTATCCCCTCTATTGTAAACCGCTCGGATTCCCAGTGATTGGGCGGTATATAAATAAAACCTATTATTATTATTATTATTATTATTATTATTATTACTATTATTCCATTCCAGACTACCCCCCTCCCCAAAGGCTCCTTCAGAAAGAAGGAAAGGGTGAACGTTAACTTGTTCCATGGTCACTGCAGATTTCTCCTTTGACCGAAGCTTCTGCCACATTCCTTGTATTTATATGGCTTCTCTCCTGTATGCATTTTGTAACTGAGATTTATACTGGAATGTTTTTCCATGGACAGGATAGTTTACCTTTCTTTTCCCTCCATGCTTTTTCTGGGCAGTCACAAGTTCACAAATATCCTCTCCTTCAGAAGCAGAGCAGTTATTCTTCCCAGTCTCTGACTGGTTTCGTTTTTGTCTTTTGGGTCCCCTGTGATTTGTGAACTTCTCTTTGTCCTTTTCCCATGACAACACAGGGGGCTCCATAAAATTCTCCTTCTCCTACTCATTACCTGCTTGAGAAAGAAAATAATCCCATTAGGAGTTTAACACAGAAAACCAGAATCTCAGTGGGGATCAAGACCAAGCCCTGCTTTATCCATGGCATTCATCCCATTCTTCTCAGCCAAGAACATCTATTCCATTCTGGTCAATTTTTCTCTTAACTATATTAGGAAAAGGGTTCCTTACTTAAAGAGGCCACGTTCCCATCAACTTCCATCCAGACTTCTTTGTGGAGAGTCCTCTGGCACCAATCCAGGAGTTGCCACTCTACTTCAGTGATATACCGGGCCACCTCTTCAAAGAAGACCAGGACCTGAACGAGATAAAAGGACAACAGTACTCTAATCACAAATAATCTCTTCCTAAAATGTTCCCCTACAAAACAGAAACAATTTGGGCAGCTCTCCCACTTTTTTGTGTTATGTGCGGGATTCATGACCTCACATGAGAGAAAGAACAATGTGTACAGCCTTCTTGCTTCACCTCTTTGAGATCTTGTAATAAAATTGGGTCTTCACAGCATTCTTCCCACTCCGCCCTCACAGTCTCTTCCAACTCTACGATTCTATGATTCATCCAGGAAGGAATGGATTTGGTCTCTGGTGCTACTCAACTGACTTTGAGGAAAATGAAAGAGGGGAATTGCGACATTTTATGGCTCCCTACAGGTTTTCAGCTTCTCCACATCATATATCACCTAAGAGGCAATGGTGCTACATAAATGCATTAAATAAATTGAAAGGTGCTACATAAATGCATTAAATAAATAAATAAGCATAGCAAGAAAATGGGATCAATGCACACTTCTTTCAGGAAGAGATGGCTTATGGGAAAGCTTTCACCCTTTTGACTCACTTGACTTCATTTAAGATCTTCTGACTCCTGGAATAATAAATAGAATACTCACAAACAAACAGATTTGCACCTCCCGTTTTGCTTGCCTTCCAGATCTATCTCCTTCTATTTCCAAATGGAAGTAAAGAGGCTCCAGAATCCTCAGAGATTCATGGATATGGTAGAAGCCACCCATCCAAGCTAACTCCATTTCCACAGACATTCAAGAGGGAAATTGTATTGGCTTCCCCTCCCACTTAAACAAGCATATTTGAACGTCTAACGCCTTCAGCCATCATCCTCCCCCTTCTCATCCCTTACTTCGTTTCTCCTGCTACCTCCACCTTCCCTTCCTCATCACAGAAATTGAAAGGAATGCCCATTTCCCTTCCAGGAATGAAGAGAGTGTGCAGCTACCATCTATCCCCACATTAATATTGCCTGCCTTTCTAGGAAGGTGAGCTTGCTGTTCAACAGCCCTTGCAGATTCAGGGCTCTGGCTTCCTTGACTATGTAGCAACTTTAGCCATCTATATTATACTGAGTGCAGTGGGGCTGGTGCAACATGAGCTTGTGGTAGGCACAGGAGAAATGACTCTGACTGCTCTTGTGAGGTAAAAGAGAAAAACCTACATGTGTTGTTTCAGAAATTCCATCTTAAGATAATTTGGTTAGAAGAGCTCCTAAAAGCTGACTCTCAACACTTTCTACAAGTGTTGATGCCGCTTTGCTTCCAAGAGACTGTGTCTGTCCATCTGGAATGACTGAGTCTATCCATCTGGAATGTGGATTTCCTCTTTTCCTACTGCTTTTTACCTTACTAACCATTATTGTCTTTTCCAGTGAGTCATGTCTTCTCATGGCATGGCCATAGTATGACAGTCTCAGATTAGTCATCTTGGCTTCTAGGGAGAGTTGTTATTATTATTATTATTATTATTATTATTATTATCATTATTATTATTAACCTTTATTTATAAAGCACTGTAAATTTACACAGCGCTGTACATACAATCTTTTAATTGGACGGTTCCCTGCCCTCAGGCTTACAATCTAAAAAAAAGGAGTTCAAGCTTGATTTGCTCCTCTATCCATTTATTTGTCTTTTTAGCACTGAATGGGCCCATGGTGAAGCCATTTCTCAGAAGAGAGCTGCTGAGGAACAGAGACCCAGAGGAAATCTTTCTAGGAAAAAATGGATTCATTCTTCTTCACTCTGAATCCATTTGGGCATTCCTAGCCAATATTTAGACATTCCAAGTCCCATCATCCCAAGACAAGAGGTGGGAAATATTTCCTGCCTAGCCACAGGTGAATGCCTTCCAACATTTCATTGATGAAAACTGGGACATGTGCAGCCAAGGAACACCTGAAATGGAAATAGGGAAATTTTGCACCTTAAATTGAACAGGAAAACCTGACAACTTCCTGGGATTACAGCTGATCATCAATTGAACATGACCCTACAGTGTGATGCTGCAACAGAAAAAGCAAATGATATTTTGTTGTTATTGTTGTTAACCATCCTCCAGATGATCTCAATCCATGGCGATCCTAAGGATGAGACATCTCCAAGACCCTCCGTCCTCCACTGCTCTGCTTAATTCCTGCCAACCCATACCCATGACCTTAATAGAGTCCAACTAGCATGTGGCCTTCCTCTTTTTCTACTTCCCTCCCACCTTTCTGAGAATTTTCTTTTTAATGAGTCCTCCATTCTCATGATGTGTCTGAAGTATGACAGCCTCAGTTTTGTCATCTTGACTTCCAGGGAGATTTGATCTGCTCTAGGACCCATTTGTTTGTCCTTTTGGCTGTCCACAGGATCCTCAGCACTCTTCTCCAGCACCACATTTCAAATGCATTGATTTTCTTCCTATCTTCTTTCTTAACTGACCAGCTCTCATATCCATACATGGTAACAGGGAATACGATAGCTTGTATTTATCTAACTTTTGTGCTCAATTATACAGTACATCTTTGCATTTTAGAATCTTTTCTAGTTCTTTCACAGCTACTCTCTCCAGTCTTAATCTACGGTTTGAGTAAGAAATGCCAAGAACACAAATTCATTCGTACAATCCGCCCCGCACACTCAGATCAACCGGGAAGCAACTGTTAAGGGTTCCGGAGATCAGATTAGCTACTACCACCAGGAGGGCCTTTTCTACTTCGGCCCCCATCCTCTGGAATTCGCTTCCCGACAAGCTCCGCTCGGCCACCTCACTGAACCAATTTAAGAAGGGGTTAAAAACACACCTTTTCAAGCAGGCATACCCCTGACTCTGGACACCCGATGTGTCCCCCCCCTCGTCAGCATTGTTGAGCTGGCATGAGATGGTTTTATCTGTGGTTTTATTGTGTAATTTTGGTGTTTATGATGTTTTGTACTTGATGGTTTTTATATTGTACATGTAAATGTTGTTAACCGCTTTGATTTGAAGAAAAGCGGTATATAAATTATTTATTTATTTATTTATTTATTATTTATTCCTTCAGCATCTCTCCGACAAAGGCAAAAGGGATCCTTACCCAGAAAAGCCTCCTTCCCATCGTCTTCCATCCTGACCTCCTTGTAGAGAGCCCTTTGGCCTGGATCTAGGAGAAATCACATGGCCACTTCCTCAAAGTAGACCTGGAGCTGAAGGAAAAAAACAACACTTATGTTATGGCAGTCACTCCCTCCTCCTAGGTCCTCCTTTTTAGGCCCATTAGAGCTCTAAGGTAGTTTTTCCCACTGCCTCCTCAGGCTTCTTTGTGGAACAAAAGAGAGAGAGAGAGAGAGAGAGAGAGAGAGAGAGAGAGACTTCTCAGTGGCTGCTCCCAGCCTTTGGAAGTCCCTCCTTTGGGAGACTAGCATGGCTCCTTCTTGTTGTCCTTCAGTCAGCAAGCAAAGTTATTCTTATTGTTAGTTTTATTTTATTATTTTATTCTGTTGTGTGTTTAGACCTGTCATTGACTGTGATGGACTTTCAGTGGCATTCTATCTTCCTTTGTATGTAGTCTTTTAAAGAATATTACTTTTAATAACTTCACAGGTTATTTGTTTTTAAAATACTTTTTATATTTCTGGTTTTGTATTGTTTTTAATAAACTGTACGTCGCCTTGAGTCTCATTACTGGAAAAAAGGCAGGACAAGAATGAATCTTTAAATAAGAGGGGCAAGTGGGTTTGGCCATTTTCCCAAAACCTCCAAAGATCTATGTGGTGCCTTAATGAGTAAGTTGGGATTTACTCTCAGGAAAAAGGGTAGGGGAACTCATCTTCGTAAAACTGGTTTATGATTTACAATTATCACTGATTGTGGTTGTTTTTGGTTGCCATTGTGTCATTTTTGACATGGCAACCCTAACAGGGTTTGCCATTGCCATCCTCTGAGGCTGAGAGAGTGTGACTTTCCCAATGGGTTTACATGGCTGTGGTGGAATTCGAAACCTGGTCTGCAGAGTCACAGTCCAGTGCTCAAACTACTACACCACTCTGGCTCTAAAGTTACTGTGGTTAAAGACAGATATTGTCAATCCTAGATTTAATTTTATTTTCTCAGCCTCCCAGTTGCACAATAGAAATCTTGTATTTCCCCAAGACATCTGGTGACATCTGTAGATTGAGAAGGAGGTCAGGCCCAGGCTACCAATGGCTACTGGTCACAGGGCTCTCTCTGGCCTTCTAGCTGGGATCAGAGACAGGGGGTCCCTCTCCATGACAGCCTCTGGGGAGGATGGGCAATAGAGTGTCTGGAGGTTGGCAGGTATCTGTGCCATATCCTCCAACATTTCACAGGGCAAACCCAGGACACAGGAGACCAACCAACACCAAAGTATGGCCAAGATGGCAAAAGTTATCAATGAGGAAGAAGATACATGAGGAAGAAGAGAGATGGGAAGAGAAGGTGCAACTGTTAGCTTTTGCCTGAGACTGAAGAGAAAAGGAAAAGGATCTGTCTCCTCCTCTCTTCTTCCTCCCCCCCCCCCCCAGTCAACTGAATGGGAACTACTTTGGCATTTGGGACTCAATCTGCAACAACAAAAGAAGCTGAGTGCAAAAGGGGAAAGTGGAAGGAAGAGAGAAAATTGGCCATTTTAAAAACAGGTGAAAACAGGGGATTCCTCAGGACTTTCCTACACAAATCGGGACAGTTGGAGAACAGTGGGGTCTCTGTGTGCTTCCCATATTTGGGTGTGTGTGTGTAGATCCAGTTTGACTCTTCTTGTGTTGTTCTTGCATTAACTTTACATGAATATTCGCTCCCTAAGTCTGAGCCTCCTCCTGCAGAAAGTGCCTGGGACCAAGAGGGGCCTCCTTCCTTTCCTTCCTTTCTCTGCCTCTGGATCTGAGCCCCCAAAGGCAAAGAGCACCCCCGCAGTGTCCCCAACCTCCTCCCCCCAAAAGTACACAACACACACAGCCCAAGCCAAAGGGGGCTCTTTTCTGCTCCAGGAACCCAGGAATCTCTTTTCCTTTCTTCTCTCCCTCCAGGCTGGAGCCCCCAAAGGGAAAGAGGAGCCCCCTCAGTTTCACTTACTCCTCCCCCACACACACTCTAAGCTGAAAAAGGAGGCTCTTTTCTGCTTCAAGAACCCAGGAATCTCCTCTTCCTTCCACAGGTGCTTATTTACTGTAGACATAATAGAGTTTGATGTCACTTTAAAATGGTGCAGCCCCATCCTTTGGGATTTGTAGTTTTGCCAAGATGTTGCCTCCCCAAACTACAAATCCCAGGGTTCCCTAGGATGGGGCCCTGGGGGCAGTTAAAAGTGCAGCAGATTAATTAAAAAACAGAATTATAACCAAATTTACTTGGGAGGCCAGGAGCCGACTGGAAAGGAAAACATAGTTCATTGCTGCAGCATCCCCAGAAGGAGATACAGTCGGCCCTTCTTATACACGGATTTTTTATACACGGATTCAAGCATACAGGGTTTGAAAATGTTCCCAAAAAGTATAAATTTACCTTGATTTTCCATTTTTTATAAGGAACACCATTTTGCTTTGTCATTATATCTAATGGGACTTGAGCATACACGGATTTTGTTATACACGGGGGATCTTGGAACCAAACCCCAGCGTATAACAAGGGTCCACTGTACATCCAAATTTCTAGGGCCCAGATTTCAAAGTGAACCAAGCTTTCATAGTACTCTGAACAATGATGGTTATATATGAATTTAAACATATACGCCCCTTCGCCCTTATTGGATATCCCAATGTATGTCTCTATCCCTCGTGGGGCATCCAATCGATCACATTGTTATCGATATATTTAGTTTCATTGTCCCCAAACTGTCTCTTGCAGTGCTTCCTTTATTTGGGTTTAAAATCGTGAGCGAGGAGCCGTTTCCAAATGGTTTTCCATTCTGGAACAGAGGATTTGACGTGGCTGAAGAATTCCCTCTTCCTGGCAACCGTTGCTCTCCATACATTTCAGTACTGTACTATATTTCTCAACTCCTGGGCATGAGTAAAATCCCAATTCAAATCTAGCCTCTACAAAAAGTGGTGTCAGGCTGCCTTATTTCTCCAGTGTAGACGCCCCTCAGCCACTGCCAGGGCCCCCCTCCCTCGGAGGCAGAAGGAGAGAGCCTGGGGGGCTGGGGGGCAGGGGACTAGGGCACAGACAGAGAAAGACACAATGCATGATTTAGGGGGGTATCCTCTCCCTCCCCTCCAGGGTGCCCCCTGGCCTCCTCCTTTCCTGCCCACCCTCTCAGCCCCCTGACACCCACCCAGGGCCCCCCCTCTCCCTCCCAAATATACCCCCCCTCAATACCTCCCTGGGTCCAAGGGAAAGGAAAGGCTCACAGTCCTCCAAGGGGAGAGAGAGAGCGGAGGCTCAGAATCCTAGAGCGTCCTCTCCAAGGGGGAGAGCGCAGAGACTCAGATTCCTAGAGTGTCCTCCAAGAGGGGGGAGAGGGAAAGAGAGCGCAGAGTCCGTCAAGGAGAGAGAAAAAGAGAAAGAGGGGGCTCAGATTCCTAGAGAGTCCTCCTTCAAGGAAGAGACCAAAGACTCAGATTCCTAGAGTCCTCTTCCAAGGGAAGAGAGAGCCGACACTCAGATTCCTAGAGAGTCCTCCAAGGGACGAGAGAACCGGGGTTTAGATTCCTAGAGAGTCCCTTTCGAAGGGGGGGGAGAGAGCAGAGTTCTAAGATTCCTAGAGAGGTAGGAAATGTTCGGAAAGGTCTGTGCTGGGAAATTGAGGAGGGAGAGAGAGAGGCCTAGAAGGTGAGGAAAGGGAAAGGGCCCTGAAGGTTACTTTGGGGGCGGAGGGAGCTGGAGAGAGGGCGGGTCCCGGTTCATCCTGCCGCCTCCCCCCAGAATGGAGGGAGGGAGGGAGGGAGGGCCTAGAGCAGCGCCTCTCAAACGTTGGTCCTCTGGACGTTTAGGACTCCAGCTCCCAGAATTCCTGGCTGTTGGCCAAGCTGGCTGGGGCTTCTGGGAGCTGAGGTCCAAAACATCTGGAGGGCCAAGGTTTGAGAAGGACTGGCTGAGAGTGACCCCGGCTGTGGGGAGGGGGCAGGAGGAGGAAGAGGAAGAGCGACTTCTGGGGGAGGAGGAAGGAATGCCCCTCTTCCCTCCCCCCCCGGCGCCTCTTAGTTACTGTTCCATTTTCATGACATGACGGGGGGGCCTACTAAGACACAGTACTTGCCCATAGAGAAACATTGGGGAACACGTGCCCATAGGGAAACATTTGGCCATAGAGAATCAGGGAATGGCAGTGGGCAAGGGACCACCACGTTCATGGGTTCTTCTCCAGGACTCCTCATGGAGGGGGCAAGGGGTGGATTTAGTTGCATGTCAGTTGGCAGGATAAGGAACACCACCCCTAGGACTGCCTTTTCTTCCTTCGGCTGCTTGGTGTATTGTTGATCCTCTTCACAAGGAGACCCAGAGAAGCTCTTTGGGGTTTCCCTAAATGGAAAAGAGCCCCATGAGATGCCAGGCAGAGAGAGAGAGAGAGAGACTGGAAGGAAGGGAGGAAGACCACTGCCACCACCCAGTGCCCCTTCACCACTTTTTTTGTTGTACACTCGTTCCTCTTCATTTGCGACTTTGACCTTTGAGGATTTGATTACTGTGTTCTCTCTAGGAATACCTAGGTCCTCCAGCACAACTCAATGGTCAACTTTAACCAAAAGTCACACTGGAGGACCTACAGATTCCTAGAGAGAACCCTCCACTAGGCATTTGCAGCTCCTCCAGTGCAATTCTATGGTCAATGTCTGGCAGATGTTGACCACAGAGTTGCACTGGAGGACCTAGAGATTCCTAGAGAGGGGTTCTCTCAGGTAAAAATATAGTGTTTTTGTTATTTGCGGTTTCCCCACATTATATGCCCATAAACCCAGCTCCTACTCTCCTCACGGATAAGAAGGGTCCTCCTCCCCCCCCCCTCTAAAAATGAAATTGGGGGGGTGTCACTGCTCCTTTCTTTTCTTATTAACTTTTTCCCTTCTTCTAGGAAGCTGTGCTCGCTGTTTGGAGGACCCAGAGGTAGAAGAAGAAGCTTCTCTCTCCCTTTCCTCCTGCCAACATCTAAGGAGGATCCCAGGTAAAGTGGGGAGTGGGAGCAAAAGAAAGAGAGGCTCCCAGAAATAAAAGAATGAATCCCCACTGATTCATTCAGCTTTCCATTGAAAGGAAGGCAGGAAGGAGGCCCTGGACTCCCTGGGCCCCTTCTCTGAAGCTTTTTTTCTTCAGTAGTGCCTAAAATGAGGTGGATGGAGCTAGTATGGTATAGTGATCTCCACTGGCCATGAGGATACTGCCATAGAGATGATCTGTGATTTGATGTCCTTAGTCTACCACCAGTCCCCTTTGAACAAATGACCTGCATTTATAGGTATAAATTGTTACACTCCCATCTGGATATCATCACCCTGAGCTTCTCTTTAACAACTACTGTAGTGGCCCCAAACCAGGCCAAGAGGTTTTGCTTGTCTGTGACATTTCCCATCTGAGCCTGCTATCTCTGATATCTAAAAAAGAGAGATGTAGGAGGAGGGATTGTTTGTCATGGCATAAGCAGTTTTTCTCCCTTTCAGCTCCAGGTCTACTTTGAGGAGGTGGATGTGTAATTTCCCCAAAAGGGAGTGGAATCTCCAAGCCAGAGGGCTTTCTACCAGAAAGCCAGGATGGAGGCTAAATCTTATGGGTAATCCCAGTTTGAGGGGCTTGTGGTTAGTTCTTTTTTCTGATGAAGAAGGAAGAAGTCCAACAGAAGAGGCTTTTGTTGTTTTCTGCTGACAGACTGCCTTCAGTTTAGGGTAACTCTGTGAGTGAATGACCTCCAAGAGATCCTGCTATGAACAGGCATAACCAGGTCTTGCAAGTTGAGCATTTTGGCTTCCTTGAGTCAATCCACTTGTAGTGCATCCTTTTCCTTTTCCTGCACCCTTCCACTTTACCGACCTTTATCATCTTTTCAAATGAGTCATGTCATCTCACAATGTGTCCAGAGTATGCCTCCATTTATTTATTTTGTATTCTAGAAAAAGTTCAGCCTTGATTTGCTTTCAGAACCATTTAATCATCTCTTTGATGGTCCATGAAAGACAGCATAGATGTGTGGACATGTGAAACAACTTGCTTTGTATCTTTTGCAGGTGCTCAGAGAGAAGGGAGCCTCCATTGAATTCATCTTTCATAGAAGAAACTGCAGGAAAGATGCCCATGGAACAAGTTAGCACTCATGCCCTCCTACTTTGTGACAGATCCTTTGGGGGAGTTTTCCAGTAGAGGGTCCCAAATGGTTAATACCAAGGGCAGGAGGATTCCCCACTCCCAGAGTGTTGTTCAGTTCCCCTTCCCATTTACTGAATCCTTTGTTTGTCAATCTGGTATGCTATGGCTGGTCAGATACCATCCTGTGTCCTGCAATCTTTCAGTTTATCAGTGATTCCTGCCATCTTATTCTTTCTTTCTCCTCTTCCCCCAACCTATCCCAGCCAGTCAGAGCCGGGGTGGTGGGATTAGGCTTCAGAGACCCCACAGCCTGTCATCATGGCTTGCTCTATTCCTGTGTTACATTAGCTTTTAGGCTGGATTGGTGCCCTCACTTTGGTGAAAGGAGGGAGGTGGCTCAGGCTGTTCAGGCTTTGAGACTGATGGGAGACAGCAATTTCTAATTGTTTAATTGTTGTTATTCTATTGTTACTGCACTGAACAGTTGTGATATTATCTGCTTTATGTGCCAAAATAGTTGCACTAATGTACTAAATGGAACTTAAGGAAATGTAAATCCAAAACATCTGCAGGACACTAGATTGGGCAAGGCTGCCCTAGATGCAAGATAGTTAGTAATGGATGTTGGGAAGACATGTGTGTAATACGTAAAATTATGTGTAATACATAGAATAGAATTTCCCTTTCCATAAGAAAGCTAGTTCATTAGGAAGCTGTGTAACCGTGTTTCCTGCCTCATGTGCTATTCTTCAAGATGCAGGAAAATAAAGTTTTGTGCCTATTATAGCATTGAATGCATGGCTTTTGGGCAGGGTTGGTGCCACCACTTTGGTGGAGGGAGGCAGCCAACCCAGGCAATTAGCTGCCTTGAGTCCGTGTACCAGGAGGAAAGTGGAATTTAAATGATGATGATGATGATGATGTGGTCTTAAACCATCATGAAAGACAGTGAAAGGAAATCAAACTTAACCAGAACTTTAAGGTCTAGCAAATTTCTCACTTGCCTCGAAGACAGTTTCATTGTCCAAAAGGTGGAAGAAGCAACAAGGGGATCTGCTGTTTTAGATCTGATCCTAATCAACAAGGATGACCCGGTTAAGGGGGTGCAAGTGGTGGGATCCTTAGATAGGAGTGATCATGTTCTCCTGGAATTTGTTCTACAGTGGAATGGAGAAGCCAAGCGACACACATTCTAGACTTTAGGAGAACTAATTTCAGTAAACTTAGGGAAATACTGGGGTGATCCTGTGGTCAGGAATACTAAAGAAGAGCATTCAGCATGGATGGGAGTTTCTCAAAAGTAAAGATACTGAAGGCACAGTTTCAAACTGTTCCAATTAGGAGGAAAAATAGGAGGTGGAAGTAATAGTGCCACTCTTCTGCTTTGATCAGGCCTCACCTGGCCCTTGTGGTCACTTCCAACTCTACGATTTTATGAATTGCTAAGTATTTTTTGTTGTTCTTGGATTTTAACTTCCATGGAAGGAGAACTTTGTAGTATTTTGTGCTCCAGGTGCCAGAATAATTTGGGTTATGTGTCCAAATAGCTGAAAATATCTGGAATAAAAATCCAAAACATTAGCAGCACACTAGTTGGGCAAGACTTCCCTGGAAACATTCAAGCTAATAATGCAGATTGGAAAGATCCATCTGGAAAATCCCCCGTGTGTTAAGCAGAATCTCCTTTCACAGGAGAGAGCTAGCTCATCAGGGAGCCAAGCTATAACCATTTTTCTTCCTCGTGTGCTATTCTTGTAGATTCAGAGAGTTAAAGAAAAGAGATGGAGAATATTTAAAGGTCTCTATCTTTATTCTGAAACAATCAAGCCCTGTGTGTTTTGCCCACATCTGATGTTTTTTTCTTTGATTGGGGACTATTTTCTCTTGCAGGTAACCTTTGAAGATGTGGCTGTGTATTTCACAGAGGAGGAATGGACTTTGCTGGATGAGAACCAAAGATCTTTGTATTGGGATGTCATGATGGACAACTATGAAAATGTATCTTCGCTGGGTAAGGAACCTGAATCCATTGCCCTTTCTATGGAGGGGCCTTTCTTAGTACTTTGATGCCACTTTAATTGTTCTGGTAGCATCCTGTTAAATCTTGGGATTTGTAGTTTAGTGAGGCACTAAATCTCTCCAGTTGAGGATTCTCAATATCCAATCCTAAACTGCCAATCCTAGAATTTCACAGGAAGAAATCATGGCAGTTAATGCTTTTTGCCCCCAAATGCCTTTCAACACATCCTTGAGCAATTTTTCATTGTTTTGGGTCCTCTTTCAGTCATTCTAGTCCCCAGTTTCCAACATCCTATGTGGAAAAAGGCCTCTCCTGACCCCAAAATGGTTCAGAGAGAGCCCAACACTATTAACACTACCCCCACTTCACCTAAGAGAGATTGGGAGATATTCAGAAGCAAAAGGTGGCGTGATCCCCTGGTGCTCCTGTGTACCCCCAATCCTAGCTCAGCCATGACTTCCTCAGTCCAGCCCCTTGCTCATCCTTTCCTATTTATATATTTATTATCCTGACTTTCTCCCCAAATGGAACTGAAAAGTGGCTTACCTTAAAGCTTCTCATCCCACCTTCAGTTTCTATCACAGATAGTCTTGCACTGGATAGAAAATATCTCTGGGAAAGTGTACAATAGGACAAGAAATAAATGTCCTACAGGACAGTGGTTAGTTCTCAGGTCCAGTGGTGTCAGTCCAAATAAGTGACAACTGGTTCTAATTTTATTTTGGTTTTTTTGCCCAAATGTATGCATGTTTCTGTACACGGAAACCCAGATGAGGATGAGCATTTGTACACAGGTAGGCAAAACTCCTGACTGGGACAAGGAAAGATGTGTGTTCTTCCTCCTTCCCCACCCAAAGAGCAAAGTCACAGCTTCTCCAGAGTTATCAGCCTCAGCTTCCCTCCTTCTCTTTGTTAGCCACCACACCATTTGCCTGCATAACCATCCCGCCTCCTTTCCAGTTTTAGCACACTTATTCAGTCACAAGTTTCTCCTGCAGATGCCGCCAGCTTTGCTTTGCTTTGCTTTGCTTTATGGCCCAGCCTTCCTTACTCCCACATGCCCCGGTCACTCTTCACATCTTCCTCCCCTCCACATTTCCTAAATGCCCAATTGCACCAGTACAACGTCTTACTTTTGGCATCTCATTCTCATCTCCTCAACCCCCACCCCATCCTGTTTCACATATTCTCTCTTTCACTTTCTCTCTCTCTCTCTCTCTCTCTCTCACACACACACACAGGGTGCCTCACATATTGAGAGGCAGCCAGTGACCTGACAAATTTTAACAGCTGGTTTGGGTGAACTGTTGTGAAACAGCTCAGGTCCTTGTTTTCAGACCTATCAAGAGGTTCCATTTAGCAACTGTGACTAATATCAATGAAGTGGGGAAAGGGGACACAGATGTTCCTCTTTCTCTGAGTTTTATTTTCCTCCTTGAGATGGATTACCTCTACTGCAGTTCTCAGAGGTTTGTCCTGTCTGAATGCTGAGACTGAGTCTTCCATGTCCTTGTCCTTCTTTACAGGAGACATTGAGAATCATCAGAGAGTCCACGCAGGAGAAAAACCATACAAATGCCAGCAGTGTGGGAAATATTTTAAAGATAAGTTAGTCTATTCAAGACATCAGAGAGTCCACACAGGAGAGAAACCATACAAATGCCAGCAGTGTGGAAAATGTTTTGCTCGCAAGGCAACCCTTCAGAGACACCAGAGTCTCCACACAGGAGAGAAACCATACGAATGCCAGCAGTGTGGAAAATGTTTTGTTCAAAAGTCAAGCCTTGTGATACACCAGAGTCTCCACACAGGAGAGAAACCTTACAAATGCCAGCACTGTGAGAAATGTTTTGCTGACAAGTCACAGCTTGGGAGACACCAGAGAGTCCATACTGGAGAGAAACCATACAAATGCCAGGAGTGTGGGAAATGCTTTGCTCGAAAGTCAAACCTCTTGATCCATCAGAGAAGCCACACAGGAGAGAAACCATACAAATGCCATCAGTGTGGAAAATGTTTTGCTCAACAGTCAGTCCTTGGGAGACATCAGATTCTCCACACAGGAGAGAAACCATATGAGTGCCAGCAGTGTGGGAAATGTTTTGCTCAAAAGCCACACCTTGTAATACACCAGACTCTCCACACAGGAGAGAAACCATATGAATGCCATCAGTGTGGAAAATGCTTTGCTCGAAAGTCAAACCTCTTGATCCATCAGAGCATCCACACAGGAGAGAAACCATACAGATGCCCGGACTGTGGAAAATGTTTAGCTAACAAATCACACTTTGTGGTTCATCAGAGAGTCCACACAGGAGAGAAACCATACAGGTGCCAACAGTGTGGGAAATGTTTTGCTCACAAGTCACACCTAAACAGACACCAGAGTGTCCACACAGGACAGAAACCATACAAATGCCAGTAATGTGGGAAATGTTTTGTTTACAAGTCAGCCTTTGCAACACATTAGAGAAACCATACAGGACAGAAACCATAGAAATGCCAACTGTGTGGGAAATTTTGGACTCAGAAATCATCCCTTTTGAAGCATCAGACTATCTATGCTGGCGAGAAAGTAGACAAATGAAATACTTTTTGTTTGCAGAGTCACTATATCTGGTTTGTAAAACTGTTAAAAAACCCTTTCATGATATTTACCTTGAAAGGATGTGATATTAAAGTGTCCATTAAACCTCTGAATTGTTTAGAATATTCTGTCGCCTTGGCAGCTCATCCAAAATCTATGAAACATGGTACCAGTTATGTATGGTCCAAGACACTCTGCAGAAATAATGCCATTTGAGACCGCTTTAACTGCCCTGGCTCAGTGCTGCGGAATCCTGGGAACTGTAGCTTATTGTGGCACCAGAATTCTCTAACAGAGAAACTTAAATGCCTCACAATATTACAGGTCCCAGAATTTCCTAGCACTAAGCCAGGGCAGTTAAAGCAGTCTGAAACTGGTTTATTTCTGCAGGGTGTTTTCGACTTACATTTATTAATGAGGTCCTCCCCAAGCCATCTGATTGTGACCATGAAAGTAGACTGTATGTTCATGAACTCAGTGAAGGGGCAGTTCTTTTTCTTTTCTGGCTGCTTGTTAACACACAATGTTCACTGATTCTCAAGATAAAGGCTAACATCTTCCTGTCCTCGGCATAAAAGTAGGGTAAAAAGGATCATTTTTCCCCCAGGTGTTTCCCATTGTTATGTTCTCTTCCTGCCTTTTTGTCAGGATTGTTGAACCCTGTCATATTTCAATGGGTGACGTGAATTGATTTGTAAGAGGATTACTATCCGGTAAGGCTGTCTGAGTATATATGTTTATTGTTATATATGCTTGATTATATTTATATCATGATTTGCTTCCAAAGGAAGCAAAAAAGGAATCAAAACATTAGGCAGATTCAGGCTAGGCAAAAGAAATGAAATAGGTGAGCATCTGCAAGATTTATGTCAGGCCAACAAACTATTCATTGCAAACACCTTTTTTATACAACCAAAGAGAAGGCTATGCATACAGCATCACCAGATGGCCAACGAAAAACCCAAATAGATTATATAGGGCCCAAACAGACAGGTCAAAGTAAAGCTGCTTCGGGTCACTTTGGAGGTATGGCCTTGGTGTGGCTTCCGGCCTCTTAGGACACATACATTTGGCACAGCTTCCGGCCTCTTAGGACGCATGCATCATTTAAACAGCATACTTCCAAAGTGACCTGAAGCAGCTTTATTTTGCCCTGTCTGCTCAGGCCCATAGTCAGGAACAAAAGATGGAGAAGCTCCATATTGGTAGCCAAGACTAGACTGGGTGCTGACTGGTATAGAGCATGAATTACTTATATGAAAAAAAGGAGTAAAATTTAAGAAGAGAACAAAAGCAGTCATCATACAAAAAATTAATGTGAACAATATTCAACAGAATTTATTGTCAATATAAGGAACAGATTTGTACTACTAAGCATAATAAACCATAACCAGAAGAACTGTGGTCAGAAGCCTTGGATACAACAAAAGAAGAATGTAGACAGACACAGTAATCCAAAAGAAAGGGAGACAGGAATAAACTCTATGAATGCAACAGTATAACAGCTAGTGTGAAAAGATAAAGTCAGCTACTACAATGACCAATGGAGAGCTATACACTGAAAGAGATTCATCAAAATGGGAAAAACAAGAAGTCTATTCCACAATATCTGGAAAATTAAAGAGAAATTCAGTTCAAGGACCACAATGTGACAATCAGCATGTGCTTTATAAACTATATGAAAGCCTTTCACTGCATAGATCATGTAATGCTATGGAACATCCTTAAGAAATGGGAATGCCAACACATCTAATAGTTTTGCTGAGGAATCTGTACTTGGGACATGAGGCTACTGCCAGGATAAAACACGGAGAAACAATGGTTCCCAATTGGGAAAGGGGTCAGACAAGGCTGCATTGTACCACTCCACCTGTTCAACTTATACGCAGAACATATTGTAAGAGAAGCAGGCTTGGGCACAGAAGAAGGAGGAGAGAAAATAGAAGGAAAGAAAATCAACAATATAAGGTATGCAGACGACACCATAATATTAGCAGAAAACATCACAGACCTAGATCAACAACTGTACAATTCTGTGATTATATGAACTACTAAGGTGGATATCCAATGAAGTGGATACTGCTAGAGATATAGAAAAGCTATATCATAAAGCTAACGGCTTATGTTTTCTTGCTTGTTGCTTGACTAAGATAATATAAAAAGCAAATGTGAAAAGGTCAGTGTATAGACATGAGATAATAATAATAATAATAATAATAATAATAATAATGTACTGGGTTAGCCAGAAATTTGCTGAAGGAAGGGAGATGGTTCAGCATTTGTGGTCACTCCCAACAACCCTCCCAGCTATCTGCTTTCGGTGGACTCTTTTAGACATAAAAGGGATCACCTACTTCCATATAATCCTCCCTGCACACTCAGGAATTTATTGCAACCTTTAAAGACCAAACTGCAGCCTCCCAGAGGACCTTTTCTGCTACCGCTCCCAGACTGTGGAATAGCCTGCCGAATGAAACAGGAATGAAATATACAGTAAACTCAGCCATGTTAAATGGCGAAATGTGCCGTGTGTGTGTTGTGTGTGTTTTGGAATTGGGGGGGGGGGGGGGCAGAAAGGGAATTACATTTCTGACATCTGTCCAGTAATAATGTCAAAATGTCCTCTATTTTGAGCATGACTAGGAAGCATGTGTTTATATTAATGCTTTTTAAGTTTATTAATTTGGGGGGGTTTAGTTGGTCATGTCCTCCATTTCTAAAAAAAAGTCCTACATTTGGGCCTAAATTTTGGGCCTTTTTTTTTTTTTTAACATTTGTCCTGGTTTGGAGGTAGACAGTTATGGCAACCCTACTCTGGCCGCCCATAATAGTCCCCCCAGGCCAGGAAAGAACCCCCCCCCCCAGAGCCAAACACCCCCCAACCAACCACCACCGAGGAGTCTCTTCTTATCCGCCCCCCCCCCCCCAAAATACATCTGAGGCCCCAGAGAGGAAGAGGAGCAGGAGCAGGAGGAGGTCTGCTAGCCAGAGAGGAGCCTCCAAGGAGAAAAGGAGGGGGCTTCCCTCCCCCCTAAACAAACCCCAGATCTTAAAGGGGGGGGCTGACCTTGCCTTCCTGCTCTTCCCCAAAGTTCTTCCTTCTCCACCAAGGAAAGGACAGGATCAAAATTACCTGAATAAACTAGAAAGCTGGGCCAAAGCTAACAGAATGAACTTCAACAGGGAGAAATGTAAGGTACTGCACTTAGGGCCAAAAAAATGAAATGCACAGATCTAGGATGGGGGACACCTGGCTTAAGGAGACAACATGTGAAAGGGATCTAGGAGTCCAAGTAGACCACAAGTTGAACATGAGTCAACAGTGCGATGCAGCAGCTAAAAAGGCCAATGCGATTTTAGGTTGCATCAATAGTAGTGTCCAGCTCAAGGGAAGTAATTGTGCCACTGTATTCTGTGTCCATTTCTGGGCGCCACAATTCAAAAAGGACATTGAGAAACTGGAGTGTGTCCAGAGGAGGGCGACTAAAATGGTGAAAGGTCTGGAAACCTTGCCCTATGAGGAAGGACTTAGGGAGCTGGGGATGTTTAGCCTGGAGAAGAGAAGGTTAAGAGGTGATATGATAGCCCTATTTAAATATTGAGGAGGGAGGAAGCTTGTTTTCTGCTGCTCCAGAGACTAGGACCCGGAGCAATGGATGCAAGCTCCAGGAAAAGAGATTCTAGCTCAACATTAGGAGGAACTTCCTGACAGTGAGGGCTGTTCGAAGTGCAGTGGAGTCTCCTTCTTTGGAGGTCTTTAAACAGAGGCTGGATGGCCACCTGTCAATGGGGATGCTTTGATTGAGAGTTCCTGCATGGCAGAATGGGGTTGGACTGGATGGCCCTGGGGGGTCTCTTCCAACTCTATGATTCTATGAAAGGTAGAAAGACCCTACTTCTGGAAATAAGGTCCTCCCCCATAACCTTTCCCTGCCTCTCTAGGAAGCGGTACTCTCTCTCTCCCGGAAATGAGGTCATAGTGGGGGGCACTCTCCTGCCCCGCCCCCTCAGCTGAACCCTTCCCTGCCTCTCTAGGAAGCTGCACTCCCTGCTCCTGCGAGGTATTAATCGTAAGCCGACCTCTCTTCCTTTGTTCCTGGAAAGCAGACCCCAGGTGAGAAGGAAAAAGTAAAGGGGTGTTGTTGTTTTTCGGGGGATGCATCCAGATCTCCCCCATTACAAGCGAGGAAGGGCCCCCCAAGGCTTCCCAGCCCCTTTCCCTGAAACTTTTCCTTCAGCAGCCCCTAAAGAAATTTAGGGGAGGGGGGTAAGTCTTATTTGCCCCCTTCTTTGCTGCCTTTCAGCTTTTAGAGGATGGAGAGAAATGGGGGGGAAGGGGGCAGAGGGGTCTAGTGGGGGGAGCAGGCAGGAGGGGAAGGGGAGGGACCCCCTAAGGTCCCTTCTGGAGGGAGGAGGAGGAGGAGGGGGAGGAAAGAGCCCCTTTGGTTGCTCTCCTCCCCTGCCAGCCCCTCCTTTGCACCTGAGAAACAGATCCCAGGTTAAGGGGGGTGTTAGGGTTGTGGGGTTTTAGAGGGAATCAGTCCAAAGGCCCCCTCCATTTCAGTCCATGAAGGAAGTGTCAGGGATGATGGGAGTTGTAGCTCTTCACCTCTGGCTCGAACTCACCACCTTGTTACGCACCGGCGCTGACCAGTTTTGGCCAGTGGTTAAAGCTTTGCTCTAAAGCAGCAGAGTCGAGTAAGAGTCGAGCAGCTCTTACTGTCAGGAAGGTCCTCCTGATGTTGAGATGGAATCTTTATTCCTGGAGCTTGCATCCATTGTTCCAGGTCCTGTTCTCTGGAGCAGCAGAAAACAAGCTTGCTCCCTTCAAATATTTAAACAGGGCTCCTCCAACTAGCAAAGTCTTCCTCCTCCTTTCTAAATGCACCCCTCCCTCCCATCATTATCATCCCAGGGTCTCCTTTTCCTCCCTCCCCCATGGATCTACATGGGTCCAAACTTGCAAGCTTTGCCCCTTGGGGTCCACTTGCAGGTGGGGGGATCGCAGTGGAAGGGAACCAGGCAGGGTCCTCAACACAGTCCTGCCAGAGCAGAGACCTAGAGACACATGCAATGTTGAAACACACAGCCCTTTCCCAACCTCCAGAAGGATAAACATGGCTATTGGGAAGAGTTTCCTTGGAGCTCCCTGGACCAGAAGAAGAAAGAGCAGGCAGGAGAGAAAAGGTGGGAGGGATGCTTGGGCTGATGTGGGGAAGGGGGAAGAGACACCTCAAGTTATGCTTTTTGGGGGGAGAGCTCTTCCTGGGGGTCAGTGTGTGTGGGATGATGGTGGTCCAGATTCATGCATGGGAAAGGAAAACCCTCCTCAATATCTGCAAAGCTTCTCTGCCTCCTCCGTCCAAAACTGTCCTGCTCCTGCTGCCTCCCTTTGCTCTGGGCATCTAGTCCCCATGGGGTCAATGATGGAGCTGCAGAGGAGAGACATGCGATGGGGAAGGAGGCAGTATGGCCTAGTGGAGGGAAACCAGCTTTTTTTCTTTTTGTGCTGAAGGAGAAGGGATGCTGCAAGAGGGGGAATTGGAAAAGGAGGGAATTAAAACTGACCAGGCTTCTCTTTGTTTGCTCCTGCTCCATCTTCAAGTCTGGTGCCAGAAGATTGAGGAAATGAAAGGATGAATAGACAGATAGATATGTTGTTGTTGTTGTTGTTGTTGTGTGCCTTCAAGTTGTTTTTGACTTCTGGCGGCACTATGGTGATCCTATATGGGGTTTTCTTGGCCAGTTTCTTCAAAGGGGGGAGTTGTCATTGCCATCCTCTGAGGCTGAGAGAGTGCGACTTGTCCCAAGATCACCTAGTGGGTCTACGTGGCTGAGCCGGGATTTGAATTCAGTCTCTAGAGTCATAGTCCAACACACACCATGCTGGCTTCCAGACAGATAGATAGCTATTATATGGGCTTCCCCTCCAACCTGTGATTTCAGCTGGGTTGCCTTAGGAAGCGGAGAGAAGAGGCTTCTTGATCTCCAGAGTGACAGCAGACACACCAAACACACCACGCTGCTCATCCTCCTCCACGGCTGAGATGGAGAGGGAGATCTCGTCATCTCTGACCCTAGCTAGGGAGCCATAGAGAGCCACCATGAGCAGTAGCCATAGGTAGCTGGGTCTCTGAACTCCTTCCCAGAAAATACAGGCTTTTGTCAGATAGGTAGGAGATCAGAGCCTTTGATGCTGGGGAAGAAAAAGAGGGATAGGATTGAAAATTCCTTTCTGTAGCCACAGACAGTAGTCTGGTGAATCTGAATCTAATGTTGTGAAGATGAATTTTGCATGGGGAAAGCCAGTTGGCAAAACAGAAAAATGAAATGCTCAAGACAATTATGGGGAGTGGTTCTAGGAGACCCAGCGGATCTCCTGCCCCCTCTCCGTTTTTATCCTCACAACCACCCAGAAGGTAGACTGGGAGTTGGCCCAAGACACTCTTAAACTAATTTTGTGACTGTGCAGAAATGGAGGGATGACCCTGGGAATCAGTGGAAAAGTAACTTCTGTCTGCTGTTGAGAGTTCTGCTGGGAATACCAAGAAAATAGGGAAAGGGGTTTGAGACTTTTAACAGAATCTATCTAGGCAGAAAGGAGGGGAGGCCACCAAAATTATTTAGAATTAGAACACTTGTAAATGTTGTGATTCAAAGCAGCATATCATGAACGAAAGAGCAACAAGAAACATTCAGGGGTAGCTGTGTTGGCCATGTAACAAATGCAAACAAAAATCCATCAGTGATACCTTTCTTGGCCAACCAAAATGCACAATATACGTGTTGCAAGCTTTTGAAGCTTCATGGGCTTCTTCATCAGGCAAGATGTTACAAACCAAACATGAGAAAGGAAAAACAACTGGCGAAGTTAGTCAGATGCCTCCATGTTATTTCAGCCCTTAGTAAAGATGTTATGGTGGGGAAGATATCTTTTGCAGGCTGGGGCCTCCTCCTCCTCCTGGCCATGCAGAAGAGGGAGACTTTCAAAGTCCAGGAAATTTAAAGTCCATTTGTATCTCAACAGGGACCCCTATTTTGCAACCCAATATGTCTCCATTCCACTGAGGCCACAGGCCTCTTTGTAGGCAGAGAACTATGGATTCTCAAGACATCTCCATGTTTTTCCATCAAGAACATTTTGGGGGTGCAGAGGTAAAACATGCAAATTCAGTCCTAATTTAAGAAGAAACAAATTGTTTTTACCTTGGTTGAAGTCCCAGCCCATAGGCTGCTCTTCATGGTTCCTCTATGGCAGCTACAACGCGGTATCTCACAATACAGAAAACATTCTGGGGTAGCTGCATTGGCCATTTAACAAATACAGACAAAAATCAATCAGATGATAATATTAATAATGGCAATAACAGGAGAAGAAAAGAATGATCTTTAAGTCTTAAAGTTGTAACTGGTTAGGCAGCACCTCTCAGTTCACTACTCTGAGTTTTACCTTAAGAATTTTATGTTCCAATACAATATACAGTTGCCCCTCCTTTTTTGCAGGGGATCCATTCCAGACCCCCTCGCGAAAACAGCGTTTTGCTTATATTCAAGCCCCATTGGCTTGAATATAGGCATGGGGCGCGCCCCATTCATTCCCCCTCGGTTCGTCTCTCACGCATAAATGAGGGATGCAAGTCTGAAGACCGTGAGAACGGAGGGAGGATTGTATCATGACAATACAAACAAATAATTTATATCAATAATCCCTATATATATGAAAGGCCCTCAACAATTTTCAGATATCATTGACTCTACACCAAAAACAATTACTATTGTAACAATTAGTAAATTCCTTGCTTTCTATAGGTTCAATAGATTCAATTATCTTAATTGATTTATAATGATTTAAATGTGGATTATAATGACTTAAATGTGAATTAAAGAAATTCATAATATTCACAATTGCTCCACCACTTCAGCTACACTTCAGTTCATGAAATCATTAAAGCCCCCAACAATCTGGGTACTCATTTTATCAGCCTACGAAAAGATGGAGGTCTTCAAGCAGAGGCTGGATGGCCATCTGTCGGGGATGCTTTGATTGTGATTTCCTGCATGGCAGGGGGTTGGACTGGATGGCCCTTGTGGTCTCTTCCAACTCTACGATTCTATGATTCTATGAAATCAACTTTTAAACTCAAATCCACCTTTGTTCACAGTTGATTTCTTAAGTAACAATGGGTAGATTCCTCTGTTGACTAAATTTCTAGTCTCTTTAACATTTTAATTCATTTAGTCCCTTAAATTAAATTCAAAAGTCACAGTTCTAAATTTCCTCTCACTCAGCTTTATCAGCAGAAAGAAAAAAGAAAAAAAAATGGCAGATGTTAAAGGGATAATTTCCAGGCGGATTCCAAATAGTTGAAAGAAAGTCCTAATTTCTAAATGTTTGACACACAGGAAGGTTTTACCACATTTTATAATATTTCAGTTTAGTATTTTCCACTTATTGGCCTGTTACAGACTGCCAAAATAAAGCTGCTTCGGGTCTCTTTGGAGGTATGCTGTTTAAATGATGCATGCATCCTAAGAATCCGGAAACTGCACCAAAGCTGCACTCCGGTGCTTAGGAATGGAGTGTGGCTTTGGCGCGACCTCCAGACTCTTAGGACCCATGCATCATTTAAATAGCATATCTCCAAAGAGACCCGAAGCAGCTTTATTTTGGCAGTCTGTAACAGGCCATTGTGTCTGCTCTCTTAGTTCAATTTCTTTCACTGTCTCCATTACTGATAACCCAGTATCTCAGGTATTGAAGTGGTCTTCCTTCTGCTTTCCCCTATTTTCCTATGTTTGCTGTCAAAAAGGTTGCCGGCTGATGTTTGTAGAATTCAAACTGCGCTGCTGTGTTTTCACCAGCAGCTTTCCCTGGCTTTATCCAAGTTTGTCTCTGATTGTGATACAGAATCAGCTTGATCTCAGCTAAGCAAACCCTCTGTTGTACCACGTTCTCTATCTGCCTTTCAGAAGAGAAGGAAAGAAAAGAAAAAGGGGGTGCATAAAATGCAGCCCAATGAGTGCTTTGCCGGAGTTTCTTTGAGCCGCTGCACACGCTTCCCACGCCAAACAAAAGTTCAGCTTACTTGATTCAAAATAGCTTTTCTTTCTTGTTACCATGTCCAACTGTGTGTCATTTCTTAAGGTATCCTGTCATGCTCTGTGCCTTATGCCTTTCCATTTAGTGATTTATACTTCTCTCCATCTGGAATTAATCTACAGTGGAGCTCTGCATCTCTTTCCTGTTTTAATCCGGATTTACAATTTGGGTTCACAACACAGCTCCCACTTCTTAATTGACTTCAGGTTCTGTCTCAAGCAAAATTTACGTTGTGGAGTTAATTCGGCAGCAATATCAAAATTTAAAAGTAAGCAGTGCTTTACCTCCTAAGTCAGTGTCTTTTTCTTATCTTCAGAAGGGAAATCCCCTTTTTTCTTTTTTTTAATCAATGTCATTTGAAGATAGAATATAAGTTTTGGAGGTGCCTTCACACCTCATAAGCTATTTTTGTCTGTGAAGTTCCTGTTGGTTTTGAATCTTCTGTAGCTTGGCTTTGCTCTCCCATTTGGGAAAGGCCATCACAGGAGGGGCTGGCTGCTCTGCGGTTGATATCCTTAGATAACATCAACGTTGTCTTGGTTATCTTTCACCTCCTTCGAGCCTCAATTTAACTCTCTTCCCAGAAAGTTGTCACAGTAAGCTATGAAGCAGTGATATTAGCTAAATAGCTTTCTGAACCCCTCTGTCTGGAGACGGCACAAGGAGCTCCCTCACACACATCTGCTTGCCTTCCATCTTTTCGTAGGCTGATAAAATGAGTACCCAGATTGTTGGGGGCTATTAATTTACAGACTAAACCACTTAGAGAGTGCTGAGTTCACTGATAAGTGGTATAGAAATGTACATGCTATTGCTATTGCAATACTAATGTATCTGGTCTGGGAAATTTGGGCCCAGGACTTTTGGCTTACATCATCTGAAAAGGATGATGACAGGCCTGGGAGAACACAGGTTTTGTGGCTTGTACATGCAGCCCCTCAGACACAACAGCATGGCACCATAGCTGAGGGGCTGCATGTACAAGCCACAAAACCTGTGTTCTCTGCAGCCTGCCATCATCCTTTTCAGATGATGCAGGCTAAAAGCTCTTGGCCGGAATTGTCCAGACCAGACATCAATCCGGTCATTCTGGTGGCCTGGCCCAACCCCAGCCCAAAAGGCCCTTAGCACAGCCTTATTTACTGGTTGTTTGCGGCAGAGTTTTCCAGACAGCCAGTAGACTGTATGGCCCTGTGCCCCCTTACCTGCTGGTGCCAACGCATTTCCTGCGAAGGCCCCACTTGTGGCCTGTAATGTTAGAGGAAGTGCCTGGCCATGTGAATTGAACCTGGCACCCTGTTTTTGCCTTTAGGGGCTGCAGTGCAGGCCTTCAGAGGGGATGCCATGACAGCAGCTCCACAGCGTGGAAGTGTTGCATGTGAACACCACCCATCACTGCACAAACCCAGGTAGGTTGGCCCCATGTTATAGGCCCTGAGAGTAGGGTTGCCATAAGTCAGGACCTCCAAACCGGGACAAATGTAGGGCAAATGTAGGGCATATTTTTTATAAATGGAGGACACACAAAAAAAATTGATTATTTTTAAAATATGTTAATATAAATGCATGTTTCTTAGGCATGCTCAAAATGGAGGACATTTTGGCACTATTCCTAGATAGATGGCAGAAATGTACTTCCCTTTCTGGCCAAACCACCCCCCTCCTCATTCCAAAACACACGACAGCACATTTGGGCATTTCACATGGCTTTACTTAACATGGCCTCTTGCATATTTCAGAGGCTTATTCCATAACCAAACCCTTTGGGTTTAACACTGAACATGAGTTAACATGGCTATGCATATCAAACATGTCAAGGTGGTTAAACAAAAAGTGGATTTGCCCTCGGTTTCATAGAATCATAGAATCATAGAGTTGGAAGAGACCGCAAGGGCCATCCAGTCCAACCCCCTGGTGTCTTGCACCAACTATACTTCTCAGAAGTGTGTACTTGGTCAAGGTACTTTGGTTTGTCTTCACTGCGCATGAGTATGTAAAAATCAGAGCAAATTACATTGGCCATGCCTCAGAGGTTTCATCATAATCAGCATTAAAAGGAGAAAAAACACACAGAAAAGGCACTTTGGAAAGTCACACTGTCTCGGCTTCAAAAACAGTGGGCACAGGCCTATGAAGCTGACTGATATCAATATCACCACCACCACCACCATCATCACTAACAATGTTAAAAGAAAGCAAACTTGTTAGCATTAAAAGCAGAAAAAATACACAAAAAATAGACTTGGGAAAAATAAATATTAGAAAAATACACAAGGGCAAAATAAATACTAGAAAAAATACACAGGGTCCAAAGAAATATTAGAAAAAATACACAAGGGCAAAATAAATATTAGAAAAAATACACAGGGTCCAAAGAAATATTAGAAAAAATACACAAGGGCAAAATAAATATTAGAAAAAATATACAGGGTCCAAAGAAATATTAGAAAAAATACACAGGGTCCAAATAAATATTAGAAAAAATACACAAGAGCAAAATAAAAGCCTCTGGCCACTCACCACCACCACCACCACCTCCTCCTGCTCCCCCCTTCTCCTCCTCCAGGCTATGGAATCCTGGGAACTGTAGCTCTGTTGTTAGAATCCTGTAGTATTCTACCAGATGTATTCTAACTGTGGATGCTGGGGGGATGGGTTGCGCTTCACATAGCTTGTAGAGATGGTGATATGGAGTACTAGGCTGGACCAGGTGTGAGTTATCTAGTGTCCTTGAGAGGCTGGCCTGCAGAGACGTGGAATGCAGTTTCGTTTCTCAGGGGATAGGGATGGAGGATGGGAACTAGTGCTGGGAAGGAGGGGTCCTGTTGCGCGGGCTTTTGCTGGGGTGGAGTGCTTTGGCTTCGGGGGGACTTATGCCTTGCTTTGGCTGGGAGGGGTCAGTCTCAGCTTAGAAGCTGGGTGATGAGACATGGCTGATCTTGGAACCTTCAATAAAGTTCTGTTGTTTCAATAAACAAGCTGACTGGTTGATTGTCCAGGATTCTGGTCCCACACTCTGACATTTGTGGACCATTCAGCCTCTGTTTGTCAAGAGAGCTCTGGTGCCACAAGAAACTACAATTCCCAGAATCCCATAGCACTGAGCCATGGATGTTTAAGGGGGGGTCAAACTATTTCTGCAGCCTTTTACTACCCCAAAGCCTTTCCTATTTACAAGCATGGCAAAATCTCTTCCTTCACCAAGCCATTGAAATCCAACTCAAATGGAGGGCTGATTGCTTCTTTCCCATTGGGGAAATACTGACGCAGTATACATTTAAAAGATGAGGCGATTAGACTCCCAGTGAAACATGAACAATTTATGGCCTTTTTTTTCCTCACTGTAACCTGGAAAGTAATGCCTCTTGCAGGGCATATATACCAACGTGGGTGGGCAAAACCTCTGAGTGGCAGGTGTCCTGAAGACCTGCTCTCTAGACTACACCACGCAGGGAGGCGGGAAGGGTGGCGCACAGCCGTGCAGGATGACGGCGGGGAAGGTGGGGTGGGATGGGGCTGTGCTGCGCTGGGAGGCGGGGAGGGCGGGGCTTCCCCCTTTGCCACCTCCGCCCCAGGCTGCGCGGCCCGGTTTTTGGCGGCACGATCGCAGAGCTGCCTCCAGGGCCTCGCGGGGGGGGAATCCCGGGGGGGCAAACCGGGGTGGGACCATGCAGACCCACTCCAAACCGGGAAAGTCCCGCCCCCAGGCGGGATATGGCAAGCCTACCTGAGAGGTCCTCTGCCAGTGTTATCCCCCTCCCCACTGCGGCTGCTGCTGCCCACAAGCTGTTTGGCACACGTTGTCTGGCTCCTCAGCAAAAGCCTTTCTGACATGGAAGACCCTACTAGCAACAGTGCTATTATCAATGTAGAAAGAGATTACCACAGGAAGAAAAAATATCACTCTCTCTCTTTGTACACAGTGCTTGGGAAGATTCATTGTAATCAACGAAATGGTTTAGTTGTGACTGTCTGTTATTTTGGTTTCACTGGGTATGACCTTGTCTAGAACCAATCCTTATTATTTATGGATGACTAGTTCTGTCTTTCTCTCTTACACACATTCATTACTGTCAAGACCATGGTAAACAGGTCTGAGGAAATGACATGGATGTGGCCACTAGGTGGGGCTGTTGTGCACGTTATTTACAGCTCTAGTGGCAGTTAAATGTGTCAGCATTTCAAACAGTGCATCATTGGAATGTTGATGCAACTGTCATATATACCATGTTCTGCATCAAAGACCACGGTGGTTCACAGGCAGAAAAATTTAGGCTGCCATTCTATTGTTATAGACTGGAGGCAATATTCTGTATATATGTTTTGTAAATATGAGACTCTGAGATGAATTAGTAGCAATAAGTAATTGTGACTAGAGAAGTGTTGTCATTTTCTCCCTTCCAGCTCCTGGTCTCCTTTGAGGAAGTGGTTGTGTATTTCACCAAGGAAGAGTGGGATCTTGGATTCAGGGCCATAGGACTCTCTGGAAGGAAGTCAGAATGGAAAATGATGAGAACATGGACTCTCCAGGTAAGGAGCCCCTTTGCCTTCATTTGAGAGTTCCTGAATGCACAGAAATCTGCAGTTGACAGGAAAAATGAATTAAATAGATAATCTGCTGAGAGGAAAGGGGTGAATGCAGAGAAGTCCACTCCTCCATTCCTAACGAGTTCTTTTTCTTTCTCAAGCAGGTAATGAGCTGGAGAAGGAGACTTTTGTAGAGAATCCATCAGCATTATGGGAAACTAGCAAGACTGTTGTGGAGAAAGTGGAGTCTGGAAATCAAAGGGGACTGAAAAGACAAAAGGCATGCCAATCAATGAATAGGAAGAAGAACACTGTTTCTCAGGAGCATGATATTTATGAACTCCTGACCCCCCAGGAAAACTGCAAAGGGAAAATACCATCAAACTGTTCTGTTTACAGAAGAATATTCCAATATAAATTTCGCACAAAATTACATTGCAGAATCCACAAAGAGTTAAAACCACATGAATGCAAGGAATGTGGAAAGAGCTTCAAATGGAGTAGTCAACTATATTCGCATCAAAGAACACACACAGGGGAGAAACCATTTAAATGCATAGAATGTGGAAAGAGCTTCAATCAAGTTGTGGCCCTTCATTTACATCGAAGAACCCACACAGGGGAGAAACCATATAAGTGCATGGAATGTGGAAAGAGCTTCAGCCAGAGTTCAAATCTACATTCACATCAAAGAACTCACACAGGTGAAACACCATACCAATGTATGAAATGTGAAAAGAGCTTCAGACAGAGTGCACATCTATGTTCACATAACAAAATCCACACAGGCGAGAAACCATATAAATGCATGGAATGTGGAAAGAGCTTCAGTCATGGCACATCTCTCAATTCACATTTGAGAACCCACACTGGTGAGAAACCATATAAATGCATGGAATGTGGAAAAAGCTTCAGTCATGGCACATCTCTCAATTTACATTTGAGAACCCACACTGGTGAGAAACCATATAAATGCTTGGAATGTGGAAAGAGCTTCAGTCGAAATAATTCTCTCTGTTCACATCAGAGAACCCACACAGGGGAGAAACCATATAAATGCATGGAATGTGGAAAGAGCTTCAGCCAGAGTTCAAATCTACATTCACATCAAAGAACTCACACAGGGGAGAAACCATACAAATGCATGGAATGTGGAAAGACCTTCTCTAATAGTTCCATTTTACATTCACATAAAAAAACCCACACAGGGGAGAAGCCTTATAAATGCATGGAATGTGGAAAAAGCTTCTCTCGTAGTGACAGTTTACATATACATCAAAGAACTCACAGGGGGGAGAAACCATTCAAATGCATAGAATGTGGAAAGAGCTTCAGTCAGAGAGTACATCTACATTCACATGAGAAAACCCACACAGGGGAGAAACCATATAAATGCATGGAATGTGGAAAGAGCTTCAGAGACAGTGGCTCATGTAGTAAACATCAAAGAATTCACACAGGGGAGAAGCCATATCAGTGCATGGAATGTGGAAAGAGTTTCAGTCAGAATGTAAGTCTGTGCAGACATCAAAGAACTCACACGGGAGAGAAACCATATAAGTGCATGGAATGTGGAAAGAGCTTCAGTCGAAATGGACATCTGCGTTCACATCAAAGAACTCACACTGGCGAGAAGCCATATGTGTGTATTAAATGTGGAAAGAGCTTCAATCAGAGTTCACATCTACGTGTACATGAAAAAAGCCACACAAGGGAAAAACCATATAAATGCATGGAATGTGAGAAGAGTTTCAGGAATAGTGGAAGTCTACGTATACATCAAAGAATCCACACAGGAGAGAGACCATATAAATGCATGGAGTGTGGAAAGAGCTTCAGTCAGAATAGACATCTACGTACACATCAAAGGACCCACACAGGAGAAAAACCATATAAGTGCATGGAATGTGGAAAGAGCTTCTGTGATAGTGGAAGTCTACGCAAACATCAAAGAATCCACACAGGGGAGAAACCATATAAGTGCATGGAATGTGGAAAGAGCTTCAGTCAGAGTGGAGATCTAAAGCCACATCAGAGAACTCACACAGGGGAGAAACCATATAAATGCCTAGAATGTGGAAAGAGTTTCAGTCACAGTGGAAGTCTATGTGCACATCGAAGAATCCACACAAGGGAGAAGCTATAGAAATGCTAGGAATGTGAAAATAGTTTCATTGACTTTAGAATATTGCTGAAACATCAAGTAAATCACTTAGCATGATATATTATGCTCATAGAGGTGTCCTTGAATTATTTGACAGGTTAGGTACTGGAGCACTGTAAAAAAGTGGAAAGTGTTGAAATGCAGAACTATTATGTATTACCATACAGTGCTCTAATCCCGTACCTCTTGAATAAGTGGGGGATGCCTAAGTACAAATATAGGTATGAATGCAGTACCTGCTGCTCGAGAGAAGCAGAATGGTAGCTGAATGAGCCTGGGCTGCTTTCACAGAGAAGCCACACTTTTCCAAAAGCTTCTGCTTGGCCTCTCCAGAGCCATGCCCAGATCTGGCTGCATTAACTAACACCAAACTAGAGGAGTGTGTTCTTAAAAAAAAACAGTAATTAATTTCTCCCTCAGCAACCCCAGCAGTAGCTGCCTGACTTGGGGCACACTCTCCCATTGGTCAGGCACTGAATGGTGGTGAGCAAGGAGAATTGGCAGCTGAGCAGCAGCAAAGCCAAGGCCACTACATAGAGCTACACTTGCTGTTGGCACTACAGCTCAGGAGAGGCAGGAAGGCAGCTGGCCACTTGCTCAACTCATGCTGCTTTGCAGGCCAGCTGCTCCCAGCTACAGTTCCAGCCATTGCTTCTGCTGCCACCTCTGCTACTTCCTGCATAGGATCAGTGTACCTGTGTGGTTGGGTGCACAAAAGCAGTGCCATCACTGGTGTGGCCAGTGCTGGCAGCAATAGGGGAGGCAATGGTTCAGGATGTGGCTGAGAGCAGCTGGCCTGCAAATTGGCCTGGCCTGATAGTCCTGATGTGGAATCTGTACTCAGGACAAGAGGCTACTGCCAGAACAGTACACAGAGAAACAGGATGGTTCCCAGTTGGCAAAGGGTGGAGACAAGGCTGTATTGTACCAACCTACCTGTTCAACCTATATGCAGAACATATTGTAAGACAACCAGGTTTGGACACAAAAGAAGGAGTGAAAATAGAGAAAGGAATATCAACAATCTGAGCTACACCAATGACACCATAATACTAGCACAAAAACTCAAAGACCTGAAACAACTACAGTAGTAAAAAAGACCAAGGAAGAAAGTGCAAAAGTCAGCCTATTGTTGAACATAAAGAAAACAAAAATAATGACTAGAGAACCTACACAAATTGCAATTAGAAAATGAGGAAATAGAAATAGTAAAAGGATTCTCATACCTGGGATCAATCATTGATAGAAATGGGGACTGCAGTTAGTAAATCAGAAGAAGATTAAGAATGGGAAGGGCAGCTATGAAAGAAGTAGAGAAGATCCTAAAATGCAAGGCTGTACAAATGAACACAAAAGTCAGAATCATACAAACCATTGTATTCCCTATTAATATGTGTGGATGTGAGAGATGGGCAGTTAAGAAGGAGGAAAATTAACTCATTTGAGATGTGGTGCTGGAGAAGAGTGCTAAGGAGCCCATGGACAGACCAAAAATAAAAATAAAAATTTGGGACTTAGGTCTGATCAAGCCAGAAATCTCCTTGGAAGCCAAGATGACAAAACTCAGGTTGTCGTACTTTGGACACATCATGAGGGGGCATGAATCATTGGAGAAAACAATAATGCTAGCAAAGGTAGAGGGATGTAGAAAGAGAAGAAGGCCGCATGTGAGATGGGTGGACTCTATTAAAGAGATCATGACGATAAGTTTGCAGGAGTTGGACAGAGCAGTGGAAGTCTTGCAGATGTCTCATCAGCAGGGTCGCCATGGGTCGAAATCTACCCAAGGGCAGTTAACATCATCAACAACAACAAACCTCCCCGTGATACAAGATGGTGCTGAGTTGGGGCATTGCAACAGCATTCCGAAAACACTAAAAGAACGGACCACACATCAAGAAGACAGCAGAAAATATCTCATATTTGAAGGACACTGCAGAGAAATGGTCACTTGCTGTAAAAAAAATTCTTAAAATTTGGCAAGTTCTTTTTTCTACTGTGCGACTCTTATCAAGTGTGAACTTTAGTAGTAACTAACTCTAGTTTAGCGTGTTTTGAATTACTCTAGCTAGTAGTCTTAGGTAAAATGTTTCATGATGTCACTTGAGGTTGGGGAATACCCGTACCTCGTTCATTGGTGGTTTGAAATAACATTAGCTTACAGATCATGCTTTGTTTTCTTTTTCTTAATGAAATTGATAAAGAGATTTTGCCTAACGACTAAATCATCTTTTACACCTAAGGTCATTTGTAGGCAGACTTGAAGGATTCAGCTTCCCTTGAGGCCTGGGAGGTGGTCTCACCTACATCCTTAGATGGAGGAGGAAGATGAGAGTTTCCCTCTCTGCAAACCTAAGGGTCGCACTATGAGCTAAACAGTTCTGAACCTCTTTCTCCTAGGGCTGCAACCTGGCCTCTTTCAAGAGGGCAGAAGGAACAGGTGTTGGGAAGAGAGGTGGGCATTAGGAGGCTAGCAAGAGTGGGCTGGATGAGTGGCAAGGACTGACCTGATCCCCAGATCTCCCATGACCTTTAGGCATGTTCTGTGTCCAGTGCTGGAGAAAAATGGCAGATTTGGACAAGTTTTATGTTTAGGAAAGGGAAAGTGGGGGTGCTCCATCTTCATCCTGGTTCTCAGGTGGAATAGTGGTGTGGGTCAGCCCTGTTCCTCCTCTGCACATGTCCACTGACCTCAGAGAGGCAATAGATCTGGTTCTGGGAAGGATGAAGAGGGAGGGAAGAAGCTGCCTTCCTAGTCAAAGGAGGCTCCCAAGAACTGCTGTGGCTTCCTGGTTCTGCTAGATCTGGATCCTAGGTTTCTCCTCTTCTGAACAGATGCACACAGGATCTTCTGCAATTGGACATCAGCTATTGCCTAGAAATCCTGCTCTGATCTTAGACAAGCAGAGAATGGTGGATTAACTATTTTCTTTTTCCAGGTCCCTCTCTCCTGGAGCAATGGGCTTTGTGCCCACCAGCCCTTTACTTCTCCAGTCATCCTGAGCCTTCCTCCTGTCTCCTCTGGAGGGTTTCTCCCAGCATTCAGACAAGGGCCAAAGGAGGCTCAGGTGTAATTTCCTTGGATCTGGGGTGGGAGGACTATTATGAGGATGCCACTGAGGGTTTGCTGTCCTTTTTTACTTCTTGCTTTTTTCGGGGGGGGGGGGGGAGCCTCACCTGGTGCCTCTTCTGGATCAACAAGTAGAGATGCCTGAAGTGCAGGCCCTGCTCATGAAGAGCTCAAAGCCCCAGAACTTCTTGGGAAATGCCTCTTCCCCAGGTCCTTCGAGGAGACCCAGCCAGGCAGCCACCTGGAGGTCTTCCTCACTCTAGAAGTCCCAGAGGAGTCTCCCTAAGAGGGACCTTGATGCAGCTGCCACCATGCCCTTGTCATAGCTGCCCTGGCTCCCAAAGAGGTGGCAATCCAACAGGTAGAACTTCCCTCATTCCCTCATCCCTTTCCCTTCATACTAAGTAGAGGTGCTAAATGATCTGAAAGACACAAGGGACTTCGGGGCTGTACAGACAGCCCTGAAGGGGTGCCATGCAGGCCACCCCTTTTATACCCAGATCAGGGCCGTGGCAACCAGGCCCATAGCTAGCACAGGGTGAGTGGGGCACTGCCCTAGGGCCCCCAGCCAAAGGGGCCCTGCACCACCTGCCCTCACAAATGCCTTTCAGCCTTTCCTCCTTGGTCCGCCTGTCAGGCCTCCCTTTCCCAACAACAGGGAAGTCAGGACTCGTGGTCATGTTGTGGGGGCCTGAGACTGCAGCCAGTGGGCGGGTTTTTCCAGCTCCTCCGTTCCCATTCGCTCCTGGCTAGGCGCTGGAGAGGAGGAGCTATTGGACTCAAACGTGTGTGCGGTGCACTCAGCACATGTGAGAAGACAGAGAAAGAGAGAAGTCTGACGACGGCCCCTATCAGTAGGCCTCGCTGTGCCTGGGGCCTGGGCCTGATGCTGCTGATTCACTTTGGGTTTGGGTGCCATGGTGGGCGGCAGGAGGTCCAGAAGGCTGGTAGGCCTCTGGGCATGGGAGGGATGAGGCCACTGCCGCCATGGCCTCTGAGCAGCCTTTGTCTTTCCTTGAGGCTGAGAGTGTGTGACTTGCCTTTGTTGCCTGGTGGCCTGGGAGGCTTTGCTGGATCTGTCTGGGGAGGCTCTTGGAGAGAAGGCTTCCTTGCTCCCTCCATCACCATCCCCTTCCCCCCTGGAGCCCAGGCAAGGACAGCCAGGACAGCGCCAAGGGGACCTACCTCTGGGGAATGCTGTCCATGCAACTCAAGGGACATCCAGGATTGAGTCCATGTTGAGGTGGAATCTCTTTTCCTGCAGCTTGCATCCCTTGTTCAAGGTCCTGTTCTCTGGAGCAGCAGAAAACAAGCTTGCTCCCTCCTCAATATGACATCCCTTCAAGTATTTAAACAGGGCTATCATATCACTTCTTATCTTCTCCATCTGCTTTGGTACCTCCACAAGTCAAACCGGTGCCTCCAATCCTCGCTTCTCCAGGGACCACCTTGGTACCAGCTTCGATTCCGATTTCTACCTTGCCTGCAACATTGGCTTTCCATCGCTCCGATGATGACATTCAGTCTGATTCCCCGTCGCCTCGTCGCCACTCTCCAACACCTGTTCCTCAGTTCCAACTGCACCAGGCCTGGGTCCATCGTACGAAGGGCTCATACTGCTTTTATGACAGTGAGACTGATAGATATTTCATTACTGTCAGCTGGGACGAGGCCTACTCCCGTCTATCATCAAAAGCCACTGTGCCCCCAATGCAGACTTTCGTCTCCAAGGGACTACCAACGCGATCCACTGGATCACCAGGGCTTACGACTGCTCCCCATCGAACACACATAGCCACCACTCCACCAAGGGGTCGGACGGCCTCACTGACTTCAAGGGCGCTCCCTCGCACCAGACTCGGGCAGCCATCGATACCGACTTGATCCGACACTGAGGTTTCTCATGCTTCTCCCATCAATTTGGACTCTTCGGATGAGGTGGCTCCTCAGTATCCACAGGAGCTATACCAGCCCAGCTCTTCATCCCCAACGGATGATGTCTGCACCTTCTTGGAACACGTGATTAAGAGGGCCAACACTTTGGAGTTGCAACTTTCTCATGTCAAGCAGGAGGCCAAGGATGCAGTGGAAAAGAGGATTCACGACAAAGTGCCGACAGCCCCCTCCACCCCACTCTTGCCTTCCCTAGAGAGCATTGCAAAACGCTCATGGGACACTCCGGCCTCATTGACAGCATCATCTAGGAAGATTGAGTCCCTATACAGGATCTCACCTTCCCAGTGTTCCTGGCTCACATCCCACCCGAAGCAGAATTCAGTGATCGTCGAGGGTTCCCAGCAGGCGTTCACCCCGAAGATATCGATGTCACCTGCCGACCGTGAGGCCAAAAAGATTGACGGCCTGGCCAAGAAGGCCTATTCTGCTTTGATGTTGGGCTTGAAGGTGGCTAACTATAATACATGCATGGGGGCCTACATCCACTGATGTTCCTGACTGCCAGTGGATCCTCACGGAAATTAGGGATGAAGCCCACTCTATTGAAAGATCCTGTTATTAATACTTCAATAAACAGTACTCATTATTATTATTGTTATTATTTATGATATTTATACCCTGCCCTTCAGCCCTAAAGGTTCTCAGAGCAGCTTACAATTATTATTATTTTTAATAAGACAGTTCCCTGCCCTCAAGCTTACAATCTAAAAGACACGACACAAAAGGAGAAGGGAATGGTGAGGGGGGAGGGGATCAGGTCCAGCATTCTTCTCTCCCTCTGAGGCCTGGACCAAGGCAGATGGACCGGAGGAAGGGCTCTGCTTCTTATAAGGTACTTGTAAGGCAGAGGTCGAAGCAGAACTAGCACCTTCATCCTCCCCCTGCCCCAGATAGTCATTGTGGTCCTCTCATACTCATCTGGGTTGTTTTGCAGCAGAGCCCTCTCAGGTCCTGGTTTTATAGCCCTAGCAGGCAAAGCAGCTGTGAGTGATGGCAAACACAGTGCCTACTGAGTCAGGGTCTCAATCCTGAAGAGAAAGGAATCAATTTGGAAGGCAGAGGTCCAAATACCAGTAGAACCAGCAGCTTCTTCCTCCCGCTGGACCCTACTTCTCTCTCTGCTGGGGTGTTTTATACTTTTCTCTCCCTCAGAGTCCACAGCAGTGGCAGTTGGAATGAAGGGAGGGTTCCTCACCAGCTGCTGGGACTAAGCAATGATGGCTCTTCTCTCCCTCAGAGTCCACTGCAGTGGCAGTTGGAATGGAGGGAGGGTGCCTCGCCAGCTGCTGGGACCGGCAACGATGGTTCTTCTCTCCCTCAAAGTCCAAAGCAAACTTAAACCTGAGTTGGAGGACATAAGCACAAAACAACACATTAGGTCATGCAAGACCTATGTAAACCATATGAATGCTGTAAACCGAGCCAATTTTGGCCAAAAAGGCATTAATTTCAGAAATGTAAACCAATAGAAATGCAGTACAAGGACACTCATTTCAGAACATATAAATAAATAGAAATGTGTAATCAATGTAACCCTGAAACCAACGCTGCCCTTCCAAAGGCTGCATCCCGTTTGGCCCTGGTGTCCAGCCTGTAATGCTTAATGAAAGTCAAGGGCTGGGACCAAACAGCAGCTTTACAAACATCCTCCAAAGGGACCCCCGCCAGAAAAGCGGAGGAGGTCACTACCGTCCTAGTTGCATGGGACCAAACCCTGGCCGGGAGAGGTCTGCCCAACAGTTCATAGCAGAGGTGGATGGTACCAGCCACCCATTTGGAAAGCCTCTGCACAGTCACAGACAATCCCTTTTTCGGTTCCGAGTAGCATTGGAAAAGTCTCTCGGAAGGCTCAAACCTGCAGTTCTGTCAAGGTGTGCAAACTGCATTCAACCTCAGTGGTCTGGTTCGAATCCAGGGTAGGTAGAACAATGTCTTGACACATGTGAAAGGCCGACACCACCTTAGGCAGGAAGGTAATGTCGGTACAGAGGACAACCTTATCCTTATGAAACCTAAGGAAAGGCTGGTCCCTCCGCAGGGCACAAAGTTCGCCTGCACGGCGGGCAGAGGTGATGGCCACAAGGAAGGCCATCACTTGGGTAGGGGTAGACATACTGTGCTTCCTGGCCGCAGCCTTCATCCGGTACTTGTAATTGAGCCGCTCATCAGTCTCCTTGTTAAACAAGCCAGAATCATTGAAGGCCATGTCCTTGACCATAGATTTGACGCAGGGATTGAGGTCCGAGGAACAGAGCCAGGCATGTCTCCTGAGTGCGATGGAAGCCACCATGGATTTCGCCGAAATGTGTTATTTATGTCTCCTTCCTTGGAGGTCTTTAAGCAGAGGCTGGATGGCCATCTGTTGGGGATGCTTTGATTTGGATTTCCTGCATGACAGGGGGTTGGACTGGATGGTCCGTGAGGTCTCTTCCAACTCTATGATTCTATGTGTCTTGCACTTGATGAGTGCTATTTATTGAGGTACCAAAGAATGACTGACACAGTTCTTGGTTCAGACAATTTGTTGTGATTAATAAACACACCTTTATTTGAACCTTGCTTGGGTCTCATGACACTCCCTCCACCGCTGACCAAAGCTTGTCAGTCTCAACCCATTTGTATGATTCGCAGAGACCATTGAAGAAGGAGGACAGGTTGCATACCTGTAACGGTATTTCTTCAAGTGGTCATCTGCGAATACATACAAATCCTGCCCGTCCTCCCCTCAGTGTCCTGCTCTTCATTGGCTCATTCTCATGTCACTCACGCAGCATAAATTTCGGAACTGGGGAAGGAGCAAGGGTCTTATAAGGGATGGCCAGAGCTACCGCTAAAAAGATGCAAAGTTAACTGTGCCCAGTGATTCTAGAAGTTTTCCAAGCAGCACTGCGCAGACGCAGTACAACCCATTTGTACGTATTCACAGATGACCACTCGAAGAAATGCCATTACAGGTAAGCAACCTGTCCTTTCTATTTCCTCTATTTCTTGTCTTCTTGTGGTCTCTTCCAACTCTATGATTCTATGAAGCAGCGGCTGCTACTGGGTGTTTTTTTCCCTTCCCTTCAGAGTCTGTCATGGCAGCCATACCAGGCTCTGAAGGGCCCTTGGAGGCCTCAGAAGCACCCTCCATGAAGCAGCAGCCACTGCTGGAGGGATTGGAGCCCTGGTGGCACAAAGGGCTCAAACTTGACTCAGGCTTGCATCCTTCCGAGGTCGCTAAAATTAGTACCCAGATTGTCAGGGGCAAATTAGCTTACAGTTGTAAACTGCTTAGACACTGCTTAGGTGCTATGAAGCGGTATATAAATGAAGCTTGTTTGTTTTATTTCCTTTCTTAATCCAGCATGGCAGCTGTGCCGGGCTCTGAAGGGCCTTTGGAGATGTCGGCACCATCCCCTTCATCTACGGTTACTCCTGCGGGGGCTGCTTCCCTTCAGTGTCTGGCATGGCAGCTATGGGAGTTCTCAAGGACCATCGGAGACCTCAGAACCATCTCCCTCAGCAGCAACCGCTGCTGGGGGCAAGTTACCTTCCCTTTAGAGTCTGACACAACAGGCATACTGGGTACTGAAGGGCCCTTGGGCTGCATCCACATGGGAGAAATAACCCAGTTTGGCACTGCTTTAACTGCCCTAGCTCAAGGCTATGGAATTCTGGAAGTTGGAGTTTGTTGCTGGGCCCAGAGTGGAGCTCTGCTTTGGTGCTTTACAAATCACAGAAAAAACAGCCAGCCTGCCAAAGGCAAACTGTCACATACACATAGGGTTGCCATATGTCAGGACCTCCAAACTGGGACAAATGTCAGACAACATTTTCAAATGTTGGACACATTTTTTAAAAATGGAGGACACGTGAAAAAAATTGATGATTTTTTTAAAATGTTAATATAAATGCATGTTTCTTAGGCATGAGCAAAATGGAGGACATTTGGGCATTACTCCTAGACAGATGGCAGAAATCATAGAATCATAGAATCATAGAGTTGGAAGAGACTTAAAGGGGCCATCCAGTCCAACCCCCTGCCATGCAGGAACTCTCAATCAAAGCATCCCCAACAGATGGCCATCTAGCCTCTACTTAAAGACCTCCAAGGAAGGAGACTCCACTACACTCCGGGGGAGTTTGTTCCATTGTTGAACAGCCCTTACTGTCAGGAAGTTCTTCCTAATGTTGAGGTGGATCTCTTTTCCTGTAGCTTGCATCCATTGTTCCGGGTCCTGTTCTCTGGAGCAGCAGAAAACAAGCTTGCTCCCTCCTCAATGTGACATCCTTTCAAATATTTAAACAGGGCTATCATATCACCTCTTAACCTTCTCTTCTCCAGGCTAAACATCCCCAGCTCCCTGAGTCGTTCCTCATAGGGCAAGGTTTCCAGACCATTCACCATTTTAGTCGCCCTCCTCTGGACACGCTCCAGTTTCTCAATGTCCTTTTTGAATTGTGGTGCCCAGAACTGGACACAATATTCTAGGTGGGGCCTGACCAGAGCAGAATACAGTGGCACTATTACTTCTCTTGATCTAGACACTATACTTTTATTGATGCAGCCTAAAATTGCATTGGCCTTTTTAGCTGCCACATCACACTGCCGCCGGCTGGGGCCAAGGCAAGCGCCTGGCGAGGTCGCGCAGAAGCGCGCGGAGGCAGGTGGCTGCCTGCCTGCTGCTGGTGCGCGCAGAGGGGGAGCGCGCCAAGGCAGGCAGCCACCTCCACCTCCTCCTCCGCCTTGGCGTGCTTCCCCCCGTGCGCACCGGCAGCAGGCAGGCAGCCACCCACCTCCTCTTCTTCCTCTGCGTGTTTTTGCGTGACCGCGCCAGCCGGCGGCAGCACGCACTCGCCCCGCTTGCGCGCCTGTGCGTGGGGCTATAGAGGCAGCTCGGGCGGAGGCAGAGGAGGAGGAGGCGGAGGTGGCTGCCTGCCTGCCGCCGGAGTGCGCGGAGGGGAAGTGCACCGAGGAGGAGGAGGGGGGGGCATGAATCGGCGGTAACCGGACCGGGACAGTACCGTGAAAAACGGGACAGCCCTGCCTGCAGGCGGGTTATGGCATCCCTACACACACACAACATGCGCACACAAAATGGAAACACAGAGGGAGGGAGGGAGGGAGGGAGGGAGGGAGGGATACAAATAAAAAACTGTGCCAAGTGTTGTGACCCTTCGAGTTGTTTCTGATGTATGCTAACCCTAGAGTGAACTTATCACAAGGTTTTCTTGGCAAGTTTCTTCAGAGCTGGTTTGTCACTGAGGCTGAGTGTGTATGATTGGCCAAGGTCACCCAGTGGGTTTCATGGCCCATCATGGATTCGAACTCTGTTCCCGAAAATCCAAGACTTAAACCACTACACCATGCTGGCTCTCAAACTGTGCCACACAATTGTTGACAACAAATTCTCTGGACAGAAATGCAAAACTCAAGGTGATAGAATAAAAAGCAACACGTATAATGCAAGATTATAAAACCATAGTAAACTAAAATTATTTTTCTCCGTTAAAGAAGTTCAGAAGCGCATTAGTGGAATGCTTTCCATCCAGAATTTGTTCTGAGGTGCTTTAAATAGAGATGGGATTGATAGTATATTGTTGATGCTGATGGTTTAAACTGTGATGTTGTGCTGTGAGGGTTAATGAGTCTCAAAAGAGCAAAAAAGGCCTGCAGAAAAAACAACTCTTCTGGAATGTGCGCTGGATGTTGAGTTTTAAAATGTGGCTAAGGAGATAATGAACAGTTTCAATAAGCAGTTTTAATACATGATGGGTACAGTTATGTGTGTGTTTAGTTATTGATTAATGTTGGTCAGATATATGTGATGATATTGTTAAATATATGATACCAATCCCAAGTGATATATAGCATAAACAGAGTGCAGATGTTACCTCAAGGTTGTTTAGTCTAGTGCTGGCGGAAAGCTATAGATTCACAGACATCATGCTAATTTGAAGTCGAAGGCTTTCATGGTCGCTATACATAGATTTTTGTAGGTTTTTCGGGCTATGGGGCCATGTTCTAGAAGAGATTATTCTTGACGTTTCACAAGCATCTGTAGCTGGCATCTTCAGGTAAAGATGCCAGCCACAGATGCTGACGAAACATCAGGAATAAATCCTAGAACATGGCCCCATAGGCTGAAAAACCCACAAAAACCTGTCATGCCAGTTGCCGGATTTTCTGGACAGTTACCATTACATCATGTCAATGGCTAAAGCACAGGAACTGGGAGCACTGTGTTACACAATTTTATGGGGAGGGATTTTGCTATCATCTATAACAGTGTCTCCATGTGTTCTAACTTCAGACTTGTCAAAAAAGTCACGGATCTGTCTTCTAAGACTTTTCTTTTCTACAATGAAACATCTACTGAGAGTCTAGAATCTTTTTTGATATGAAAGAGGGTCTTTAGACAAGCTGTTATTGACAAGGACTTAGGCTGCATCGGCACTGGATAAATAACCCGGTTTGGCACCATTTTACTGCCCTGGCTCAAGGCTATGGAATTCTGGGAGTTGGAGTTTGTTAGCCAGGGTAGTCAAACTGTGCCAAACCAGGTTATTTATCCAGTGTCGATGCAGCTTTAGAATCATACATTCATAGAGTTGGAAAGTACCTGCAAGGGCCCTCCAGTCGAACCCCCTTTTGCCATGCAGGAAGACAGAATTAAAGCACCTTCAACAGACAGCCATCCAGCCTCTGTTTAGGAAACTCCAAAAAAGGAGAAGAAAGATGTGCAGAGGAATGAGTGCCCCAAGCCACCCAGCCTTTCTCGGCCCCCCCAAAAAGAACTGTCCTGCCCCACCTTTCCCAGACTGGCCAGGATTCCCAGCCTCCCCTTTTAGTGTTTTTAGGGGGAGCATCTGGGTCTACTGTCAGGCTCCCAATTGCCACCCCCCAAACAACAAGAGGCTGTGCTTCTAAAGAGTAACAGCTTTATTGAAAGGTAAAGGTATAGGCAACAGAAGTGACTTCTTTGTCAGGAATGAAGATACATAGTTACAGATGGGTTATATAGTCCTATGAGCAGACCCACCCCCATAAAGCAATAAAGTTAATAAATTGGATCAGTCTTTCCCGCGCAATGAGGAATCTCCACCCCGATGACGTAGTGTCCTCTCGTCCGGGCTCTCTGGCCTGTTCTCAAAACAATTAAGTTCTCACCAAGCGTTATCTCCTCCTTGCACCTGTGACCTTGAAATCCAGACATCTCTTACTACTGAACTAAGTATTATAAAATCTTAACAACCTATGAGTATATGTAAGAATGGTTATATATCCCATCAACCCACAACCCAACATACATGGCAGCATATAAAGCCTAACAACAACATATATTAACATCATGAACATATTACTATAACAGCCTATAAGTAGTAGCATTAACTCCTAAGGTTTAACTCACCCCTCCCAACACAAGAGCAGTCTCTGCCTGGCTGGGTAACTCCCTAACATTGTAACATTCCAATCCTAATAAGCAAGCACAGAAGCTAGCCATCTATCTATCACCTTCTAGTACATTCTAACTAACCAATATATATCAAACCCATTATATCCTTAATCAACTAATATCTAAACAAAACCCTAAACTAATAATCCCTCTGACAGAACCCCCAAATGAATATATAAATGACAAATGAATATATGAATGCAGGGGAGTTCTGACATCTGCATCCGCACTGCAGACGCAATCCAGGTTGGCACTGCTTTAAGTGCCATGGCTCAGTGCTATGGAATCCTGGGATATGTAACTGGTTGTGTCGCCAGGATGACCAGAAGTTCTCATTTCCCAGGACACAGCCTACATTTTAGCCTTCTGTCCAAGAGGAATTTTAAAATATCTGCCATTTAACATGAGTAGGAAACATGTATTAAGAGTTTAAAGCTTTTGTTTTGCAATGGCCTACATGTTTTCTTGCACATCCTACATTTTGCAGTGCTTTGTCCTCCTTTGCGGTTAGGACACCTGGTCACCCCTGTCTGGCACCAGAGCCCTCTGACAGGGAAGGCTAAATGTCTCACAAAACGAAAAATCCCAGAATTCCATAGCAGTTAAAGTGGTGTCAAACTGCATTATTTCTGCAGCGCAGATGCAGGGCTGAGAGAGAGACAGAGACAGGAGTCTTTAGCTTCCAAGAGAGAAAAAATGTTCAGAAGAGGAGGAGGAGGAGGGAGGGAGCCCTTCAGTCCTCCAAAGGGTGAGAGAGCTGAGTAGTAACCTTCCTAGATAGGCAGAAAAATATTCAGAGTAGGGAGTCTCTGTCCTCCAAAGGATGAGAGAGTTGAGCATTCTCCTTCCTAGAGAGGCAGAGGGAGGGAGCCCTTCAGTCCTCCAAAGGGTGAGCGAGATGAGCATTGACCTTCCTAGAGAGGCAGAAAAATATTCAGAGGAGGGAGTCTCTGTCTTCCAAAAGATGAGAGAGTTGAGCATTCTCCTTCCTAGAGAGGCAGAAAAATCAGAGTAGGGAGGGAGTCTTTCAGTCCTCCAAAGGTTTAAAGCGTAGAATGCTGAGGTCCTAGAGTGGCTGGGAAACTCACACTAGAGAGGAGAAGAAAGAGATGACCAGTGGTTAGAGCAGGAGGAGAGGAGGAGGTAAGAGGGAAGAGTTGAGGAGGGTCCCTGTTGCTGCCGCCTTTTTTGGGAAGGAAACTCCCCCTCCCCATCTACCCCATAGACCCCAAACTAAGCCCCCGCTTCTCCCTCCAAAATAGCCCCCCACTGTGAGGCCAGGGGCCTTGCCCTGGAAGAGGCAAGGAGGGGGCTGTGTCGTCCAGGGGGAAGAGCTGCCCTGCCTTTGGGGGTTCTGGGGGGGGGAGAGGAGGAAGAGGAATCCCCCTTCTACCCCCCCCCCCTTTTGGGGTTCCTGGATCAAAAAAGAGGCGTTTGGCTCAAGGAAGGGATGGAACTGCCCCCCCCCCCCAAAGGCTCCTCTTGGAGAATATTGTAGCAAAGGCCTTAATGCTAAGTAACCTAGGGAAGGTTTTTGGTCAAGTATTAACATTGTAATATAGAGGATAAGTCGAGTGTTATTATGGTCCTCAGGAGCTCAAGGCTGGAGAAAGGAAAAAGAGGCAGGAAAGGAAGGAGGGCTGGATGGAAAGAGAGAGCTGCCTCTTTCCTCCTCCATCTCCCTTTCCAGGCACCCATTCCCAGGCTTAAAGGAGAACTGAATGGGTCAGAGCATCCACACTCCCAAGTGCCCTTCCTCCCCTGCCACTGAGGGACCCTCCTGCTGCCTGGGATCCTGGAAAGAAAGGAGAAAGGGAGGGAGGCAGGGAGGGATGGAGAGATGCCTTTGTCCTTCATCTCCTGACTTATTGAATGGTAGTACATACCTTGATGTCTACACATACACGCCCACATACAAAGTGATCCCTTCCTCCCCTGCCACTGGACTAGAGAGGGATCCTGTTGTCTTTGATCCTGGAAAGAAAAGAGGAGAACTGGATGGGTTCCTCTTTCCTTCACCTCCTGATTTAATGGACAGCAATACATACACACACAACCCTTCCTCCCCTGCAAGTGGGCTGGAGAGGGATTCTCCTGCCCCTGATCCTGGAAAGCAGAAAGGAGGAGGGATGGATGGAGAGATGTTTCTTTCCTTCACCTCCTGATTTAATTGATACTAACACATACATCACACATGCACATAAAAGTCTCTTCCTCCCTTTCAACCAGGATGGAGAGTAACCCTTCTTCCTTTGGTCCTGGAAAGCAGGATGGATGGATGGAGAAATACTTTCCTTCATCTCATGCCAGGCATGCATTCCAAAATTTAATGGAGAACTTAATTAATAAGAACATATACATCCTTCCTGCCTTTTCCTGCCCTACAAGTGGGCTAGAGAGGGACTCGCCTGCCTCTGACCCTGGAAAGAAAAGAGGAAGAAAGGAAGGATGGAGAAATGCCCTTTTCCTTCACCTCCTGGTTTAATGAATAACAAAACACACATGTGCACACACAAACACATACAGAGGTCTCTTCCTTTCACTGGGATCTGCCTTTGATCCTAGAAAGAAAAAAGGAAGAGGGGTGGATGGATGGAAAGATGCCCCTTTGCCTCCAGATGTAATGGATAACAACAACAACAATACACACACACACACACACACACGTTTCTTTCTCTGCTGCCACTGGGCTGGAGAGCGACCCTCCTGCTTCTGATCCTGGCAAGGAGGCTCCAGAGAGTCCTCCTGACATTTCCCTTGGTGGCCTTGTGCCCAGTGCCCTTCCAGCATCTCCAGTCTTCAGGAGATATATGGGAGAAATACAAGGTGTGTGTTGTGGGGATGGAAAATTGCAAAGAATAAATCTGAGTTGGGGGCTGCAGGAGGAGGGAGCAAAGCGAGGTCCCTGAGGCAGAGAAGATGCTGATTTGGCTCAGACACTTTTGTTGGGGAGGATCTTCTGGACCTTCAGGAGCACAAGGAGCAGTGGCATCCCTCAGGTTGTGTCAACAGGTGTGGGAAGGGGGACTGCCTTGCTTTTCTGCCCCCCACCAGACCATTATAGCCTCCCCCCCCCCCCCCACACACACACAGGCCTTCAGGATCCAGTGTGGCTCCTGCTATGATGAACCCTGAAGGCACTGCATCTCACCCACGAGGCCTTCAAGATCTGGCATTGCTCCTGCTGTGCCAGACCTTGAAGGCACTGTCCCCCAACAGCAGCTGCTGCTATTGAGGGGAATGGTGCTGTGGCTTCCATTTAGGCTCCAGTGTGGCTGCTGGGTGCAGAGGAAGCTTGGCCAGTAGCCCTGGCAGTCCATCCAGGTGTACTACCCCACCCCACACTCCACCCCTATATTCAACCATACATAGCTTGAAAATATTTTTTAAAACATATACAGTGGGGCCTCCTTATCCACAGATGGCAAGCCCCCATTGTCCCTAATGGCGGCTCATGCATGTGGCCGCTCTACCGGGTGAACACACTTTGCACTGCCATTAGGGAAAATGGGAGTGGGGGTCCCTCACTGGAATTGATACCCCATGGATACCAAAGTCTGACTGTAAATTCCAAAAGCTAATCTTGATTTTGCCATTTTATATAAGGGATGCCATTTTACTATCCCACTATATTTAATGGGAGTTCAGCATCCACGGATTTTGGTATCCACAGGGGGTGCTGAAACCAAGCCCCAGCAGGTATAAGGGGCCCACTGTGTTGTTGTTGTTGTGTGCCTTCAGGTAATTTCTGATTTATGGTGAGACTAAGGCAGGGTATCATGGGGTTTTCTTGCCAAGATTTGCTCAGAGGAGGCTTGTCATTGCCTTCCCCTGGAGAGCCTGTGACTTGCTCTAGGCCACTCAGTGGGTTTCATGGACAATCCTGGTCTCCTGGGTCATAGGTATGGGAACATTTATTTATTTATTTTATTCCATTCTATCTTACCTTCTTGGCAATAATGGGACACAGGGCGACCTACAAGTTATTAAAAACAGTGTAGAATAAAATATAAATGTAATGACTGGGCCTCCAGTCATTGGACAACTTCTGCCAGGTAATAAGAGTAAGCTGGAAGGGAGGCACATGCAAATAAGAAATGACATCACGGCTGACGGAAGGCTCACTTGGCCAATCAGTGAGCAGGAGGGAGAGGTTATTCTAGAAGCTTCTAAGAGAAAAAAAGCCTCTGAGAACAGGTGACAGTTGGAGAGTGACAGAGAGAGAGGCAGAGAGAGAGAGTCTTGAGTAATTAGTGGTTTCTACAGTGAGAATTCTAGGTGGGAATCTCTCCCTTGAGTTAGTCTTACTGGTTAGGAAAACTGTAGTGTTGTGCCTACAGCAAGAAGGCATAATTCAGGCAGATAGTCTATGCGAAGCTAAGACCTGTAACTGTATTTCAAATCCATCAAGGTCGGCATATTACATCAATATATCAGTTAGGTGAGAATGTGTCAGATTAGAACGTTTAGGCCTTATTTATTATTTTTCTGGTTGCTTGCACGAAATGAATACCTTTAGAATTACACATATTGTACCTGCAAGGCCCTTAGGATCTTGCCTGATTTCTATCTTTTTGTTCTGTTTGGTCTAATTATAATAAATACTTTTTTAAAAGTATCTGCTACTTTGACACTCCTTTACATGTGTCCCAGCTCAGTTGATGCTTGAGAAGATTAGCAAAGAAAGAGAACTAGAAGTCTTTAACAAGTCCCAGTGTATGTTAAGGAAAATCCAATACGAATCCATTGGGTGGTGGCAGCGTGATTTGAGGGTCTCCAGGGGTCATCTTAAACTCCACAAGGAGCAGGAACATAGACCAGGAGACTCAGGGAGAAGCTAAGGATCTGCCGGGTCTAAGAGCCAAGGCAGGCCTGCTGTTTGGCTGCTTGGACCTCAAGGGGATCATTACAATATATGTGTAAAAATATTTTTAAAACAATTCAGCTATCTGAAAAGTTATTAAAAAAATTAAATTCACTAAAAGACTACACACAAAGCAACACAAGACACTATTTAAACAAACAAACAAGCTTCATTTATATACCGCTTCATACCGCCAAAGCCCATCACTGCCAGTTTCTAAATGTCTGTCAGAATAAGAATGTTTTTACTTGCCAGCGGATGGACAGCAAGGAAGGGACTACTATCTTAGCTTCCTAGAGAGGGAGTTCTAAAGTCTGGGAGCAGCCACCAAGAAGACCCTGTCTGTCTTCCCAATGAATAAGCTTGGAGAAACAGTGGGACAGAAATGAGGGCCTCTCCTGTTAATCTTAGCACCCTCATGGGCTCATATAGGGAGATCCACAAATAAGGATTATTTGTAATTACAGAATTATTGTCCCGTCCACCCCGCTTTTCAGCTCCAGGTCTACTTTGAGGCAGTGGCCACATAAATTCCCCAAACAGAGTGGTATCTTTTGGATCCAGGCCAAGAGGGCTCCTTACAAGGACATCAGGATGGAGGAGGATGTGAAAGAGGCTTCTCTGGGTAAGGATCCCTTTTGCCTTTCTTGGTGGTGCAGTGGTTAAATGCCTGTACAACAGCCACTAACTCACAAACCACAAGGATGTGAGTTCAATACCAGCCAGGGGCTCAGCCTGGCATTCTTCCATAGGTGGCTAAAATGAGTACCTAGCGTGTTGGGTGCTTAAGTGCACTCATAAGCGGCATAGAAATGTACTTGCTATTACTATTGCTATTGCTATCGGAATGAATTCACATCCTTGGCATTTGTCACTCCAATGCTGAGATGCCAGTCGGGACGTGAGATGCCAAGCAATGACTCCTTGGCCACACCGGACCTGACGTAATGTCATCCTCCACATTTGTGGATTTGACTTTTGTATTAATATGTTCTCACTATGTCCTCCAGTGCAACTCTATGGTCAACTTAAACCCAAAGGTTGTAACGAAGGACCTAGAGATTCCTAGAGAGAACACTCCACTAGGCGTTTATAGCTTCTCCAGCGCAATTCTATGGCCAATGTTGACCACAAAGTTGCAGTGGAGGAGATTCCTGAGATTCTAACAAGGCCAACACGATTTTAGGCTGCATCAATAGAAGTATAGTGTCTAGATCAAGGGAAGTCATAGTGCCATTATATTCTGCTTTGGTCAGGCCCCACCTGGAATATTGTGTCCAGTTCTGGGCGCCACAATTCAAAAAGGACATTGAGAAACTGGAGCGTGTCCAAAGGAGGGCGACTAAAATGGTGAAGGGTCTGGAAACCATGAAGCCCTATGAGGAACGACTGAGGGAGCTGGGGATGTTTAGCCTGGAGAAGAGAAGGTTAAGAGGTGATATGATAGCCCTGTTTAAATATTTGAAGGCATGTCATATTGAGGAGGGAGCAAGCTTGTTTTCTGCTGCTCCAGAGACTAGGAGGCAGGGGAAGATCCATAATTTGTAGTGACCCAAATACACACAACACACACAGACACCTGGAGGTTTTTAAATTTGACACAGTATGTGCACACTCCTGCCTGTTTGTTTGTTTTTAAAGGAGGGGGGAAGCACACTTCTGATTGCCCAATGGCTGCAGGAAACGTCACCCTGATGAAAGCGGAACTGAATTTGATTGACAGCAAAGGCGCCTTCATTTTAAACCAGTTCCGCAAAAGAGCTGCAAGGGCATTCAGGGTTTAATTACCCTGATTGAGGTAAATTATTATTGGCACTTGCTTCCGGAGGGATTCGGGGGGGGGGGGGGGACAGACCCGATACTGCCCAGTTCCATCCAGCGCAAATAGATAAGTCTGAATGGGGCCCAGGTCTCTGCAGCAACAGGAAACAAGCTTGCTTCAGCCTCAGTCCCTTCAAATATTTAAACATGGCTATCATGCCAGCCCTTAACCATCTCTTTCTCAGGCTAAACATACCCAGCTCCCTAAGCCTCTCCTCACAGAGGATGGGTTCCAGACCTTTCACCATTTTGGTCACCTGCTCTAGACATGCTCCAGTTTATTCACATCCTTCTTGAATTGTGGTCACCAGAACTGGACACAATGAGACCTACCCAAAGCAGCATAGAGGGCCAAAACATACTGCAGAAATAATCCACCTTGAGACCACTTTAACTGCCCTGGCTCAGTGCTAGGGAATTTTGGGAAATGTAGTTTTGAGAGGCATTGATCCTTCTCTGTTAGAGAGCTCTAATGCCACAACAAACTACAATTCCCAAAATTCCCTAGCACTGAGGCAGAGTAGTTAAAGTGGTCTCAAAATGAATTATATTCACAGTCAGCTTTGGCCCAGAGTGGTGCTATTACTTTCCTCAATCTAAATACTCTTTTATTGATGCAACCTAGAATCATGTTGGCTTTCTTAGCTGTCACATCACATTGCTGGCAGAATTCAGCTTATGGTCCTCTAAGACTCACATGTACTGCTATAAAGCCAGGTGTCACCCATCCTGTAAGTGTGCATTTCATTTTTGTTACCCAAGTTTAGCATCCTACATTATTCCCTGTTCAAATTCATTTTGTTGGTTTTGTCCAAGATTTATAATCTTTTAAGGGCATTTTGAATTCTGATCCTGCCCTCTGGAGTAATAGCTGTTCCTGCTAATCTACAGATTTAATAAGCATGTTCTCTATTCCGTCATTCAAGTCATTGATAAAGATGTTGGATAGAATCATAGAGTGGGAAGAGACCACAAGGGCCATCTAGTCCAATCCCCTGCCATGCAGGAACTCTTGATCTAAAGCACCCCCTACAGATGGCCATCCAGCATCTGCTTAAAGACCTCCAAGGAAGGAGACTCCACCACACAAATATATCACAGCTGTTGCAGGTGATTTCAGTAGGTCCCTCGCTGTCCATATTCAGTCAGAAGTAGGCACTGAAACAGAACTCTGGGTCTCCAAAAATGGTCTTCATACCCAACTCCTTTATCATGTACCTGGCAAATTTGGCCCAAAACAAGATGGCATCTTTTCCCATTTCAAGGATAGATTGGCATTCCAGTCTTAAATGAAGGGCACAGTCTTACACACTTTTAGGTATGCAGAGTTTGCCACTGGTTCCAGAGCACAAGGCCACCAGAGGCTGGACCCTCACTGTCAGGATGGCTGTGATACCCCTAACTTGAGGATCAGCTGGAGATGTTTCCATCCCATCATGTACAGGGATTTTATAGGGTAGAAAACCAGACTTTCAGCAGTACCCAAGGAAAGCTTTATGCAGAAACTATTGCTGTCTACCACAGATGTGTATTGTCAGGACTAAGGAACCAGCATTAGCAAGGCATGATTAAAGTATACACAAATTAACAATTTCAATGGGCTGACATTTTGTCATTAAACAAGCTGCTCTCCTTTCCTCACTTTTCCACCCCTCCTGCTGCTCTCACCCCATCAGTTATTGTTAGAGAAAAAGATCTTTGGGATGGTTGATGTCTCTTGTTACCGGTGGTTCTGGACTGGTACCAACTGGAACAGATGCAGTCTTCTCAGCTACTCAATATCAAAGTAACTTCCACACAGATTTTCACTCAAACGAGGGTTTATTAACTTTGTTGCTATTTACACTTTACAGCAGGCTACTTTACATCTATACTCTTTCAGAGTCCATGCTAGAAACTCGAATGTGACATCAGTCTTTGTTCTCTCAAAAGATCAACCTTCCCACCAGTTGGACACACCTCTTTCCCATGAAGTCACCACACTACACAAAACCATAACAATAATACATTTTGTTTATATTATGTCTCAGGCAATGTCCTTGAAGACTTGTTCTTCCAGGCCTAGTCTTTCTGGCCTGCAACAGGAACCATTTTAAACCTTAGTTAACCATTGACACATCTGAACATTTTCAATACTATTTAGAAATATATTTTAACAGTTATCATGAGACTGGTCTTGAGTCTCCAGGCACAGCTTCAACTCCCTTCTCACCTGCCCATTAACCACAAAGGAATCTGGGCAACAGTATCAGCAGTCAACAGATTACTACCCATCATTTAGCAGCAGAGCTCTAGAATACATTCTGGGCAACTAATAAATAATAATAAATAAAATCTTTATTTCTATACCGCTTTTCCTGGGAGATCAAAGTGGTTTACAAGTTCAGAAAAGATATATATCTCAACATACTATGATACAAGGTACAATCACAAATACACTTCCATAAAACATCATATAAAAATAGTTTAAAATCTCACAATCACAAGTTAAACATCTTGAGGTACACTTCAATTGGAGGATAACTTTCTCTATAAAGAATCAGGAGCTAAGCGGAAAAGATAGGTTTTCAACGCTTTCTTGAAGGCATACAGAGAAGAACTGAGTCGAATCTCTTCAGGGAGTTTATTCCAGTACACAGGAGCTATAGCTGTAAATGCTGGTTGGTGAGCTTTGACAAGCAAATCCAGCTCTCTTTACCATGAGAGGCAAGGTGATGGACTCAGCTCCTGACATTTCCTCTTGTCTTTTGGGATGGGTGGATATACAGTGGATACTTGTTATACGCAGGGGATCCGTTCCGGACCCCCCCACGTATAACAAAATCTGCATATGCTCAAAGCATATTTGTCCCAATGGCGGCGTGCGTGCACGCGCGCCGCCATTGGGACAAAAGTCCCTTCACCCACCCCTCCCTCGCTTCCCTCCTCCAGCAGCGCCAGAGGCCTGCGAAGCCTCCAGCACCGACACCCGCCCCTTCCGCGGCGCTGAGGAGGCCGGATGCTGGTGCTTCAAGGCCTCCGGCGCTGCTGCCCTCCGCGCCTCCTCTTCTCCACCTCCACGCCTTTTTTTGGGCATGGAGAGGGGGAAGAGGAGGCGCAGAGGGCAGCAGCGCCAGAGGCCTTCAAGGCCTCCGGCACCGACACCCGGCCTCCTCAGCACCGCGAAAGGGGCGGGTGTCAGTGCTGCAGGCCAAGAGGCCCCAGCACTGACACCCGCCCCTTCCGCGGAGGCCTGGAGGAGGCTGGGTGTCAGTGCTGGAGGCCTCGCAGGCCTCCGGCGCTGCTGCCCTCCGCGCCTCCTTTTCCCCACCTCCGCGCCTTTTTTTGGGTGCGGAGGTGAGGAAGAGGAGGCGCAGAGGGCAGCAGCAGCAGAGGCCTGCGAGGCCTCCAGCACCGACACCCGCCCCTTCCGCAGCGGCGGCGGCCTGGAGGAGGCCGGATGCCGGCGCGGGAGGCCTTAAAGGCCTCCGGCGCGGCAGCCCTCTCCCTCGCCACCGCTGTGGCAAAGGCCCGGTGGCGGTGCTGTTGGGGGCCAAGAGGCCTCCAGCACCGCCATCGCGCCCTTGCATGGCGGCGGCGAGGAAGCCGAGGCTTGGCCTCCGCCGCCACCCGGCTTCCCTGCAGCGGCGGCGGCGGAGGCCAAGCCGCTCCACCGAGCGACTTAAAGGTAAGGAAGGGAAGGGAGGGTGGCAGGGAGGAGAAGGAAATTGTCGCCAATGGCGGCGCGCGTGCACGCGCGCCGCCATTGAGGACAATTTCCCCATTTGCCATCCGTGGATGCTCAAATCCGTGTATGGCAAATCAGCGTATGGGGAGGTTCGACTGTAACAGCACACAGAAGTGGAATGCCTCAATATTTTATAGTAAAGAGTGATGGGTAAGCCTCTTCTCCCTGGAAGAATTTCCCAAACCAGATCATATATCTAAGCTATGAAGGGGGAGAAATTCAGCAGGTCTCTACCTCTGTGTGCATTTGAAGCTACAAAATGTTCATGGAGGAGGGTTCATAATGCTAGTGCCCAGAGGGAGAGGTACGTTATTTATAAACCATTAATTTACCTGTCAGTCTGAAAGGCCATTCCAAAACAGCCACTTAATAGTCAGGAGAGCAAGAATCAGTGACAGGAGCCAATCTGACAGGTATTGAGAATCAGTTGTGCAAAACTTTGATTGCATTTTCGAGTAAGATGGCCAAGATTGATTTCACGGGATGCTTTATTTACATCGGTGACTGCTTATGAGGATTACTCCCCATTTTTAATAGACCAAACCACCTTCAATGGAGTCTTCCTTCCAAAGGAAATTACTTTTGCAACATTTTCCACCAGTAACTTAAGTTTAACTTGGTTTAGAAGGATTGGATTATTTGTCCTTTGTGTGCAAAAGACCAAGACAAAAATGTCCCTGTGCTAATCTTAGAATCATAGAAGAATTGTTTTGCCATGACATAAATCAAAGCACCCCAAACAGATGGCCATCCAGCCTCTGTTAAAAACCTCCAAAGAAGGAGACTCCACCACTCTCCAAGGAAGCATCTTCCATTCCTTACTGTCAGGAGGTTCCTCCTAATGTACGCATTGCTCTGGGTCCTATTCTCTGGAGCAGCATAAAACAAGATTGCTTCCATCCTCAGCATGATACCCCTTCAAATATTTAAACAGGGCTCTCGTGGCACCTTTCAACCTTCTCTTCTCCAGGCTAAAATACCCAGTTCCCTATTTCCAGACTTTACACCACTGTGGTCACCGTTCTTTGCACACAGTCCAGTGTGTTAAAAGCTGTCTTGAATTGTGGTGCCCAGAACTGGACACAGTATTCCAGGTGAAGTCAAAGCAGAATAGAGTGACACTATTACTTCTCTTGATCTAGAAACTCTATGTATATTGATGCAACCCAAAATCACATTGGCTTTTTAAGCTACCGCCTCACACTTTCACCATTCCTTTTGTATCTGTCCAGGTAGCTTGGGGTTTGTTTGTTTTTTGTGTCCCAGCCGGGGCAGTCTTCTTCTCCTAGACTTGGTACAGCTGTGGTTTTTCTCACATAGACACACTTTTCATAATATTACAGAAATAGGTCCTACCTTGTATGACCAGGAAGAGAAAGAGACATGCATCACTGCCTAGTGGGATTAAGTGTGAAATTTACCCAGACAGAATGTATCTGCTATGTCATTAGCATACTCAAAAAGAAATGTAGATTTCACAATGGAATAGTAAGAGGAAAGGGGGAGTCTCTGAGATAAAGAAGGAATTGCTACTAATGAGATCTTTCCCCTTTTTCCTCAAGGAGATAATGCTCAGGAGAGTGAGACCTATCACAAGCCAGATGTAGCATCACAGGAAATAATTAAGCTTGTCATAGAAAAAGAGGAATTTGGAAATCAAAAGGGACCAAAAATGCAGAAAGGAAACCTATCAAGGGACAGAAAGAACTTTCCTTCTCTGGAAGCTGATGTTTCTGAACCTCTGAATTCACAGGCAAAACAGATCCAATGTCCTGTGTGTGGGAAAACATGCAAAGATACATCACACTTCAACATACACTTCAGACTTCACACAGGAGAGAAACCGTACAAATGCACAGAATGTGGAAAGACTTTCCGTCAGAGTGGACATCTTTATTCACATCAGAGAAGCCACGCAGGGGGAAAATTACATAGCTGCATGGAATGCACAAAGAGTTTCGGTGATTGTGACTCATGTACTCATCATCAAAGGACTCACACAGGAGAGAAACGATACAAATGCATAGAATGTGGAAAGAGCTTCAGTAATAGTGGACATCTACATTCACATCAAGTAACTCATACAAAGGAAAGACCATATACATGTATGGAATGTGGAAAGAGCTTCGCTCGTAGTAATAGTTTATATTCACATCAAAGAATACACACAGGGGAGAAACCATATCAGTGCATGGAATGTGGAAACAGCTTTAATCAGACTTCAAATCTAAATTCTCATCAAAGAACCCATACAGGGGAGAAACCATATAAATGCTTGGACTGTGGAAAGAGCTTCAGTGCAAGTGGACATCTACGTTCACATCAAAGAATCCACACAGGGGAGAAACCTTATAAATGCATGGAGTGTGGGAAAAGTTTCAGTCAGAGTGGAAATTTACGCTCACATCAAAGAACTCACATAGAGGATAAACCATATAAATGCCTGGAATGTGGAATGAGTTTTAGTGCTACTGGACATCTACGTTCACATGAAAGAACCCACACAGGGGAGAAGCCATATAAATGCATGGAGTGTGGAAGATGTTTCAGTCAGAGTGGAAATCTACGCTCACATCAAAGAACTCACATAGAGGAGAAACCATATAAATGCATAGAATGTGGAAAGAGTTACAGTCAAAGTGGACATCTACGTTCACATCAAAGAACCCACACAGGGGAGAAACCATATAAATGCATGGAATGTGGAAAGAGCTTCAGTGATTACGGAGCTTGTGCTAAACATCAAATAACACACACAGGGGAGAAACCATATAAATGCATGGAATGTGGAAAGAGGTTCTCTCGCGGTGACAGTTTACGTTCACACCAAAGAAGCCACACAGGGGAGAAACCATATAAATGCATGGAATGTGGAAAGAGCTTCAGTGATAGTGCATGTTTACATTCACATCACAGAACCCACACAGGGGAGAAACCATATAATTGCATAGAATGTGGAAAGAGTTTCAGTCAGAGTGGAAGTCTACGCTTACATCAAAGAACGCACATAGATGATAAACCATATATATGCATAGAATGTGGGAGAGGTTTCTCTCGTAGTCAATATTTACGTTCCCATCAAAGAACCCACACGGGAGAGAAACCATATAAATGTATGGAATGCGGAAAGAGCTTCAGTAATTATGGAACATGTACTAAACATCAAAGGACTCACACAGGGGAGAAACCATATAAATGCATGGAATGTGGAAAGAGCTTCTCTCGTAGTGACAGTTTACATTCACATCAAAGAATTCACACAGGGGAGAAACCATATAAATGTGCGGAATGTGGAAAGAGCTTTAGGCGGATTGGACATGTACATTCACATCAGAGAACCCACAGACGGGATAAAGCCTTACTGAAATCAGGGCAGACTACTTCTGCTGTGTTCCTTTGATCAACAGAGGATTTAAGTGTATATAATAATATAATAATAATAATAATAATAATAATAATAATAATAATATTTATTTATACCCCACTCTTCAGCCAAGGCTAAGTTTTGCGGGGAAGAGAAATTACTGACAGCTATAGAAAAAGAAGGGCTGTTGGCTCCTCTCCCAAACCAAGGCAACAAACTGGATGTGGGTTGGAATGGGAGTAAATGGGGCTGATTGTGAACAAGATGTAGGGAACTGGGGAGGAAGGAGGTATGAGAACTGTTTGGTCCTGTCCCTTGGGATATGTAGGAGCAAAGACACTGTAACCAGTCCTCTTCTCCCTCCCTTTGTCTATTTGGTCTTATGATTTCTCCCCTGTGCTGGGGCTTCCCAAACCATCTTGAAATGACTAGTAATACATTTCTTCAAAAGAGAGAGAGAGAAATGCTTCTCAGCACAAACACACTGACTCTTATGGCATGTAACTGAGGTCACCTGGTGCCTATATGAACCTATATATCCACCTATGTACATATATTCAGAACATATGTACATGTTTCTCTGTAAGACTGAAAATTCCCTCAGAATATACCTTATGCCCTGAATTACATGCACTTGTTAAAGGGGGTGGTGAGGATTCCCCTCATCTCCCTGAAAGGAATTTCCATTTTAACATGGAGGGACTTCCACTTGGATTACCTCCTGCCGTTTGCATGGCACTCAAGAATGAGGAGTCAAAGAGAAGCTCTTTCAGCAGAAGAGGTTTCTGGCAGGTTCATATATAAGAAATCAGACAAAGCTGGCCATCTGGTATGTACAATTTAATTGACACCTGGCCAACTCAATTGACACTGGCCAATTCAATACACCTCTGGACAATTCACTTGATCCCTGGAACCATACAAGTCTCTTTCTTTTATAGGCAGAAAACAAACAGGAAGAATGCAGCATGGCTGGTTAATCATCTGTGCCTCGACCTTTGGATTTGTATACTTGTAACAGTTAACCTGTTTTCATCCTCAGATGAGAAGCGCCAGATTAACTTTGCACTTCATGTCTAACTAGTAGGAAATTCTCCTGTGTTAATCTGAAAGACAAGCACTCTCATGTTTGTATGAGTGCAAAGGCAATGTCTGTGAGCACATATGGAAAAATTATCCTACACTCATATTCCTCTGATTCCATCTTAGTCCACAGTCCTGTGTCCATCAATGGGAGAGATGATGTGCCCAAGAAGCCCACTGGCTTCCTAAGTGAGATCCAGAGATAGGCTGCACCTGAAAATGGAAGTACTTCCATCCACATTTAATCGTAAATGAAATAGATAGACTATCTGGAATGTAGATCAGGAGTAAAGAACTTTCAGCTGAGCTACATAAAGGATATGTACAAGAAGTGGAGAAGGGGAAATGACCAAAGTGAAATTCAAACAAATAGCCTAGATGTGCATGGAGAAAGCCAGACAAGCCAAAGTGCAGAACAACCTCGGGCATGCTAGAGAAGTTAAAAACAATAAAAAGGCCTTTTTAGTTCTTTCCGTAACAAAAGAAATGATCATAGAGTTGGAAGAGACCACAAGGGCCATCAAGTCCAACCCTTCCTGCCATGCAGGAACTCGCAGCCAAATCACAAGGATAGGGCCACTGCATGGATAAGAGAGTGAAATGCTAACAGGGAATCAAGAACACCATCTTCTTTTATTATTTATTTATTTAATTAATTTTATTTCTATCCTGCCTTTCTCCCTGAAAGGGACCCAAGGTGGCTCACAAATAAAAATTCTAAAAACATATTATATTAAAACAATTAAAACATTATCTAAAAACAATATAAAATTACAAACATTAAAACCACACTGAAATCATAATATCCATCCTATATAACAAAGACGCAAGCCACCTAATGATTATACATTAAAAACCTGCCTGAATAAAGACATTTTTGCTTGCCGACGAAAGGCAAGGAGGGGGCAAGCCTTGCTTCTCACGGAAAGGCATTCCAGAGGACAGGAGCAGCCACCAAGAAGGTTCTCTCTTGTGTCCTCACCTGGCAAGGTTGTGATGGTGGAGGGACCAAGAGAAAGCCTTCCCCAGAAGATCTTACGGCTCTAGTAGGTGTCTCCAATAATCTGGACCTAAATTGTATAGGGCTTTATAAGTCGTAACCAGCACTTTGAATTGTGTCCGAAAACGAACTGGTAGCCAGTGAAGCTGTTTCAGCAAGGGAGTTATGTGGTCTCTATAACTGGCCCCAGTCAGCATTCTGGCAGCGCTTCACACACTGAAGTTTCCGAACTGTTTTCAAAGGCGGCAGCCCCATGTAGAATGTGTTATAATAGTCTAAATGGGATGTAATCAAGGCATGTGTCGCTGCAGCCAGATCTGAGCTCCTGCATGGCAGGGGATTGGACTGGATGGCCCTTATGGTCTCTTCCAACCCTATGATTCTATGAATGGGTGCAGCTGGCTCACAGGTTTTAGCTGTATAAATGCACTCCTGGCCACTGCTGAAACCTGGGCATCCAGGCTCATTGCTAGGGAATTCTGGGAACTAGCTTTGTGAAACATTTAGCCTTCTCTGTCTGGTTCCACAATGAACTACAGTTCCTAGGATTCTCTAGCTCTGAGCCAGGACAATTAAAGCGGTATCAAATGGCATTATTTCTACAGTGTGTTTTGGACCTCAGACCCACTGGCAATAATCTCTGAGAATTCCTGGAGAAGAGGAAAGACCCAGCAGACTGGAGAAGGGGAAATGTTGTCCCCATTTTCAAAGAAGGAGAAATAGGGACTCCGCAGCTCGGGTGCTCAGGACTAGACTCTGAGCCTGGATGCATAGGCTTCAGCAGTGACCAGGAGTGCTTTTGCACATTGAAAGCTAGTGCAACCATTCCTGGAGACGCTGGATCTAGCCACAGGAGTACACACCTTGGTTACATCCAGTTTGGATTACTGCAATGCACTCTACGTAGGGCTGCCTTCGGAAAGTGCTCAGAAACTTCAACTGGTCCAAAGAGTCGGAACCAGGTTGTTTACTGGGGCTGACTACAGAGAGCATACAACTCCTTTGTTGCAATAGCTCCACTGGCTGCTAGTGTGTTTGCAGGCACAATTCAAAGTGCTAGTTTTAGGTCCAGGTTATTTGAAGGATCGTATCTCCCTTTACCAGCCCACTAGAGCTCTAACACCATCCAGAGAGGCCCTTTTTTCTGCCCCATCTCCTTGTTAAAAATGCTTGGTGGGAACACAGGAGAGGGCCTTCTTGGTGGCTGCTCCCAGGCTCTGGGACTCCTTCCCTAGAGATGCCAGACTGGTCCCATCCCTGTTCTCCTTTCGGGAGTAAGTAAACGTATTTGTGGCAACGTGCTTTTTCAGACTGACAATGGTTGGGTTTTTATGAACTGTGCAATTCAGTTGTCAAGCTTTGTGTCTGTTTAATTTTTCAATTTTTTTTAAACTTTATACTTTTTAATGCTTTTGTATTACTTTTAATTTGTGCTGTTTGAAATCAGTTGTTAGCTACCTTGAATCCCTATATCAGGGGAAAAGTGGAATGAAGATGATGATGATTATGATGATGACGACGATAATAATAATAATCATAGAATCATAAAATCGTAGAGTTGGAAGAGACCACTAGGGCCATCCAGTCCAACCCCCTGCCATGCAGGAAATCCAAATCAAAGCATCCCTGACAGATGGCCATCCAGCCTCTGCTTAAAGACCTCCAAGGAAGGAGACTCTATCACCTTCCGAGGGAGTGCATTCCACTGTCGAACAGCCCTTACTGTCAGGAAGTTCCTCCTAATGTTGAGGTGGAATCTCTTTTCCTGGAGCTTGCATCCATTGTTCCGGGTCCTGTTCTCTGGAGCAGCAGAAAACAAGCTTGCTCCCTCTTCAATATGACATCCTTTCAAATATTTAAACAGGGCTATCATATCACCTCTTAACCTTCTTTTCTCCAGGCTAAACATCCCCAGCTCCCTAAGTTGTTCCTCATAGGGCATGGTCTCCAGACCCTTCACCATTTTTGTCGCCCTCCTTTGGACACGCTCCAGTTTCTCAATGTCCTTTTTGAATTGTGGCGCCCAGAACTGGACACAATATTCTAGGTGGGGCCTGACCAGAGCAGAATACAGTGGCACTATTACTTCTCTTGATCTAAACACTATACTTCTATTGATGCAGCCTAAAATAGCATTGGCCTTTTTAGCTGCCGCATCACACTGTTCACTCATGTTCAACTTGTGGTCTACTTGGACTCCTAGATCCCTTTCACACGTAGTTTCATTCAGCCAGGTGTCACCCATCCTATATCTGTGCATTTTATTTTTCCTCAATACTTCTCTAAGTTTACTGAAATTCGCTCTCCTAAAGTCTAGGATGCGTGTCTGACTCTGCCTGGCTTCTCCTTTCCACTGTATTACAAACTCCAGGAGAACATGGTCACTTCCACCTAATGATCCCACCACTTGCACCCCATTAACCAAGTGATCCTTCTTGTTTAGGATCAGATCTAAAATAGCTGACCCCCTTGTTGCCTCTTCCACCTTTTGGACCATGAAATAGTCTCCAAGGCAAGTGAGGAATTTGCTAGACCTTGAGGATTTTGCTGAGTTTGACTTCCAGCAAATATCAGGGTAGTTGAAGTCGCCCATCACTACTACATCTCTCTTTTCTGACTGTGTGGTCATCTGTTCTAGAAAGATACATCCAATTCCTCAGTCTGACTTGGGGGTCTGTAGTAGACTCCCACCGTAACATCCTTGTTGTTTCTCTCCCCTTTGATTCTTATCCAGATGCTCTCCACCTGGCTTCCAGGATTGATGTCCTGGATCTCTTCACTGGTGTAAATATCTCTGACATATAGTGCTATTCCTCCTCCTTTCCTGTTTGACCTATTCCTCTTAAAAATGTTATACCCCTCTAATAATAATAATAATTTTGCTGCTGCTGCTGTGTGTCTTCAGGTTGTTTCCAGTTTCTGAGAACACTAAGATTTCTTGGCAAGTTACTTCTGAGTGGGTTTGCTATCGCCATCCTCTGAGGCTGAGAGAGTGTGACTTGCCCAAGGTCACCCAGTGGGTTTCCATGGCCAAGCTGGAAATCAAACCCAGGTCTCCAGAGTCGTAGTCCAACAATCAAACCACTATAATAATACCATCTCCATAAGTAAGTGAGAAGGAATAATCTTATTTTCCCTTGATCTTGGAACAGCCCCTCGAGACAAGATTTTATGTATAGAAATCAGACAAAGCCATCTGCCATCGGGTATGGACAATTCAGTTGACCCTGGAATGAGACAAGTCTCTTTCTTTTAAAAGCAGAAACAAACAGGTAGGAAAAATGAGGCATGGCTGGTTAATCATCTGTGCTTCGACCTTTGGATTGTGTACAGTCAGCCCTCCTAACCCACGGATCTCAGATCTGCAACCTTGGAAATCTGCAGAGGAGCAAACTCCACTATTTTTAATGGGTTGCGCCCCTGCACATGTGCGCACAGGCATGTGCACAGGCACGCACCCCATTCAAGCCTATGGGGGCTTGAATATGCGCAAAGCTCCATTTTCGCAGGGGGAGTGGTTCCAGAATTGATCCCCCACAAAAATGGAGGGGCAACTATACTTGTAATTACTCAGATGGGAAGAGCCAGACTAACTTTGCAGTTTATGTCTAACCAGTAGAAGAGTTTCTCCTGTTTAATCGAAATAAAAGTACTGAAGTGGAAAACAGGACGTAAATGTCTATAAGACTTAGGTAAATCAAGTTCAGCAGTAACATCATTTATGAACATCTTGACCTCAAAAGGCCCAATATATTTTGGTCCCAATTTTTTAAAAGGATGGCGGGGTTTTAAGTGCTGTGTAGACAAGTACACTTTGTCTCCGGGCTTAATATCCCACCCTTCACATCTCTTTTTGTCAGCAAAATGTTTATATTCCTTCTTGGCCACTTCTAAGGCTGTCACAATCTTAGGCCATCCCTCTTTAATTTTAGCAATCCATTGCAACACCAAAACAGGATCAGAGGGTTCAGGCGACAGCGAAGGCAAAGTTTTAGGTGCATAGCCATATAGGACCTCAAATGGAGAGCTGCCACTGCTCTGATGAATAGCACTGTTAAAACAACCTCAGCATGTGGCAATAAATCAACCCAATCGTCCTGAAGGTAATTTGTGTAACACCTTAGGTACCTAGCCAACGAAGACTTCATTTTCTCACTCTGGCCATCTGTCTCTGGATGATGGGATGTGCTCAAGGCAACCTCTACTCCCAATTTTTTCTGAGGACACCTCCAAAACTGAGAGGTAAAGGTGCTCCCTCAATCGCTCACTATTTTGTCTGGTAAACCGTGGTGTGTGTGTGTGTGTGTGTATATATTTCAGCCAATTTGGGGGCGTTGGGCACTCCCTTGCAAGCAACATAGTAGGCTTGCTTTGAAAACAAGTCTACCACTAACCCAGATGGCATTTCTCCCCTTGCTCTCTGGCAAGTTAGTTATAAAGTCTATGGCTATGTGTCTCCATGGCCCAGTCGGTGGTGTAGTAAGCCTCTGGGTTTTCCAGTTAATGGTTTAGCTCTGGGGCAAGTTGAGCATCCTTTCACATAAGTGTCTACCTCGCCCTGCATTCCTTCCCACCAATACCATTGGCAAATTTTATGCCAAGCTTTTAAATATCCCCAATGTCCAGCAGCTTTGGAGTCATGACACAGGTTTAAAATCTTTGCTCTCAAACTAGCAGGTACATAAATTTTGTTGTCTTTAACCCACAACCCTTGAGTGTTTTGTTGAAGTTGTTCTTTGTGTTTACACAGCCACTCATTCGTGGCAGAAGCTTGTTTGATTTCTTAGTATCGCATCTAGGATGTCAGAGGAGTCTGGTCGTGTGCGTTTGTCCTGACTACGAGTCACCACCGCTAGACCCAGTTGTTCCGGGGTGAACAGCATCTGTACTGGAGGCTGATCTTTTCCTGCATGTTGGGGGAGCCTAGACAAAGTGTCTGCCAACACATTTTGTTTCCCTGGAAAAAAATTGAGTTTGAACTTATATTTGTAAAAGTCCTTGGCCTATCTGCGCTGTTTGGGGTTAAGTTTCCTGGGGGTCTGGAGGGCATCTAGGTTACGATGATCAGTCCACACTTCAAATGGGAGTGTGGTTCCCTCCAGGAACTGTCTCCGTGACGCTAAAGCCCATTTAATTGCAAAAGATTCCTTCTCCCAAACAGGCCATGAAATCTCACTTTTTTTTTAATTTCCTGGACAAATAAGTGCATGGCCTTAAAGCTCCTGATTTATCCCATTGTAACAGCACTGCCCCAATGGCATAGTCACTAGCATCTACCTAGTGTACCACAAAAGTTTTGTCCAAGTCTGGATGTAACAGGATTGGTTCAGAACTGAACAGGTGTCTTAGTTGTTCAAAAGCCTTTTTGGCAGCAGTCAGACCAAGCCACAGGATTGGAGGGTTTGGTTTAGTCCCTTTTCCTATGCCTCCTGGCCCCTTCTCAACTGTCACCCCCTTGGTTTTTACAGATCAGTGATGGGTAAGGCAATTTCAGCAAAGTTAGGGATGAAATGTCTATAGAAATTGGCAAATCCCCAAAATTTTTGAACTTGTTTTCGAGTTTTGGGGGCTGTCCAGTCTAACACGGTTTGTACTTTGGTCAGGTCCATCTCAGTCCCTTGAGCCAACACCCTGTACCCCAAAAATTAAAGACGCTCTGTATAACTGATTGTCAAATAGTCTTTTTAACACCTCTCTGACCACTTTTACGTGGGATTCCAAGTCCTGGGAATAAATCAGCACAACATCCAGGTAAACTAGAACTCCCTCAAACAGTAGATCATGTAGGATCTCATTAACCAAACGCATGCAAACTCCAGGAGCTCCCGGGAGCCCAAAGGACATCATCAGGTACTCAAATGCTCCTAAAGGGCAATCGAAAGCCGTCTTATATTCATCTCCCTCTCTAATCCGCACCCGGAAGTAAGCATCTCTTAAATCCAGTTTAGGAAATATCTTTCCAGTCGCCAACCTGCCAAGCATTTCTTTTATTAAAGTTTTGGTTTGGGGAGAGGGGCTTCTGGCCCTATTTCGATGGTACAGTCTGTTTGTCAGTGGGGTGGCAGCCCATCACTTTCACGCTCCTCAAACACCTCCTTGAGGTCTTGATAGCAGTCAGGGTAGGCTGCCTCTGCCTCTGTCCTTTCGATGGTTGTCCCTTCCGGGGAAGGGGTTCCTCTTGTCTTGGCTTTCTGGCATGGGCTCTACTGCCCTCCCCCACATTGGTGAGCTGGGGCTCTGGTGCTTCTCCCCCCCCAGCTTTGAAATCTCAGTGGGTTTAAGATTAGAGGTCAGCACATGTTCTTGGCATATTGGATCATTAAACACCAGTTGTCTGGGTCGCCACTTAATAGCAGGATAGGTGATATTTGTGGGTGGGTCCCACCACCAGCCAGATCTTTTCTAGATCTTCCGTCACCGCAAGCCACACAATTCTAGGCTACAACAAGAGAAGTATAGTGTCTAGATCAAGGGAAGTAATAGTGCCACTCTATTCTACTTTGGTCAGGCCTCACCTGGAATATTGTGTCCAGTTCTGGGCATGACAATTCAAAAAGGTCCAGAAGGCTGCTGCTCCCTGGAGATGTTTAGCCAGACACCTCACCTTGGCCATGTCATTGAAGAAGGTGCCCCCCCACTCCTGCTTATGTCCAGCTACCTGGGAGAAAAAACCTGGCCACATCCAAGCGTCCCCGTCATACCAAACGCCTAGTTTTCAGGCCTGTGGATCCTGTGTGAGGTCAGGTGGCAGTCTCACAGGTTGTGGTGCTGGCTGCTCTACCTGTCCTGGCGCTGCGGGAGGGGGGGCCGTCGTACCCGCCGTGGCCCTGTCAGTCGTAGCCCTTACGCAAGTTCCTTCAGAGGAGGTTTGCCATTGTGAGCCTCTGAGGCTGAGAGAGTGTGACTTGCCCAAGGTCACTCAGTGGGTTTACATGTCTGAGCCAGGATTCAAACCGTCCTGGTCTCTGGATTCCTAGTCCAGCGCTTAAACCACTACATTACATGCACCTACACTGGATACGATACAGCTCAATGCCACTTTGACTGCTGTAGCTCCACCCGATGGCCTATTGGGATTATACTTCTGCAAGGCGTTTACCTTTCTCTGTCAGGGAGCTCTGGTGCCTTGCAAACACTGGAAGTCCAGGAATTCTTTAGGATGGAGCCATAGCAGTTAAAGTGGTTTCAGACTGCTTTATTGCTACAGTGCAGATGCACACTCTCTCTTTCTCTCTTTGTGCCTTTCCCGGTTTCTTGGCCCCAAGAGAGACGAAGTCAGGAGAAGATGGCTTGGAGGTGAACACACACACAGGAATGAGTCTGGAGGGGAAGTGGCTAATGCTCTGAAGGCTAAAGGAGAGCAGATTTTGACTCAACATTAGAAGCAAGACTCTTCAGACATGACCTGAAGACGCACAAGAACAACAGCCTCAGTCTGACGCCTGTAAGGGAGGCAAATTAAAAGCTTGTCAGCTGGGGCAGAGGGAGGGCAAATAGAGGGGCGGGGAGAGGAGTTTCCTGCCCCTCAGTCCTCCAGGAGCAGCAAGTTCACGTTCCTAGAGAGCTCCAGTCCTCCAGGAGCAGTGAACCCACTTCCTAGAGAGGCCCATAAAATAAGTACGCAGGAAGGGAGGGGGTTTCCGCCTCTCAGTCCTCCAGAGGCAGCGAGTCAGCTTCCTAGAGAGCCCTGAGTCCTCCAGCAGCAGTGAGCCTGTTTTTCCTAGAGAGGCCACTAAGGTTAACAAGCATGGAGTGAACAAGGGAGGACTTTGCTGCCTCTCAGTCGCGCAGGAGCAGAGAGCGCGGCTTCCCAGAGAGACCACCGACGTTAATATGGAGGACGGCAAACCCATATTAGGCGGGGCTTTCTGCCCTTCAGTCCTCCAGGAGCAAAGAGTTCAGCTTCCTAGAGAGGCTGCCAAAACAGAAGGCAGGCATTTTCTGCCTTTCAATCAGAGTCCCGCTTCCTAGAGAGGCCACTAAAAACATGAGGCAGAAGGGAGGCGCCTGGGGCTCTCATTCCTCCAGGAGCAACGAGTAGAGCTTCCTAGAGAGGCCTAAAGGGTTAATATGTGGGGAGAAGGAGGCTAGAAGAAGCCATATTTCCAAGAGGAGGAGGTTTTGGAGCAGTGGATAAAAGGGTAAGGAGGCGATTTGGGGGGTGGATAGGGGGCTTAATGGGGAAGAAGGCATCCCAAATGCGCTTGGTTTTGGGGAGCAGAGGGGAGAAAGGGGACATTTTGGGGTCATGGGTGTTTTGGGGGGAGGTGGGTGCAGGGGAGAGAGATTTGCGGGTGTTATGGGGCGGAAGACCCCCCCATAAGCTCTGAGACTCTCCTTCCTCCCTCCCACCCCATAACCCTCAAGTCCCATTAGGATCAATGCATTCCCATGGGGGGGGGCTGCATGGGAAGCAGCAGTGAGATTTAGGCTGCATCTGCATTGCAGAATAATAATAATAATAATAGTATTAATACCATAAATAATATGGCACCTTTGAGACTAACTGGGATAAACAGGTTGGCAGTATTTCCTCAGATGATTTAGGTCTACGAAAGCTTATGCTGCCAACCTCTTTCTTTCAGTGCTACAAAATCTCTCTACATGCTTATTCTACAGACTAACATGGCTATGTGTTTGAATAAATAATGTGTGTGTACCTATAATGTGTATATATACTACACTCATCCTTCCACATTCGTGGGAGTTAGGGGCACAAGCCCCATGAAAGTGGGGAAAACGCGAAAAACACAAACAGGTGAAGAGATAACACTTCTCTAGGAATCTGTAGGTCCTTCAGTGAAACCTTTGGTTAAAGTTGATCATAGATTTGCGTTGGGTGACCTAGATATTCCTAAAGAGAACATAGTAATCAAATCTGTCAACAATCAAAGTCACAAAAGTCAAAGCTGCAAATATGGAGGGACGAGTGTATATCATAAATAATATCATGTCATAAATAATGTGTGTGAGAGAGAGAGACAGAGCATATACTCATATGTATATACATAAAATCTCATACATAATATATCATAAAGAGTGGGGCTTCCTTGAGATAAATGGACTTGCAAGCTTCTTGCAAACGTATTGTATATCCTGTGGTGGAAATTAATACTCCTGTGGATAAATACTACTGCAGATATTTTAAAAGGCAATATCTGGAGTTTTACAAACAAGGCAGGCAGAAGCCAGGGTGCAATGACTCTGTTTGCGGCAGCTCCTCAGTGAGACAGTTCAAGGAAATGGGTGCAGTTTTCAAGGGTCGTTGCCAGGAAGATAATTGGGTGGTTTCCCTGAAGAAGGTGGCAGTAGTGGAGGAGGTGGTGACAGTAAAGGGGGAGGTGTTTGGGGTGATTGAATCATAGAGCTATATAATTATAGAATTACAAGGGTACCCAAGCGGTCTTCTAGTCTAATTCCCTTTTGCCGTGCAGGAATACACAGGAATACCACCCCTGAAAGAGGCCCATCCAGACTTTCTTTAAAGACGTCCAAAGAAGGAGAGCATCCCATTATATTCCCCTGATTGGAAAGCTGTTCAAGGTTTCTTTTTCCAAAAAGAAAAAGGGCAGAGAAGAGGAAATCATCACATGCACTTTTTTTAAAGGGGGAAAGATTTGTGCTGCTGCCACACCATGCATTTTGACACCACTTTATCTCAAGGCTCCTTCCTATGGAATCCTGCGATTTGTAATTTGATGTGGCACCAGAACTTTCTAATAGAGAAGGCTAAATATCCCACTAAAACTACGAATCCCAGAATTCCATAGCATTGAGTCATGGCAGTTAAAGCAGTGTCAAACTGCATGAATTCTGCAGTGTAGATGCAGCCTCCATGGGTCTGGTGCATGGACATGAAACAGCCCCTGCCCTAATTGGCTTCTTGAACCTCTTGTCTTAATAACAAAATGGTTTAATTCTATTTTTATTGTCACTTTTGTACATTTTAATTGCACTGTGCTTTTAGACTGTAAGCTGCTTGGAGTCCCAATTTTGGGAAATAAGTGGCATACAAATAATATAATATTTATTAGTTAATTATATTATTATTATTATTATTATTATTATTTACAATTAATAATATTATACACAAAACAAGGATACCTGTATTGGGCGAACCAAAATGTACACAATACATGTTGCAAGCTTTTGAAGCTCCACTGGTCCTAAGCCTCCTGCATTTTGGCAAACGTTGTCTTAATTTTTCCCCTTCCGGGATGATTTTTAACACTATTGCCTGATAAAAAAGCCGGGTGAAACTTCAAAAGCTTGCAGGATGTATTTTCTTCATTTTGGTTGGCCCAATAAAGATAACACTGTTTTGTTGTCTTTTTGATAAAATTGTCCTGTACCACATGGGCAATAAAGCTATCCCTGGATATGTTTTCTAGTAATAACAGTGATTCTAATGCTGCTTTTGTGAAGATGAACCCACATGAGGAAACAATTGGTTGCAATACACACACACACACACACATATATGTATATGTATATTTTAAAAAAGGTCCCTTGCTGCCAAAAATGGGGAGGAAATCGGAGAGCTACCACTGTATCCTTTTCTCTTTACAACAGTCCTTTGAGGAAGGCTCAGCTGAAGGTGCATCTGTTGTTGTTGCTGTTGTTGTAAGTTGTTTCCGGTTTATGGCTACCCTCAGGCAATCCTATTTTGGGCTTTCCTTGACATATTTGTTCAGAGGCGGGGGTGGGGTTGCCATTGCCATCTTCTGGGGCTGAGAGGGTGTGACTCAGCCAGGGTCACCCAGTGGGTTTCATGGCTATGCAGGGATTCAAACCTTGGTCTCCAGAGTCGTAGTCCAACATTCAAAAAACTATACCACACATCTACATTGTAGTAATCATGCAGTTTGGCACCACTTTAAGTGCTGCAGCTCCATCCTACAGCATCCTGAGATTTTTAGTTTTACAGAGTTTTATCCTTCTCTGCCAAAGAGTGCTGGTGCATCACAAAACTACACATCCTAAGATTCTGTGGAATGGAGCCATGGCAGCTAAAGTGGTGTCAAATTGATGTACTTCTGGCCTTCCTCTAAGGCTGACAGAGTATTATTTGCCCAAGGTGAGTTTCCCTGATTGAGCTGGGATTTGCACGCTGGGCTCCTAGTCCAGCTCTCAACCCATTCCACTATGCTGCCTCTCAAGATTTACTCAGATGAGATCTGCCTGTCCCTTGAAGGTGTGCAAAATTAAAACCGTTCAACACCACTTGAACTGCCATGACTCTTATCCTACAGAATCCTGGGATTTGTAGTTTGGTGAGGTGCCAGAGTTCTCCAACAGACCAGGCTGAATACTTTGCCAAACTACAAATCCCAGAATGGAGCCACAGCTGTTAAGAGTGATGTCAAACTCCTTTAATTCTGCAGTGTGGATGCATACACAGTGTGACTTGCCGAAGGGTTTCTGGGGGAATTTGAACCCTTCTCTTCCAGTGTTCTAGTCCATTGTTGAAACCACTAGCCCACACTGCAGAGATGAAAGATGTGCTTTCCTGGAGGTTTCCTGGCTCTGGAAAAAGATCCATTTTGCAGGGATGGAATGAGTTTAGCAGGGATCTATCGGTCGTGGGAATCCATGTTGATTTCAAGGCATGGGGTACAAAGAGAGATTATGGGCCAAACCACACTGCAGAAATAATGCAGTTTGAGACCACTTTACCTGCCCTGGCTCAATACTAGGGGGTCCAAGGAATTGTAGTTTGTGGTGGCACCAGAGCTCTCTGACGGAGGCAGCTAAATGTCTCACAAAACTACAGTTCCCAGAATTCCCTGGCATTTAGCAAGGGTAGTTAAAGTGGTCTCAAACTGGATTATTTCTGCAGTGTGTTTTGGCCCTCTATCTCTGTCTTGATCTATTTCTGAATCACAGTATCTTACTTGCTTTCCTTCCTTTCAGCTCCAGGTCCCTCTTGAGGTAATGACCATGTATTTCACCGAGGAGGGGTGGGATCTCCTGGATCCTGCCCAGAGGACTGTCTGCAAGGAAGTCAAGGTGGAGGATTATGGGAACGTGGGTAAGGGATCTGTTGTGCCTTTGGTGAATTCATCTCCTTGGGGATTGTCACTCTGCTCTAGGTCTGGCAGGGTAGAAGCAACCATCTCTCCTGGGCTACTTGGGCATGTCTTCGGTGCAAGGCAGATGCCTCTTGTAAATTTATTTTTTTAGATGTGAAAGTAAAGGGACCCCAAGGGACTGTCCAATCCAACGCCCTTCTGCCATACAGGAAGACACAATCAAGGCACCTACAACAGTAGGCCTTCCAGCCTCCAAATAAGGGGACTCCACCACCCTCCTAGGCAGCAGCATCTTCCACTGTCCAAGAGCTCTTACCCTCAGGAGGTTCTTCTTAATGTTTAGATGGAATCATACAGTTGGAAGGTATTCTCAAGGGCCATCCAGTCCAACCCCCTGCCATGCAGGAACACACAATCAAAGCACCCTTCACAGAATGCTACTCGGCCTCTGTTTGAAAACCTTCACAGAAGGAGACTCCACCAGTCTCCAAGACAGCAGCGTCTTCCACTGTGGAACAAAAGTTCTTCCTAGTGTTTAGGAGGAAACATAGAGTTGGAAGGGACCCCCAAGGGCCATCCAGTTCAAACCACAGGGCACATTCAAAGCACCCCTGACAGATGGTCATCTGGCCTGTTTAAAGATCTCCAAAGAAGAAGACTCCACCTTCCACTGTCAAACAGCCCTTACTATCAGAAAATTCCTTCTAATGTTGAGCTGGAATCTCTTTTCCTGCAGTTTGAATCCCCTGGTCCGTGTCCTAGACTGCATTTCCACTGCAGAATTAATGCCGTTTGACACTGCTTTAGCTCCTATAGTGGCTCGATACTATGGAATTCTGGGATTTGCAGTTTTGCAAGAGATTTAACCTGCTTTCTTAGACTACAAATCCCAGGATTTCATAGCATGGAGCCTTTGCAGTTAAAGTGGACTCAAAGTGCATTATTTCTGCAGTGTGCAGATTAAGCCCTAGTTTCTCCTCATAGGGTTTTATGATTTCTGGACCCTTCACCGTGTAAAGAGAGTCTTGTACAGAGAGACACTGGTAAACTATTTTAGTTGAAATTGTTCCTCCTCCTTGTGAAGCCCAGTTGTTTCAAAGAAGACAATTTGGAGAAGAAAAGGTTAAGAGAGGACATGATAGCCATATTTCAGTATTTCATAGAATCATAGAGTTGGAAGAGACCGCAAGGGCCATCCAGTCCAACCCCCTGCCATGCAGGAAATCCAGATCAAAGCATCCCCGACAGATGGCCATCCAGCCTCCGTTTGAAGACCTCCAAGGAGGGAGACTCCACTACACTCCGAGGAAGGAGTGTGTTCCACTGTCAAACAGCCCTTACTGTCAGGAAATTCCTCCTAATGTTGAGGTGGAATCTCTTTTCCTGCAGCTTGCATCCATTGCTCCGGGTCCTAGTCTCTGGAGCAGCAGAAAACAAGCTTGCTCCCTCCTCAATATGACATCCCTTCAAGTATTTAAATAAGGCTATCATATCACCTCTTAACCTTCTCTTCTCCAGTCTAAACATCCCCAGCTCCCTGAGTCATTCCTCATAGGGCAAGGTTTCCAGACCTTTCACCATTTTACTCGCCCTCCTTTGGACACGCTCCAGTTTCTCAATGTCCTTTTTGAATTGTGGCGCCCAGAACTGGACACAATATTCCAGGTGGGGCCTGACCAGAGCAGAATATAGTGGCACTATGACTTCCCTGGATCTAGATACGATACTTCTATTGATGCAGCCTAAAATCGCATTGGCCTTGTTAGCTGCCGCATCGCACTGTTGACTCATGTTCAGCTTGTGGTCTACTTGGACTCCTAGATCCCTTTCACATGTTGGAACAATGGATGCAAGGTACAGGAAAAAAGATTTCAGCTCAACATTAGGAAGAACTTCCAAACAGTAAGGGCTGTTCGATAGTGGAACACATTTCCTCAGAGCAGGGGTAGGCAACCATTTTGAGCCGGGGGCCGGGTTGCTGTCCCTCAGACAACTGGGGGGCAAAGCCAAAAAATAAATATTTAAAAAAAAAAAAAATTAAATAAATAAATAAACCGGGACAGATGTAGGATAAAAATTTCAAATGGAGGACGCATTTTTTTAAAAAATGGAGGACACGCAAAAAAATTGGCTGATTTTAAAAAAATGTTAATATAAATGCATGTTTCGGAGGCTTCTATAGACAGTTGTCCCCCTTGCCTCCCGCTTGCCCCCCCTTGCCTGCCTCCTCCTGATAGGCCAAAGGCTCCGGCGGCAATCAGCGGCAGGACCAGGCTGAGGCCGGTCCCAAGGCCTTGCCGGGCCGCATCTGGCCCGCGGGCTGCAGGTTGCCTACCCCTGCCTCAGAGTGTAGTGGAGTCTCCTGCCTTATAGGTCTTTAAACAGAGGCTGGATGGCCTTCTGTCAGGGATGCTTTGATGGTGATTTCCTGCATGGCAGGGGGTTGGACTGGATGGCCTTTGCGGTCTCTTCCAGCTCTATGATTTTAAGAAAGGCAGTGGTTTTGTGCGTGCGACTCTGGAGATTAGGTCTCAAACCCCAGTCATGAAACCCACTGGGAGACTTTAGGCAAGTCACTCTCTCTCAACCCCAGAGGAAGGCAATGGCAAACCTTCTCTGAAGAAATCTTGCCAAGAAAACCCCATGGATGGCCTCATTACACCTCACTAAACTACAGTTCCCAGAATCCCATGGCATAGCAAGGTGCTTGTTTTCCAGCTGAAAGGGTCAGGACTTCCACCCAGAAGGGCCACGCACCACCCTTCCTTGTCACGGCTTGGTTTTCCACAGGAGAGCCTAGCCACGACAAGGAGCTGGGCCAGGTTTGTGTCCCCTGCCCCTACTTGCTGTGGCTGCCGTGTGCCCTCAGAGATGGCTTCACATGCCAGAGAGGATACATGTGCCACAGGTTTGCCACCATGGCCTTAGGTCCTCCTTATCCATGGATCCAACCATCCACAGCTTGAAAATATTTTTGAAAATCATAAATTCCGAAAAGCAAACCTTGATTTTTGCCATTTTGTATGGGCAACACCATTTTACTATGCCACTGTATAATAATAATAATAATAATTATTATTATTATTATTATTATTATTATTATTATTATTTACATCCCGCCTCTCCATCAGGATCGAGGCAGCATACTATATGCATCAAAATACAACAATATAAAATAAATCCATTGTCCCACGAACACAACAGTTAAAGCTCCCTTATAACAATAAATAACATCCTAGGCATAAAGAAAGGGGAAAGCAGGTTAGTTTGCCTCACCATGTTTCAAAAAGCATAGATCTATAGGCTTGGCCATTGAAAACAAAAATTAAGTAATTAAGATCATAAGTTTAGGCAAAGTCAGAGTAAAGCATTTCAAGGTTAACAATAGGAAGTAATGAATGACTGTCGATAGGAATATTATCTATACTCTTTTCTTTTCCTGCACAGTCTATTCCTTTTCTCTCCCTTTTCTTTCTTTCTTTCGCTTCTCTCTCTCTCTCTCTATTGCCTTTCTCTCTCTTTTTTTTACATTTCTTTCTTTCCTTTCCACCTTTGCTCACTTGAGTAAAGTTATGTGTATGTGTAGGATATGAATGTTTTATATTGTGTTTTTAAAATGCATTAATAATTTATTTTAAGAAAAAGAAAACAAATATCATAACAAAACTAGAGGCTGGTAACAGAAATAAATCCTCCTTGAATACATGTTTGACAAGGCTATCAAGTGGTTCAAAATATTTTTCTTTACTTAGGAAAGATTTTACCTGGCCTGGTTGTTTCATTATCCGTGAGGGTTTTGTTAGTTTTGCATTCAAATGTTTGTTGAAACATGTTCATTTTTAATAGGAAATAGGATCCTGTCTCTCTCTCTCTCTCTTTTCCATATTATTTCTGCCTCTAGTGCCTTTCCGTATTTGTTCTGTCCCTAGTCCCTAATTTTTTGTGATTTTTAATGCAAAAAAAGTAATATCCAGGAACATGTCAATAGCACCTGCATTGTTTTGTACAGTACATCTATTTCTACTGTAAATGTTGTTATTGTTGTTGTGTGTCTTCAAATCATTTCCGACTTAGGGCGAGGCTAAGGCGAACTATCATGGGGTTTCTTGCCAAGATTAGTTCAGAGGAGGTTTGCCAATGCCGCCATCTGAGGCTGAGAGATGTGACTTACCCAGTGTCACCCAGTGGGTTTCATGGCTGTCTCCAGAATTGTAGCCCAGCACTCAAACCACTGTTGGCTGCCTACTGTACATTCAAAAATAACAATTTGTTGTTGTTATTTGCCATCATGTCAACTTTGACCCTATGAAAGAGAGACCTCCAAGTCTTAGTTTATGAGCTGCTATTTTAGATATTGCTGCTGTTTTGTGCCTTCAAGTTGTTCCTGACCTATGGTGATCCTAACGTGAACCCATCATACGGTTTTCTTGGGATGTTTCTTCAGAGAGGGCTTGACATTGCCATCCTGTGAGGCTGAGAGAGTGTGTCCAGGGTCAGCCAGGGGGTTTCCATGACCTTGCCAGGATTCGAACCCTGATCTTCCAGTGTACTAAGTTCACAGTTCCAACCACTACATCATCCAGGATTTCATTTTATTACCCCATGGGGGACAGGTCATAGAATCATAGAGTTGGAAGAAACTTCAAGGGCCATCCATTGCAACTCCCTGCCATGCAGGAACTCACAATCAAAGAATTACCAAAACATGGCCATCCAGCCTCTGTTTAAAGACCTCAAAAAAAGGAGGCTCCACCAAAATCTTCATTAAGGGAGTGTGTTCCACTGTTGAACAGCCCTTACTGTTAGGAAGTTCCTCCTAATGTTGAGCTGGAATCTCTTTTCCTGTAGCTTGCATCCATTTTTCCGAGTCCTATTCTCTGCAGCAGCAGAAAACAAGCTTGCTCTTTCCTCAATGTGACATCCCTCCAAATACTTAAACAGGGCTATCATATCACCTCTTAACCGTCTCTTCTCCAGGCTAAACATCTCCATCTCCCTAATTCTTTCTTCATAAAACATGGTTTCTGGTTTCCATGCCCTTCACCCTTTTGATGGCTCTCTTTTGGACATGCTCCAGCTTCTCAACATCCTTTTTTAATTGTGGTGCCCAGAACTGGATACAGTATTCCAGTAGTCCTTGAACCAAACCCCAGCACATACCAAGGGCCCACTGTATCAGTTAGATCGGCGCAGGAGAGACTGCCTGAAAAGGGTGGCCTGCTGGTGGCCTAATTTCCTCTGGAGGGAAGCCTCAGCTGCCAAACCGCGCGGCTTCCCTACGGAGGAAAAAGAACCCGGGGAAAAATGGGTTCTTTTTGAGCCGCAGGGGCAGAATAACCAGTGCGCTGCTGGCGCACTCATTATGTGAGCGCTGCGTGGCAAAGTGCAGGTGCTGCACAGCACTTACATAACAATGACAGCGCCCTTGTACACAGGGCACCGCCATTGTTACACCGCCCGCACAAAGAAGGGTTAGGGGCCGTGCAGTTGTCGCACGGTCCTTAACCCTAGAATTGGCACCGGTATGCTGCTTGTTGGCGGTATGTACCACACCATAGTTACTTAATATCAGTTAGCAAGTTGTGTTGCATTTATTTATTTATGTATTTATACCCCGCTCTTCAGCCCTAAAGGCTCTCAGAGCAGCTTACAGATAGTTATTCAGACATAGTTTTTTGTGGGTTTTTCAGGCTATGTGGCCATGCTGTAGAAGAGTTTATTCCTGACATTTCACCAGCATCTGTGGCTGGCATCTTCAGATGATCCTCTGAAGATGCCAGCCACAGATGCTGGCGAAACATCAGGAAGAAACTCTTCTAGAACATGGCCACATAGCCTGAAAAACCCACAAAAAACTATGGATGCCGGCCATAAAAGCCTTTGACTTCCCATTATTTAGACAGTTCCCTGCCCTCAGGCTTACAATCTAAAAAGACTTGACACAAATGGACAAGGGAATGGCAGTGGGGAAGGGGATCAAGTCCAGTGGTTCTTCTCTCCCTCTGAGGCCTGGATTTCTGCTTCTCTGTTGACCACTTGGTGTTCTCCCTTCAAGGTGGAGATGGACCGGAGGATGATGATGGAGGAGATTCATATACAACATTGCTTGAAAGAGCTGCGTATGAAGCGGATGAAGGGCAGAGAACAAACACCGACCTTCAAGAGGGGGAAAGCCCCACTTTCCATGAAGCAACTCACACAGGGGAGAGACCGTTCAAATGCCTCGAGTGCGGGAAGAGTTTCGTTCAGAAGACCCACCTCACCCGCCATCACGCAATTCACACTGGGGAGAAACCCTTTAAATGCCTGGAGTGTGGGAAAGCTTTCAGTCAGAAGTCACACCTCGCCAGTCACCAAGCAACTCACACCGGGGAGAAGCCGTTCCAGTGCCTGGAGTGCGGTAAAGGTTTCAGTCAAAAGACCCACCTCACCCGTCACCAGACAACTCACACAGGGGTAAAGCCGTTCGTGTGCTGGGAGTGCGGGAAGGGTTTCAGCCAGAAGACACACCTCACGGCTCATGAAGCCACTCATACAGGGGAGAAGCCGTTCAAATGCCTCGAGTGCGGGAAGGGCTTCAGTTGGACGACGGACCTCATTTCCCATCAAGCGACGCATGCAAGCGAGAAGCCCTTCGTATGCTTGGAGTGCGGGAGAGGTTTTAGTCAGAAGAAAAACCTCACGTCCCATGAGGCCACACACACTGGCATCAAGCCCTTTCAGTGCCTTGAGTGCGGGAAGAGCTTCAGCTGGAAGTTGAACCTCAACCGTCACCTCGCGACCCACACGGGCGAGAAACCATTTCTGTGCCTCGAGTGCGGGAAGAGCTTCAGCTGCACGACGGATCTCCTTCGCCACCAGGCGACCCACACAGGGGAGAAGCCCTTCAAATGCCTCGAATGCGGGAAGGGCTTTGGTTGGAAAAGCAGCCTGCGCTCCCATGAAGCAACACACACTGGGGAGAAGCCGTTCAAATGCTGGGAGTGTGGGAAGAGTTTCAGCCAGAAGTCGCACCTCACCGCTCATCAAGTCACTCACACCGGGGAGAAGCCGTTTCAGTGCCTCGAGTGCGGGAAAGGTTTCAGTCAGAAGTCACACCTCGCCTCTCACCAAGCGACCCACACGGGAGAGAAGCCATTCCAGTGCCTTGAATGTGGGAAGAGCTTCAGTTGGAAGCTGAACCTCACGCGCCACCAAGCCACTCACACGGGGGAGAAGCCGTTCAAATGTCTTGAGTGCGGGAAGAAGTTCAGCTGGAAGACAGACCTCATCCGCCACCATTCAACTCACACTGGGGAGAAACCCTTTAAATGCCAAGAGTGTGGAAAGTGTTTCAGTCAGAAGATAAACCTCACTCACCATCAAGCCACTCACACAGGGGATAAGCCGTTCAAATGCCTCGAGTGCGGAAAGTGCTTTATCTGCACAACGGATCTCATCCGCCATCAGACCACACACACAGGAGAAAAACCATATAAATGCCTGGAGTGTGGGAAATGTTTCAGTCAGAAGGTAAACTTCACTCATCATCAGGCAACTCACAAACGGGAAAAATCGAATAAAGGGCCCTAAAGATGAAACAGGTTTTATTCAAAAGACAGATTTCCGCCATCATCAGCTCAACTCATCCAGGGGAGAAGACATTTAAATGCTTGGAGCATGGGGAAGATTTCAGTCCAAAGAAATGTCTCACTTATTATCTATCAATTCATACTATCAAACTATATTATTTCTACAGTGTAGATGCACTATCAGACTTTGAAGGGGCAGAGTTTGATGCAGTTTGACACCATTTTAAATGCTGTAGTGCCATCCTGGGAAATCCTAGGATTTGTTGTTTTGCAAGGTCCCAAAAGTGCTGGTGCCTTGCAAAACAACATATCCCAGATCTGTGGGAAAGCACCAAGCGCCATATGTTATGACATTATCCATACATTCAAGATTCCAGCAAGAAAATCATGAAGGGGAAAAAAGGAGGAAAAAGTGTCCTGTGGAAAAAAATATTGAAATCATGTAAATTGCAGAATCCACATGAGGAGAAACCATATGGATGCTTAGAATGTAGAAAGAGCTTCAAGGAGAGTGAATATAGTTTTTCTTATTAAAGAAAACGACACGGAGAAACCATACAAATGTACAGAATGTGGAAAGAGGTTCTGTGATAGTGTATCTCACACTAAACATCATTAAACCCACATAGGATAAACTATATACAGTACAACCAATGTATCCATGAGGGATATATTCCCAGACTTACCGTAGAAACATAAAAGTGCGGATAGCAGTGAACCCTATTGAAATGAGCAACTTTTGGCTGATGTTGACCATAGAGTTGTACTGGAGGACCTAGAGATTCATAGCAAGAGCACCTTTCTAGGCATTTCTAGGTCCTCCCAAATGATTATGGTCAACTTCTGCTGGAAGCATACCATAGGATTGTGCTGGAGGACCTAGAAATGCCTAGAGAGGGCATTTTGGGGGTATGCAGGTAAGTGAAACGATGGGGATCAGTCCCACGGATACTGGAATTGTACTGTAAAGCCCTGAATGTGGCAAGAGCCTCTATGAGAAGGGGGGAATCTATGTTCCTTGTAATGCCTAGATGGGTGTTCTGTCAAGGAATCTCTAGGTCCTCCAGAGCAACTCTTAGGAATCCACACCAGGAGACATGGCAAGAGATTAAGTCAGCATGGACATCTATGTAGACATTAAAGTACCCACATGGGGCAGTAAAAGAATACAAATGTATGGAATGTGGTGAGTGCATCAATGATGCAAATGAACTATCATCACAGGGGACAGACATTATATATGCATTGAATATGGGAAAGATTTGAAAGCGCAAAAGAGCCCACAAAGCAGACAAGCCATATAAATATTTGGAGTATGGAATTTGCTCTAGAGTACAGAATATTGACTAACCATCCAATATCTCCCTCAGGGTGACAAAATAATCCTTACATATGGAATGTATTAATATAATATAATATGCACAATGCATAATCGAGCTTCAGTCTGAGAACTTGGTTAGACCTCGACTTGGTTTTGCATTTGCTGCTTTTGGGATGAGAAATTTCTTTAAAAATGTGCTTCTCAAATAAAATGTTGCATGGAACTAAGCAAAAAATAAAATAAATAGTAAACAGTTCTAGTCACAAGTGTCAGTTCAGTTCTGTCCAAATGTGTTGTTGAATCATAGAGTTGGAAGAGTATTTACTGCAGAGAGCAGCAAACATCTGTATTTCTCCCAGCCTCCTTCACCATCCTCCCAGTGCTGATGCTGCTTTAAAAAATCCAGCTCTGTGGGAAGAGGAGGAGGAGGAAGAAGTTGGGCTCAGTAGGTGTAAAAAGACTGTAAAAAGGAGCTTCTTTGTCAGGTATTGTACAAGTTAGCCCTCCAATCCACAGACTCAATGCCCATGGCTTGAAAAAAAACAATTTATTCCAAAAATATACTTTGATTTTGCAAATTCAAACAAAAATCTATCACAGAGTGGTACTTTTATTGGCCAACCAAAATGTATAATATACTTGTTGCAAGCTTTTGAGGCAAGATACCAAATGGGAGAAAACAAATGTTTTTTTATTTTGCTAGTTTAGATAATGGACACAATTTTACTACACCACAGGATTTGATGGGCCTTGACCATTGACAGATTTTGGTATCCACAAGGGGTCCAGGAAGCAAACCCAGCAAATACTAAGGGCCACTGTTGTCATCGTCATCACCACTTGTATATTATGGGACTTGAGCATCCCATGGAGTTTGCTATCCAGGGGGATTCCTAGAATCAAACCCCGGCTTATACAAAGGGCTCATGTCTAGAGCAAGAATTCAAAGAATAAGAGAAACAAATGGAATTGAGGACACACTTAACAAATTTGCAGATGGCATCAAGCTTGCTCCTTCCTCAATATGACCTCCCTTCAAATATTTAAACAGGGCTATCATATCACGTCTTAACCTTCTCTTCTCCAGGCTAAACATCCCCAGCTCCCTGAGTCGTTCCTCATAGGGCATGGTTTGCAGGCCCTTCACCATTTTAGTTGCCCTCTTTTGGACACGCTCCAGTTTCTCATCCTTCAGTTGTGCCCAGAACTGGGGCCTGACCAATAGAGTGGCACTATTACTTCCCTTGAACTAGACACTATACCTCTATTGATGCAGCCTAAATGCATTGGCCTTTTTTGCTGCCACATCACATTGCTGATTCATGTTCAACCTGCAGTCTACTAGGACTCCTAGATCCCTTTCACACATATAGGTCTCCAGGTGAATTTGATTAATATATTCTCTCCAGGTCCCAATAAGTCTCTGTCACTGCTTCCTCATAAAGAATTTCCTGGTGCTGATCCAGAAAATGGGACTTGCCCAGCGCCACCCAAAAGGTTCCCATGGCCGAGCGAGATTCAAATTCCGGTCCCGTCATAGTCTAACACTCCAAACCACTATGCCAGCACGGTTTTGTGTATAGCCAGCTCTAAATTGACACAACTGGCCTCGTCCACCCAGTGTTGGCTTTAAAGGGGCCTCTTCCTTGCCATTTACAGCTGACTCTTAGCAATGGCCTAAACAACAGTCTGACTTAGACAACCATGTTGTAAGTGATCGCTCACAGAACATCTCCTTCCTAAAAAGGCTGTCTTGGGCCTGGCTTCTGTTGTGGTATTGCCTCAGTAAAAAGTGAGGCCAAACTCAGGTTTCCGCTCCCCTCCTTGCAAAGGCAGAGAAGTTGCACATGTAACTCCTTGCAAACATGTTGTTTTCCACAGCTGTGGAAGTGGCTCCTGTAACTCCTTGCAAAGATGGTGGTGGAAATCAGAAACACAACTGTGTTAGTCTGGATGAATATACAAAGGGATCTTGCAGCACCTTTGAGACTCATTGAGAGAAAGTCAGTAGTGTAAGCTTTCATATATTTAAGTCTGCTTCAAAATCCAGGCAATCTTTCTTCCTCAGTGCAAATACACAGAAACCTCCCCAAAGGAGACCAGGTACTGAAAGGAAAAAGCAACAACCCTTCTGTCATTTGAAATCATCTCTGAATTGTTTTCTTACAAACTGAGAAGTACAGTCAGTCCTACATTTGTGGCTTTGATTATTTGAGAAATTAGAATCATAGAGTTGGAAAAGTTCAAATCTCAGTCTTAGAGGAAGGCAAGGGCAAACCCTCTCTAAATAAATATTGCCAAGAAAACTCCATAAGAGATGCCCCGTAAGTCAGATATGACTTGAAGGCACATAGCAACCATTAAGTACGCACCTGTAGATTTTATTTTTAAAAATCATTTTTATTGAATAAAAAGTACTTGACATATAAAAAAATAAGCAACCCAGTTAACACAAATACACTACACATTGCAAACTACAGACTACAGCTAGCAAAGAACAAAAGAAAATGACTTCCAACTATCTTTTCTGCAGGTGCATTTAGCCCTTAAATTCAACCCCTCACTCTCTTACCTAATTATTACATTTTCTTTATAGATTTGTTCATTTAACTCATATTAGTTAATAAAACCAACAAACATGAAACCACCCTTTATTTTTTCAAAAAGTCAACAATTTCCATTCTTTCAAAAAACCTTAATAATGAAATTTCTTTAATGAAAATAGATCATTTATCCATCTCCGCGAAGTTCTTCAGTTTTGATAGTCAATCTTCTTTACTAGGAGCTCTCTTCTGTTTATCAGCACATACAGGTTGAATCTCCCTTATCCAAAATTATACACATAGCCTGATGGCAAGTTTATACACAATATTTTGTGCATGAAATAAAGTTTATGTACACTGAACCATCAGAAAGCAAAGGTATCATGATCTCAGCAAACAATGTGAACCATTTTGGACTTTGGGGCGTTTCAGATTTTGGAATTTCGGATAAGGGCAATACAATCTAATATTTTTGAAGATGCTACCACACACCTGCAAATTTTAGAGCATCTCCCTCAGCTATAACCACTTTAGTTCGGCACCTTCAAAACACGAGACACCTTGGCCCAATGCGGGAGCAGTCCAGGACTCACCGATAAGTTCTATAGTTTTGCACATTCAATTGTGACCTTGTTAGCATTTTGCCCCTCTGGAGACTGAGCCAGGTGGGCATTTACTCAGAGCATCACTAGAGGGGTGCACAAGGAAGGCACTGGGTGGCACCTCAGAGCACACCTGCACCATTTGCCAGTAGGTAAGGGCCAAAATTAAAATAGGCTAAACTTCTTCAGGCTGCAGATAGGTTTTACTTAAATATTAATTAATATTTATTATATTAATTAATGTTAATTACAACCTCCTCTGCCCAGCCCTCTCTTCAGGAGAAAGCTGAGTGGCAGATGAGCTTTGCCGGTCCTCCTCCTCCTCCACCTGGACCTCTCCTCAGGAGAAGGCCAAGCGACAGAGGAGCCTTGAGGATCAAATGTTCACCCCTCTTCTTTCTCTGCTGCTCGGCCTTCTCAGGAGAAAGCTGGGCAGCCTTGCAGGCTAAGCATTTGCCCATCTTCCTTGGGAGAAAGCCAAGTAATGGAGGAGGCTTGCAGGGCAGAGTGCTTGCCTGTCATCCTCCTCCTCCTCCTTGGGAGAAAGCCAGGCAGCAGAGAAGCCATGAGAGGCAAGCATTTTCCCGTCCTCCTCCTCCACCACCCAGCCTTCTCCCCAAGAGAAAGCTGAGCAGTGGAAGAGCCTTGCAGGGCCAGTGTTCACCTGCCCTTCTCCCCCTCCTCTGGCCAGCCTTCTCCTCAAGAGAAAGTCAGATGGTGGAGGAGCCTTGCAGGGCAAGTATTCCTTCTCCTCCTCCACATGGCCCTCTCCTCTGAGGACTAGTGGTGGAGCCTTTAAGTTGTTCCCCATCCTCATGGGCTGCCTGAAATCCTGTCAGGCCACATGCAGCCCTCAGGCCATATGTTGTGCAGGCCTGCCTCAGAGGGAGGTGAGACGTTTGTTTCTTTCTATCCCAGGACAATCCTCCTGGCTGCCCACCTCTTGCCAACCAGGGTGCCTCTGTCACCCATCAGGTGCAAACACTGGTAGGGTAGGAGTGTTGCTTGTGCCCAGTAGCTCCTTCTGGGTCTGGTACGGCTGCTGAGTGAGCAGGAACAGCCGTTGGCGCTCTTTCTTGCCTGCCTAGCAGCAACACCAGACCCAGAATGGGCTTCCAGGTGGCAGCAGGACCACACACCCCATTAGCAGCTGCTGATCAGTGTGTGGTGCCTTCTGGATCTGGTGCAACTGTTGTGAAAACAGTCGCAACAGACCCTGAATGGACTGCCATACATACCATGCCATATTATGGCAGCCACCTGGCTTGTGGTGGAGGCTGGCTCAGAGGTGTGCCAACCAGACAGGAATGACGTAGAATCATAGAGTTGGAAGAGACCATAAGGGTCTTCACGTCCAACCCTTGACATGGAGAAATACCCAATGCACATCCACGCTAGTAGTGCCACTGGGCTTACCACAAGTAGTACAGTGCTCCTTCCCCATTGTAATTCCTATTCACCGTTTTGCTGCTTTTATGGTCATGCAGGACAAAGGCACTAGGGCTAGAAAATCTAGCGTTGGACTTTTGGCGCTGATATGTAAACAGAACACTCCCGCAATTTGCAAAATGGAAAATTACTTTCTTCATCCGAAGTGCTGAGAATTGACGTTTCCTAATATCAATCTGAATTCTCAAGTGTTATGGTCCAACTACTGCACTGCAACCATAGAAGCCAGCCCTTGGGATTGTCATTCAGTGTGTGTGTGTGAGAGAGAGAGAGAGGGTGTGAGAGAGAACACACTTTTTCATCTCATAGAGCCTTGTGCTATTTTGAAGGGGATTTATGTGATTATCTGTGCTACTGAGAGTGGGGGTGATGGGAGACATAAAACCTGGAGATCACAACATGCAACTCAGTGAATTATAGAGTTGGAAGGAGCTTCCAGGGGCTATTGAGTCAAATGCTACCTCAACTATGCAGGCACTTTTTTTAAATCAAGAGATTAGAAAGCTGGGACAAAATGAATTGCTACAAGGGGGAATGTAAGGTACTACACTTGGGCAGCAAAAATGAATTGCACAAATATAGGATGGGGGACACCTGGTTTAACAACAGTACATGTTGAAGGGATCTAGAAGTCTTAGCAGATCACAAGCTGAACATGAGGCAAGAGTGTGATGCAGCAGGTAAAAAAAGCAATATGACCGTAGGCTGCATCTATGAGGGTACAGTGTCTAGATTGAGGGAAGTAATAGTACCACTCTGTTCTGCTTTGGGAGACCTTACCTGAAATACTATGTCCAGTTCTGGGCATCACACTTCAAAAAGGATATGGACAAACTGGAGCGTGTCCAGAGGAGGGTGACCAAAATGGTGAAAGGTCTGAAAAGCATGTCCTAGGGCCTATGAGGAAAAAACTTAGGAGGCTGGGGATGTTTAGCCTGGAGAAGAGAAGGTTATGAGGTGAGATGATAGATTTGAAGGGGTGTCACATTGAGGATGGAGCAAACTTGTTCTCTGCTGCTCCAGACATTCAAACGTGGAGCAATGGATTCAAACTACAGGAAATGAGATTCTACCTCAACATGCGGAAGAACATGTAGATGGTGCAAGCTGTTTGGCAGTGGCAAATGTTGCCTTGGAGAGTGGTCTTCTTCTTTGGAGACTCTTAAGCAGAGGCTGGATGGCCATCTGTTGGGAGCGCTTGGATTGTGTATTCCTGCATGGCAGACCCAGGTTGGACTCTATGGCCTTTGAGATCTATTTTCCAAATCTGTGATTCTATGAAAACCTACAGTTCTAAAATCCTTCTGGAATAAAAGAGAAGTCTTTGCCTATGGTAACAGAAAATGAATGGGTTTGTGCATGATTAAAGGAGATGGATGATGACTGGTTAAGTTTAACATGGTATGGCAGGCCTATAGGGTGTCCAGACAGTCCAGGTATTGCCGTTGAGCTGTGGGGGGAAAAAGACAAATAAATGAAAGTTTTGTGTGCATTGTTTCCACATATACCTTTGGAGCCGACCCAACCTCACCCAAGTTTTTGATCCAGGTCAGTGACTACTACACTTGATCCGCTTTGGCAATCTCCAGGCTTGCTCCTTCTCTTCACGCTTACCTAGTGCTTTGAATATTCATTACTTCGGATCTTTTCTTCTAGCAGACTACAGTATAGACTCATGTATAAGTTTAGTAATGTGTTGGCCCCCCACATTTGCTGAGGTTGGGGGAACAGGCCCCCCCATTGAAGTGGGAAAATCACAAATAAAAACACTATTTTTTTTAACATGAGAGAACATCTCTCTAGGAATTTCTAGGTCCTCCAGGGCAACTCTATGATGAACATCTGCCAGAACATGACCATAGAATTGCACTGGAGGACCTACAAATGCCTAGAGAAGTGTTCTCTCCAGGAATCTCTGGGTCTTTTAGTAAGACTTTTGGTGGAAGCTGAACATGCTGGAGGACCCTGAGATTCCTTGAAAGAACATATTTAATCAAATCCGTGAATAATCAAATCTGCAAAAGTCAAAGCCATAAATGCGGATGGCTGATTGTAATTTATTTCGTCTGTGGGTTTATGTGTTTTTAACTGTGTTTTCTATTTAACATGCTGTACCCTGTCCCAAGCCTTGAGGAGAGGCATAAAAGAACTATCATCATCATCATCATCATCATCATCATCATTCCTCATCTGTTGCCAAGTTCTTGTCTAGGTAATTAAGATTAGAGAGAAGGAAACTCTCCAGGCTGACCAGAGTATCTAAAAAATTTTTTCAATGTGTATGCCAATTTTATTGTGATAACAGAATGTTAAGTTGTACCTTATTTAATACTGTACAGTTTTTTGTCATTTACATTAATGGGTCTATGGACTGTGACAATGCTGTTACATGCACCATTATCTTACACAATCTTGGCGTTGGAATGGCAGGTACCACTACCCCCTCTCCTGCAACGTGACCCTAGACATTGCTCTGTGTCCAAAAGCAAGTATCATACCTACCCAAACCAGCCTCGGCAGTGTTTGCCATCACTCACATTCGGTGTCTACCAAGGCAAACTCTACTTCAGTGTCCTCCTCCTCCTCATCTCCAAGGCTCTTTGATCTATCTTCTGCAGTGTCCATCTCAGGGGGAGGTGATAGATTTGTGCCGGGGATCCAACTTCTATTGGCCTGGATGAATGCCATTCTACAGACATTTTCTGGAGTGAGTCTGGTGCGCAGCTTGGTGACAATATTCTCAGTGGTCGAGAAAACACGTTCACTGGGAACGCTAGTTGGTGGGCAAGAAAGCAACCAAATTGCCGTTCTAGCTAATGAAGGCCAAATGTTGAGCTTCTGCTCCCAATATGATAGAGACTTAGTGTCTGGATTCATGTAGTGCTTGGGGAGCATCTCCCGGAGATATGCCTCCAGTTCAAGGCGAACTAGGCAGTTAGCCTCAGAGTCAGATGTTCTTTGCAGATATCTGGCTGTTTGGTTTGGAACAAGCCCTTGTGAAAACATAATGCGCATATAATTTGGTTGACGCAACACAGAATTCCCACTGGAAGGGCTGATGGTTGGCCTTGCCACCTCTGCAATTTGTTGCTGCTGTGACAAAACAGGATCCATGCTCCTCTTGTCAGTATCAATGCTTGCATGAGAAGTCTCTTGAGATCTGTTAAGTTTTCTGTAGAATTGCAGCCCACACTGCAGTATGTAGTCCTCAACGTCTTTGAGCTGAATGTCTGTGGAGGAGGAGAGGGCACCTGAACGGAGTTTCGCTATGGTGCTGTCCCTGTACAACAGCTCCAGGATGCTAGCTGCATAGAATTTCTTGTCCTTCTTGATTCCTGAGATGTGCCTACTTGACCGCAATGCTTGCAGCAGGTTCTGCGCAAAGACAATGGCAGGGCTGTCACTATGAATTCTTTGGCTTTGCGCACGGTCCAAAAACTCCACCAAGGAGTGCTCCATGATGGCAACAGATGGCAGGACTTGGCCAATGGTTGCATCTTCTGCACTGAGGACAGCGGTGGTTTCATCGAAAATCACCAAGATATCCACTAATCCTTGCATCACATCCCACTGCTCAGGATTCACATACAGGTTGAGTGCCGTGTGGTCAAGTAGGTACTCCATGACAACTCTCTTCTGCTCCACCAAGCGCTGAAGCATGTGCAGAGTGTTGTTCCACTTCCCTGGTGCATCAAACATAAACCTGTGCTCTGAGAGCCCATGCTTCACTTGCAGGCGATGGATAGCTTCACTGGCAGCTCGGGAAGTTTTGAAATGATGGCAAATACGGCGAGCGAGGTCAACCACCTTCTTTAATCCTGCATTTGCGCCATCCTTCAGGGCATTCCTGACAAGAAAGCTGATGCAGTGCGCCATGCATGGAATGTGGCTAACCGATCTTTGGCGTGCATATCTAAGGAAGCTGGAGCCACTGTAGGTGACCAGACATCCCAGTTCAAGTTTCTGGGGAGCAAGCCATTCCTGTACAACAGCCTGCAGTTTGTTGTCTATATTTGTGGCGCTGTGTGTCTCAGAGAAATGGGTCAACATGAGTGTGGCAGCCCGTCTTACTAATGTTCTCTTCCTGCGTGCCACACAGTGGGCTGTTACACATAGGTATGATTTACTCTGACTGCTTGTCCAGCAGTGACTGGTGAAGTGGACAACGCCAGCCACAGCACATGTAAAGTCTTTCCTTATCTCTGTCCGGATGTCTGTCTCGAGTGCAGGAAAGGCTGTCTGAATGAGATACTGTCTACCAGGTACCTCCCAACGGGGACACAGCTTGCGCACAAATTCCAGGAACGCCTCATCTTCTACAATAGAGAAGGGCACCATAGATATAGCTATATACTTAGCCAGGGCCTGGGTGCAGCGCAGGGCAGTACTGCTGTTGGGGCTTAAACCTGGTGCAATCATGAGGGACTCCCCAATCGGCAACTGTTTTTCAACAGCAAGATTTGTGGGCCTGGGTTCAGTAGCAGTTGGCACCTGACCTCCCATTCCACAATAGCTGAATGTGGACTGCAAAGAACCCAAGAGGGGACTGGTGACTGGTGGTCTCTCTGGGCCCATTTTCCTCTTGGCATTATAGAGAACAGGGTGCCGATGTTCGAGATGTCTTATCATGGAGCTCGTCCCCAAGCGCTTGCACCCTCCAGGCTTTCCAACTTTCACTTGAGCGTGGCAGTACCTGCAGATTGTCACGTGTGGGTTATCTGCAATGCGGTCAAAGTGGTCCCACACAAAAGAGTGGCGTCTGCCTGTGGCAGTAGATTTCGAATGCCCTTCAGTTGGTTCCTGTCCGGCCAGGGGTGCTGGCATTAATTCCATGAATGGACGGCTTGGCATGCTTGTCGGATGCGTAACCCCTGAAAGCCTCCATTCGTCTGCTGGTTCTTCTGGACAATTACCAATGATTTTTGGGGGAATATTACTTACTTTGGTAGTGGGCACTATGGGGCTGGTGTCATGATCTACAAGAATATGGTCCTGCTCTTGGTACTGTCTCCGAAAATGTGCATGCGAGTCAAAAGGAACTGCTCCTGTTCTGTTTTGTATTGCATTGCGGGAGTCTTGATCCCAGAAGGGGATGTCACCATTGTAAATTTTTCCCTGGGATTCCAGCTGCAATAGATTTCGGCACTCCAACACTGCCACAGAGGACTCTGGAAAATTGGCATTATACCCATTGGAGCACCAGCCAGATTCACTGACAGGGCCAAATTGCCAAGCAGCTTCTTCTGCGTTGTAGTGCAGTTTACAGTCAGGTAGACCTTCGCTTAGTGCCTTGCGCTTCTTTCTGGCTTTAGCAGGTGAAGATAAGGAAGCGGCAGCACCGGTTTCTTTGCTAGCATCTGGTTTTTCAGACACAGCTGAACGATTTGAAAAAGGCTTCCTACAAACAGATGGATTTGGCCGAATGCTTTCTGCAGACAGGTAGACCGATGTAACACGATGTGTCCCAGCATAGGCCATTGCAGGGCTTTTTTTCCTTGTTGGAGAGCAGGGCACAGAGGGTGGTAGAGGGTACACTGTGGGAAAATATGATAAAGAGAAGAAGGAAAGGGTTAGATTGGTGATGGTGGTGGCTACTGAAAAGTCTGGGCCTGAGATAGAATCATAGAGTTAGAAGAGACCAGAAGAGTCATCCAGTCCAACTCCCTGCCATGCAGGAACTCATAATCAAAGCATCCCTGACATATGGCCATTCAGCTTCTGTTTAAAGACCTCTAAGGAAGGAGACTCCACTACACTCTGAGGGAGTGTGTTCCACTGTCGAAGAGTCCTTACTGTTCATATCCTTTATCATATCACCTCTTAACCTTCTCTTCTCCAGGCTAAACATACCCAGTTCCCTAAGTCATTGCTAAGATTTTAGTATTGGCTCAGAATAATAGTAAGAAAAAGAGGGAGGAAGAGGAAGAGGTGGTGGGAAGGAAGGAAGGAAGGAAGGAAGGAAGGAAGGAAGGAAGGAGGGGGGGGAGAGAGTTTTTAAAAATGTGTTTCATTGCCATGTTTCATCCAAATCAAGTAACTGAAGCAGCTTGTGTGAACTGGGATGGCACCTGTTCTGAATTAAAGCTAGAGGAATAACAGAAAGAATGAGGCCCAAAATGAAGCCTGAGCACTAGTGATGTAAAGGATTCTCGTCAAAATTCGATAAACACACAAAATATATGTTATTCAAAGATTTCATAAGCTTTTTAAAGAGAATAAATTATTAGCACTTGTTGATCAACAGCAAGACTTTTGGTTTTTAATCCTTTCCAAATGAAGTGAACTGACTGGACCTTTCAGCTGACAATTCAATGGCCAGGATTTGCCTATTTTGCCTAAGCAAAGCTACCATTCATACTGGGTTTTACCAGAGGCTACTTCCTTTGTTAGGGTGAAGTCCCCCCCATCTTTGCCCACAGCTTTGCTTTGAAAAACAAAAGAGTACAAAAGGAGAGAGCATTTTGTGTGTAGGTGGTGGTGGATACTTTCAGACCTTCTCCCCTTTAGGTCATGTTCTCTCATTCAAATTCTCACAGAAGAGAAGAAGGGGGTGGGGGTGAAATCTTAGCATTGGAAGGGATTCCCATGGGTCATCTAGTCCAATCCCTTTCTACCATGAAGGAATACCTAGGATTTTAGTGTTGGACTTGGAGGCTGAGAGCATGTGACTTTCTATGGTACAGTGGGAGGATAGAGTTCTAATCCCAGCTCATCATGTAAATCCACCGGGTGACCTTGGGTAAGCCACACACTCTCAGACTCAGGGACATTCTAAACTCTCCTTGCCAAAAGAAAAATCATGAGAGGTCTGCCTTAGGATCACCATGAGAGAGTGAGTGTGCAGAGGTAGGTTTGTCGTGTCCTGCCTCTGAGGCTGAGAATTCTAGGTATTCCTTCATGGTAGAAGGGGGTTGGACTAGATGACCTCTGGGATCCCTTCCAAATGCTAAGATTTCTCCACGGCAGAATTCCTGCTTGGCAGAACAGCATTGCCATTTGCCACCCCACCCTGCCCCCTTCTTCTCTTCTGTGAGGATCACACTCTCTCAGCCTCAGGGGCAGCCCACGGCACAACTCCTCTTTATGCCAAGAAAACCCTGTGATAGGTTTGCCTTAGGATCACATCCTCCACTGCCATCGTGATATTGAACAGGGGGTCAGACTACATGTCCTCTAGGATCCTATGTATTCCTTCATAGCAGAAAGGGGTTGAACTGGATGGTCCTTGAGGGTCTCCCCAACTCTACCATTTCTTATTGGGACTGTAACCAAAGTTTATTTGCTGAGATTGGTGTGTGGGTGTGTGTTTTGTGCCTTCAAGTTTTTTCAAGTGGAGGGATGTTCTTTAAACCTCTGCCAAACTTCCTTTTGATACGCTAATTGAGTTTGAAATGCACCAATTAAATTATCACCAACACTTGTCATTGGGGAAATCTGTGACAATATAACCTTATGAAAGTGGGACTTTTGAAACGAATATTTTATTTTATTTTGAAATCGCATCTAGGTCTCAATGGACAAAAAAATTGGTTTGTCACAACACTACAGAGCCCTCTTAGTGATGTAAATTTGCTTTGCGAATTGTGGATTTCTTGGCCCCTTTGATTGCTTTCTGTAAGAGCTGAGAGATGTGTCACCTGATCCCCTGGATGTGAGAATTTACAGATGGTTTCCTTGCAAATGAATGAAAGGGGTGGGAAATTCCTTTTGAAGCTAGATCTTCTGGAGAAGAAGTGACCAGTGGGGTCCCACAGGGCTCTGTCCTGGGCCCAGTGTTATTCAACATCTTTATCAATGACTTGGAGGACAAAATTGGGGGCATACTTATCAAATTTGCAGATGACACCAAATTAGGGGGAATAGCTAATACTCCAGAGGACAGGATCAAGATTCAAAATGACCCAAACAGACTAGAAAACTGGGCCAAAGCTAACAAAATGAAATTCAACACAGAGAAATGTAAGGTACTGCACTTAGGGCAGAAAAATGAAATGTGTAGATATAAGATGGGGAACACCTGGCTTAAGGAGACATATATGTGTGAAAGGGATTTAAGAGTCCAAGTAGATCACATGTTGCACATGAGTCAACAGTGCGATGCAGCAGCTAACAAGGCCAATGCAATTTTAGGCTGCATCAATAGAAGTATAGTGTCTTCTAGATCAAGGGAAGTAATAGTGCCACTCTATTCTGCTTTGGTCAGGCCTCACCAGGAATATTGTGTCCATTTCTGGTCCCCATAATTCAAAAAAGATATTGAAAAACTGGAGTGTGTCCAAAGGAGAAAGGCCTGGAAACCATGCCCTATGAGGAATGACTCAGGGAGCTGGGGATGTTTAGCCTGGAGAAGAGAAGGTTAAGAGGTAATATGATAGCCCTGTTTAAATATTTGAAAGGATGTCATGTTGAGGAGGGAGCAAGCTTGTTTTCTGCTGCTCCAGGGACTAGAACGGGGAACAATGGATGCAAGCTACAGGAAAAGAGATTCCAGCTCAACATTAGGAGGAACTTCCTGACAATAAGGGCTGTTCGACAGTGGAACAAATTCCCTCGGAGTGTAGTGGCGTCTCCTTCCTTAGAGGTCTTCAAAGAGAGGCTGGATGGCCATCTGTCGTGGATGCTTTGATTGAGATTTCCTGCCTGGCAGAATAGGGTTGGACTGGATGGCCCTTGTGGTCTCTTCCAACTCTATTATTCTAAAGGCATGAGTCCCATAAAAATGCAGGGGTGCAAAAGGGTGTGAATTTTCACACACTAGTGAAGGTAAAGTTGTCTTCCCAATGAAGTGTTGAAATTGTGTGTTGTTACTCTTTTTGCAATGACTGGATTCAAATTTGACAAGCTAAAACAGAAAGTGTCCCACAAAGGAGGGGGAAGGGGAGGTATCTTCGTATAGTTTGGTCTACAAGTCTTATTGCTAGAAGGAAGATTGTGGGAACTGCAGTCTAAAAATTTTCCAAGCTCTTATTTTCTTTCTTGACCCTGCTGTCTTCAACACAGGCCCTGGTGGAATAGAAAATGTATTGGAAGTGCATTGCTTCATTACATATTGTCCTAATTGCAGAGGGATCCCTTACCCAGAGAAGCCACATTTTCGTAATTGTCCAGCATGACATCCTCATAAAGAGCCCGCTGGTTTGGTTCCAGGAGGTCCCATTCCTCATCAGTGAAATACACGGCCACCTCCTCAAAGGAGACCAGGGGCTGAAAGGAGGGAGAAAAGTTTAACTACAGCCTCTCTTACATGTCCCCCATTACAGAGAGAAACAATCCCAGTTTGACAGGGGGTGAGATAACCAATGACTCTGTGTACACTCAATGGGGCTTGCCATCCCAGATCAGCCTGCGGATACAGAGGTCTGACTGTACTGTGCTTTTAAACTGTAAGCTCTTTTGAGTCCCAATTTGGGGGGAGTGGGGGGTGGGGGGTGGGGGAGTGGGATAGAAATAAATATAAGAATAAAATAATATGATGTCACTATCTCATGGGGGCAATTTTGGAGTATTTCGGAATTTCGGATAAGGGAGACTCAACCTATATGAGAGATTAATGGAGTGAAAGAGAGAAGTCCATCTTACTTGGCCAACTTGATCTCTCCTGCCACTGTCAAGATTCAGGGAGACAGCAGCTTGTTCTGTTCCACCTCCAAAAAGGAATGGTTTCAATCCAGCCTCTAATGCCATTGGTCTTCCTGTGGGGGAGACAGAGAGAAGAGGTATAAGCAATACCAGTTTTAGGGGGCACTTAGAATACAGGGGAACCTGAGACTCATAACTGAGAAATGATGCCTCTGTGCAGCCTGTTGTAAGGGGATTAGTAAACTATTGGCATTTGCACCACTTGGCTTTCGTGGTTTAAATCAGTTGTTTGGGGAGCAGGGGTCCATTTTACCTTCTGGTCCCTCTTCCATGGGCCACAGCCCCATCTACAGCAAGCCCCAAATTCTTCTGCTTTCATTTGCTTTTGAAGCCCTTCTCAAAATGGCAACAGGACATGGCCTCCCATCATTCTCAGGCATTTTGGATAAAGGAGACTCATCCAGAATTAGGACTAGGCTTTTAAAAACTCCCCGCTCCCAGGTTTGTTTTCAATAGGAGCAGCTGGATTAGCCTTAATTCCAGCAAAGAAAGAACAAAGAACAGAAACAATAACCCAAAGGGGAGTGAAGGGAAACCCTGACATGGCTTCACATCACACTGCTGTTTCTTATCTTTCCTGGTGCTATGGAAATTCCTCCAAAAGTACTAGTTGTCATGCTGAGGATTATGTAGTATATTTTGTTCTCTACAACACCAAGAACCTGGGGAATGGGTGATGTGACAAGAACTAGGGAGTGGTTGTTTCCCTTACAAGAGGCTGCACATAACTAACAGACAGCTAGAAGTTTTGACTTCATTATTAGTTTCATGGAATTGAGTGTGTGCTTTGCAACAGTGACTTGGCAACTTTGGCAAACTATATTAGAAAGTACAATCCCGTGGCTCAGGGCTCCTGTTATTTTTTTGGATTCTGGTCTGTCAGGGTGGGAGACGTAAGTGCATCTCTTTCCCTAAATAAAGCTGGATCTTTCATTCACTTGCATGGGCTGCTCATCTTTTCTGGTGTGGCTGTGTAAAATGGAGTCTGGTGAAAGAAAAAGTTGTCCCTGGTTTTATTTTAGAGGGAAGCCTTCAAGTGGTCCCAAGGGTGTTCAAAATAGTTGCTTACTTCTGCAAGACTTATCTGGCCTGGTTGTTAGAATTTGCATGTGCATATTGCTAGTTTTGGATAAAACGTTTGCCCAAACACACAGAACTGCCTTTGGCTTTTTGCAGAGTGGGAAAGTATCCTTCATTCCATGTTATTCTGACTCTGGTCCCAAAGTTTCTGTTAAGGAAGCGATGCCCTGGGACGGCTCTTGTTCATGAAATGAAGTATGCCTGTGCTATGTAAAATGGGATGGGAAACCGTAAACCGGCTTATTGATACTTTCAGAAAAAGAAATAATGGTGTGAAGCTGAAAAAGTGTTTACCTTTCCTCCTGGGAACTGTCTTGTCCTTTTTATGGATGAAGGAATCTTCAGGAATGGTAAGGGAAGAGAGAGGAAGGAAGGAAGGAAGGAAGGAAGGAAGGAAGGAAGGAAGGAAGGAAGGGGTGGAGCGGGAAGGGCAAAAATGAGAGTGCTTTAGGAATGAACTGAAGAGATCCCTAAAAACCAGCAGCTTCCACAGACCTCCCAGTATGGGACTGAAAGAATGTCTCACAATACAAGTGAAAACAATATTTAGCCTAAACAAATAAAGATTTTTTAAAAAGCCATCAAACAAACAAATCCAAGTAAAACATTGATTTAAAACCATTTGAAACACAGATTGCCATGGTGTTTTTAATTAACTAGGACAACCTTTCGATTCTTGCGTTAACAGAAATAACAATGGTTATTATCCTCCCATCCAGACACTGCAATTTACAGAAGTTGTTGTTCCTACAACTGCTTTTGTTTTTTAAAAATATGTAAGTAGTAATACGCAGAAGGCTTTTATATGCAGTATGTCCTCCCTTATAAGCAGGACTAGTACCCACAATTTCACTTACCTGCATCCAAAAAACTAAGGTCTTTTGGGGCATTTGGAGATCCTCTAGCACAACTCAATGGTCAATTTCCAGGGGATACGTTCTCAGACTTACAGTGGATAATGAAAATGGCAGCTAATAGCGAACACTATGGCCTGTTACAGACTGCCAAAATAAAGCTGCTTCGGGTCTCTTTGGAGGTATGCTATTTAAATGATGTATGGGTCCTAAGAGTCCGGAGGTCTCACCAAAGCCACAATCCATTCCTAAGCACTGGAGTGCAGCTTTGGTACAGCTTCCGGATTCTTAGGATGCATGCATCATTTAAACAGCATACCTCCAAAGAGACCCCAAGCAGCTTTATTTTGGCAGTCTGTAACAGGCCAAAATTTCTGCTGGAAGTTGACCATAGAGTTACACTGGAAGACCTCCACATGCCTAGAAAGAACACCCCTCAAGGCATCTGGAGGTCCTCCAGCATGACTCTATGGTCAACCTCCTCCAAAATATAGGTTTTGCTATTATCTGTAATTTTCACTATCTACAGTATGGGAACATATTCGCTGGGAATATGGGAGTCGTAATAAACATATAATTTAACATTTCCAATATTCTGTTTTGCTTTTTATGAGTTTGATTGAATTTTACTGAATTTTATTGTATTTTACGGGATTTGGGGTTTTATAAAAAAATACCCACTGAGATGTATCATGCCCATTAAGAAGCTTCCTGATCCAACCAATGAAACCTGAAGGCCCGCCTAATAAACATGCAGAACACAGAGAGAGCGGACTGAGTTCAATAGACATGGGGCAGACACCCAGAAGGCCCTCTCCAATCTCCTCACCTGATAAGTCTGTGAGGCTGGTGGGATGGAAAGCAAAGCCCTCCACTGCGGATCACAAGACTTGGGTGGATTCATATGAGGAGTTACAGGTTTTCAGACTTTCTTGGGGAGGAGGCAGTGTGGGGGGGGGGGGAAGAGTCTTTGACATCTCTTGCCCTTCCAATGTGCAAGGAAGGGAAAGGCTATCTCAGGAAAACTGCATTAAAATTTAACTATTGATTGAATCAAGTCAACTTCTGACTTTATGAACAAGAGACCCTATTATACAAGTCTGCAGAACTGAGGGTCATAAAAACTTTTTTTAAAATGTATGCTGGGTTGTACAGGAATTTGGTATTCTAAATCCAAAAAAATGGCCTCAGATTTGACTTGCTTTGACATTTCTGTGTTGTAACAAATGACTGAAGGAAATTATTCTGCCAAGAATTATCCTGCAAAGGGTAAGAAAGGGGTTAAAGTCTTCTCAAAGACTTTTAAAAGATGTTAATCGGCTGATACGTTCAAAACACTCAAAGAAATCTCACTGGGACATTAGAGTCAAAGATGAATCACAACAGAATCAATTTTTAAAAATTGAATTTGTAAAAGAATGGTGTGTGGTACGACATTTGCATTGTGTTTTTCAAATTCCGCACCCCCCAAAAACATTAAAGCAGCTACAATATTAGGGAAAAGAATTCCCCTTCACAGGCCTGTCTCATGTAAACTCAGGGCTGTGGCTCCCTTGATTCAATCAATCAATCAATCAATTAAACTGTGAGAAGTCGAAGGCTTTCATGGCTGGCATCCATAGTTTTTTGCGGGTTTTTTGGGCGATGTGGCCATGTTCTAGAAGAGTTTATAACTGACGTTTCACCAGCACTGTGGCTGGCATCTTCAGAGGATGCTGACCTGGAAGAGGTTGACATGGGAATCACGTCTCCTTACCCAGGAGCACACAGTATATATACCCACTCTCTTCCAGGTCAGCACTCTCTGAAGATGCCAGCCACAGATGCTGCTGAAATGTCAGAAATAAACTCTTCCAGAACATGGACTCATAGCTTCTGACCGTTGCCCATGCCTGGTGTAGGGGGAAATGCCAGAAAGGAACTTAATTGCTTCATTATGTACTTTCCTAACTCTTACCCAGAGATGCCGCATTTTCATATTTCTCTAGCATGACCTTCTTGTAAAGAACCCTCTCCTCTGGATCCAGGATCTTCTACTCCTCCTCCTCCTCGGTGAAATTCCTCCTCAGGGTAGATCAGATGCTGAAAGGAGGGAGAAAAGTCCTTGTTTAACTAGTCTCTCCTTTACATATGCTCCCTTACACAGAGAAATAATCTCCTCACACCCTCCCAGTTTGTCACAGGACGGGCCAATGCCGTCCCTAGGGTCAGTGTATTATGGCTGATCTCAAGTAGTGATGTGAGCAAAAAATGTGCCACCTGATCACCTAGATGTGAGCATTTACAGATGGTTCTCTTGCAAATGAAATAAAGGAGCCAGAAATTCTTTTTGCTTTTAAGGCATTAGTGCCATAAAACGGCAGGGGTGCAAGAGGCTGTGAATATTCACACACAAGTGAAGGTAAAGCTCTCTTGCCAATGAGGTGTTGAGATTGTGTGTTGTTGTTTTTGCAATGACTGGATTCAGATTTGCCAAACTAAAACAGAAAATGCTACCCAAGAGAAGGGGGGGGGGTGAGGGGGAGGTAGCTTGGTACAGTTTATGAGGGAGATAGAAAAGCTGCAGCCCAACAACATCCTGATCTTGGAAGCTATGCAAGATCAGTCAACTTTGCCTCAACTTTAGGTGGTGTTGAGGTAAACTTTACCTCAAATTTATGCAGTGTTGAGATAAAACTTTACCACAACTTCAGGTGGTGTTTTACCTTAACTTTATGTGGTGTTGAGGTAAAACATTTTCCCTTAACTTTAGGTGGTGTTGAGGTAAAGCTTTACCTCAACTTTCACTAGTGTTGAAGTAAAACTTTACCTCAACTTTTGGTAATGTTGAAATAAAACTACCTCACTTTAGGTGGTGTTGAGGTAAAACTTTGCCTCAACTTTAATAATAATAATAATAATAAATTTTATTTCTACCCTGCCCTTCCATGGAAATGATCAGGGCAGCTTACAAAATTTATAAAACATATCAATACAGGATTAAAAATTCAATATAACAGTTAAAACCATTACTACAAAAAACAGGAACAGGAAACAGTAAAATAGGAAAATACACATATCAGGGGCAGAAGAAAAATGCAAAAAAGGTACATCGATCCAGGGTCAGAAGGGAAAGAAGGGGCAGGAAGAATAGACAAACAAATTAAGGTGGGAAGGCCAGCCGGAATAGATATGTTTTCAGCTGTTTTTTAAAAACAGCTAATGAGGCGGCGGAGCGAAGCTCTGCAGGGAGCTTATTCCAAAGTAAAGGGGCAGCAATAGTAAAAGCCCTCTGTGAGGTCCGGGTAAGGTTAGACCTAGGGACCTCCAACAATTTAGTCCCGGATGTTCTGAGTGTGCGGGGTGGATTATATGGGGAGAGGCGGTCCTCCAAGTACCCTGGGCCCAAGCCATTTAGGGCTTTATAGGTCAAAACCAACACCTTGTATTGAGCTCGGAAGCGAATAGGCAGCCAGTGAAGGTCTTTTAAAATAGGTGTTATATGGTCCGACCTGGAGGTACCAGCGACCAATCTGGCTGCCATGTTCTGCACCAATTGCAGCTTCCGAGTTTGGTACAAGGGTTGCCCCATGTAGAGCGCGTTGCAGAAATCCAATCGAGAGGTTACCAAAGCATGTACAACAGATTCTAGGTCCTTTCGGTCCAGGTAGGGACGCAGCTGGCGTATCAGCCGAAGCTGATAACAGGCACTCCTGACCGTCGCATCCACCTGAGAAGTCAGCTGGAGCGAAGAATCAAGGAGTACTCCCAAGCTGCGCACCGAGTCCTTCAGGGGGAGCGTGACCCCGTTCAGGGCCGGGTGACGGATCTCACCACCAGAAACCGGGGAACCTATCACCAGTACTTCCGTTTTCCCTGGATTCACACTGAGTTTGTTCTCCCTCATCCAGCCCATTACCGATGCCAAGCAGGCATCTAGAGGAGAGATGCCATCCTTAGTTACTGCATCAGTCGGAGACATAGAGAAAATTATCTGGGTGTCATCAGCGTACTGATAACACCGCGCCCCATGTCTCCGGATGATCTCTCCCAGCGGCTTCATGTAAATGTTGAATAGCATAGGGGACAGAATCGCTCCCTGAGGGACACCAGATGTCAGGGCCCTCGTATCGGAGCGACAGTCCCCCAGCTCCACCATCTGGGATCTGCCCGAGAGGTAGGAACGGAACCACTGTAAAGCAGTGCCCCCGATTCCCAACTCCCTCAGGCGTCCCAGAAGGATACCATGGTCGATGGTATCGAAGGCCGCTGAGATGTCCAAGAGCACTAACAGGGACACGCTCCCCCTGTCCATGCCCAGATGGAGATCATCAACTAAGGCGACCATGGCGGTCTCAACTCCATAGCCCGCCCGGAAGCCAGTTTGAAATGGGTCCAGAAAATCGGTGTCGTCCAAGATCGACTGAAGTTGGAAGGCGACTGCTCTCTCGATCACCTTCCCTAAGAAAGGTAGCAGCGAGATGGGTCTATAATTATTATGAAGCAGGGGGTCTAAGGAGGGCTTCTTTAGCAGGGGTTTAACCACTGCTAATTTTAATTTAGATGGAAACTGACCCTCACTTAGAGATGTGTTAATTATGTGATGTAACATTAGTCGCACCACATCTCCCCCCTGAGCTGCCAACCATGAGGGACAGGGATCAAGAGAGCAGGTCGTCCTCCTAACACTTCGGAGGATCTTGTCCACTTCATCGGTACTAACAAACTCAAAGTGATCCAGTATAACAGGGACCACGGACGCTTCGGACACCTCTCCTATAGGATCTGCACAAAAACTGGCGTCGAGATCAGCCCTTACCCGAGAGATTTTATCCGCAAAGAAGTTGTTAAAATCGTCGCAGCAGGCTTTAGATGGCTCCAAAATAGGGCTCAGGGTGGGAGGAAGCCGAGTTAGCTCCCTCACAACCCTGAACAGCTCTGCCGGACGCGACTCTGCGGATGCAATACGTGCAGCATAGAAGGAGTTCTTTGCTGCACGTATTGCCACTCCATAAGCTCTCAAATGAGAGCGAAGGAGTGTCCTGTCAGACAAGCGCTGATGTCTTCGCCATTTATGCTCTAGTCGCTGCACGACCCGCTTCCTTGCCCTGAGATCTTCCATATACCAGGGTTGTTTATTGGAAGCAGGCCGGAAAGGACGCTTGGGAGTGATACTGTATATAGCCCTAGAGAGATTAGTATCCCAGATGTCGGTTAGGGCATCAACAGAATCGCCGTCAGAGCCAGTCATATATCCCTCTAGGGCTTCTTGGAACCTTATGGGTTCCATCAGCCTTCGAGGGTGGACCATCCTAATAGGTCCGCCACCCCCGGGGGGGTTAATGGTAGGAGCCTTGATTCTAGCCTCAACCAGGAAATGATCCGTCCATGACAAGGGAGAGACATTAGAAATCTCTACCCACGGAGCCTCCATGTCCGTACTGAAGATCACATCAAGAGTATTACCAGCACAATGTGTTGGCCCTGAGACTAATTGAGACAGGCCCATGGCTGCCATGGTAGTCATGAACTCCCGAGCCGCACCTGTTGGAGTATCACTGGCCTCGAAAGGGATGTTGAGGTCCCCCAGGACAAGAAGCCTAGGGGACTCCAACACCAGTTCCGAGACCAGCTGTGTCAGCTCGGCCAGGGAGTCTGTTAGGGCACGAGGTGGTGTTGAGGTAAACTTTACCTCAAATGTATGCAGTGTTGAGATAAAACCTTACCTCAACTTCAGATGGTGTTTTACCTTAACGTTATGTGGTGTTGAGGTAAAGCTTTACCTCAACTTTTGGTAATGTTGAAGTAAAACTACCGCAACTTTAGGTGGTGTTGAAGTAAAACTTTACCTCAACCTAAAGTTCCTGGTGCAAAAGCATGAAGAGTTCTTGGGAAATTCAGTGTCATCCGCCTAACAAAAGGGGCCTGTGGCCTCACAAAGGATGGAGACATATTGGATAGCAAAGGATGTATCTTTATTGTGTTGCAAATGGATGTTAAATTTCCTGGACTTCTGAGAATCTCCCATTTGCCACATGGCCAGAAGGAGGAGGTGCCTGCCTGAAATAAATACCCCTTGATACCATCTGAATTGAGAACAGAAACAGCAAAATGGAGGCCTCCACCTTCAGACTTCTCCATTTTGAGACTGCTGTGGATGCTGGGCTTTGCTGCTTAAGAACAAAGAGGAGGGAAGGTTAGGGAGAGGAGCTTTTTGCAAATCCCATTCATTCCTCCCCCTCCTCCCACATTCTTTTTTCCCTTTCCTGAGGAAGAGTCCTGTGACACTCCAAAGCTGGCACAACTCCCAGGTCCTCTTTCTAAGAAAGTGCTGCCCTGCTGTGGATGCTGGGTATCCTATCCTATCTCTGTTCAGGGAGACAGGGGAGCTTTTTGCAATTCCACTCCATTTCTTCCCCCCCCCCTCTCCCATTTGCTTCTTTCCCTTTCCTGAGCAAGAGTCCTGTGACACTACAAAGCTGGCGCAACTCCCAGTTGCCCTTTCTCAGTGCTGCCCTGCTGTGGATGCTGAGCTTTGCAGTATTCTCTCTCTCCTTAGGGGCTAAGAGATAAATTCTTATTATTATTACAATACCCATTTATTTCTTCCTCCCTCCACCCTCTGCCTTGGTCTCCCCATGCCCCATGGAGACAGTCCCAACAGGACACAGGGGGGTTTCCAAAGGAAAGCAGGGGTGATTTTTTTTTGGGGGGGGAGCTTGCCAACATATAATCTCTCCCTTCAAATTGCATCCCCTTCTCCCCACATCTCCTGCCCCAGATCTCTGCAAAACTCACCAGAGCTTGCAGATTTACCTCTTCTTCATCCATGCACCAACCCTTTTGATGCTATTTCTCTCTAAGGAAGCTGAAGAGACCCTCCCCCTTTCCTGCCCCTTCTCTCCCCCCCAAATCCGCCCCCCTATATTTCCTTACTACGGCTCCTCCCCCCTTTTCTCTCTCTCTTTCAAATAGCATATTCCTTGCCATTCGTGGTTACTTTGACCTTCTTGTTGTTGGGTGCTTTCTATTAATTTCTGTCTGCCTGAACATGAGCCAGCGGTGTGATGCCGCAGCAAAGAAGGTGAATGCAATTTTAGCCTCGATTAAAAGCATAAGTTTCCAAATCGAGGGAAGTCATAGCCTTATGGTTAGTAGTCCAGGAGACGAGTGGAAGGAATCCTTATCTAAATATGGGAGTGGTGGCCAACACATTGGAAGACAGGAAAGAAGACGAAGGACCTAGAAAACTTTAAATTAATAAAATTGTATTTAATAAAGATAAATGCAAAGTTCTACATTTCAGCCACAGAAACCAAATGTGCAATTATAGGATGGGGATACTTGGCTTAGCAGTACTACATGGGGAAAGGATTTTGGGGTTGTTGTTGGTCATATGTTGAACATGAGCCAGCAGTGTGATGCTGCAACAAAGAACCCTAGAATCCTAAAGTTGGAAGAGACCACAAGGGCCAGTCCAACCCCCTTCTTCTGCCATGCAGGAAATCACAATCAAAGCATCCCCGACAGATGGCCATACAGCCTCTGTTGAAAGACCTCCAAGGAAGGAAACTCCACCACTCTCCATTGAGGGAGTGTGTCCCACTGTCGAACACCTCTTACTGCTCAGCATCCCTCCCATCCCCTAATTCCATGTGCTCCATGGTCCTGACGTGGCCTTGCCTTCTTTGCTTGAACGCTCTTTCCAATGCTTGGCCTTAGCATCAAGAGACTTACACCTGTCCTCACCATCCTCTGAAAGCACCCTCTGCCTTTTCCTCCCCATCTGCATCCTGTTCTCTCTACATCTCTGTTAGATCAAGAGTTACACAATCCCCATGGAGTTCTCTATTCTTTCTTCTGAACTGGCTGGTTCAAGACAAGGCTCCCTGGATTTGGGGCTTTTTAAACAAAGGTTGGATGGGCATCTGTCACAGGGAGGGCTTGGATCGTGTCTTCCTGCAGGGCAGAAGGGGTGTTGGATTGGAAGGCCTTTGGGGATCCCTTCCAACACTAGGATTCTATGTATTCCTGCATGGCAGAAGGGCAACCCCATTCTGCATGGCCCTTGGGGCTCCCTAAAAACTGTAGGGTTCTATGTATTCCTGCATGACAGAAGGGGGTTGGACTGGATGGCCCTTGGGGCTCCCTTAAAACTGTAGGGTTCTATGTATTCCTGCATGGCAGAAGAAGGAGATGGGACAGGATGGCTCAAGTCAGCTAAAGCTATCAGATCAGCATTTGAATTTCTGGAAAGGAACCTTTAAGGAAGCCTAATGATAATGACGCTTTATACTTATATGCTTGTTTGTTGTAGACCCTCATGTATCCCTCCTTAGTGGTATGTGCCCTTTCTTTCACCTGTCTGTTTTATTGCAAGTTCTTCCAAATTCCAATAAAGGGTTTTTGTTTTTTTAAAAAAGGATGGCCGTTGGGGGTCCCTCCAACTCTAGGATCCTAGGTATTCCTGCATGGCAGAAGGGGTGGGACTAGATGGCCCTTGGGGGTTGGGAGTCCCTTCTGACTCTAGAATCCTAGGTATTCCTGCATGGCAGAAGGGGGTGGGACTAGATGGCCCTTGGGGGTTGGGAGTCCCTTCTAAATCGAGGATCCTAGGTATTCCTGCATGGCAGAAGGGGGTGGGACTAGATGGCCCTTGGGGGTTGGGAGTCCCTTCTGACTCCAGGATCCTAGGGATTCCTGCATGGCAGAAGGGGGTGGGACTAGATGGCCCTTGGGGGTTGGGAGTCCCTTCTGACTCTAGGATCCTAGGGATTCCTGCATGGCAGAAGGGGGTGGGACTAGATGGCCCTTGGGGGTTGGGAGTCCCTTCTGACTCTAGAATCCTAGGTATTCATGCATGGCAGAAGGGGGTGGGACTAGATGGCCCTTGGGGGTTGGGAGTCCCTTCTGACTCCAGGATCCTAGGGATTCCTGCATGGCAGAAGGGGGTGGGACTAGATGGCCCTTGGGGGTTGGGAGTCCCTTCTGACTCTAGGATCCTAGGGATTCCTGCATGGCAGAAGGGGGTGGGACTAGATGGCCCTTGGGGGTTGGGAGTCCCTTCTGACTCTAGAATCCTAGGTATTCATGCATGGCAGAAGGGGGTGGGACTAGATGGCCCTTGGGGGTTGGGAGTCCCTTCTGACTCCAGGATCCTAGGGATTCCTGCATGGCAGAAGGGGGTGGGACTAGATGGCCCTTGGGGGTTGGGAGTCCCTTCTGACTCCAGGATCCTAGGGATTCCTGCATGGGAGAAGGGGGTGGGACTAGATGGCCCTTGGGGGTTGGGAGTCCCTTCTGACTCTAGGATCCTAGGTATTCCTGCATGGCAGAAGGGGGTGGGACTAGATGGCCCTTGGGGGTTGGGAGTCCCTTCTGACTCCAGGATCCTAGGTATTCCTGCATGGCAGAAGGGGGTGGGACTAGATGGCCCTTGGGGGTTGGGAGTCCCTTCTGACTCTAGGATCCTAGGGATTCCTGCATTAGGATGGCCCTTGGTCCCTTCCTACTCTAGGATCCTGTGTATTCCTGAATGGCAGAAGGGGGCTGGACTGGATGGCCCTTGGGGCTCCCTTCCAAAGCCAGGTTCCCAGGGTTTTGCCCTAGAGGGGAATTGCAAAATCCCCCCAGCCACCGATCTTTCCCCTCTCCCATCAGCACATTTGGGAGGGCCTTTCCCCCCACCCCATCACCCCCAAATCTTTTCCCCTTCACCTTTTTCCTCCACTAATATTTGTTTGCCGAAATCTGCTTCTGCCCACTGGCCAAAGGAGGGTCCTTTTGTTGCTTTTTGCCTTGGAGAATGCCAGGAAGAAATCCCTTGCCCAAATGTTGCCCTTCTAGGAAACGCAGCCCAGTTCTACTCCTCTCTTCTTGGCTCCTCCAATGGGAAAAAGAAATAAAGAAATGAATAGTATCTTTCTCTTGCAGGCTTAGAGGGTGCCCCAGTGGTGGCAAGGAGAGGTGCATCCCTGGCTCCATCCCCACAACCTTAGTTACCTGTCCAGATGCATAAGCAGAGGGGCACCTTGAGAAATGCAAGGTCTTCTGCCCAAGGAAAGGGATCTGCAGTCCTCCCAGGACAGATATAGCCTATTAGAAGACTTTAATCCTTTTCTTATTCTTTGCAGGATGGTTTCCTTTCAGTCACATATTGCAAAATTGTTATTACTGTTATGATTATTTGTATTACTACCTTTGAACAGTGTTTCATATGAGGGAAATTTAAATTGTTTGGAAAGCCTTTTAAGAGACTTTAACCCATTTCTTATTCTTTGCAGGATAATTCTTTGCAGGATTGTTTCCTTCATTCACATATTGCAAAATAACAACAACAACCTATAAATCCCTTACAGTGTGTCCAGGAAGGTGGAAATGTTCTCTCCCTGGTCTTTGAGTGTTACCATTTCTAAATGTCAGGTTTGTGTCCATTTATCTTCATGAATAGGATCATAGAGTTGGAAAAGAACCCCAAAGATCATCCAGACATTCCTCTTCATCCTGGAAAGAAGTGACCAGTGGGGTCCCACAGGGCTCTGTCCTGGGCCCAGTGCTCTTCAACATCTTTCTCAATGACTTGAATGACAGAATTGGGGGCATACTTATCAAATTTGTAGATGACACCAAATTAGGAGGAGTAGCTAATACTCCAGAGGACAGGATCAAAATTCAAAATGACCTGAATAGACTAGAAAGCTGGGCCAAAGCTAACAAAATGAACTTCAAAACGGAGAACTGTAAGGTACTACATTTAGGGCAGAAAAATGAAATGCACAGATATAGGATGGAGGACACCTGGCTGAAGGAGACATATATGTGTGAAAGGGATCTAGGAGTCCAAGTAGATCACATGTTGAACATGAGTCAACAGTGCGATGCAGCAATTTTAGGCTGCATCAATAGAAGTATAGTGTCTTCTAGATCAAGGGAAGTAATAGTGCCACTGTATTCTGCTTTGGTCAGACCCCACCTGGAATAATATTGTGTCCAGTTCTGGTCCCCACAAATTCCACAATTCAAAAAGGATATTGAGAAACTGGAGCCATGTGTCCAAAGGAGGGCGACTAAAATGGTGAAGGGTCTGGAAACCATGAAGCCTTATGAGGAACGACTCAGGGAGCTAGGGATGTTTAGCCTGGAGAAGAGAAGGTTAAGAGGTGATATGATAGCCCTAATTAAATATTTGAAGGGATGTCATATTGAGGAGGGAACAAGCTTGTTTTCTGCTGCTCCAGAGACTAGGACCTGGAGCAATGGATTCAAACTTTTATTATTGTTATGCTTTATTTATATAGTGCTGTAGATTTACATACAAACAATAAAATGGATAAAAGTAAACCTGCCCATGGCATACAATCTAAGAAATAATAGCATTATACAGATAAATAATACAACTACAGGAAGAGAGATTCCAGCTCAACAGTAGGAGGAACGTCCTGAGAGTAAGGGCTGTTTGACAGTGGAACACATTTCTTTGGAGATTTTGGTGGAATCTCCTTCCTTGGAGGTCTTCAAGCAGAGGCTGGATGGCCATCTGTCACAGGGGATGCTTTGACTGAGAGTTCCTGCATGGCAGAATGGGGTTGGACTGGATGGCCCTTCTTAGGGTCTCTTTCAACTCTAGGATTCCATGGTTCCTCTTTTCCTCTCCCCCTCCTTTAACTTTTCAGCAGGAGAAAAGGGGAAAGTGGGAGAAAGCGAGAGAAACCAGGACATTTTAAAAGCTGCTGAGAAGGCACTATTAATCACTCTGGTTAATACCCAGAATAGGTATTATGTATGTATTATGCACAGAATTGGTGATTAGGGGAAGATGTTTTAATTAATGCTTTACAGTCCATTAAGAGCCCCCCAACCCCCCAATCCTGCACCAAGGCCCCCTCCCCTCCCATTGCCATGCACCTGACCCCCCCCCCCAGCTATGATGTCAAAAAAGAAAGCAGCCTTCCTAACCCACATAATAAAAGCCCACTTGGGGGCATCTTCTTTCAGCTCAGACTCTTGGCCCTTTTTCGACCCTTTCGCCTTTAAGCCCCCCCTCCACCCCACCACTGCAGCCGCTCTAGGAATTATCTGAGAGTTCGTCTCTCCTAACCCTTGCAGGACTGAGTGGAAGGTACCACTCTAGGAACCCCAACGCCCCTTTCGCTAACCCTTGGAGGACTGAATGAGGGAAGCCACCGCCCTCCTTTGCCGCTCTAGGATTCTAAGGGGCGTCTCGCTAACCTTTGGAGGACTGGTTGGGAGACTCCGCTCTGGGAACCTGAGAGCTGGTCTCGCTAACCCCTGAGTGACTGGAAGACGCTCTAGGAATCTGAGCGCATGTCTCGTTAACCCTTGGAGGACTGACTTGAAGATGCCGCTCTAGGAAGCTCAGCGCTCCTCTCTCTGACTCTTGAAAGCCTTCTTTCTTTCTGTCAGTCTCAAAGGTGCTACAAAGACTGATACTGTATGGACCTTGGAATGAAATTCTTTATTGCGGCCAAAGACCAGCATCAATATAAGATATAACACAGGAAAATAAAATAATACACAATACAAAAAGATTGGGATAAAAACCTGCCAACGAGAAATGTAAATAATTCGTTTCCGTTACATTTAAAATAGCTTCAACTAAAATAAAATAAACCTTTATGGGCTTCTGCCCTTAAGAAATAATAAAAGTAGATTAGCGATATCAGATTTTTACCAGACATGACACAATATTATGTATTTAACTTTGATCAGTTGTTCTTTTCCTACAAGTGGTTGCTAGTGCAGAAAACTGTCAGTCCTGCCATGCAGGAACTCTCCATCAAAGCATCCCCAACAGATGGCCATCCAGCCTCTCCTTAAAGGCCTCCAGAGAAGGAGCACATTCCACCTTGAACAGATCTTACTGTCAAGAAGTCCCTCCTAAGGTTGAGGTGGAATGTGCTCAGTCCTGGAAAGCAAGCATAGGACCTTTGGTGAGTCACAGCCTCTCAGCCTCAGCAAACCCTGTGACAGCTTCGCCTTACATTTTGGTGGCCCTCCTCTGGGTATGTTTAGCCTGGAGAAGAGACGATTAAGAGGTGATGTGAGAGCCTTGTTAAGTATTTGAAGGGCTGAGGATGAAGCAAGCTCCAGGCAAGCTGCTGCTCCAGGACCTGGACCAATGGATGCAAGCTCCAGGAAAAGAGATTCCAGCTCAACATTAGGAGGAACCTCCTGACAGTGAGGGCTGTTCGAAGTGTAGTGGAGTCTCCTTCTTTAGAGGTCTTTAAGCAGAGGCTGGATGGGGATGCTTTGATTGAGAGTTCCTGCATGGCAGAACAGGCTTGGACTGGATCAGGGCCCTTGGGGTCTCTTCCAAGTCTAGGATTCTGTTCTGGGGGGCTGGAAGAAAGAGTTGCACATTTTGGAATGCATTGCAAGGCAAGACCAAAGAAGCGGAGAGAGAACAGCTGGAAGGCAGTCCTCCAAGAGTTAAAGGCACAGATTTCTGCTTCCTAGAGAGGCTGAGAGGTGGAAATAAAGGAATGGTGAGATTAGTATTTCATTCCCAAGTTTGGACAGAGATTCCAAGCAAGGAGACAGTCCAAGGGTGGAAGAGAAACCCTTTGGAAAGAGGTGGGTTTGCGTTCTTGGATGGATATAGGTTTCCAGAGAGAGGGAGGGAAGGGGGAGGCTGCCTTGCAGAAGTGGATTCTGTGCACTGATTTTTTTTGGGGGGGGTTGAATTAGATCCCCCCACCCCTTTCATTTCTAGGGCTGCATCTGCACTGCAGAATTAATGCAGTTTGACCCTGCTTTAATTGCTCTGGCTGTATGCAATGGGATCTTGGGATTTGTAGATTGTTGTGGCCCCAGAGCTCTCTGACTAAAAGTGTAGCTGATCCATACTGCAGATATAAAGCAGCTGGACAATACTTTAACTGCCACAATTCTATCCTACAAAATCCTGGGATTTGTAGTTTGGTAAGGCACCAGGGTTCTCTGACAGACCAGACCGAATACATCACCAGACTACAAGTCCCAGGATTCCACAGGATGGTGTCATGACAGGTTAAACTGATGTCAAACTGATTTATTTCTGCAATATGGATTAGCTCAGGGAAAGGCTAAGTATCTCACAAAATTGGAAATCCCAGAATTCCATAGCACTGAGCCATGAAAGTTAAAATGGTATCAAACTGCATTATTTCTACAGTGCAGATACAGTCTGTGGGCTTCACTGAACTCCAGTAATGACTCAGTTTCAGAAACCAAAGGGAGAGAGACCTAAAAAGCAGCGGTCAGTGTATGCAGTTTGACACCACTTTAAGTGCTGCAGGTCCATCCTATGGAAATCCTGGGATTTGTAGTTTAACAAGGCCTTTAACCTTCTCTGGGTGCATCTTCACAGTAGAAATAATGCTGCATGTAAGGGCTGTGGCTCCATCCTGTGGACATCCTGGGATTTGTAGTTTCACCAGATCCAGCCTTCTCTGCTTGCATTTTCACTGTAGAAACCATGCTGTTTTTAACTGCAGTCTCCCTGTCCTATGGACATCCTGGGATTTGGAGTTTCACTAGGTCTTTAGCCTTCTCTAGTTGCATCTTCACTAGAAATCATGCTGCTTGTAAATGTTGTCGCTCCGTCCTATGGACATCCTGGGATTTGTAGTTTCACCAGATCTTTTGCCTTCTCTGGTTGCATTTTCAGTGTAGAAAAAAATGCTGCATGTAAGTGCTATTGCTCCATCCTATCACTGTGGACATGCTGGGTTTGTAGTTTCACAGGGCCTTTAGTCAAAGATGGCTGGTGCTCACACAACTACAAATCCCCAGGATTGAGCCATGGCAATTAAAGTGATGTCGTTTATGACACGAGACGAATCCTGTGCAGAAACTAAATTTAAACTGAAAACAACCCGCATTTGTGGATTGTTATTTGGGCGACATTTAGGGTTAACCCAAACAAAAAGTTGAAAAACCCCTGCATTTGCTTGTTTGATGTTTTTCAGACGACGTTCCTGTGAAAGAGAAATAACCCGAACACAAAGTCGTCAAGACCAGCTCCTTTTTACTTTCACTAAATTCCGAAAGTACAAAGGCACTTTCCATTTGGATTATTTTCGCGTTATTTCTTTTTCACGCCAATGCACCTGACAAACAACACCCGGATTTTAAAATCCCATTTCTGCACGGGATTTTACCAATTCGCTCTCTGTGTGATAAAGTCCTGAGTTATTTTTGCAGTGCAGATGCAGCCTAAGAGAGAAGAAGACATCTTGCAGATGGAGGAGGTGGATGGAAGAAGCAAATCTGCAGCAATGAAGTTCTGATTTTTGTGGTACCTTCAAAAGAATAATAAAAGATAAAAGATAAATAAAGATAAGATGAATAAAAGTGGGGAAAGGGCTTCTCAATTTTGGCCTCCTCCCCAGAATTGCCATTTTCTAAAAAATGCATAATGATCCAAATCCGTGGAATAAAATAAAATAAAGAATATCCTTGACTGTCCTGTTTTGACAAGGAGAGTCCCAAAGAATCCTCTGCCTTCCCACTTTCGCAGCTGCTTTTTAAAATGCCTTGGTTTCAGTCTCCTCCACCTTTTCCTCAGCTTACTTCAGTTGCTGCAAACTGAGCTCCAAATGCCCAAAGTCATTTTCACTCATCAAGGTGCATCCACACTGCAGAATTAATGCAGTTTGACACTGCTTTAACCACGCTGGCTCAAGGCAATTCTGGGATTTGTAGACATCTGTGAGACATTTAGCCTTCCTATGTCAGACGCTCTGGTGCCACAACAAACTCCAAATCCCAGGCTTTCCTAGGATGGAGTCAAGACAGTTAAAGCAGTGTGAAACTGAGTTAATTCAGCAGTGTGGCAGCAGCATCACTTAACTCAGAAGAGAGGCAAGGAGAGGAAGAAATCTAGCTTTGCCCTTCCCTGTTTGTTCAGGCAAAAGCAAACTGCTGCAGCCTCTCCTAGCTTTTGCCCCCTTCTTATTTAATAACTTTTGCCATCTTGACCATATTCTGGATTCTCCTCTGTGAAAGTTTGGCAGGTGTGGTGATCTGGGAGTTGTGTCGTGTAAAAATTAAGATGGTTGTGTGTGCGTGTGTGTGTACAGTTGTTGTTGTTGTTGTTGTTTGGCTTCAAGCCATTTCCGACTTATGGCAACCCTAAGGTGAACTTATTAAGGGGTTTTCTTGGCTAGACTTGTTCAGAGGGATTTGCCATTGCTTTCTGAGGCTGAGAGAGTGTGATTTACCCAAGGGCACCCAGTGGGTTTACATGGCAGAGTCAGGATTCGAACCCTGATCTTCCAGTCATATTCCATTGCTCAGATCACTATACCATGCGGACTCTTACAGTATTTTTTTTTAAATGATTTTTAAATTATGAATAATGAATTTTAATGTGAATTGTTTTTAAGATGTGTATATGTTGTCTGTCATTTTAAATTGATGTGTCTTTTAACTTTAACTTTTAACTGCGTTTTAATTGATGTTGTTTATCTGTTCATTCTTGGTTTTCTAAGGCAAGGAATCCTAAGTGGTGATTTTGCCTGTTTTGTCCTCTGAAATATAGCTAGGGCAATGGCAAACCATTCTTGATCTCCCATCCAAATACTAACCAGGGCTAACCCTGCTTAGCTTCCACAATCAGACAAGGTCTGGTGCATTTAGGGTACAGTGGTACCCCGGGATACGAATTGACCGCGTTACGAAATTTCCGGGGTACGAAAAAGTTAGATTTAAAAAAACTGTTCCGGGTAACGAAAGATTTTTCGGGTTACGAAATTAATTTCGGCGCGAAATTCAAATCGGAAGCGCAGCTAGTGGCTTTCCAGCGCCTTTTCGGGTTGCGAAATGTATCGGGTTACGAACGGCGCCGCGGAACGAATTAATTTCGTAACCCGAGGTAGCACTGTATTTAGACTCATTGTGTGTGTGTGTGCCTTCAAGCCGCCTATGGACTTATGGTGGCGTCATGAGTTTCATAGGGTTTTCTTAGGCAGTTTGACATGGCTGTAACTGCCATGGTTCAGTATTAGGAGATCTTGAGAACTGTAGTTTATTGTGGCACCAGAGCTCTCTGATGGAGAAGGCTATGTATAGTTCAATTTATTCATGACAACCATATACAGGTTATAGCCATCCAATTACAATCTTACAATTATTATTATTACTATTACTATTATTATTTAATTTCTAACCTGTCTCTCCCTGTGGATCAAGGTGGGGGACAAACAACACCACCAGTTAAAACACTGGTTAAAACACATATCAGTTTAAAAGGACAAATAAGATGTGCTCATATTAAAACAATCCCCTTCTAAAATTCATTATTGAAGATTCACAAATAATAATTTAATGATAATTAAAACCTTTAGTACTTCTGCTAAATATCTCACAAAACTACAGATCCCAGGATTCCACAGGATCGAGCCAAGGCAATTAAAGGGATGTCACACTGCATCATTTCCGCACCTTCAGGCAAGGAATCCTCAGAGGTGGTTTTGCCAGTTCTTTACTCTGAAATACAGCTTACAGCACCTGGTCTTCGTTGGCGATCTCCCATCCAAGTGCTAACCAGGGCTGACCCTGCTTAGCTTCCAGGATCAGACAGGACCTGGTGGTGCCATTAGAGTATTTGGGCAAGATAAATGATTTTTTAAAAACAAAGTTTATTGAGAATAGAAAATATACAAAAACAAACTTTAAACAAACTATTACAAATCTTATATAACAATAAACAGACAGACAAATAATAAGACAGTACAATACCATACTATACATTCAGAGTTTGACTTCTTGGAGTTGTTCTGATCTTCCTTAAGAACTATAGATTATTCTGAAGTCTCTAAATAAATTGATTAAAAAGAAAAAAAGAGACGCAAGAACAATGACTTGGAGAATGAAGCCAGAAAGAGCTTCCATAAAATCCATATATAAATTTCTAAAAAAATAATAATTTAAGCTTCATGATTTTTCCAATTTTTATAAATAAACTATTTGTTATAGATACAGTATTTATCAATGTAGTGGAGGATTTCCCTCACTTTCACCTTCATACTTTTAATATTTCTCCTTTTCCCTCTAGGTAATCTATCAATGGTGCCCAGTCCTTTTTAACTTCATCCCAGCTGGAATCTTTTAACATACAAGTGAGTTTCTTTGCTTCTTTGCATTATATTAATTTTGTTAACCAAGTTGTTTTCTTTTCCAGCATTTTTTGCAGACAATCCTGATTTTTTAACAGGAAAGAAAAAATCCAAACCCAACCTATCACCGTGACAAATAGTATCATGTCATAGAATCATAGAATCGTAGAGTTGGAAGAGACCACAAGGGCCATCCAGTCCAACCCCATTCTGCCATGCAGGAACTCTCCATCAAAGCATCACCGACAGATGGCCATCCAGCCTCTGCTTAAAGACCTCCAAAGAATGAGATTCCACCATCCTCCATGGAGGAAGTGTGTTCGACGGAAATGGCAAACTCTTGCTGAAGAAACTTGGCAAAGAAAATCTCATGATTGATCCACTTTAGGGTGGCCATGAGTTAGAAATGACTTGAAGGCATGCAACAACAAATCAGGAAGGAGAAGAGATGGTTAAGAAGTAATATGACAGCCCTGTTCAAGTCAGAATCATAGAATCATAGAGTTGGAAGAGACCACAAGGGCCCTGATCCAGTCCAACCCCATTCGGCCATGCAGGAAATCCAAATCAAAGCATCCCTGACAGATGGCTATCCAGCCTCCCTTTGAAGACCTCCAAGGAAGGAGAGGGAGTTTGTTCCACTGTCGAACAGCCCTTACTGTCAGGAAGTTCCTCCTAATGTTGAGGTGGAATCTCTTTTCCTGCAGCTTGCATCCATTGCTCCGGGTCCTAGTCTCTGGAGCAGCAGAAAACAAGCTTGCTCCCTCCTCAATATGACATCCTTTCAAATATTTAAACAGGGCTATCATATCACCTCTTAACCTTCTTTTCTCCAGGCAAAACATCCCCAGCTCCCTCAGTCATTCCTCATAGGGCAAGGTTTCCAGACCCTTCACCATTTTTGTCGCCCTCCTTTGGACACATGGCTCCAGTTTCTCAATGTCCTTTTTGAATTGTGGCGCCCAGAACTGGACACAGTATTCCAGGTGGGGCCTGACTAGAGCAGAATACAGTGGCACTATTACTTCCCTTGACCTAGACACTATACTTCTATTGATGCAGCCTAAAATCGCATTGGCCTTGTTAGCTGCCGCATCTCACTGTTGACTCATGTTCAACTTGTGGTCTACTTGGACTCCTAGATCCCTTTCACATGTATAAGTCTCCTTAAGCCAGGTGTCCCTGATCCTATATCTGTGCATTTCATTTTTTTGCCCTAAGTGCAGTACCTTACATTTCTCCCTGTTGAAGTTCAAGTATTGGAAGGAGTGTCATATTGAGGATGGAGCAAGCTTATTTTCTGCTGCTCCATCCTCAATATGAGCAATGGATGCAAGCTCCAGGAAAAGAGATTCCACCTTGACATTAGGAGGAACTTCCTGACAGTAAGAGCTGTTTGACAGTGGAACACACTCCTTCCTCGGAGTGTAATGGAGGCTCCTTCTTTGGAGGTCTTAATAATTTAGTGAGTTAAAAAGAGAGGTCAAAACTGACTAAAATTGGGCCCCATGAGTTGGAGATGAGGGCACACAGCTACAACAAGTTTTAAGGAATCAACAGGATAGGAAGAGTCAATATATGTATGTATGCTCTATTGAGAGAGTATTTCCTTTCCTTTTTAACCTGGGAGTGATGAAGGTGATTATCTCCTCTTTAACTGCCTCCTGGGTTTAAAGATAGGCTTTTAAAACAATGTTTTTAAGGCATGTGACAGGATGTTGTTATATTGTTTTTAGTTTTAAGCATTTTAATATTTTTTCAACTTGATTTTAGCACTGAATTTGTTTTAATTATTGTAGTAATTTAATTATATTTTAAAAACCTTTTTTTATATATGTTTTTAACGGTGTGGTGTTTTTAATGTTGAAAGACACGCCTTGAGTGAAGAGTGTGATATAAATAAATATAATAAATATATCAAATAAATAAAAAATAACATCTATTTTAGGCTGCATCCGCACTGCAGAAACAATCTTGTCTGACACCAATGCTATACAATTCTGGGAACTGTAGTTTGTTGTGGCAACAGAGCGCTCTGACAGAGAAGGCTAAATATTTCACAAAACTGCCACTCCCAGAAATCAATAGCATTCAGCCAAGGCAGTTAAAGTAGTGTCAGACTGGATTGTTTCTGCAGTGTGGATGCAGCCTGTGTCTGGATTACAGGAGACCCATTGAATCCATTAGGTTTATCTGCTTGTTGAGTTCCTTATTCAGTGGACTGAATGGGCTTCTGGTACTTGGGAGTTACTAACAAGATGATAAGCTCTGTGTGCAGTGGGGATGTCCACAGAAGAGCTGGTTACTGGTTTTAAGAAGTGGGTACTTTCTCTTTCTCTTTCAGCTCCTGGTTTCCCATGAAGAGATGGCTGAAGGGGAAGGGGAGCTCCTGAATCTGGGTCTGGGGGAACTCTGCAAGGAAGTCAAGATAGAGGATGATGGGAATGTGGCCTCTCAGGGTGAGGGATCCTGACCTGTCATGAAAGGGATAAAGGGATAAAAGTATTTGAAGGGGTGTCACATTGAGGATGGAGCAAGCTTGTTTTCTGCTGCTCCAGAGACTAGGACATGGAACAATGGAGGCAAGCTAAAGGAGAAGAGATTCCATGTAACATCAGGAGGAACTTTCTGACAGTAAGGGCTGTTCGACAGTGGAAGACACTTCCTTGTTCTGTGGTGGAGTCTCCTGCCTTGGAGGGCTTTAAGCAGAGGCTGGATGGCTATCTGTCAGGGATGTTTTGATTGAGAGTTCCTGCATGGCAACTCTATGATTCTATGTCCTCTTCCGGGCCTTTGTCATACCAGTGTTGGGATGCCAGGGTGAAGCCATGCTTTAAATCCGGGGTGGACAAAGTGTGACCCATGTGACCCCCGGACATTTGTGGAGGCCCCCAGTCCTCCCCCCAAAAACACAACGATTTCACCTCCAAATACTTTCTAAGAGATATAAGGACATTTTCACCTTATTCCTGGTCCTTGCTGGGCCAACTTAATTTCAGGAGGGGCTTTTTTAAATAGGAAACAGATGTGGCAGAGGGGTGCAGTTAGGGTTGCCATAAGTCAGGACCTCCAAACCAGGACAAATGTAGGACAACATTTTCAAATGTAGGACACTTTTATTAAAAATGGAGGACACAAAAATTTGCTGGTTTTTAAAAAAATATATAGGGTTAGATAGAAGTGGGGTTAAATAAGGGGGGCTATAGAAGCAGGGCTAGATGGGGTACCTAGAGGGGCTTAGGGTTAGATAAAGAGGAGTAAGATAGAGAGGGGTTAGAGGGGGGCTTAGAAGAGACTTAAATAAGGGAGTTAGATAGAGGGGGTTACAGAGGGCTTAGATAGAGGGGGGTTAGATGGGCTTAAATTCTAAAGCACCAGAGTTGTTCTCTCTGCAGGGCTCTCAGACTACATACACACTGCAGAAATAACCCAGTCTGACAGTACTCTAACTGCCCTGGCTCAATGCTATGGAATTCTGGGAAATGTAGTTCGTTGTGGCTCCAGAGCAGAGCTCTGCTTGTTCAGTGCCAGGAGCTGATCTGCCTGTGTAGTTTGGCTATCTGTGAATTTCACAAACCGCTCGGATTCCCAGTGATTGGGCGGTATATAAATAAATCCTGTTATTATTATTATTATTAAATAAGGGGGTTAGAGCAGTGGTTCCCAAACTGTGTCCTTTAAGAGATTTTGGACTCCCAGAAGCCTCAGACATGTTACTCAATAGTCTGAGATTCTGGGAGCTGAAGTCCAAAATTACTTAAAGAGCACAGTTTTGGGATCACTGGGTTAGAGAGAGGGGGGAGTAGATAGAGAGGGGTTGGAGGGGAGTTTAGATGGAGAAAAGGAGGTAAATAGAAGGGGGTTAGAGAGGGCTCAGTTAAAGTGGGGTAATGGGGGAGAGGGAGTCAGAGAGAGGGTTAGAGAAGAGAGGGGTGTGTGTTTGGGGGGGCCTTGGGGAGGGGGCTTCCAATGTCTGACGGGGGCGATCCTGGGGGGAGCCTGGGGCCCAGGAGGGGCCTGGAAGGTGCCCTCTTGCCTCTCCCGGGTGCCAGCCCCTTCCTCCTTTTCTGAGCCTTGCTGAGGCTCTTCCTCCTCTTCCTCTCCAACGGCTGGGTCCCTGAGGCGCCCCTCCCCTTTAGTGAGGCAGCTCTCCCGGCGCTTCAGAGCTCCTTCCTTGCAAGAGCAGGAGGAGGCGGAGGGCTGGGGGGCAGGGGTTCCAGGAGGGCCCTTTCCTTCCCCAGGCCGGGCTGCCCCAGAGGCCAGGGCCCTTTCCTCCTCTTTCCCAGCGGCCTGCCTGGACGGGCAGGGGCCACTGCTACTGCGACCTGCCTGGCCCTGCTCCTCCTCCTGGCACCTTGTTGCCCTGCCTGACTAAGCCTGCTCCTTGGGAGGGCTGGCCAAGAGGGGCAAGGCAGAGCAGCAGAGCCCTCCCCTGCCAGCTCCAGCCCTGGCTGTTGCGCTCATCACATTATAGGGATGCAGCAGGGCCAGGAGCCAGGCAGAATTGAAGAGGGCCTGACGGGACCAGAAACGCCCCCTAGAAAGTGGGGGAGTCACGCCTCCCACCGGGTTATGGCAACCCTAGGTGCAGTGAGAGATTTAGCCCTCCAAAGTCTCCCGTGGGGCTAATGTAGGCCCCTAGCCTTCCCCAGTTCATAGAATCATAGAATCGTAGAGTTGGAAGAGACCACTAGGGCCATCCAGTCCAACCCCCTGCCATGCAGGAAATCCAAATCAAAGCATCCCTGACAGATGGCCATCCAGCCTCTGTTTAAAGAGCTCCAAGGAAGGAGACTCTATCACCTTCCGAGGAAGTGCATTCCACTGCCGAACAGCCCTTACTGTCAGGAAGTTCCTCCTAATGTTCAGGTGGAATCTCTTTTCCTGTAGCTTGCATCCATTGTTCCGGGTCCTGTTCTCTGGAGCAGCAGAAAACAAGCTTGCTCCCTCCTCAATATGACATCCTTTCAAATATTTAAACAGGGCTATCATATCACCTCTTAACCTTCTTTTCTCCAGGCTAAACATCCCCAGCTCCCTAATAGGGCATGGTTTCCAGACCCTTCACCATTTTTGTCGCCCTCCTTTGGACACGCTCCAGTTTCTCAATGTCCTTTTTGAATTGTGGCGCCCAGAACTGGACACAATATTCTAGGTGGGGCCTGACCAAAGCAGAATATAGTGGCACTATTACTTCTCTTGATCTAGACACTATACTTCTATTGATGCAGCCTAAAATTGCATTGGCCTTTTTAGCTGCCGCATCACACTGTTCACTCATGTTCAACTTGTGGTCTACTTGGACTCCTAGATCCCTTTCACACGTAGTTTCATTCAGCCAGGTGTCACCCATCCTATATCTGTGCATTTTATTTTTCCGCCCTAAGTGCAATACCTTACATTTCTCTGTGTTGAATTTCATTTTGTTAGCTTTGGCCCAGCTTTCTAGTCTATTCAGGTCATTTTGAATCTTGATCCTGTCCTCTGGGGTATTAGCTATTCCCCCTAATTTGGTGTCATCTGCAAATTTGATAAGTATGCTCCCAATTCTGTCATCCAGGTCATTGATAAAGATGTTGAATAGCACTGGTCCCAGGACAGAGCCCTGTGGGACCCCACTGGTCACTTCTCTCCAGGATGAAAAGGAGCCATTGTTGAGCACCCTTTGGGTTCGGCCGGTCAACCAATTACAGATCCATTTAACAGTTACTTTGTCTAGCCCACATTTTACAAGCTTGTTTGCAAGAATGTCATGGGAAACCTTGTCAAAGGCCTTACTGAAATCAAGATATACTATATCCACAGCATTCCCTTCATCTACCAAGCTGGTAATTTTATCAAAGAAAGAGATCAGATTTGTCTGGCATGACTTGTTTCTCTGAAACCCATGTTGACTTTTTGTGATTATGGCATTGCCTTCTAGATGTTCACAGACTCTCTGTTTAATGATCTGCTCCAGAATCTTTCCTAGAACTGATGTCAGACTAACTGGACGATAATTGTTGGGATCCTCTTTTTTCCTCTTTTTGAAGATGGGGACAACGTTTGCCCTTCGCCAGTCTGCTGGGATCTCTCCTGTTCTCCAGGAGTTTTCAAATATGATTGCCAATGGCTCCGATATTACTTTTGCCAGTTCTTTTAATTTTGCTGAGTTTGACTTCCAGCAAATATCAGGATAGTTGAAGTCGCCCATCACTACTACATCTCTCTTTTCTGACTGTGTGGTCATCTGTTCTAGAAAGATATCATCCAATTCCTCCGTCTGACTTGGGGGTCTGTAGTAGACTCCCACCGTAACACCCTTGTTGTTTTCCTCCCCTTTGATTCTTATCCAGATGCTCTCCACCTGGCTTCCATGATTGATGTCCAGGATCTCTTCACTGGTGTAAATATCTCTGACATATAGTGCTATTCCTCCTCCTTTCCTGTTTGGCCTATTTCTCTTAATAAGGTTATACCCCTCTATTTCCACATTCCAATCATGAGACTCATCCCACCAGGTTTCAGTGATGCCTATTATATCATATTTGCTTTGTTGTACTAGGAGTTCGAGTTCATCTTGCTTATTTCCCATGCTCTGTGCATTAGTGTAGAGACATCGCAGACCATGGTTCCCTTTTACTTGCTGCCTGTGCAAGTTTTTTTGCCTCCCACTTTTGGGTCCTTGCAATGTTTGCCTTGTTTCCTCTATGTCAGTTTCACTATTTTCGCCATCCCTTTCGCCTTCCTTAATATTGTCTCCCTTCCCCTCGGAACTCAGTTTAAAGCTCTCCTGATCAAGTTCTTGAGACTGTTGGCAAAAACATTTCTTCCAACTGGCGTAAGATGCAACCCGTCTGTTGCAAGAAGTCCCTCCTCATGGAACCGCAGCCCATGATCGAAGAATCCAAATCCTTCTCGGCGGCACCATCTGCAAAGCCAGTTGTTCACATCTGCTATTTTCCTCTCCCTTCCTGGACCATGCCCTTCAACTGGCAGAAGAGACGAGATGACAACCTGTACATCCATTCCTTTCAGCTTCCTACCAAGCGCCTCGTAATCCCTTTTGATGTTCTGAATGCTGTGTCTTGCAGTATCATTAGTTCCCACGTGGACCAAAAGGAAGGGGTATTGGTCAGTAGGCTTGACCAGTCTTGTCAGCCTCTCTGTCACATCACGGATCTTTGCACCTGGAAGACAACACACCTCTCGAGACATCTTGTCAGGCCTACAAATCACTGCTTCTGTACCCCTCAGCAAGGAGTCCCCCACTACGACCACACGCCTCCTCCGAGGCTTAGGAGCGACTGTTCCCTCGGGTGGGACTCTAAGGCTCCCCTGCTCTGTCCCTGAAGTCTGTCCATGCTGCTCTTCTTCATCCTCCTTGATAAGGGAAAGAGCTTCGAATCGATTCTCTAGCTGCAAGCTCCCCGAACAATTCCTTCTTGGCTTACTTCTCTTTGTGACATTCCTCCAGCTGTCTGCCTCCTCTGTTTGGCAAGTGACCTCTTCCACCCTAGCATCTTCCTCTGCGTGGTACTCATCTAAGATGGTTAGTTCTATTGTGTCCAGGAAATCCTCTTGTTCCCTAATATGCTGAAGTGTAGCTACTCTGGACTCCAGCTGCTGCACTTTCTCCTCCAAGAGTGCTACCAACTTGCACTTGGTGCATGTGAAGTTCTCCACTTCTGTAGGCAAGAAGAGAAACATCCCACAAGAGTTGCAGGTGACTGCGGCAGATCCCTCGTTGTCCATACTGCAAAGTCTTTAGTAATAAATATAACAGTCAATCTACTGGGAATACTTCTTTAAAGGTAAGTACTGGCTGCTATCTTACACTTAAAGGGAAGGTTCTGTTTCAATATCTGATTCTAACCTGATGTCACTTGAGCAGAGTTGTTGAGTTAAAGAAAGTGAAAATTCTGGAAGTTGGTATATAAAGCTAGTCTGCTAGCTCCGCCCCCTTGTGACTCACAGATGTGACTCACAGAAGCTCCGCCCCTTCAGCAACGAGCACACGTTCTCGAGCACACGGTCTCAAAATGGCTGCCAAGCAGCTCCTCTCCTTCTCCTCTCTCTGGCCGGACTGTTCTGGAAGGCTCTGGAAGTTGGTATATAAAGCTAGTCTGCTAGCTCCGCCCCCTTGTGACTCACAGATGTGACTCACAGAAGCTCCGCCCCTTCAGCAACGAGCACACGGTCTCGAGCACATGGTCTCAAAATGGCTGCCAAGCAGCTCCTCTCCTTCTCCTCTCTCTGGCCGGACTGTTCTGGAAGGCTCTGGAAGTTGGTATATAAAGCTAGTCTGCTAGCTCTGCCCCCTTGTGACTCACAGATGTGACTCACAGAAGCTCCGCCCCTTCAGCAACGAGCACACGGTCTCAAGCACACGGTCTCAAAATGGCTGCCAAGCAGCTCCTCTCCTTCTCCTCTCTCTGGCCGGACTGTTCCATTGTCCATCTCTGCTTTAAATGTAAAGCATTTAAATACCTGATGGTATTTCATAACAGTTCCAGGATTCAGGATAGAGGATTGGTTTGCAATTGCTTCTTTCCCACCACCTTCTGACACTCATTTGGTGGGAACAAAAGGGAGGCAGGACCTTCTTGGTGGCTGCTTCCCAAATTGAAACCCCTCCCCAGAGAGACCAGCTTCGCTCCCTCCTTGTTCTTGTTCCACCGACAAGTTAAATATTCTTGTACTATCAGGCTTTTAGAAGCTGAATGGAATTCTCTTTTATCATTTTGATAGCCTTTTAGTTAATTTTAATGTTTTAAATTCTTTTAAATAACTTTTTTTTCTATGTTTTATTTACGTTGGTGTGTAGTTTTTAATGTGCATTGTTTTAAAATATCTTGTCATGCTGCCTTGTGTCCCATTATTGGCAGAAAGGCATGTCAGGGATGATGGGAGTTGTAGCTCTTCACCTCTGGCTGGAACTCACCACCTTGTTACGCACCGGCGCTGACCAGTTTTGGCCAGTGGATAAAGCTTTGCTCTAAAGCAGCAGAGTTACAGAGAATAGGCTGAAGACCCTGACAAACTCTCCAAGCCTTCTCACTCTTGCTTCCACAGAAGTCTTCCCACTTCTTCAGGATCCAGCTGGCTCTTGTATCTTCACCCAAGACACCAGACAACTCAGTAGTCTTAAATAAAAGATCTACTTTATTCTACTCTATACAGCTCCAAAACTATCCAATACAACAACAATACTCCTCACTACTGCCCACAAAATACATTGGGATTCATAGCCATTATTATAGTCATTGGAAAATACCACCCACTGTTGTCTGTTTCCACCCAGTGGGCGTGTACATCCACTCTCATTGGCTCTCTTGGTTCAACCCACAATTAATGATTTCATCATCTCACCTTGTCCACTTAACAATTCTCAGGTGTGTTCAATTATCCACTTTGCATTTCTGTCCTTGGCATTTAGGACTTGCTAATTCCATTACCTTTTACACCTGTGTGGCTTCTAATTGCTTTTGCTGAGTCATCCTGACTCTCACATACATGTTTTATTTCTTTCACTGTATATCCCATGTTGCTTTTTCCTTAACAAGGCAAGATATAAATGAATGGATAAAATGAATTAAATAATATTAATATTAATCATCATCATAATTATCAATAATCGGGCCAATAAGTGTTTCCTCAAAAGCTGGCCAAGATAGATTTCATGAGATAACTTATCTGTAAAAAACACTGCTACCTTCCTTCCTTCCTCTTTCTTCTTGCTTTCTAGCTTTCTGTCTTTCATTCATTAAGTTTATACATTGCTTTTCTCCCAGCATGAGACATAAGTTACTTTCAAACATTTAAAATAAAAAAATTAACTAAATTCTTATTTTACATTTTAAAAAATTAACAGCAATTCTCTTTAAAAAGCTCATTGTTCAAAAGATTTTCACACTTTATCTAAATTCCCGCCTTTCTCCCAGCACAGGATTTAAGGTGGCTTACAGCAGTTAAAAACAGTGTATAACTCCAAGCTATTAAAAACATATTTAAAATGGATTAAAATAAAACAAAAGCATACAGAGTCATTAAAATCTCCATCGGCTACGAGAAATTAAAAACCAAAGGCCTATCTAAATAAAAATGGTCTCTGCCTCCAATGGAAAAACAGGTGAACCTTCCTTTTTTATTTTATTTTATTAATAACAGACATCACATTACAAACATTGCAAGCATATAAACAAACATATATAAAACATTGGTTTCAACACCAAATCACAAAACAAAATAAACATACAAAATAACAACTATGTAAATCTAAAACATTATATTATATTATTTAATTCTAATATATATAGTAGCTTCCTCAAAGTAAATGCATATTTTACATTACTAATCATATCATATCTCCTAGTTATACATCTTCAAATAAAAAGTTTTTTTTACTTCTTAATTAGTTTTTTACTTCACAATTTTTTAGGTATTCCTATTTCCTTTCTGTCTTTTCCTTATCCAGATCCTTTAGCGATGCAGTCAATATATCCATCTCCATTGCTGCTTCTAATTTATTTATCCAATCTTCTTCTCTTGGAATTCTTTTCTGTTTCCAGTAACTAGCATAAACAATTCTAGCTATTGTAACCATATATAAAATAATACATCTATTTTTTCCACTTCTTTTTCTGATAATCCTGTCATATTTAATAAAAATAATAAAGGACTAAATGGTAATGTTATTCCTAACATGTTTGACATCAAAGTGTGTATTTCCCCCCAGTATTTCCCCGCTTCTGTACACTTCCACTAAAGGTGGTAAAAAGTTCCTCTTTGTTTACAGCATTTCCAACAACTACTGCTTCCATTCTTGTACATTTTGCTTAGATTATTTGGGGATATATACCAGCGATACATCATTTTAATATAATTTTCTTTATAATTTTGACAAAGTGTGAAAGAATTAGTATCTCGCCAAGATTTTTCCCATAGGTCAGTTTCTATCGTATTTTTTGTGTCCTGAGCCCATTTTATCATACAATGCTTCACACTTTTATCATCAAAGATTATAGCATCCAGTTCATTTTTCCTATCTGTAAGACCATGCTCTATTTTATCAATTTTATATCTTTCAAAAATTTGTCTAAACAGAAACCAATTCTTATTTATCTTTTTCTCATTGATAGGTTTCATTATTGAAGAATTTTTTTCTGTTGTTAACAGGTCCCTGTGTGTTAACCATTTCTGACCCTCCATTTTTGTTCTTCTATAGAAAGCTTCTTGAATAGAGACCCATGATGGTTTCTGACTATAAAATTGTTTTTTTACTGTAACCCATACTCAAGGAATGAATTTCATATAAAGTGATGGCAAAAATCTGTATTAGCTTTCATTTTGTCATACCACAAGAGGGTGTGATATCCAAACCTCATTTTTGTGCTTTCCATTTCCAACAACTTATCATTTCTTAATAATATCCATTCTTCGATCCACTGTAAACAGACCGCATAATAATACAACTTTAAATTAGGTAAACCACAACCGCCTTTTTTCTTTTCTTCTGTTAACAACTTCCAACCAATCCTAGCCCTTTTACCTTGCCAAATAAAATCTGCTAAATATTTTTGCCATTTTTCAAAACAGGACTCTTTCTTTAGAATACAGTAGTAGATTTTGAAATAAATACATGAATCTAGGCAGAATGCTCATTTTCAAAATTTCCATCCTTCCTAATAAAGAAAATTGCTTCTTTGACCATTGCACCAAATGTTTTTTCACTTCTGTGGTGATCCCTGGGGGAATTAGCCCTGTGCGTGACTATTACTCCCAGGGAGTCCCTTTTTCTTTCCTTCTAGGACCTCTTGAGGTCCTGTTTCCGCTGCCACCACTCAGTGAATTTTCCAAACAACCTTCCCCCCAAGCACACACTGAGACTTGCTAGGGATCTCTAGATTCCTTCCTTGCTAGCTTATAGCAACCAGTAGACCGAGCTTAAGACACGTGTCCAGGAGCAGAGAGAGAGACAGCAGATACTTTTAAAGAAAGATGTTTATTTCAAAGAAATAGATTAGGATAGGAAGGTATCATTCATGCAACGCCTCCTTGCCTTGCAGGTATAGAAGCATAGTTACAAAGATGTTCATTTCAGGCAAGCTATTTTGATAAACATAATAAAGGCCTAGATCAGGGGTCGGCAACCTACGGCCCGCGGGCCGGATCCGGCCCACGGGCACTGTAGGAGCGGCCCCAGAGGATGGAAGCTCCACCCCTGGCATGCGGCCCCGCCCCCGGAGGGTGGAAGCTCCACCCCACTTCGGCCCCCCAGTTGTCTGAGGGACAGCAACCCGGCCCCCGGCTCAAAAAGGTTGCCTACCCCTGGCCTAGATGCACTAACACCTTCCCTAGCTACTCACACAGTGATGGGATTTGCAGTCCGTGTTGAGTTCTTGGGTGCAGAGAGCTGGCTCCTTGCCAACTCCACCTGCATTCCTGAGCCTGTTCCTCACAGACCCAGAGAACAAAGAAACATCTGGTTCCCCCAAGAGAAGGGAGGGAGAGACAAAGAACCACATGGCCGCAAAGGGCCTTTTAAAGATTTCCCATAGAATGTTCTTGAATCTCGCGGTCCTACTCTCTGATTGGTCAGTTAGACCTTACATCAGCGATGATGTCACAGCTCATTAGCATGTGATGTCAGCTCTCATTAGCATGTACCTCCCCCTAGATTAACCCTTTGTGGTTCAGGGGAAGTCCCTAAATGACAGGAGGGCCCAGTCATTACAACTCCCCTCCATAGTTTCTCATAATTATTGTCATATAAGTCAATATTTCTTTTTGTAAGGTATATTTCCAGGTATTTAGCCTTTTTTTTCTATTTTAAATCCTGAGATTTTAGCAAGTTCTTGATCTTCCACTTCCGTCATATTTTTAGTTAAAATTGAGGTTTTATTAACATTAATTTTTTAAGCCTGAGACATTTCCATAATCTTGAATCACCTTTGTCAGATGTTCTATAGATTTTCTTGGGTCTTCCAGAAAAAATATTAAATCGTCTGCAAACGCTTTACGTTTAATGTTGAACTTATTGATTCGTGCACCATCTATCCCGCCATCACTTCTTATCTTATTGTTAAGTACCTCTAACACCAAAATAAATAGCATGGGTGACAATGGGCACCTGTCTAGTTCCTCTTTCAATTGAAATACACTCCGTTATTTCTTGGTTAATAAGGATCTGAGCTTTTTGCTCTTTATAGATTGCAGATATCCATTTTATAAATATTTCTCCCATCTCCATCTTTTTAAGTATTTCTAACATAAAGATCCAATCCACTCTGTCAAATGCTTTGTCAGCATCAACCATAATCATAGCAAACTTACGCTCATTATGTTGTTCATAATACTCTGTTAAATTCAACACTGTCCTAATATTGTCTTTTATTTGTCTACCTGGTATAAAACCATTTTGATCATCTTTTATTATTGGACTTGCGAATGTCTTTAATCTGTTTGCTAAGATTTTATAATCCGTATTAGTCTAAAATTTCTAGTCTCTTTTTTTCACAGCCTTCCATGGGCAGGCTGCCAATATTTCAAGCATGGCTTGTTTTACAAAGGATGGATTGTCACTGAAGAGCAGCTAGGACCAGGCTAGTGTTGGTTTTAGGTAGGGTTGCCATATCCCGCCTGGGGGCGGGACTTTCCCAGTTTGGGGTGGGGCCACACGGTCCTGCCCCCGTTTGGCCCAACCCCCGGTATTCCCCCCCAGCGAGGCCCTGGAAGCAGCTCCACCCCTCCCCATGGCTGTGTGCACCCTTCCCGCCTCCCTGCATGGCACAGCCTAGAGAGCAGGTCTTCAGGACACCTGCCACTCAGAGCTTTTGCCCACCCACGTTGGTATATATGCCCTGCAAGATGCATTACTTTCCAGGTTACAGTGAGAGAAAAAAAGGCCATAAATGGTTCCTGTTTCACTGGGAGTCTAAATGCCTCATCTTTTAAATGTCTACCGCGTCAGTATTCTTGTAATTCTTTATCACAGGATCGTTTTTGAGTCCCTAAACACCTTTACTTGTAATATGCAAATTTCTCCCGAAGCTGACCAATGAGAAAGAAGCAATCAGCCCTCCACTTGGGTTGGTTTTCAATGGCTTGGTGAAGGAAGAAATTTTGCCTTGCTTGTAAATAGGGGTAGCTTTAGGGTAGCAAAAGGCTGCAGAAATAGTTTGACCCCCCCCCCCCCTTAAACATCCATGTCTCAGTGCTATGGGATTCTGGGAATCATAGTTTCTTGTGGCACCAGAGCTCTCTTGACAAAAGGAGGCTGAATGGTCCACAGAGCTACAGTTCCCAGGATTCCATAGCCTTGAGGAGGAGGAGGAGGAAGGGTGCCTTGAAGGGCAGAATTGGGGCAGAGGAGGAGGAGTAGGAAAGCTGAGTCAGTGGCCATTAGGTCTGTCTTGGATTTTTGGGGTTTTTAAATTATTTTTAAAAACATAAAATACTTATTTTATTTTATTTTATTAATTTCATTATTGCTTTTTATTTTTTTATTTTATTAATTTTTATTATTGCTTGTTTTATTTTATTTTATTAATTTTTATTATTGCTTGTCTTTATTTTGTTTCATTAATTTTTATTATTGCTTGTTTTATTTTATTTCATTAATTTTTATTATTGCTTGTTTTTTATTTTATTACATTAATTTTTATTATTAAGTATATACACCCCTGCCTTGTTTTTTTTCCATTATTTTTTATTATTAAATATATGCAAGTGCATTTTCTGTGTATTTATGGCGCTTTGAATGCTAAGAAGTCTGCCTTTCCTGGACAATTATAATGATGATGATGATGATGGTGGTGGTGGTGGTGGTGATATTGATATCAACAAGCCTCTGAGGCACGGCCAATGTAACTTGCTGTGATTTTTACAAACTCATGCGCAGTGAAGGAAAAACCACAGTCCCTTGCCCAAGTACACACTTCTGAGAAGTACAGTTGAACCCGAGGACAAGTACATTTCTGCCTTCTGTCTAGGAATAATGCCAAAATGTCCTCCATTTTGATCATGCCTAAAAAACATGCATTTATATTAACATTTTAAAAAAAAACCTCAATTTTTTTGCACATCCTCCATTTTTAAAAAATGTGTCCTACATTTGAAAATGTTGCCCTACATTTGTCCTACATTTGTCCCGGTTTGGAGGTCCTGACTTATGGCAACCCTAGTTTTAGGCCACCATTTCCTCTCAATCTGACCAGGGACTTGTTTTAACTGGGGACTGATTCCAAGGAATCACACCAGGCAAGGAACACTTTCTCAGTTAGGCCAGTCTTTCCTTCTTCTCCTAGGACTTTATCTCATGCATGGCAAAATGTGGTCGAAACGTTATCCAAACTCTGCGGAAGCATCAGGGTCTGATAATGCCTGGTGCTTCTAAAGTGTAATTGAGGTTTCCCATTATGGAATCATTCGTGGGGAAGTCATTTTCTGAAAATGGCTCCTCCTGGCTTCCCCGTGAATGATTCCTGCATGGCAGGGGATTGGACTGGATGGCCCTTGTGGTCTCTTCCAACTCTATGATTCTATGATTCTATGATTCCATGACAATTCCATATTAGAAAGCCTCAATTGCAGTTTAGAAGCGCCAGGCATTATCACATCCCTGGTGCTTCCACAGCGTTTGGATGATGTTTCGACCCTGCTTGTGATAGGACTAGTCTTGCGATGGTGGGGAGCTGTCTCCCACTTGTCATAAACATGTGGAAATGGATGCCACTATTGTATGAGGAAAGCTACAGATATCATTTGAAATTCTTGGCAGAGGTAGCAGCATATTTGGAAGTTAATATAAATGTCAGCATTGTTGTAACCAATGGAACTTTTAATACCTCTTTCAAAGGAGACTCTTGGTTTGCATCTGTGATTTCCCCCCCATTCATCTCCTGACAGGATCTCCTTTTTCTTTTTCAATTAGATAACAATGAGAATTTTAGAGAATCACCGATAGTGTCACAGAAAACAAGAAAACCCATGATGAGGGGGAAAGAGTGTGAAAATGAAAAGGGACCAAGACAGCAAAACCAGCCAAAGCATGAAGGGAAGAAATCCCTTATTTCTCAGGGAGCTACTATGCATGAATCCCTGCCCTCATTGTCAAATCATGAAGAAGAAATCATAAAGTGTCCTATGAGTGAGAAAATATTAAAATGTGAATCATCCTTAAATATGGAGATCAGAATTCACACTGAGGAGAAACCATATCAATGCAAGGAATGTGGAAAGAATTTTATGAGAAGCAGTTACATTACTTTGCATAATGGAATACACACAGAGGAGAACCCTTATAAATGTAAGGAATGCGAAAAGAGCTTAATTGAGGCTGGAGCACATACAACATATCAGGGAACTCACACAGAGGAGAAGTCATACAAATGCCTGGAATGCGGAAAGAGCTTCAGTCAGCGTGGAAATCTAAATTCACATCAAAGAACACACACAGGGGAGAAACCATTTAAATGCATAGAATGTGGGAAGAGCTTCTGTCAACGTGGAAATCTAAATTCACATCAAAGAACCCACACAGGAGAGAAACCCTATATGTGCATGGAATGTGGAAAGTACTTCGGTCACCAGGGAAGTTTAAATTTACATCAAAGAATCCACACAGGAGAAAAACCATACAGATGCATGGAATGTGGGAAAAGCTTCATTAGAAGTGGACATCTACTTTTACATCAAAGAACGCACACAGGAGAGAAACCATATAGATGCATGGAATGTGGGAAGACCTTCAGTGATACTGGCAACCTATATTCACATCAAAGAACACACACAGGGGAGAAACCATACAAATGTGTGGATTGTGGGAAAAGCTTCAGTCAGCGTGGAAGTCTGAATTCACATCGAAGAGCCCACACAGGAGAGAAACCGTATAAATGCCTGCAATGTGGGAAAAACTTCTCTCATCTTCAGGGACTACATTCACATCGAAGATCTCACACAGGAGAGAAACCATATACGTGCATGAAATGTGGAAAGAATTTCAGGGAGAGCAGACTATTACACTTACATCAAAGAACCCACACGGGAGAGAAACCACATGAATGCTTAGAATGTGGAAAGACCTTCAGGCAGTATGCACATCTGCATTCGCACCAGAGGACCCACACAGGAGAGAAACCACATGAATGCACAGAATGTGGAAAGACCTTCAGACAGCGTGGACACCTACATTCACATCAAAGAACCCACACAGGGGAGAAACCATTTAAATGCCTGGAATGTGGGAAGAAGTACAGTGAAAATGGAAAACTACATTTACATCAAAGAACCCACACAGGAGAGAAACCATATGCATGTCTGCAATGTGGAAAGCGCTTCAGTGAGAGTGGGATGCTTCACATCCATCAAAGAACCCACACAGGGGAGAAACCCCATAAATGCATAGAATGTGGAAAGACTTTCAGACAGCGTGGACATCTACATTCACATCAAAGAATTCACACAGGAGAGAAACCACATAAATGTATAGACTGTGGAAAGAGCTTCAGTCAGAAAGGACATCTACATTCACATCAAAGAACCCATACAGGCGAGAAACCATTTAAATGCTTGGAATGTGGAAAGCACTTCAGTGAGAATGGAAAACTACAATTACATCAAAGAACGCATACAGGAGAGAAACCGTATACATGTATGGAATGTGGAAAGAGCTTCAGTGCAAATGCAACACTTCACTTACATCAAAGAATTCACACAGGGGATAAACCACATAAATGCATGGAATGTGGAAAGACCTTCAGACAACGTGGACATCTACATTCACATCGAAGAACCCACGCAGGTGAGAAATTGTATAAATGCACGGAATGCGGAAAAAACTTCTCTCATCATCAGGGTCTACGTTCACATCAAAGAACCCACACAGGGGAGAATACATACATATACATGTGTGGGATGTGGAAAGAGCTTCAGACAGAGTGGACAGCTACATTCACATCAGAGAATCCACACATGAGAGAAACTACGTAAATGGATGGCATATAAAAAAGATTTATGAGGAGCGATAATTTTAATTCACTTCAAATAACCCACATAGTTGAAACCACATAAATGTATTGTCTGTGAAAGCATAAAATGCACAAAATGTGGAAAGAGGTCAGAACACAAAAGAACTTATAAAAGCAAATGAATAAGTGGAATCATAGAATCATCGAGTTGGAAGAGGCTGCAAGGGCCATCCAGTCCAACCCCCTGCCATGCAGGAAATCCAATGTGGAAAGAGCTTCTGTAATGGCCACACACATCAAAGAACCCACAGGGGGAGAAACTGTACAAAATCATGAAATGTAGAAAGTACTTTAGGGATGGCTGAGTATTCACTGAACACCCAGATGCCCTATTAATTTCTAACCTATGGAACTATGTAAATATTTAATTTAGTAATATGCAAAATATGGCAACAATATTCAGTAAGAGAATATTGTTAGATGAAGAAACTTGATTCAACATTCACTGTATTTGGGAAAGCCAAATTTCTGTGCTAGTGGGAAGTTTGACATCGCCCAAGAGAACAGTCTTATCTTTTATCCAACTGAAGGATTTGGATAGAATGATCTGAATCTTGTTCATAATTTTGGGGAGATCTCACTACATTCAGTGATGGGTCTGAGGTACAAAGATTTTTTAAAGGCTTCCCTGTAGAAGCGTGAATGCTTGAGGTTTCTCATCCATGGGTTTGCATGTATTGTGTGGCATTCCAGCAACGATAACGCTGCTGGGGTTAAAATGTACTCTGTGTTTAGTGGATTCAGGTTGGGCCAAGAAGAACATGTGTGGAATTAGTTATACTTCTTTGTCTGAAGATTGGATGAGCACCTCCTGTTCCTTTGTCCAAAGTCATATCAAGAAGTTTAATTAATCAAGATGTTAAAATTCTGCAGCACTCCACTTCTAACTTTGCTGGATGGGTTGGAACTGCTGGTGAGCCCTCTTAGGGTTAGATCCAGCCACACATCCACTGGACAGTAGCATTGTTTAATGTTGGACATGAGATAGAGCCCTATGGCACCCCATACATTATTCTTCTACAGCTGGACAGTTAACCATTGGTGAGGACTTTTGGAGTTCATTCTAACAGCCATTGAAGGGATTTTCAAGTGGCCTTTTATTTTTTGCAAGGAAGAAGACGTTTGTGGGAGTTTCAGACTGACTTAGCAATAGCTCTTGAATAATAGATTGGAGGAGGAACATACATGATGCAAGTAGGGCAACAAGCTTCTTGCCTTAGGAGCTTCTAGGTAAGGAAGCAAGAAGTATCTTGCTTTTGTCCAAACATTTTCATCCTTTCTTCCTTACCGTTGATGCCTGGGCTGCTTTGCGTTTTATTGGGAAAAGGCAAAGATAATAGGAAAAGCAGAAGACTGTATTATAAGTAACTCAAAGAAGCCATGGAGGCTGCCTTGAGTTTGCAGAACCTGAGTGTGGCTGCCAATAAGAGGGTTTTTGGAGACTTCTCATTCACAGGGTCACCATAAGGAAAGAATAACTGAAAGCACACTGACTTCACCAACTGAGGTCTACCTCAGTGGTAGAATTCAAAGACATAGCTGTATTAGTCTGAAAAACCAAACTCTACACATCTGAGGAAGTAGACTCAAGTCTACAAAAGCTCATGCCACCAGCTAGTCTCAAGGGTGCTACAAAATCCCTTTGGTCTACCTACGGTTGAGGATGATAGCAATCACAGTGGTGGTTGTCCTCATATGCTGCTCCTTGGCTTTCCATTAGGGCACTGGGTTTGCCACTCTTTAAAAATGTAGCTTCCAACATTTCAGAAATGAAAACCTGGACACATGCCTTTAACCCTCCTCTTCTCTCCATTGGTGAGTTCATTACAACTACCTTTGTGTTTTGAACTTCACTTGCAGCACTGAAGTAAGCTGAGGACAAAGTGAAAGTAGGAAAAAGAGAGTGAAACGGACGCTTTAAAAGCAGCAATTAGTGTTATTATTAGTAGTATTGTATTAGAATCAGTATTAGTATTATATGGAAGAAAATGTCCAACATTGGTGAGGATGTGGGGAAGAAGGAAAAGCTATGCCCTCTCTCTTCTCCTTCCCTTTCCTCCTGGCATACCTCCATTAACAAAGGCATCTGACTAAGGCCTAGAACAGAAGGGCCAAAAGGAGCAGCTGGAGACCATTCTGGCTGCAATTGCGCTGAGACTGTTTAGTTTTGATGTCAGGTTGCAGCAGCATATCTGCAGCAAACAATACAATAAAGGTTAAGCTGGAAAAGAAAAGAATGGGGTGCTATTCTATCCATGTGTTTGCTTACACTAGGCAAGGCAAGGCAAGTCTCAGCTGTTTCTAGAATGCTTTACTGATCATGCGTGAACAGCAAAACAGAGAGAAAGCGGGGAAGCAGGTAAACCTTCCTCACCAGCTCCCACTAACAGACAAAGAAAATCATTTAAAAATCTAGATGGAAATCAAAGGAAAAGTGAAAGCTGGTGAAAGATAAATCTGTCCTTGGATACATTTTGAAAGAAACCTTGAAATGATCTCTGGAAGGTTCAAAGTTTTGGTTTACTTTTGAAAAGCTTACCTTTTCAAAACCTGGGAATGGAGTCACATTTCCCCTGAAGGACTCTGTCCGCAGCTTGGGGCTGCTCCTCGACTCCTCGCTTCAGCTGACAGCGCAGGGGGACGCGACAGGCAGGAGCACCTGTTTTCAGCTTCGGCTGATACGCCCCTTCTTGGAAGCAGGAGACCTTGAGACAGTAGTCCATGCGCTGGTAACCTCTCAATTGGATTTCTGTAATGCGCTCTACATGGGGCTACTCTCATGACAAGTTCAGAAACTCCAACTGGTACAAAACATGGCAGCCAGACTGATCTTTTACTTCTCATAATGATCATATAACATCGGTTCTGAAGTCCCTCCACTGGCTGCCAATTAGTTTCCGGGCAAAGTACAAGTTGTTGGCGATTACCTTTAAAGCTCCACATGGCTTGGGACCAAAATACTTAAGGGAACACATTCTTCCATACTGTCCATCCTGCACACTGAGGTCCTCAGGGAAGAATTTACTTCAGCCTAAAAAATCCAGGCTGACTTCATGTAAGACCTAGCACTTTCACAAGAATCCACACAGCAACATGCATAAAGCAGTGAAGTTTATTGGAATACAAGTGATGTAGCTGGACAGACTTTTTTGTCAGGAATTAAGATGCATAGGTATAAATGGGTTATATAGTCCCATGAGAAGACCCACCCCCATAAAGAAATAAAGGTGGGATACAAACCGCCGCTTTGCGGCGTTCCCCCATCGGCGCCATTTGCTCCGTGCGGGACCTGCAGCAGCCAAACCGCGCGGCTCCCGTGCGGAGCAAAAAAGAAGCTCCATTTCGGAGCTTCTTTTTGAGGCGCACTGATGATGTCATGAGGCGCCGCTGGCGCATTCGCGATGTCATAGGCACCGCGACACGTCTGGACACTATGCGTCCAGTACGTAAAGATGGCAGCGCCCATGTGGAAGGGGCGCCGCCATCTTGTACGTATACAATATGTACTATATGGCGGTGTGTATCCCGCCAAAGTTAGTTAATTGGATCAGTCTTTCCCGCACAATGAGAAATCGCCTCCCCAATGACGTAGTGTCCTCTCATCCGGGATCTCTGGCCAGTTCCCAAAACAATTAAGTTCTCACCAGACGTTATCTCCTCCTCGCACCTGTGGCCTTGAAGCACGGCCAACTTTTACCACCAGACTAAGCAATAAGAACCTTAAAACCTAGAAACAAATTTGTATATCCCATCATCCCACAACCCAACATACATGGCAGCACTTAAAATATAACTCATAGAACATCATGAACATATTACTATAGCAGCTTATAATTGATTAGCATTAACACTTAAAGTTTAACTCCCCCTCCCAACACAGGAGCAGTCTCTGCCTGGCTGGGCTGGGTAACTCCTTCACAATGTAACATTCCAATCCTACTAAGCAAGCGCAGAAGCTAGGCATCTATCTATCACCTTCTAGCACATTCTAACTAACCAATACATATCAACCCAATTATATCCTTATTTAAATAATATCTAACAAACCCCTAAACTAATAATCCCTTTGGCAGAATCCCCAAATGAATAATATATATATGAATGCTGGGGCGTTCTGACACTTCAGTTACGCAGAGCCTTCTTTACTGCTGCTCCAAAGCTATGGAATGACCATAGCCACATTTCCACCCTTGCAGCCTTTAAGAAGGCCCTTAAGACGGGTCTCTTCCGGCAGGCCTTCCCAACTTAGCTTTCCCTCCCTGAATATGAATATGAATACATGTATGTGACCGTTAATTGTGCGTCTCTCTGTCCATCAAATTTCCCCCCAGTTTTAGCCATTATATTTTAATGTTTTATAATTTATATTGTTTATTAATATTGTTTGTTTTAGCATGGGGATGGGGGGTTGGGAAAGGGATTATTTTGAATCTCTTTGCATTTTTAATTGTATTTTTTACTGTTGTAATCCATCCAGATTCCCTGTGATTGGGCAGGATATAAATAAATCTATTATTATTATTATTATTATTATTATTATTATTATTATTATTATTGGGTGGTCTCCTTTCTTATTTGTTTTGGATAAAAAGTTTGCTGGAACATGTTGGCCTGCTCTCCTTTTTAGTGATGTAGGGACCTCTCCCTATTCTTTCCATGTTATTTCTACTTCTAGGTTCACATTTTCTGTTAAAGTCATGCCCAGAAATACAGTGGGCCCTTGTTATACGCTGGGTTTGGTTCCAAGATCCCCCGTGGATAACAAAATCTGTGGATGCTCAAGTCTCATTAAATATAGTGACATAGCAAAATGGTGTCCCTTATAGAAAATGGAAAATCAAGGTTTGATATTTGAAATTTATACTTTTTTTGAACAAACCATGTATGCTTGAATCCAGGTTAAAAAAAAATCTGTGTATAAGAAGAGCTGACTGTACATCTGTTATGTTAATTGAGCTGTAACTGTATATGTGACGACCTATTCCTGTGTTTAATATACAGTAGCGTGTTTTTGTGTTTTGAAACTCAGGCCAAGCAGTTTTTCGAACAATAATAAAAGTTTATTATCAAACAGAACTGTAAAATGTATAATAAAGTTGTTATAGTAGGCTTTCTTTGTTATTTAGCTACATTCGTACTCTTGTAATCGTAATCCTGTTACTAACTCAGCCACTCAGGCTCTTAAATCCCGCAGGATATCAAGGAACCCAACCTTCTTCTTTGAGTGTTGTTTATTCTGTCTCTCTCTCTTTCAGACTCCAAACATATTAAGATCCCTTTTCTGGACCTAACAAACCCTAACTGGCTGTTCCCTCTGGAACTACTGAAACTCTGTCCTCACTGGGACTCAGCAGTTCCCAACCCACAAAAGGCTCCCAGCTGTCAGCCAACTGCCCTTTGACTCCCAGTTCAGAATTTTTTAAACTTAAGCAACCCTTAATGTCACTATTTTATACAAGGGATGCTATTTTACTATGCTGTTGTATTTTACAGGATTTGAGCTTCCATGGATTTTGGTATCTGTGGTGGATCCTGGAACCAAATCCCCAGTGGATCCCAAGGGCCCATGGTACAAACCAAGAGAAGAAAAGAAAATAACAAAAAGAAAGAAATCTATCATTCTAGCAATACAGATCTAACTAAATAATCCTATTAGAATAGCTGACAGCCACACAGACTGGCTATTATTACATCACTAGATCTATTACTGCTCAGTAAGTCCATAATGATGCTAAGAAATGCATAAACAGATTTTGAAGCTAGAGATGGATGATGAACCTGTAAAAGAGGACTTGATAAGGTGGGCCCAAAATTTGGAGCATCATGTGCAAGTGGATGTATGGGGGGAATTGTGGCTCAAAGATATAAAAATTACTTTGTGCGGAAATTGAAAAGAAAAGCTGTAGAAGAAGATGTACAGGGTGTACTTAATCCCAAACAAGTTGTTGCAAATATTTAACCAGTGTTGGGATATCAACTGTCATCTTCCAGCCTGAGAGGGACCCAGCTCCACCAGGGATAGCCTGAAGGAAGAGACTCAGGTCATATGGAAGAGGGAGCATATTGTTTTCTGCTGCTGCTCCAGAGACTAGGACCCAGAACAATGGATGCAAGCTCCAGGAAAAGAGATTCCACCTCAACATTAGGAGGGACTTCCTGACAGTAAGGGCTGTTTGACAGTGGAACATACTCCTTCCTCGGAGGGTGATAGAGTCTCCTTCTTTGGAGGTCTTTAAGCAGAGGTTGGATGGCCATCTGTCGGGGATGCTTTGACTGAGAGTTCCTGCATGGCAGAGGGTTGGACTGGATGGCCCTTGTGGTCTCTTCCAACTCTATGATGAATAGTTTCCCATAGAGAATCATTGGAGAATACTTGCCCATAGGGATGCAGGGTCAAGCCTTCAATGTTTCCCTATGGGCATGTATTCTGCAATGATTCTCTATGGGCAAGTATGGTTTCTCTATGGACAAGGTCTATCCTGAAGAAACAGAGCCCTCCCTCCAGTCATCTCTCCTCAGAGGAGACTTGATCCCCTTCCCCATCACTATTCCCTCCTCCTTTTTTGTCATGTCTTTTAAGATTGTAAACCTGAGGGCAGGGAACTGTCTGAATAACTATCTGTAAGCCGCTTTGGCAGCCTTTAGGGCTGAAAAGTGGGGTATAAAATACCATAAATGTGATTTCCCTATGGACAAGTACTGTCATTTGTTTTAGTATGTCCTGATTTCTTCTCTGGAATGGGGTTGGACTAGATGGCCCTGGGATCTTGCCCAATGTTGTAGCTCTATGGTTCTGTGAGCCACAGCCCAACAAGACAAAGTGGTCCCTTGTTGGAGAAGGACAAGAAAAGTGTGCGTGGAAGAATGCTTTGCAGCCAGCTCAGCGTTAAATTAATTTGGTGGGGAAGATCATTCTTTTGTCTGTCCCCCACCCCACAATCCAGCACCAAGCCCCACTCATTTCTTCTTCCCCAATTTGACGGGGAAAGTGGGAGGAGAGAAACCGGGACATTTTGAAAGCAGCTGAGAAAGTGGATTGACCTGGACGGTTTCTATTTCTGCTCCTCCAGAGACTAGGACCCAGAGCAATGGATTCCTCCTACAGGAAAGGAGATCCCACCTCAACATTAGGAGGAACTTCCTGACAGTAAGAGCTGTTTGATGGTGGGAGATGCTGCTGCCTCAGAGTGTGTATGTGTGTCCTCCTTTGGAGGTTTTTAAACTGAGTCTGGATGGCCACCTGTCAGAGGGGCATTGATAGTGTATTCCAGCATGGCAGGGGGCTGGACTGGAAGGAGGATCTTGTCTCCACCAACTCTATTTTTCTTTCTTTCACCAAATGTAGTACCAGAGGGAGAAATAACATGAACATAATAGAAATAAATTCACAGGTCTCTTCCAGATAAAAAAAGACAGCTTCCAGACTCTCCAGTCAAAAGAACAGCTTTTATTTACAGTGGGGAAAAACACATAACAGACAGATGTGTGACTTTTCTGTCAGGTCTGAAGTTTAAGCACACAATAACACTTTTATAGGTGTACGTTAAAGTCCCTCCCCATGTGTAACATGACAATTAGCTATAATTTCCCACGTTTTACTATGGCCATAATGTAATGCCTTAATGTCTGGCATTTGGCAGAAAGCCTGGGAATCTCTTCTTTCTAGTCCCAACAGCCTTGGCTTCAGAATTGCACCAGTAGTTGATATATAACCATATTGCTAACAACTAAGCCTCTATCTAACAAATTTAATAATATAGAAAACTCTATTAACCATCTGTACATATCTAAATATATATCTGTATAAAACTATATAACAAAATAATCACATATCACATTACAGTCTTATAACCTATCTTAAATTACTACTACTACTACTACTTGGGCTTTTCTTAGCTTTGTAATATTAGCATTCGTTCTATCTTTTTAATTATTCTTACTGCTTTCTTTACATTTATATTGTGCTTGTCATTATTGATTGATTGATTGAAATTTTATTTATATACCACCGTTCCTATGATCACGGCGGTTTACAAACAGAATAAGATACAATACGATACAGGTTACAAATATAATACAATACAAATCACAGTTTAAAAATCAAAATTAACAGCGAAAGTCTTTCATAAAAAACCATATACTACTATATATCATTAAAATCCATCATTAACCAATCAAGATAATAAAACAATCTAAAAATACAATAAATAGTATACAGGAGCAAAACAGTCAGGACATGTGAGGGAAAGCTTGACGAAATAAATGAGTCTTAAGGTTTTTCTTAAATGACTCCAGGGAGGGGGCTAAGCGGAGCTCCTCAGGGAAAGCGTTCCAAGACTGCGGGGCCACCACAGAAAAAGCCCTTTGCACAGTCACTGCGTATCTTGTCTTGGGAACACTCAAAAGTTTTTCCCCACGAGATCTGAGAGTGCGGGGCGGATTGTATGGGGAGAGGCGGTTCTCCAAGTACTCTGGGCCCAAGCCATTTAGGGCTTTATAGGTAACAACCAACACCTTGTATTGTGCCCGGAAGCGAATTGGCAGCCAGTGCAGATCTGCTACTACAGGTGTTATGTGGCTGGCCCTGGAGCTACCAGTGACTAGCCTGGCAGCCATATTTTGAACCAACTGCAGCTTCCGAGTTTGGTACAAGGGTTGCCCCATGTAGAGCGCATTGCAGAAATCAAGTCGAGAGGTTACCAGTGCATGCACCACTGTTTCAAGGTCCCCCCGGTCGAGGTAGGGACGCAGCTGGCGTATCAGCCGAAGCTGATAACAGGTGCTCCTAACTGTCGCATCCACCTGAGGAGTCAGGTGAAGCGAGGAGTCAAGAAGCACTCCCAAACTGCGAACTGAGTCCTTCACGGGGAGCGTGACCCCGTTCAGGACTGTTGGACAAACCTCCTTCCCAGGACCAGGGGAACCTATCACAAGCACTTCCGTTTTCTCTGGATTCAGGCTGAGTCTGTTTTCCCTCATCCAGCCCATTACCGACTCCAGACAGGCACTGAGCGGAGAGATGCCATCCCTAGTCACTGCATCAGTCGGAGACATAGAGAAGACTATTTGGGTGTCATCAGCGTACTGATAATACCGCGCCCCGTGTCTCCGCATGATCTCTCCCAGTGGCTTCATGTAAATGTTGAATAGCATAGGGGACAAAATCGCTCCCTGAGGGACCCCAGATGTAAGGGCCCTCCTATCGGAGCGACAGTCCCCCAGCTCCACCATCTGGAATCTGCCTGAGAGGTAGGAATGGAACCACTGCAAAGCAGTGCCTCCGATGCCCAACTCCCCCAGGCGATCCAGAAGGATACCATGGTCGATGGTATCGAAGGCCGCAGAGATGTCCAAGAGCACTAACAGGGACACGCTACCCCTGTCCATGCCCAAATGGAGGTCATCGACTAAGGCGACCATGGCAGTCTCAACCCCAAAGCCCGCCCGGAAGCCGGTTTGAAATGGGTCCAGATAATCCGTATCTTCCAAGACCCCCTCTGTAGCTGGGAGGCAACCGCTCTCTCGATCACCTTCCCTAAAAATGGCAGCAGAGATACAGGCCGATAATTGTTTCGAATTAGGGGGTCAAGGGAGGGCTTCTTTAGTAAAGGTTTTACGATGGCCGTTTTGAGATTAGATGGAAAAAGGCCCTCCCTGAAGGATGAATTGACAATACGACGCAACATTTCTGTTGTTGCTGTTCCCCCTTGAACTGCTAGCCATGAAGGACAGGGATCGAGAGAGCAGGTCGTCTTCCTAACGCTACTGAGGATCCTGTCCACATCCTCGGTACTAACAGACTCAAACTGATCCAGTACAACTGAGTCCACGGAAGCTCTGGATGCCTCTACTCTCGATTCTGAACTAATAACAGCGTCGAGATCGGCTCTTAGCCGAGAGATTTTATCCGCGAAGAAGTTGTTAAACTCGTCACAGCAGGCTTTAGATGATACCAATAGTGGGTTCAGGGGGGGGAGCCGATTGAGTAAGCTCTCTCACAACCCTGAACAGCTCTGCCGGACGCGACTCCGCGGACGCAATTTGTGCAGCATAGAACGAATTCTTAGCTGCACCAATTGCCACTCCATAAGCCTTCAAAAGAGACTCGAGGAGTGTCTTGTCGGATAAGCGCCGATGTCTCCGCCATTTTCGCTCTAGTCGTTGCACAGCCTGCTTCCTTGCCCTGAGATCTTCCGTATACCAGGGCTTTTTATTGGAAGCAGGTCGGAAAGGACATTTGGGAGCGATACTGTGTATAGCCCTGGAGAGATCAGTGTCCCAGGTGTTAGTCAGGGCGTCAACAGAATCGCCGTCAGCTCCAACCAGATAGCCCTCTAAGGCTTCCTGGAACCTATTGGGTTCCATTAGCCTTCGAGGGTGGACCATTCTAATAGGTCCGCCACCCCCGGGGGGGATCTGGACAGTAGCCTTGATACTAGCCTCAACCAGGAAATGATCTGTCCATGACAGGGCAGAGATATTGGTTACCTCTGCCCACGGAGACTCCATGTCCGTACAGAAGACAACATCGAGTGTCCCACCAGCGGAATGCGTGGGCCCTGTGACCAGTTGGGACAGGCCCATGGCAGTCATGGTAGCCATGAACTCCCGAGCTGCACCCGTTGGAACAACACCGGCCTCAGAGGGGATGTTGAGGTCCCCCAGGACAAGAAGCCTAGGGGACTCCAACACCAGCTCCAAGACCAGCTGTGTCAGCTCGGCCAGGGAGTCTGTTAGCGCACAGGGTGGCCTGTAAACCAACAGAATCCCTATACTGTCCCTGGCCTTTAGGGTCAGGTATAAACACTCGATATGGTCTGTCTGGCGGACATGGTTCCTGGTCAAGGAAAGGGTGTTCTTATAGATCAAGGCAACTCCCCCCCCCCCCCGCCCACTTGCCCTGATCTGGCCCTTCACTGAGTACCCGGCAGGGAGGGCCTGTGCCCACACCGCTTCGCTCTCAGGCCCAAGCCAGGTCTCAGTAATGCAAGCCAGGTCACAGTTCTTATCCTCCACGAGATCATTTATTATGTGGGACTTGTTCTTAACCGACCTGGCATTGCACAGGAGCAGAGAGAGGGTTTGTGGTATAGCTGGGCTGACCCTCAGACCTCTTTGGCTAGGAGAGTGGATGGAAGGTGGGATAGATATTACACATCGATCCCGCCTTCCCTTACGACACAACTCCTCTCCTACCGCTATATCTCCCCTTGCCCCACACTACTCCAATGGGAGCCCCACTTGACACAGTTGCACCCCCCTCTCCCTCATCAAGCCAATTACAAATCATGTCCAACAAACTCCAGTTGGAGCTCTCCTGCCTCTCTCTCCCCTTCCAGATGGTGGCTGAAGGGAGGGCTGGTCTTCCTTGAATCTAAATTATAAATCTAAAATGATTGTAATTTACTTTCTTTCTTGTCCTACTTTAGCTTTACCTTCTGAGTACACTTTTATATTTCATCTTTAACTCTTTATCTTATACATTCATACATAATAATCTTTCTTGTTTGATAAGCCTGCCTTTTTCTTCACATCTCTATCTGCTTCAACTTCAAATTATCATCTCTTTCCAATATTTTCCTAAAAATTCAAAGAGGAGTGTTTTCCGAGGGTCTGTGAAAGGGCTTGCGACCCACAGGTTGAGAACTGCTGCACTAATGGGTCATCCCAAGTCAGTTTTGCCATCATCAGACCACCTTTCACAATCCAATGCATTGATATCATTTCTCTCTGTGGAGGTTCTTTGTGGTGTGTAGCCATTATAGAAGCTCTTTCAACATACGATGCTTTCATATGCTGTGATGATCCTTGGTGTCCAGCAGCCACACAGCCACCCTGTTCTTGGCTCTTAACCCCAGGGGATCCCTTTACCTTCCCTTGCTAAAGACTCCTGGTTTCCTTTCCTTGCTAACTTAAGCAACCAAGTTAGGGACGTGTACAGGAGCAGAGACAGCGGGTACCTTTAAAGAAAGTTATTTATTCTAAATAACAAAATAGAGCAAGAAGATATCATTCATGCAAAGCCTCCTTGCCTTGCAGGTACAGAATGCATAGTTACAAGCTGTTCATTTCAGGCAAGCTATTAGATAACATAACAAAAGCCTAAACGCACTAGCTAACACATTTCCTAGCTACTCACACAGTGATGGGATTTGCAGTCCTGGTTGAGTTTTAGATGCAAGGAGCTGACTCTCATCGACTAGCTCAACTTTCATCCTTTAAGCCTGCTCTCCACAGGCTCACAGCTGGTTCCCAAAACAAACACAAAAATGGAGAACAAAGAACACATGGTTCCCCCCAAGAGATGGAAAAGGGAGACAAAGGACCACATGGAGCCCAAGGCCTTTTAAAGGTTTCTCATGGAATGTTCTTGAAAAGCCCGGTCCAGCTCTGCTGATTGGTCAGTTGGACCTTACGTCAGCTATGATGTCACAGCTCATTAGCATGTGATGTAAGCTCTCATTAGCATGTACCTCCCCCCAGATTAACTCTTTGTGGTCTGGAAGGAGTCCTCAAATGACTGGAGGCCCCAGTCGTTACATATGCCCATGCAGATTCTTTGATGTTTACTACAGGTTCCATTCTAACAGAACCGCTTCTCATTTTCTGTGCAACTTTATGGTTTCTCTGCCATGTGTCTTCTTTGATGGGAAAATAGATTGCCACTCTGACTGAAGCTCTTTCCGCATTCCAGGCACTTATATGGTTTCTCTCCTGTGTGGGTTCTTTGATGTACATGTAGACTCCCGCTATAACTGAAGTCCTTTCCACATTCCATGCATTTATACAGTTTCTCCTCTGTGTGTGTCCTCTGATGTACATTTAGATGTCCACTTTGACTAAAGCTCTTTCCACATTCCAGGCATTTATATGGTTTCTCCCCTGTGTGAGTTCTTTGATGAGAACGTAGTTTTCCATTGTTAGAGAAGCTCTTTCCACATTCCTTGCATTGGAATGGTTTCTCTCCTGCGTGTGTTCTTTGATGTGAATGTAGAGTTTCACTGTGACTGAAGCTCTTTCCACATTCCAGGCATTTATACGGTTTCTCCCGTGTGTGGGTTCTTTGATGTGAACGTAGATATCCACTCTGACTGAAGCTCTTTCCACATTCCAGGCATTTATATGGCTTCTCCCCTGTGTGCGTTCTTTGATGTGAACTAAGAATATCGTTCCTTGTGAAACTCTTTCCACATGTCATGCATTCAAATGGCTTCTCCCCTGTGTGGGTTCTTTTATGTGAATTAAGGCGCCCACTGTCACGGAAGTTCTTTCCACAAACTATGCATTTATATGGTTTCTCCCCTGTGTGTGTTCTTCGATGCAAATTTAATTGTCCAAGGAGTCTGAAGCTCTTTCCACATTCCAGGCATTTATAGGGCTGCTCCCCTGTGTGAATTTTTTTATGTAAAGTAAGAAGGTCTTTCCTTGTGAAACTCTTTCCACATTCCATGCATTCATATGGCTTCTCCCCTGTGTGTGTTCTTAGATGTAAACATAGATGTCCACGTTGACTGTAGCTCTTCCCACATTCTATGCATTTATATGGTTTTTCCTCTATGTGAGTTCTTTGATGTATATTTAGAGTTCCACTCCGACTAAAGCTCTTCCCACATTCCATGCATTTATAGGGCTGCTCCCCTGTGTGAATTTTTTGGTGTGAACATAGATGTCCACTCTGACTGAAGCTCTTCCCACATTCCATGCACTTGTATGGCTTCTCACCTGTGTGGGTTCTTTGATGTACATGCAGTTTTCCATTCTCACTGAAGCTCTTTCCACATTCCATGCATTTATACGGTTTCTCTCCTGTGTGGATTCTATGATGCAAAATAAGTTGATTTCTAAACCTGAAACTTTCCCCACAGTCCATGCATTCATAGGGTTTCTTCCCCATGTGAACTCTCATGTGTACTTTGAAGGGTGATGTACATTTGAATATTTTGCCAGACAGGATACTATATTTTTTCCTTCAGGATTTGTCTGGGAGGGCAAGAGTTCTACCACTGCTGAAAAACAGGCTGTTTCTTCCTCCCACACTTTAATTGGTTTCTTTTTTACTCTTTTGCACCTCTTTCATTTCCACACTCTTTCTTCCCTACTAAGGGCTTGGTTGTTTTCTGTGACACCACTGCTAGCTCCCTACAATTCTCATTCTCCTGATTGTGACCTGATTAAGGAAAAGAAAGAAGAAGCCATTAGGAGTCGAGCCCCAAAACCCAGGAGTATGATTAAAAAAGAAGAGCTATTCAATGTGTACAGCAAATATTTTATCTAAAACTAACAATAAGCACAATAAGCACATGTGAAATGAAACAACCAAGTCAGGTAAAGAGAAACACATTGAACCTTCCAGAGACCACTTGACAGCTTCTTCCAAAATGCTTCAAGGAATGAGATTTTCTTGCACTGCCCTCAACCTTTCTTATGATTTCCAATTTTGGTGGCTAAACATATGGATCTAGGCTGTTCAAAACATGCTGTGGGTAGCTGATGAGTGAGGTATATCTCTCATTTCTGTTTGCTTGAACAGTTCATGAATGCTCAAGCAGGAATCCTGGAGGCAGATGCTGCTTACCTTGCCAGTTGTAGGAAGGCCCACACGGCTATAGCAGAGCCAACCAGAGCTAAATCCCACTTTTCCACAACTTACATGCATTGCTTAAAGCAGATAACACTGCTGCTACACAAAAGGGAGAGCCTGGCCCTATACAGACTGCCAAAATAAAGCTGCTTCAGATCATTTTGGAGGTATGCTGTTTAAATGATGCATGCGTCCTAAGAGTCCAGAAGCCACGCCAAAGCCACAATCGAGTCCTAAATACTGGAGTGCAGCTTTGGTGAAACTTCCAGACTCTTAGGATGCATGCAACATTTAAACAGCATACCTTCAAAGTAACTTGAAGCAGCTTTATTTTGGCAGTCTGTATAGGGCCCCTGTGTCCTTTTTTGTAATCCCCCCCCCCAATGCTGATGCTGCTAAAATATTTTCAGGTACTCAGAGAAAGAGGATGTAAAGAGTCATAATTTTTATTAAGGAACTGGATGAAAAAAACAGAGCAATAACAATAGCAAGTACATTTCTATACTGCTTATCAATGAACTCTTACAATGCATAAGCCAATTGGACTCAACAAGCTGTGTACTAATTTTACCAAGCTATGAAAGGATGGAAGGCTGAGTGGACCCTGGAGCCCTGCAGGATCAAACTCACAACCTTATAGCTGTGAATGGCTGTAGTACTGCCCCACCAGGGCTCCATTCAGAGGGCATGCTTATCAAATTTGCAGATGACCTTAATAGATTAGAAAAAAATAAAAGGCATTCCCTTGATATGAATATTTAGTCATAACTGGCTGTACGGGGCGAAGCTTATCTCTGTTTCTAAGGTGTTAAGACGCTACACTTGGGGAGAAAAAATAACATGTACAGATATAGGGGACACCTGGCTTGACAATAGTACAGTGCGCCCACATCATACGCGGGCACACAATACGCGACTTTCAGCTTATGGTGAAAGCTGCATGCCAGTAGTGGCAATGGCGCATGCCCATGGCACATGCACTGCGTCACACTGCAATGAGGCTCAAGCATTCATGGTATTTTCTTTGCATAGGGTGAGGGGGGGGGGGGGGTCCAGAACGGATCCCCTGTGTAAGGGAAGGGCCCACTCTACACACAAAAAGTGGTCTAGGAATCCAAAGAGACGACAAGCTTAAATATGAGTCAACAGTATGATGCTGCAGCTAAAAAAGCCAATATGAGTCTGAATCAATAGAAGTATACTTTCTAGCTCAAACAAAGTAATTGTACCATTCTATTCTGCTTTGATCAGACCTCACCTAGAATACTGTGTCCAGTTCTGGGTATCAAAAAGCTTGTTGACAAGTTGGAGTCTGTCTAGAAGAGGGTGACCAAAATGGTTAAGGGTTTGGAAGCTATGTATTTCTGCATGGCAGAAGAAGGAGACTGAGGAACTGGACAATGTCTTTCTAGAACAGATAACCAAACATTCAGAAAAGAGATATAATAGTGATGGGCGACTTCAACTATCCTGATATTTGCTGGAAGTCAAACTCAGCAAAATCCTCAAGGTCTAGTAAATTCCTCACTTGCCTTGGAGACTATTTCATGGTCCAAAAGGTGGAAGAGGCAACAAGGGGGTCAGCTATTTTGGATCTGATCCTAACCAACAAGAATGACTTGGTCAATGGGGTGCAAGTGGTGGGATCATTAGGTGGAAGTGACCCTGTTCTCCTGGAGTTTGTTATACAATGGAAAGGAGAAGTCAGGCAGAGTCAGACACGCATCCTAGACTTCATGAAAGCCGATTTTAGTAAACTAAAAGAAATACTGAGTGTGATCCCATGGTCAGCAATACTAAAAGAGAAGGGAGTTCAAGATGGATGGGAGTTTCTTAAAAGGGAGATTCTGAAGGCACAATTTCAAACAGTTCCAACAAGGAAGAAAAATGGGAGATGTCTCAAGAAACCAGGATGGCTGACTAAAGAACTTTCAACTGAGCTAAGTTTGAAACGGAACATGTATAAGAAATGGAAAAAGGGGGAAATCACAAAAAAGGAATTCAAAGAAGTAGCAGGCATGTGTAGGGGTAAAGTCAGAAAAGCTAAAGCGCAGAATGAACTCAGGCTTGCTAGAGAGGTTAAGAACAATAAAAAGGGCTTTTTTGGATATGTCCGCAGCAAAAGGAAGAAGAAGGAAACGGTAGGGTCACTGCGTGGAGAAGATGGCAAAATGCTAACAGAAGACAGAGAAAAGGCAGAATTACTCAACACCTTCTTTGCCTCAGTCTTCTCAGAAAAGGCAAAGGGTGCTCAACCTGAGGATAATGGAGCAGAGGACAGAATAGGGGAATTTCAGCACAGAATAAGTAAAGAGATAGTACAGGAATACCTGTCTAACCTAAACGAATATAAGTCTCCAGGACCAGATGAACTACATCCAAGGGTATTAAAAGAACTGGCAAATGTAATATCGGAACCATTGGCAATACTCTTTAGCCAGGAGAACAGGAGAAGTCCCAGCAGACTGGAGGAGGGCAAACGTTGTCCCCATCATCAAAAAGGGGAAGAAAGAGGATCCCAACAATTATCGTCCAGTTAGTCTGACATCAATACCAGGAAAGATTCTGGAGCAGATCATTAAACAGAGAATCTGTGAACATCTAGAAGGGAATGCCATAATCACAAAAAGTCAACATGGGTTTCAGAGAAACAAGTCATGCCAGACAAATCTAATCTCTTTTTCTGATAAAATCACCAGATTGGTAGATGAAGGGAATGCTGTGGATATAGTATATCTTGATTTCAGTAAGGCCTTTGACAAAGTTCCCCATGATATTATTGCAAACAAGCTTGTAAAATGTGGGTTAGACAAGGCAACTGTTACATGGATTTGTAATTGGTTGACTGACCGAAGCCAAAGGATGGTCAGCAATGGCTCCTTTTCATCCTGGAGAGAAGTGACCAGTGGGGTCCCACAGGGCTCTGTCCTGGGCCCAGTGCTATTCAACATCTTTATCAATGACCTGGAGGACAGAATTGGGAGCATACTTATCAAATTTGCAGATGACAGCAAATTAGGAGGAATAGTTAATACTCCAGAAGACAGGATCAAGATTCAAAATGACCTGAACAGTTTAGAAAACTGGGCCATAGCTAACAAAATGAAATTCAACACAGAGAAATGTAAGGTATTGCACTTAGGGCAGAAAAATGAAATGCATAGATATAGGATGGGAGACACCTGGCTGAATGAAACTACATGTGAAAGGGATCTAGGAGTCAAAGTAGACCATACGTTGAACATGAGTCAACAGTGCGATGCGGCAGCTAACAAGGTCAATGCCTTGGCTTGGGCCCAGGTTGCTTGAAGGACCACTTCTCCCCATATAATCCACCCCACACTCTCAGGTCAGCCGGGAAGAATCTGCTGGTAGTTCCAACTGTGAAATATATGTCTACCTCACAAAGGGCCTTTTCTATAATGGCCCCAAAAATCTGGAACACTCTTCCCAATGAGCTCCGCTCCATCACCTCCCTAGATCTCTTTAAAAAGAGACTTAAGACCTTCTTCTTCCATCAAGCTTTCCCCCATGTGCTCTGATATCATGTGGTCCCCCCCCCCCTTTATATATATGTGCATCATGGATTGGATCATCAGCTTAACTGGCTTTAACTTGGTTAATTGATTTTAATTGTTAATTGTATTTGTAACTTATATAGTTTTAATGTTATGTATCGCATTGTCATTTTATTGCTGTATTGTTTTTATTGTTGTATTTTCCTAGTTCTGTATACTGCTGTGATCAATGCGGAAAAGCGGTATAGAAATAAATTTTATTATTATTTATTATTAATGCAATTTTAGGCTGCATCAATAGAAGTCTAGTGTCTAGATCAAGGGAAGTAATAGTGCCACTATATTGTGCTCTGGTCAGGCCCCACCTGGAATATTATGTCCAGTTCTGGGCACCACAATTCAAAAAGGACATTGAGAAACTGGAGCCATGTGTCCAAAGGAGGAGGACTAAAATGGTGAAGGGTCTGGAAACCATGCTCTATGAGGAAAGACTTAGGGAGCTGGGGATGTTTAGCCTGGAGAAAAGAAGGTTAAGAGGTGATATGATAGCCCTGTTTAAATATTTGAAAGGATGTCATATTGAAGAGGGAGCAAGCTTGTTTTTTGCTGCTCCAGAGAACAGGACCTAGAACAATGGATCCAAGCTGCTGGTAAAGAGATTCTACCTCAACATTAGGAAGAACTTCTTGAACTCCCTGGGAGTGTAGTGGAGCCTCCTTCTTTGGAGGTCTTTAAGTGGAGGCTGGATGGCCATCTGTCACAGGGGACGCTTTGGCTGAGATTTCCTGCATGGCAGAACAATGGGGTTGGACTGGATCAGGGCCCTTGGGCTCTCTGTGATTCTATGGCTGAATGGCCCTTAAGGGTCCCCTCCATCTCTAGGGTCCTCTGTCTTCCTTCAGGGCAGGAGGAGGAGTGGGGCTGGAAGGCCCTTGGAGCTGCCTTCCTGCTCCGGGGTCCTAGGGTTCTGTGGGGTTCAGTTCTCCTGCCTTAAGGGGAGGACCATGAGTCCTTCGTTCTTTCCCAAGGGCCCCTCGCTGTTCGTTTCCAGGGACCGCCTGAGGCCTGGCTCCCTGCTCTGATTCCAAATGGTTAGGTTTAGAATCATAGAATCATAGAGTTGGAAGAGACCCCAAGGGCCCTGATCCAGTCCAACCCCATTCTGCCATGCAGGAAATCCAAATCAAAGCATCCCTGACAGATGGCCATCCAGCCTCCCTTTGAAGACCTCCAAGGAAGGAGAGGGAGTTTGTTCCACTTTCGAACAGCCCTTACTGTCAGGAAGTTCCTCCTAATGTTCAGGTGGAATCTCTTTTCCTGGAGCTTGCATCCATTGTTCCGGGTCCTGTTCTCTGGAGCAGCAGAAAACAAGCTTGCTCCCTCTTCAATATGACATCCTTTCAAATATTTAAACAGGGCTATCATATCACCTCTTAACCTTCTTTTCTCCAGGCTAAACATACCCAGCTCCTTGAGTCGTTCCTCATAGGACATGGTTTCCAGACCCTTCACCATTTCAGTCCTCCTCCTCTGGACACATGGCTCCAGTTTCTCAATGTCCTTTTTGAATTGTGGAGCCCAGAACTGGACCGCCGCTGAAGCCAAGATCCCTCAGAAAGTGCCTTTCTTCCTCTTTCTTGACCCCGGCCTTTTCAATCCTCTCCTGGAAGAAGGGGCCAGGCCTCCTGCGCCACCATTTCATCCTCTCGTTGTTGGACTAAAGTAACACTACCTACCGCTCTAGGAATTTGAGCGCGACTCTATTATACCCTTGGAGGACTGAATGGAAGACGCCCCGCCCTCCCCTTCGTTGCTCTAGGAATTCCAAGTGCACCTCTTGCTAACCCTTGGAGAATCGACCGGAAGTCATCTCATATGCGCTTTGGCGCTCTAGGAATATGACCTCATCTTGCTAACTTTTTGAGGAAGGTGTCTGTCCCGTTGCCGCTCTAGGGCTCGAATAACCTGCCTCTCGCTGATCCTGACCGGAAAATGCCCCTCCCTTCGACGCTCTAGGAATTTTAGTCGTCGTCTCGCTAACCCTTAACTAAGTTGAGGCTTTCTCTTGCCGCTCTAGGAATGTTAGTGTTCTTCTCGCTTACCCTCCTTCGCCGCTCTAGGAATCTGAGCGCTCTTCTCGCTCTTCGTTAGACGGCTGTCCGGGATACGCCTCTCCTCCTGGCCGCTCTAGGAACGTGAGCGCGCGTCTCGCTGTCCCTTGGAGGACTGAAGGGAAGCTGCCCTCCGCTCCCTGGCAGCCTTTCTTCTTCTTCCTCGGGTGAAATCCTTTGAGGGGAATCTCTGGCGTCGCAGCCTTCCTTCGAAGCGGGCCTTGCTTTTTAACGACCCCTAAGCGCCTCTCTCCCGACTGAGCTCCGTTTCGTCCGCGCTGCGCCCTCGCTTCTGAGAGGTATGCCTCTGTGTGTATGGATGCGTGTGTGTCCCTGCACACAAACTCACGACACGCGTCTTGGTGTGAGGTATATTCTGAAGTAACCCCCCCCAGGGCCCCCCCAAAGACAGCAGATCTCTCCCAGGAGACGGTCTTCTGCGCTACTCTGAGGTAATGCTATGAGGGAGCCCCGTCTGTCTCCTGACGCCCCTTTGAGGAGGAGAGTGTGCCTCTTGTGTCAGTTGTAGCTGTGTGAGAATACCTCTCTTGTTCTGAGGTAATTTCATGGCAAGACATCCTGAGGCATTTCTTTCCAGGGAGCCCCCATTTCCCACATCTGCTTCGGAGGCAGAGCGTCTGTCTCTGTTGCCTCTGTCATCAATGTCTGGGTCATACATATCCAGAGGCAACCTTTCCCAGGTCATCCCTCCCTCCCAGATCCGCTCAAGAGGAAACGTGTGTATCTTTATGTTATATGTAGATGTACGTGTCATATCTATTATGAGTTCATTGTATCAGGAGATAGCTTCTGAAGTAATATTTTCCAGGTGAACCCGGAGGCAGAGCGTCTGTCTCTCTTGCATCTGTCATCAATGTCTGGGTCATACATATCCAGAGGCAACCTTTCCCAGGTCATCCCTCCCTCCCTCCCTCCCTCCCTCCCTCCCAGATCCTCTCAAGAGGAAACGTGTGTATCTTTATGTTATGTGTAGATGTACGTGTCATATCTATTATGAGTTCATTGTATCAGGAGATAGCTTCTGAAGTAATATTTTCCAGGTGAACCCGGAGGCAGAGCGTCTGTCTCTCTTGCATCTGTCATCAATGTCTGGGTCATACATATCCAGAGGCAACCTTTCCCAGGTCATCCCTCCCTCCCTCCCTCCCTCCCTCCCTCCCAGATCCTCTCAAGAGGAAACGTGTGTATCTTTATGTTATATGTAGATGTACGTGTCATATCTATTATGAGTTCATTGTATCAGGAGATAGCTTCTGAAGTAATATTTTCCAGGTGAACCCGGAGGCAGAGCGTGTGTCTCTATGGAGCCGCTGCATAATCTCTCTTATCAGGAGGTGATTTTCCCCCAAGTAACCCCCTCCCTACTCCAGACCGACATCAGAGGCAGCATATCTATGTTATATCTCTATGAAGGGTTTGTGTGATACACATTCTGAGGTCAGTTATGAGTGATCTCCCACTGGACCACATCCACTTGAGAAGCAGGGTCTGTATCTTACATGTACATGGCATCTATGCGTAATATATATTACCAGGTAATTTCTATGGGGCAATATATTGGGAAGCAGAAGGCCTTCATGGGCGGCATCCAGAGTTTTGTCTGGGTTTTCCAGGCTGTGTGGCCATGGTCAGAAAACGTCAAGAATCAGCTCTTCTAGAGCATGGCCACACAGCCTGGAAAACCCAGACAAGACGATTGGGAAGGCATTTCCCCAGCTCCATGCCCCTCTCCCACATCCCCTTGAGAGCTGGGTCTGCATAATATCTGCATGAAGTGTGTCTGGATGATACATGCTCAGGCAATATATTCTCAAGTATGTCTTTTCCAGTTTCATCCTGCCCCCGCCTCGCCTCTCCCTCCCACACAGAGCCACTTAAGAGGCAGGGTGCCTGTCTTGTATCTGCATGAAAGGTATGTGTAATATATACAGTGGATCCCCCAGCATCAGGGGAAATCGGCATATGCTCACACCTCATAGGAAACAAGGGGGATCTGGAATGCATGGCACATGGCGGCGCATGCCATAGCTTTTATTGTTACATGGCTTCTGTGTAAGGTGGAAGCCGCGTATAGTGTGCCCGCGTATGGCATGGGTGCGCTGTATTATGAGGTAATTTTATGAAATAATAATAATAATAATAGGATTATTTACATGCTGCCCAATCACTGGGAACAGAAGGGATAATAGATGGTTCCCTGCCCTTAGGCTTACAATCTAAAAAGACACGACACAAAAGGAGAAGGGAATGTTGGTGGGGAGAGGGGATCAGGTCCAGCATTCTTCTTTCCTCTGAGGCCTGGGCCACGGCAGATGGACCGGAGGGAGGGCTCTTCTTCTTAATCCAGGCCGGGCCTGATGGCGTTGGGCCTGTCCTTTCACTCCCTCTAAGGCCAGAAGATGACAGTTGGAAGGAGGGAGGGGAGGGTAATCTATTCAGAGGTAATTTTCCCCAGGTAATGCTTTCTACCTCACATCTACTTGAGAGGTAGTCATGTCCAGTTTTTTAAATTAAATTCCTTTTCCAGAGAGGGAGGGGGAGTTTCCTTTGGAGCTCCTTTTGGGGAGGAGGAGGAGGAGGAGGAGGAGGAGGAGGAGGAGCAGCCTTGTGGGTGGAGGAGGCAGCAGAGAAATAGCAATTGCAAGTACATTTCTATGCCACTTTTCAGTGAACTAGCACTCCTTAAGCGGTTTACAGTCTGTAAGCCATTTGCTCCCAACAAGCTGCATACCCATTTTACTGACCTATGAAAGGAAGGCTGAGTCAACCTTGGAGCCCTCCTCTAAGATTGAGCTCACAACATTGTGGCTGCAGGATTGGCATTTAACCACTGCGCCACCAGGCTTCCTTAGAAAGAGGCAAAGGGGAGAATGTGCTTTTTCAGGGGGAGAAAGAGGAGGTGGGGAAGAGACCATGTTTGGTGCCATGTTGGAATGTATGGGCAGGGGTCCTGATTCATTGCACCCAAAAGAAAGGAAGATCTCTCCTTGCCCCAGGAAGCAATTCAGACCCTCTCCCAGTTTACAAGGTCTTGCAAAAATTGTAAAACGGCCTTGTTCATACTCCACAATGATCTTGTCTCCAAATCTGGGAGCTCTCACAATCTCCAAAGAGGCCACAGTAGGGGTGCAGAGGGGAGACTCCTGCAACGGAGGCGCAGTGAGGCAGTGCAGCCTAGTGGGAAGAGCTGTCTTGCTATTTGTAGGCTGGGGAGGGGGCTGAGAGGAGGAGGAGGAGGAGGGGAGTTCAAATTGTTATCTGCTCCAGTCCTTTCTATCCGTGTCTGCTGCCTGCTATCGTCATCTGCTCTAATCCCTTCTATCCATATTCCTAGATCTTCAGTGAATTGCATTCTCTTGATTTTTCACAGCTTTTGGTGCAAGAGACAAAAATTAACCCGTATTATTATTACCTTTATGCTGTTGTTGTTAACATCCCATTACTATTAATATTTCACCTTTCTCCCAGAAGAGGGACTTAAGATGTCATACAAATTGAAACAAAGCAACGAATGCCCTCTAGAAAATAAAGGAAAGAGACCTTGAAAGGCTGAATTGAGGAAATCCAAACGTGTGGAGAGGGCAGTAGTTTCCCCATCATCCCCTGAAGGCTGAGCAAGGATGCCAGTTCTCAACATCACATAAACATGGGTCCTCCTTTCTCTGTTCTCCAGAGAGTCAGGAGACATAGAGGTGGCCTCATTTTCCTCTCTTTTCTCCAGGTACCAAAATGGCATTGGAGCCGAGCTCAGGATCCTCTTGGCTTCAGGATGGAGGAAAAGGAACTGCCATGAAGCCTCCAGCTTCCTTTAGTTTGGGTGTAAGAAGATCTCAAGGGAACCAGGTAAGAAAGCGGAAAGTTCTCCTTTTTCTCTCATTGTGACTCATGGTGATACTATTAGTGAGGGAACTGACTACATTTTGGGTGGTCCCACCACAAGGTCTCAGGAGTAGTTTCTTATTGCCTTGTAGGAATCCTGGTAAACAACAAGTTGAACAACAGTGTGATGTGGCAGCTAAAAAGCCAATGCAATTCTAGGCTTCATCAATAGAAGGATAGTGTGTAGATAGAGAGAAGTGCCACTCTATTCTGCTTTGGTTAGGCCTCGCCTGGAAGAGTCCTTGTCCATTTCTGGCCAATACAGTTCAGTAAGGATGTTGACAAGCTGGAGCATATCCTGAGTAGGTTAACCAAAATGGTGGAAGGTCTGGAAACCACCAAACCCATTGCAGAGTGACTTAGGGAGTAGGTGTGTTTAGCCTGGAGGAGAGAAGATTAAGAGGGGACAAGATAGAGTAATATTTAAATACCTAAAGTGATGGCATGTAGAAGGTTATTTTTTTTGCAGTTCCAGAGAATAGAACATGAACCAATGGATTCAAACTGCAAGGAATGAGATTCCACCTGAACATTAGGAAGGAACAGATTGCCTTGGAGTGGCGGACTCTCCTCCTTTGAGGGTTTTTACAGAGGTTGGATGGACATCTTTTTAGGAGGGCTGCAGTTGTGTACTCATGGGGTTGGAATAACAGCAACAACAATAAAAGCTGAGTCTCCCTTATCCAAAATGCTTGAGTCCAGAAGTGTTTGGGATCTGGGGCGTTTTTTGGATTTTGGAATATTATAACCTTGGAGATAGGGCCCAAGTCTAAGCATGAAATTGATTGATGTGTTGTATAACCTTATGCCCATAGCCTGAAAGGTAATTTTATATACAGTATTTTGAATAACTGCATGAAATAGAATTTGTGTATATTGAACCATCAGAAAGCAATGGTGACACTATCTTAATCACCCACATAGGCAATTTTGGAGTATTTCAGAGTATTCAACTTGTAAAAATAAGGATGCTGATGATTGATTATAGGTTGAGTCTCCCTTATTATTATTAGTAGTAGTAGTAGTCGTATTGATGGACCTTATGGGTCCTTCCAACTGTAAGATTTTGTGATTCCATAACCTATTGAAGCAGTGGAGCATGACTGTTTCTGTGTGGAGAGAATCCTATCTGGAAGACATTGTGGTTTTCTCTTTTCCAGGACTGGGTCTCCTTTGAGGAGGTGGCTGTGTATTTCACCAAGGGGGAGTGGGACCTCCTGGATCCAGGCCAGAGGTCTCTCTACAAAGAAGTCATGCTGGAGAATTACAGCAATGTGGCCTTTCCAGGTAAGGATTGGGTCCATGTGCCATGGACGCTGCGCCACCAAATTGCATCACCAAAAGGCAAAATTCCATTTTGAGGGGAGATTTTTGCAGGGTTCATCACCCGGAACAGATAGGAGCATAAGGCTTTAATTTTTGCTACACTGAAGAGGAACACTGTTTTTGAGAACTCACAAACCAATGGAGGAATGATTTGTAGATGGAAATAAATCACAAATTGATTGTGGATTCCAGCATGGGAGGGGGGTTGGGTTAGATGGCCCTTATGGTTCCTTCCAGCCCTGTGAGTGTATGATTCTGTTATGGAAATAACCTTGTATACATTCAGCTCTCCATATTTGTGACGTTGATTTTTGCGGATTTGATTATTCATGGATTTGATTAATATGTTCTCTCTAGGAATCTCTAGGTCCTCCAGCATAACTCTGTGGTCAACCTCCACAAAAGAAATACTGAAGGACCTAGAGATTCCTAGAGAGAACAGTCACCTAGGCATTTGTAGGTCATAGAATCATAGAGTTGGAAGAGACCCCAAGGGCCATCCAGTCCGACCACCTTCTGCCATGCAGGAACTCTCAATCAAAGCATCCCCAAGAGATGTCCATCCAGCCTCTGTTTAAAGACCTCCAAGGAGGGAGACTCCACCACACTCTTCTGTGGTCAGCTTCTGGCAGATGTTGATCATAGAGTTATCCTGAGGGACATGGAGATTCCTAGAGCAGTGTGCTCTCCGGTTAAAAAAAAGTGTTTTTGTGTCTGTGTGTGTTTTTTTTCCACTTTCCTGGGGGTCCTGTGCCCCTAACCCAAGCAAATGTGGAGGATCCATTTTATTTCTCTGCTCTTGGGAGAAAATTTTGGGTAGGGAGGCAAATCAGGGAACGGATGTGGAATGCTTGAATATACGGAGTATTAACTAAACCCTTTCTGTTTCTTTGGTAGACTATCCGAAGCCGGACCTGATTTCTTGGCTGGAACGAGGAGAAGAACCCTTTGACCAGGGCTTTGTACAAAGGGAGAGATCTGCAGGTACCTGTAAACATGTCTGGTGGGGATGGTTCTGCTCAGGGGCAGTGGGGTGGCTCTGAAGACAGTCCAACGCACAAGTGAAGTGTGAATTATTCCAATGGATCAGACATACTTGGTGGGTTCTGGCCCAAGACAGAGTTTTGGGAGAAGGATGACATATAAATACAGGACGAACAGTACTGTGGAACAGACATTCTTGGCCGAGGGGAAAGAGGCCTCACCTGGAATGCTGTGTCCAGTTCTGGGCACCACACTTCAAAAAGGATATTGAGAAGCTGCAGCATATCCAGAGGAGGGCAACAAACTGGTGAAGGGTCTGGAAACCATGCCCTATGAGGAGCCACTTAGGCTGCTGGGTATATTTATCTTGGAGAAGAGAAGGGTCAGAGGTGACATGATAGCCATGTTAAAAGATTTGAAGGGATGAGAATGAAGAAAGAGAAATCTTGTTTTCTGCTGCTCCCAAGACTAGGATATGGAGCAACAGATTCAGACAACAGGAAAAGAGATTCTAACTCAATATTAGGAGGAACTTCCTGACAGTAAGGGCTGTTTGACAGTGGAACACACTCCTTCCTTGGAGGGTAGTGAAGTCCCTTTTTTGGAGATCTTTAACCAGAGGCTGGATGTCCCAATGTCAGGAGTGCTTTGATTATATCTATCTGCATGGCAGTAGGGGTTTCACCTGATGAACCTTTGTATCTCTTCCAACTCTGTGATTTTGTGACATCTCTGCCTAGAGCAGATGATGGGTGTGGAGACTGAACAAAATGGAACAGATATTCTTGGTTGGAGAGACAGAGGAGAATCACTATCGGGACACTACATTCCTATTGAAATACTGTAGAACTCTATTGGCTTTTTTGGCCATTACATCACACTGTTGACTTATGTTTTGCTTGTGCTTTACTAAGACTCTTAGATAGTTCTACATATACAACTTTCAAGCCAGGTATCACACATTTTGAGCCAGTGTAGAGTAGTGGCTTGGGTGTTTGGTTAGGAATCTGGAGTTGTTGTTGCGTGCCTTCAAGTTGTTTACAACTTATGGCAACCCTAAACCTGTCATTGGGTTTTCTTGGCAAGATTTATTGAGAGGAGGTTGGGTTTTTTTGTTTTGTTTTGTTTTGTTTTTTGTTTTTGGCATTGCCTTCCTCTGAGGTTGAGAGCATGTGACATGACCAAGCAGATTGTTGTTTGTCGCTTTCAGGGTTCAGATCTCCGCTCTGCCATGGGAACCTTTTGGGTGACCTTGGGCCAGTCATACTCTCTCAGCTTCAGAGGATGGCAATAAAAGAAAATCCCCTCTGAATAAATCTTGCTGAGGAAACTCCGGTGGTGTTGCTGGAGACCATGCCCTATGAGGAACGACTTAGGGAGCTGGGGATGTTTAGCCTGGAGAAAAGAAGGTTAAGAGGTGATATGATAGCCCTGTTTAAATATTTGAAAGGATGTCATATTGAGGAGGGAGCAAGCTTGTTTTCTGCTGCTCCAGAGAACAGGACCCGGAACAATGGATGCAAGCTACAGGAAAAGAGATTCCACCTGAACATTAGGAGGAACTTCCTGACAGTAAGGGCTGTTCGGCAGTGGAATGCACTTCCTCGGAAGGTGATAGAGTCTCCTTCCTTGGAGGTCTTTAAACAGAGGCTGGATGGCCATCTGTCAGGGATGCTTTGATTTGGATTTCCTGCATGGCAGGGGGTTGGACTGGATGGCCCTAGTGGTCTCTTCCAACTCTAAGATTCTATGATTCTATAAAAAAAGCTTCCAGCTGGACAGAAATCAAGAAGAAAGGACGGGAGGCTGGTTAAGCCTAAAAGAAGTTAGTAAAAAGGAGCTTCTTTGTCAGAGGGTTTGTTAAATAATAGCATACACTTTCATGGGCTGCAGTCCATTATCTCTTTACATAACAATATTAAAACAGATAAGTCGTAAACAGAATAAAATACAGATGCAGGTTGTCCTGGACTTGAACAGCTTCCCTGGAGGTGGAAAGGAAAAAACATTTGGAGGTCATCAGCCTACCGGTGGTGTTTCGGCCCAGAACCTCAACTAGCATTTCTAGCACAAGTTAAATAACTAGAGGACAAAACAGGACTCCCCCAGCATCGCCACCACCCTCTGAGTGTGCCTATTCAAGAAGGACCAGAACTCCCAGGTCCCTCTTGGAGATGGGGCAGAGAAGGGTACCATAGTAATAATAATAGTAGTAGTAGTAGTAGTAGTAGTAATAATATAACCATAACCTTTTAACCATCCATCAAGAAGCCAAGCCCTTCCTCCAGTCCATCTGCCTTGGTCCAGGCCTCGGAGGTGGAAAAGATCTGCTGGACCTGATCCTATTCCCCACCACCACTCCCTTCTCCTTTTTTGATGGAAAAACTGCCTGAAGGAAGAGGCCCCTCCCTCCTCAACTGTCATCTCGGCCTCAGAGGGAGCCATCAGGCAGACCCAGCAACATCAGGGACTGCCTGAAGGAAGAGGCCCCTCCCTCCTCAACTGTCATCTCGGCCTCAGAGGGAGCCATCAGGCAGACCCAGCAACATCAGGGACTGCCTGAAGGAAGAGGCCCCTCCCTCCTCAACTGTCATCTCGGCCTCAGAGGGAGCCATCAGGCAGACCAGCAACATCTTGGACTGCCTGAAGGAAGAGGCCCCTCCCTCCTCAACTGTCATCTCGGCCTCAGAGGGAGCCATCAGGCAGACCCAGCAACATCTTGGACTGCCTGAAGGAAGAGGCCCCTCCCTCCTCAACTGTCATCTCGGCCTCAGAGGGAGCCATCAGGCAGACCAGCAACATCTTGGACTGCCTGAAGGAAGAGGCCCCTCCCTCCTCAACTGTCATCTCGGCCTCAGAGGGAGCCATCAGGCAGACCCAGCAACATCTTGGACTGCCTGAAGGAAGAGGCCCCTCCCTCCTCAACTGTCATCTCGGCCTCAGAGGGAGCCATCAGGCAGACCCAGCAACATCTTGGACTGCCTGAAGGATGAGACTTCTCCCTCCTTTAACTGTATTTTTATTGTATTAACGATTTTACTGTACACCGCTATGATCATCGCGGAATAGCGGTCTATAAATAAAACATATTATTATTATTATTATTATTATTATTATTATTATTATTATTTTGTTATGTTTTTTAGATTGTAAGCCTCAGGGCAGGGAACCGTCTGACAAAAAAAATTATGTACAGCTCTGTGTAAATTTACAGCGCTTTATAAATAAAGGTTAATAATAATAATATAGTTTATTTATACCTCCCGCCTCTCCTACGGATCGAAGTGGGATTACAACATTAAAAGACACTTAGTACAATTTACAATCAGTACAACAATAAAATACTAACACTGAATTTACCAAGAATTCCTATTAGTTCTCTAAAAATTACAATTTGTCCATTAGCCAACAATCAGAGTCAAGGAAGAGCAGTCGTCATAACCTTTTTATATGGAATTCAATGGATAAGCCTGCCAGAAGAGATCCGTTTTGAGTGCCGCCTTAAAGGCCTCTAAGGTAGTCATGAGACGGATCTCTTCTGGTAGGTCATTCCATAATCTTGGGGCTACGGCAGTGAATGCCGTATGTGAAGTTGTCATTAACCTGGTCTTATAATATTCTAGTAAGAACTTCCCAGATGTTCTAAGAGTGCGGGGCGGATTATGTAGGGAGAAGCGCTCCCGCAAGGAACTTGGGCCCAAGCCATGTAGGGCTTTAAAGGTAATAACCAACACCTTGTATTGCAGCCAGTGAAGAGATTTCAGTATTGGTGTTATATGGTCAATTCTAGATGTTCCGGTGACCAATCTTGCTGCTGCATTTTGAACCAATTGAAGCTTCCAAATTTGATACAAGGGTAGCCCCAAGTAGAGCACATTGCAGAAATCTAACCGAGAGATTACCAGTCCAAGTACTACTGCTTCAAGGTCCTTTCAGTCCAGGTAGGGACACAGTTGGCGTATCAACCGAAGCTGATACCAAGCACTCTTGGCCATCGCATCTATTTGGGATGTCAATTGTAAGGACGGTTCCAGGAGTACTCCCAAACTGTAAACCTCGTTCTTTAGGGGAAGTGTCACCCCATCCAGGACTGGGTGCCAAAACTCCATCCCTGGACTTGGGGTACCTATTTCGAGTACACTGGTGCCTCGGGATACGAAATGATCGGGTTACGAAATTTCCGGGATATGAAAAAGTTGGATTGGCAAAAACTGTTTCGGGTTACGAAATATTTTTCGGGTTACGAAATACATTTCGGCGCGAAATTCAAATGCTGCAAAGTGCAGCTATAGGCTAACGGAAAAGTGCTAACGGAAAGCTTAGCTAAGGGGGCTGGGTTAGGGGTTAGCTTTGGTGCGAATTTTGAATTTCGTTAGCAGTAGTGATTGGCTTGAGAAATCAAGCTGATCATCTGGATTGGCTAACGAAATTGGGGGGGGTGGCCTGGCTTCAGAAACAAAAGCCGGCTTCCATTGATCTGCGCCCCTTGTCTGGCCTTGTGGACTGGAGAGGAAGAGTTGCTTCTGAACTCTAACTCTTTGTTCCAGTGGAGGTTTGGACTTTTTCTGGCTTTCTGCCTTTGGACTTGTTCTGGCTTTGTACTGTACGTGTACAGTGCCAGGTGTACACTTCGGATCAAGACCTGCCATCAGGAATTTCTCTACAGGTAGGTGGATGGATTTCTACCTTCTTCTTGTGGGGTGAGACAGTGTGACCATGCTTTTGCTGTGGGGTGGTGGGGTGCTTTGCTCATGTTTTCAAAGTGTGGGGTGTGAGTTTTGCATGTTTGGCCTTGATTTGATGCGGGCCAGAGAGTGTGACCATGGGGTTGCATTTTCAGATTTGGGGGTTTTGGCCTTTGGGTTTGGGTTCTGGGGTGGTTTGGTCATGGCTGTGATGATTTCAAAGTGTGGGCATCGATTTTTGCAAGTTTGGCCTTGATTTGATGTGGGCCAGAGAGTGTGACCATGGGGTTGCATTTTTAGATTTGGGGTTTCTGGCCTTTGAGTTTGGGTTCTGGGGTGGTTTGGTCATGGCTGTGATGATTTGAGAGTGTGGGATGTGAGTTTTGCATGTTTGGCCTTGATTTGATGTGGGCCAGAGAGTGTGACCATGGGGTTGCATTTTCAGATTTGGGGGTTTTGGCCTTTGGGTTTGGGTTCTGGGGTGGTTTGGTCATGGCTGTGATGATTTGAGAGTGTGGGATGTGAGTTTTGCATGTTTGGCCTTGATTTGATGCGGGCCAGAGAGTGTGACTTTGGGGTTGCATTTTCAGATTTGGGGGTTTTGGCCTTTGGGTTTGGGTTCTGGGGTGCTTTGGTCATGGCTGTGATGTTTTCAAAGTGTGGGGTGAGAGTTTTGCATGTTTGGCCTTGATTTGATGTGGGCCACAGAGTGTGACCTTGGGGGTGGGGGTGGTTTCCAATTGTGGCTTTTGCTCAGTGCCTGTGCCTTTTGTCCTTTTTAGGCACTTTTCCCAAGAAAGCCACAGATAAAAGCGGCGGTGACAAAAAGAAGAGGGCTCCCTTGTCCTTGGAGGACAAGAAGGAAATCATCGCCAAGCATGAGAGGGGCGTGCGCTTGGTGGACATTGCCAAGGAGTATGGAAGAAACCCTTCGACAATTGGCACTGTCCTCAAGCAGAAGGAGGCCATCAGAGCCGTTGTGGCTCCTGCGAAAGGCGTGACTACGATTGCCAAGCAGAGGACACCAAAGCACGAGGAGATGGAGCGCCTGCTGCTCCTCTGGATTAAAGAAAAGGAGCGAGCCGGGGACACTGTGACCACCTCGGTCATCTGTGAGAAGGCCACCACCATTTTTGAAGACCTGGCCAGCAAGGAGGCAGGCGAAGGAACTTCTTCCCAGGAGGAGCCAGCCACCCCGGAATTCAAAGCCTCACGTGGCTGGTTTGAAAGGTTCAAAAGGAGGACCGGGATCCACTCTGTCGTCCGTCACGGCGAGGCGTCCAGCGCAGACCACCAGGCCGCCGAAGCATTTGTCATCGAGTTCAAGGCCATGATGGAGGAGGAAGGCTACGTCCCGCAGCAAGTGTTCAATTGCGACGAGACGGGCCTCTTCTGGAAGAAGATGCCTCGCCGCACCTACATCACCCAGGAGGAGAGGAGATTGCCAGGCCACAAGCCTATGAAGGACCGCTTCACACTTGCGTTGTGTGCGAATGCCAGCGGGGACTGTAAGATCAAGCCCCTGTTGGTGTACCACTCGGAAAATCCAAGGGCCTTCAAGACACACAACATTCAAAAGGACAGGTTGCCAGTGATGTGGCATTCCAATGGCCGCGCATGGGTCACACGCCTCCTTTTCGTGGAGTGGATCAACAGTGTCTTCGCCCCGACTGTGAAGCGGTACCTGGAGGAAGAGGATTTGCCCTTGAAGTGCCTCCTCCTCTTGGACAATGCTCCTGCGCACCCGCATGGCCTGGAAAAGGACATCCTTGCTGAGTTCTCCTTCATCAAGGTCCAGTTTCTGCCGCCCAACACGACCTCCCTCTTGCAACCCATGGACCAGCAGGTCATTGCCAACTTCAAAAAGATCTACACCAAGCACCTCTTCAAGCGGTGTTTTGATGTAACGGAGAGCACACAGCTGACCCTGCGAGAGTTCTGGAAGCAGCATTTTGATATCGTCGTGTGCTTGAAGATGGTGGACTTGGCCTGGCAGGAGATCACCAGGCGCAACCTGATTGCTGCGTGGAGGAAGCTGTGGCCTGATGCTTCTTCCTTGGAAGGGTCACAGACCGAGGGTGCTGAGCCAGGTGAAGAAGAGGTGACTGAGATTGTCTCCATCGCAAGGTCCCTGGGACTTGACGTGGACGACGAGGACGTGGAGGAACTCATTGAGGAGCACAGTGAGGACCTCACAACAGAGGACCTGAAGGCCTTGGCAGCCATGCAACACTCGGCCGTGGATGAGGACGTGCTCCATTTTGACAGGGGCCAGGAGGAGGAGGCGGCGGGGGCATTTTTGCCAACGGCAGAAATTAAAGACATTTTGCGGCAATTCCACAATGTGTCTTCTTATGTTGAGAAGCATCACCCTGAGAAGGTGTTAACCAGCCATGCCATTGCCCATTTTGATAATGTCTGCCTTAGCCATTTTAGGAACCTGCTTAAGGCCCGGCAAAAGCAGACATCCTTGGACCAGTTCTTCACAAAAGAGGGAGAACCGTCATCCAAGAAGGGCAAAGGTGGTGATGACCCTTAAAAAAAACACCAAATTTTAAAAAAAAATGTTGTTAAAATGGTTAACTTTGTTAAAATGGTTAACTTTGTTAAATTGGTTGAATTGGTTGAATTGGTTAAATTGGTTGAATTGGTTAAATTGGTTGAATTGGTTAAATTGGTTTAAATTTGGTTTTTTGGCTGCCACCCCCTCCTCCTCCTCCTCCTCCTGCCTCACTCTGAGATGCCAGGACCAGCAAAGATAAGTCAAAAACTTTTTTTCTTTATCCTTTAGAAACTTTAGAATGGACCTGCAAGTCATTCTTAAGCTCTTTAGTGCCTCAGGCAACTTTGCATTACATTGTATTGTAGGGTACTTAGCTTAATAGGCCTCTATTGTACCTTTGTTTTCACTTGCAGGTTCAGTCTGAGGTCATAAAACGCATTAGTTATTTTCAATGGAAAAAGTGTTTCGGGTTACGAAATTTTCGGGTTACGAAAGGAATGGCGGAACGAATTAATTTCGTAACCCGAGGCACCAGTGTACCTCCATTTTCTCTGGATTCAGTCTGAATTTGTTTTCCGTCATCCAGCCCATTACCGATCCAAGACAGGCATCCAGAGGAGAGATGCCATCCCTAATCACCGCAATAGTCGGGGACATAGAGAAATACATTTGGGTGTCATCAGCGTACTGATGACACCACGCCCCATGTCTCCAGATGATCTCTCCCAGCGGCTTCATGTAAATGTTGAAAAGCAAAGGGGACAGAATGGCGCCCTGAGGGACACTAGATGTCAGCTCTCTCTTGGAAGAGCAGCTGTCCCCCAGCATCACCATCTGGAATCTGCCTGAGAGGAAGGAATGGAACCACTGGAGCAGTGCCCCCAAAACCTAACTCCCTCAGGCGTTCCAGAAGGATACCATGATCAATGGTATCGAATGCCGCTGAGATGTCCAAGAGCACCAGCAGGGTCACACTTCCCCTTCGATGCCCAGATGGAGATCATCGACTAAGGCGACCATGGCGGTCCCGCTCTGAAACCAGTTTGAAATGGGTCTAGATCAGGGGTAGGCAACCTTTTTGAGTCGGGGGCCAGGTTGCTGTCCCTCAGACAACTGGGGGGGCCGAAGCCGGGGGGTGGAGCTTCCACCTTGTGGAGGCGGAGCCACATGCCAGGGTGGAGCTTCCACCCTCCAGGGGCGGAGCCACACACTGGGGGTGGAGCTTCCACCAAAGCATTATCATCATCATCATCACCACTACCACTATCATTGTTACAGCAGACGTTTGTTACATCACTTTGGAAAGTCACACTGTCTCACCTTCATAAATAATAAAAATAATGAAATACAATAAAAAGCAATAATAAAAATAATGAAATAAAAAAACAAAAATAAGTGTTATATATTTTTAAAAATTAATGGAAAAAACCCAAGGCAGACCTGAAACGACTCACCTTTCCACCTCCTCCCCCTCTTTCTCATCCTCCTCCTCCTCCTCTTTGTCACTGAGAGGGCATTTTGCAGAAAGAACACCCAGGGCAAGTAGTAATAATAATAATACTAATAAAGTTGCAAGCAAGGAAATTACTAAAATGCAATTGAAAATAAACTGCAGCAAGCAAGCACACAGTTTCAACCCAGAAAAGCCACAAGTTGGTGAGCGGGCATTTTGCAGAAAGAACACCCAGGGCAAGTAGTAGTAGTAGTAGTAGTAATAATAATAATAATAATAAAGTTGTAAGCAAGGAAATTACTAAAATGCAATTGAAAATAAACTGCAGCAAGCATGCAGACTGTGTCAACTTTTTACTTTTTTCAACTTTTTTCTTCTTCAACTGTTTTTACTTCAGCTAACCCCCTCCCCCAATGAACCTTACCAATCTCTCGCTGTGGCTGTGGCTGCAGCTGCCACTCTGGCTCCCTTTCTCCCTGGCTCTGCACTCCTTCTGCCTCTCCTCCTTTCCCTGCTCTTAGGGAGGAGGAGGAGGAGGGCGGAGGGCAAGGTGGAGCCTGCTGCAGGCCCACTGCAGCCCCTGGAGCCCTGTTGGAGTGCTCCAGGGGCTGCACTGGGCCTCCTAGATGGGCGCCGCCATTTTGTCTTTCAAAATGGCGGCCGAAGTCTCGCGTGACCTTTGCCATCCTGAGGTCACGTGAGACTTCGGCCACCATTTTGAAAAACAAAATGGCGGCCGGAGCGGCGCGAAAACGGGGGAAATCGGCAGCAATCGGAGGCAGGACTGCGCAGGGGCTGGCAGGAAGGCCTTGGCGGGCCGGATCCGGCCCGCGGGCCGCAGGTTGCCGACCCCTGGTCTAGATAATCAGCTTTATCCAAGACAGCTTGGAACTGGAAGGCAACTGCCCTCTCGTTCGCCTTGCCCAAAAATGGTAAAAGAGAGACGTGTCTATAATTGTTTCTCACCAGGGAATCCACGGAGAGTTTTTCAAAAGCGGTCTAATGATTGCTCGCTTTAATTGTGATGGAAATCTTCCCTCCCTGAGGGATGCATTGATTATAGATTGTAGTAATGTTTTTGTTGCATCCCCTCCCTGGGCGGTCAACCATGATGGGCAAGGATCAAGAGGGCACGTCATCCTCCTGACACATCCAAGAATCTTGTCCACTTCATCAGTATTTACAAACTCAAAATGATCCAGTCTAACAAGGTCCACAGAGTCACTGGATATCTCTCTTCCCATCTCTGCTATAATGCTGGCATCCAGATCAGCCCTTATCCGAGAGATTTTATCTGCAAAAATGTTATTAAAAGCATCACAGCAGGCTTTACTTGGTTCAAATAATATGTTTAGGGTGGGAGACGGTTGAGTTAGCTCTTTGACCACCCTAAACAGCTCTGCTGGATGAGACTCAGCGGATGCAGTACGTGCAGCATAGAAGGAATTCTTTGCTGCATCTATGGCCACTCCATAAGACTTCTATAGAATCTCATGGAGTGCCGTTGGATAAACACTGATGTTTCTGCCAGCGGCACTCTGGTCGTTGCGCAGTCGGCTTCCTTTTACGAAGATCTTCAGTGTACCATGGTTTTTTTTATTAGGAGCGGGCTGGAAAGGATGCTCAGGAGTGATGCTGTTTATAGCCCTGGTAAAATCATTATTCCAGGTATCAACCAAGGCATCACTAAAGCTTTCTAATGGATTTTCAAAACATAGAATCATAGAGTTGGAAGAGACCCCAAGGGCCATCCAGTCCAACCCCTGCCATGCAGGGACTCACAATCAAAGCATCCCTGACAGATGGCCACTTTAATTGTTTTTTGTGGGGGTTTTGGGCTATGTGGCCATGTTCCAGAAAAGTTTCTTCCTGACGTTTCGCCAGCATCTGTGGCTGGCATCTTCACTTTAATTCACTGACATGAAACACAAAAAATTATTTAAAGCACTAAAAGAAATTGCACTGGAACATCAGCATGCACATATAACCAAAACAGAGTAACAACTGATTTGATTTTTTTAAAAATACTTAATTTGTAAAAGAACTGTGTGGTACAACATCTTTGTTGTGTGTTTTTTTCTAATTTAGCATTCAAATACATTGCAGACCTTTGTATGCAATAAAGTTTAAAATGGGAAAGAATGGGATATTCCTCCTGCCAATTCTACTGTACCTGTGTATGTCTGCCGACAAAAGGCAAGGTGGCCCCTAGAATCCCATAGTGAGTATGCATGAACAGCAAAACAAAAAAAAGCAGATAAGTCTGCCTCACCAGTAACTAGCAACACACTGTCCCCTTCACACTATGGTCTGTTACAGACTGCCAAAATAAAGCTGCTTCGGGTCTCTTTGGAGGTATGCTGTTTAAATGATGAATGCATCCTAAGAATCTGGAAGCTGCATCAAAGCTGCACTCCAGTGCTTAGGAATGGAGTGTGGCTTTGGCGCGACCTCCGGACTCTTAGGACCCATGCATCATTTAAATAGCATACCTCCAAAGAGACCCGAAGCAGCTTTATTTTGGCAGTCTGTAACAGGCCTCAGACTCCATTGGGCCACTGCCACATATGTGTTACTGCCATCCTAGGCAAAAAGGCAAGATCATTTTAAGCAGCTTTCAGGTGGTTGGTTAACCTTGTAAGTTCCTAGTAGATAAATAAACAAAGTTGTTGTTGTTGTGTGCCTTCAAGTTGTTTCCAACTTATGGTGACCCTGCCAAATCTTTCTTGGCAACATTCGTTCAGAGTAGTTTTGCCATTGCCTTCCCCTGAGGGTGAAGAAAATGTGGTTTGTACAACGTCACCCAGTGGGTCTCATGGCCAAGCTGGGAATCAAACCTTAGTCTCCAGAGTTGTAGTCGAACACTCACACCACTATGTTATGCTGGTTCTTAGATATACAGATAGGTTGAGTCCAAAACAGCATAATAGGTTGTTTCAGAAAAACTGTACACCTTCATAACAGAGCATATTCTGTACATGTCTCTTTCCTTATGAAACTAAAAGGAAAATGATCCACAAACGAATTCCAGGTATTGCTAATAAAATAGTATTTTCTGAAGGAAGCAGAAATTTTGTGTACGAAGAACCAGTGTGGCACAGTTGTTTGACTACAACTCTAGAGACCCTGGCTTCGATTCTTTGCTTAGGCATGAAACCCACTGGGTCACCTTGGGCAAATTATATTCTCTCAGAGGAAGGCAATGGCAAACCACCTCTGAATAAATCTTGCCAAGCAAACCCCCTGATAGATTTGCCTTAAGATTGCCATAAATCAGAAATGACTTGAAGGCACATAACAGACACACACACACACTGAGATGAACCTCACCCAAGAAGCAGCTAATTCTGCTTAACTCCCAATAAGATTTTCTGCTTCCTGTGTTCAACTACTAATAAGATTTTCTTTTTGTTTTCTGTCAAGCAGGTAATGAGCAAGACGACAGGGAATATAAGGAGGCTGCTGTGATGTCGTCAGAAACAGCCAAGCATGCAGCAGGAAAAGAGAGTTTTGGAAATGAACAGAGAGAACGAAGGGAACAGGGAAACCAACCCCAGAAAGGAAAGAAGAAATCCTCTGCTGCTCAGGGAGCTGAAACCTGTGAAAGCCAGACCCTCCAGGAAAATCACAGTGAAGTGTGTCCTGCCTGTGGGAAAATCTTCAGATTTAAATCACAGTTCATTATACACTGGAGAATCCACTCAGGGGAGAAGCCGTATCAGTGTAAAACATGTGGCAAGAGTTTCAGTCAGCTTTCGTATCTACATTCACATCAAAAACTCCACACAGGGGAGAAACCATATAAATGCCTGGAATGTGGAAAGGGCTTCATTAAAAGCTCTGCCCTTACAATCCATGAAAGAATCCACACAGGGGAGAAACCGTATCAGTGCATGGAATGTGGAAAGCGCTTCACTGCCAACTCTGCTCTTATGGTACATCAAAGAAAACACACCGGAGAGAAACCGTACCAGTGCACGGTATGTGGAAAAAGCTTCAGTGATAGCGGAGCATGTAGCAATCATCATAAAATCCATACAGGAGAAAAACCATTTAAATGCCTAGTTTGCGGAAAGAGCTTCCGTAGGAATGATGCTCTTAATGCACATCAGAGGAAACACACCGGGGAGAAACCGTATCAGTGTACAGAATGTGGAAAGAGCTTCCGGGATACCAGTGCATTGAAGATCCATCAAAGAACCCACACAGGAGAGAGCCCTTATTTCACCGGGGAAAAACCATATCAGTGCATGGAATGTGGAAAGGGCTTCAATAATGGCAGTGCATTGACTGTTCATCAAAGAATCCACACCGGGGAGAAACCTTATAAATGTTCAGAATGTGGAAAGAGCTTTAGTCGGAGTGAACATCTGAAATCACATAAAAAAACTCACACGGGGGAGAAACCACATAAATGTACGGTATGTGGAAAAGGCTTCGGTGATAGTGGATCATGTATTAAACACCAAAGAACTCACACGGGGGAGAAACCGTATAAATGTATGGAATGTGGGAAGAGCTTTACTAGTAGTGGATCATGTATTAAACATGAAAGAACACACACTGGGGAGAAACCCTATAAGTGCATGGAATGTGGAAGGAGGTTCACTCAGCGTGAAGGTCTCTATTCACATCAAAGAACCCACACAGGAGAGAAACCATTTAAATGCATGGAATGTGGGAAAAGCTTCAGCCAGAGTGGAAATCTGATTTTACACCAGAGAACCCACACAGGAGAGAAACCGTATCAGTGCATGGAATGTGGAAAGAGCTTCAATAATGGCAGCGCGTTGACTGTGCACCAAAGGACCCACACTGGGGAGAAACCTTATAAATGTATGGAATGTGGGAAGAGCTTCAGTGTTAGTGCATCATGTAGTAGGCATCAAAGAACGCACACAGGGGAGAAACCGTACCAATGTATGGAATGTGGAAAGACGTTTATAGATAGTGGCTCATGCATTAAACACAAAAGAACTCACATAGGGGAGAAACTACAAAATGTTGACTGGTTGCCAAAATCAAGCAGCTCTTCTGCTTCAACACCTTCATTGGCTGCCAGTTTGTTCCCAGTGACAATTCAGAGTGCTGGTCATGAGCTCTAAAGCTTTGGTCCAAACTCTCCAACAAATCATTGCCCGTATCTGTTTCTGCTCGGAACCTGCGAATCTTAGGAGAGGCCAGATAAATGGATGGCATGTAGGTCAAGATTTGTTAGAAAAAGAAGCTTGATTCAAATACAATTTGGCATTTGTTCCTTTATGGGGAAAAGTCCCTCTGCTAACTGGGGATATGATATTATACCTTCAAGCAGGGTGTGTTTTTGTTATGAGTTCTGCTGGATTTCATAAACAGAAAAAGATTGAATTTTTTAAAATGGCAGTGATTTTTAAAAATCCCTCCACATTCACTGGGTTTGGGGCACAGGACCCTGTTAATGTGAAAAAGCCACAAATAACAAAAACACTATGTTTTTACCTAAGAGAACACCTTTCTAGGAACCTCTAGGTCCTCCAGTGCAACTCTGGGTCAACGTCCGACAGACATTGACCATAGAATTATGCTGGAGGGGCTACAAATGTCTAGTGAAGTGTTCTCTCTAGGAATCTCTAGGTCCTTCAGTGCGGCTTTTGGCTAAAGTTGGCCATAGAGTTGCACTGGAGGACCTGGATATTCCTAAAGAGAACATATTAATCAAATCCATGAATAATCAAAGCTGCAAATGTGGAGGGATGAGTTTATTTTACTTCTCAAAGTAAAACATGAGCAATAGGACTTGGTTCTATGATTCCAGATTATGTTCATGATGCTGTGTTAACAGTTAGCAGAATGATTTCCATGGCCACGGTTGCAATAGAAAGTCTGGCTGAGCAATAGTTTCAACAGCAAATACTCTGCAAAGAACTCATCCCTACATCTTAGCAGTTATCAGGGAGGGATGTTTGAACATGATTCATGCTGAGTTTGAGGGAGAAAGAGGATTTTAAAAAAAATAAACATGGCTTCTGTATAGGAGCATAAAATACGAGACGCGATTGCTAGCAGTTTCAGAAATGCCCCCACCCCTTTCTAAATGGGCGCAAGAAGGATGTCTAATGAAGGATGATAAAGGCTGCACTGCAAACTTTTACTCTGTTAAAATATACTTTAAAACTGAGAGCTTATCTATTAACATCTCTCTGGCTGAAAACATACAGAACAAATATATCGGTCAAGGACTGATTTTAAAACATATTTTGTTCTTGATGGTACATAACTTTATATTTTGCTGCTTCGCATTCTTTCATGAAACAATGCTACAACTTGATTGCAAAGGGGTACAAGCTGAGAAAATATAGAGGGAAAATAATAAGGGTACAAGAGAGGAGAAAGAATTATGGATAATGAACATATCCAAGAAGTCTTTCTTATATATTACTCTTCTCTATGGCTTCACCTACACTGCAGAATTAATACAGTTTGATACCACTTTACTGCCATGGCCCAGTACTATGGAATTTTGTAGTTTTTTCAGACATTTAGCCTTCTCTGTCAGAGAACTCTGGCGCTGCAACAAACTACAAATCCAAGGATTCCATAGGATAGAGCCATGACAGTTAAAGTGGTCTCAAACTGCATTAACTCTGCAGTGCAGCAGCAGCCAAAATCATAGACTCATACAGTTGGAAGAGCTCTCAAGGGCCATCCAGGCCAACCCCTGCCATCCAGAAATACATCAAAGCCCTCTTGGCAGCTTTTATTTAACAACCTCCAGAGAAGGAGAGTACCACCCATCATGAACTTTGTTTTCCTTTAGTATTCCTGACTACAGGAACACACCCAGTATTTCCCTATCTTTACTGAAATATAAAAGAAAACTTTACTGGAAAAAGCAGAGACTATTTAAGCAAACAAACCCTGCCAACTCTTTCAGTTTTTCAGTAATACATACTGAATGCCCCTCTTGCTGTGAAGGGAGATAGTTGAGGTGTTTAAGAAGACTTCAGCCTGGCCACATACTAGGGTTGTTTGGGGGTGGAGTTTGTTTGCTTGCCCTGCAACCCTCGTACGTGGTGGCGGTGTAATCATGGCGATCTGCTGTCCATATGGGGGCTGCCATGATGACATCACGCACGCGCTGCGTCCAAGCTTATGGTGGCCGGGCTCCAGTGCGGGAAAGAGCTCCGAAACGGAGCTCCTTTTGGCTGTGTGCATCATTCCTGCAGCAACCAAACAGCTGCGGGAACAATGCCAGGGAGAAAGGGGCCAGGGGACTCTTTTCTCCCATGGCTCTGGCTCCTGGGGTGGCCAGGGGCGTGAAGCCCCAAGGACACCCCTTTTCTGCGCCACAGAGAAGTGGCATTTTGCCGCTTCTCCGTGGTCCAGAAAAACTCCAGATTGGGGCCACAGGGCTGCTGGTGAGGCTGCCTTGCCCCCAATCCAGAGTGAAAAGGAGCGGCTACAGGCCACCCCAAAGGGGCGGTGTGTACCACACCTAAAAGTTGTAAAGTACTTGGGGCAGATGGGCTATTGGCAGGTTAAATGCTTCAAGGGAGAGCTCTTATTTCCTCTATAGCAAACTTTGAATTCATATTGAGGATGGAGGGAGCTTGTTTTCTGATGCTCCAGAGAACAGGATCCAGAGCAATGGATGCAAACTACAGGAAAAGAGATTTCAGCTCAACGTTAAAGTAAGAGCTCCCTGACTGTAAGAGCTGTTTGATGGTGGAACTCATTCCCTCAATGGAGAGTGGTGAAGTCTCCTCCTTTGGAGGTTTTTAAAGAGACTGGATGGCCTTCTGTCGGAGGTGCCTTTGATTGTGAGTTCCTGCATGGCAGGGAGTTGGATGTGGCCCTTGTGGTCTCTTCTGAATCTATGATACTATGAACTTTCATGGAGGGAAGGTGCCTAAAACTTGCAAGAGCTTACCATAATCCCATAAGGGGCTCAGAATTTGCCTATGACAATTGTTATTGTTAACTGCCCTTGAATCAACCTCGACTGATGTCAAGACTGTGAATGACATCTCCATCGGGCCTGTGGTCTTCCTTTCTTTCCACTTCCCTTTACCATGTCTAGTCTTTTCTAGTGAGTTGTGTGTGTCTTCTCATGATGTCTTTGAAGTACGACAGCCTCAGTTTCATCAACTTTGCTTCTGGGGAGTGTCCAGGTTTGTTCTGCTGTAGGGCCCATTTGTTTGTCCTCTTGGCTGTCCACAGTGTGCTCACTGGTCTTGTCCAGCACCACATCGCAGGTGGATTTATTTTCCTTCTGTCGGCTTTCTTCACTGTCCAGCGCTTGCATCCATACATGTTAATGGAGAATACAGTGGACTGGATGATTCCAGTTGATTCTAACTTTCATGCCCAGTGGTTTTTCTTTACTTTTTAGGATCTTACAGTAACAGCATGTACATTTTTGTACGGCTTATCCGTGAACTCAGCACTCTCTAAGTGGTTTACAGTCTTTAAGACAGTTGCCCACAACAAACTGGGGGACTCATTTCACTGACCTACAAAAGGATGGAAGGCTGAGTCAACCTGGGAGCCCTCTGGGATCGAACTCACAAGATTGTGGCTGCAGGACTGGCATTTAACCAGGTCTCCCTCTTGCCTAGTTCTTTCATGCCAGCCGTTACTTATAGGCCTACTTTGTTATTAAACAATGGCTACAGTCCTCCCTCCATTTTAGCGGTCTTCTGACTTGTGTCCCTTGCTTATGAGCGAAGGTCAAACGGGGAATGAATGGGGAGTGCGCATGGGGTGGTCACGGGATTATGGCAATCTCTTTCAAGCCAATGAAAATAAGCGAAACTCTGTTTTTGTGAGGGCCTCCAGAATGGATTCCCCACAAAAAAGGAGGGGTGACTATAATGACAAATGGAATTAAATTTACATGGTATTATGATCTTAAAGAGATTTTTTATGACATGATGTATCATTGGTATTTGACCAAAATGTATAAATTGGCCAAAATCTATAAAGAGACTTCTAATGTATGTTGGAAATGGGAGCAACAGGTTGAAACTCTTTATCCTGTGTGAAGGACTTTTGGGGAGGTTAAGAAATTTTGGACTCACTTGCATGCGCTGATCCAGAAGATTCTGGGGGTTTACTGTATTTGTAGGGACTGATCAATGATCAGATGGAGAAAAAATGTGGAAGACTACTGCAGCAAGATGATTGTCTGCACAACGTTGGAAGAATATTACAGTAACATTGATAGACTGGTTGTCAAAGGGAATTAACCTGACAGAAGTGGACAAATGATCTCCTTTGATTCGAGAAAAATCTCTGGTGACGCTCTTGAAAGACTGGGAACCTTTGCTTCTCTCTTTGCAGCATAATGAGAATAATGTGTTAACTGTAAATTTTGACTATTGGTAGATCTAGGCTGCATCCACACTGCAGAAATAATCTAGTTTGACACCACTTTAACATGGCTCAATGCTATGGAATCCTGGGAACTGTAGTTAGTTATGGCATGATAACCAGGGCAATTAAAGTGGTGTCAAACTGGATTATTTCTGTAGTGTGGATGCAGCCATAATTTAGAAGAAGTGTATGACTAGTGTCAGATTTGAAGAAATAAAACCTTATATATTAAATTTTAGAGTCATCAATAGGATAGTTGGAGATACAGTAAATGCATATTTTCTCTTTTTATCTGTTTCTTTGCAGTCTGTTGCTTTTTATCATTTTTCTTTTAAGTGGATGTTTTCCCTGCTTTTAATGTACTCTAAATTTATTAATAAAATATTTATTAAAAATCAGTGGTGCAACTTTAGCAATGAGTAAGAATAAAGTTTATGTTAAGATGAATGTTACTTTTGATGTTTAGATGACTTTGGTCTAATTGTGTGTCTGACAATTTCATTGCACATTTTAAGGAAGTAATCTGGTTAATCTGTAGCAGCTTTATTATTATTATTATTATTATTATTATTATTAAAAGTTTCTAGTAGTACCTTGAAGATTGATTCATATTCTATATTTATTTATATTTATAAAATATAGATCAGTTAGTTTTAAAGGTGTAGACAGGGTCCATTTCTTTCTCCTTTGCAGAATCATAGAGTTGGAAGAGACCACAAGGGCCATTGTTTGTTTGTTTGTTTGTTTGTTTCATTTGTATGCCTCTTTCTCCTGAAAAGGGACCCAGGCCGGCTTGCAAGATAAGAACACTTTAAAAACATTTTTTTAAAAAAAGCAATTAAAATAACCTAGTTAAAACAGTATTAAAATTAAGATAAAAACATACAGAAGTTTGAAAAAGCATCACCTAAAACAAACACCTCATATAAAAGCCAGCCTGGCATGATTACAGGGCCTCAAATGTTTAACTCTTAAAACTAAAGATCTTTGCGTTAATTAAAATTTGGGTGTCTGATTTAGAAACATGGAGGAACACTCAGGAGACTCTTTGGAGACTTGGCTCCATGTCTTTGTATCCTTTTGCTTCTGCAGGGACACTCCTGGTTCATCCTTTGCTGTCCCACTTTTTCCAGCTGCTTTTAAAAATGTCCCAGGTTCTCGTTCTCTCTCTCTCTCTCTCTCTTCATGCTTTGTCTTCAGCTGGCTTCCATTGCTGCAAACTAAGTTCAAAACTTTGCTTGCACTCCTTTATTTCAGTGGAGGGGAAGGAGTCTTGCTCTTCTCAGGAGGCTTAGAGAAAACCAAACTGCTGCAGACCCTCCTAACTTGTGTGTTCTTCCTTAGGCACAATTTTGGCCATCTTGACTACATCCGTTACTACATTTAAAAACAGGGATGGGGACCTATGGCCCTCCAGGTCCTGAGGAACTACCATCCCCATCCTGCCTCACCAACAGCCAAGCAGAAGGAGGTTTTAGCCAGGCTCATGATGAAGTAGCCAATTGCTTATAGGCATAAAATGCACTTTTAAAACGACTGTCAATGATTGCCATTCGGGGTCAGACTAGACTATGCTGGCAAACTATACGTCCCACTCCCAAGTATGCTTAGCATTTTAAACAGAGCAGGCAGTCCTTTGTGGCAGCAAACTACATGTCCCCCTCCCAAGCCTTCTTAGCAATTCCCCCCCTTCCTCCTTCTCCTTGCCCCCTGCAACCTCCCCCCAAAAAAAACCCCTCACCCCCTCTTTTCCCCCAGGTAGATTTGTGGGTCTGCTCTCTTGCAAAATCTTTTTCTTGTCTTTTGCATGGGGGCAAAGCCTTGAGAAGCCCTGGATCCCTGAGAAGAAGAGGGAAGGGGGCTTAGAGAGAGGGAGGTAAATAGATAGTTAGATAGAAAGGGGGTTAAATAAGGGGGTTAGAGAAAGGGGGGCTAGAGGGGGTAGCTAGATGGGAGTTAGAGGGGGTTAGGGTTAGATAAAGGGGGATTAGAGAGAGGGATTAGAGGGGGCTTAGATAGAAGAGACTTAAATAAGGGAGTTAGATAGAGGGGGGTTAGATAGAGGGGCTTAAGTAAGGGGGTTAGAAAGGGGGAGTAGATAGGGGTTGGAGGGGGGCTTAGATGGAGAGAGGGGGGGTCGATAGAAGGAGGTTAGAGAGGCTTAGCTAAAGAGGGGTAATAGGGGGAGGGGGAGTCAGAGGGAGGGTCAGAGAGGGGAGGGGTGTGTTTTTGGGGGGCCGGGGAGGGGGGCCCACATGAGACTTTAGAGAAGCAATAATCATCATAAGTTCCCATTTTGCACTAGGTCTTAACGTTCACCCTGAGAAGACTTCCTGTTCCATAAACGTTTCCTGTCTTCTTATGACATTCCCTGTAAACAACTCGAAGTGCTCAACGTTGTGAATCTAAACGCAAAGGGAGGGAGGATAGAAGTGCTTTTTGAGCCTGTCGGACTGCATAAAAGATGATCAGAAAGCTTTGTTGGAGGTTTGGGCCGACTGGCATGACTTTTGCAATAAAAGAAACTCCTTTTCCTACTCTGAAAGATCTCCAGTCCCATTGATTTCTGCTACAATGAGGGCTTTGCTGGAGCTCCTTCCCTTTTGGTGATGCTACATGTAGCCTCCCTTCTGGGGATGCTCTAGTGTAGAGGGTAGATTTAAACTGGAATTTAACTTATGCTGAAGATTGTAGTACTGTACTAAGATGTGTTGGGAGCAAAAGGTTGCTAGGATGATGAATGGGGGCCCTGTGGTGTCCTTTGTTTGGAAGGTAATGTTATCAAGTCTGGAATTTTATAAAAATACCCCCAAAATCCCTATCCCAAAATGCATCTGTGGAGGTAATCAGGTGGCCCCTTTTCCCTGGCATCACTTATCATAGAGGCCTCCAAGCAAGCTCTGCATCTATAGGGTGAAGTATGTCTCTTGATGACCCTAAGGGAAAGGCATTATGGGAGCTGCCCCTGGCTGCCATGACCTGAAAGCGGAGAGACCACGTAGGCAGCAGCCTTACTTAGAAGTTGCAAACAGGAAAGATTCCTTCACACCTAGGAGACAGATTTATGACAGAGATGTTTCACAGACACAAGCCATTCCGTTTTCCCATGGCAAAGAATGCCTATAGATCAAGTGATGTGTAAATTTGGTTAATTTGATGTAGGACAAGAGCCTCCACTGACTACGTGACTAGGAACCTATAAAAAGTCCAGTTTTTCCTTTGTTCGAAGTTCCATGTTGGTGGCAGGCAGGCACTCTGTCAGTCTGCTTCTCCTGGTTCCACGCACCCCTTTCCCCATTTTCCTTCAGTGTTGCTGCAGCTACCTTGATTCCGAGGGAAACCATTGCAGGCAAGTATTTCCATTAGAAGGCCTTGTGTTCTCTCTCCATTTTTCCTCCCTTTCCTTCTATTAGCCTTGAGTGATTGCATGAGTGAATGTATGTGTGTGAGTGTGTCCCTCTGTGCATCAATAAACTAGATTAAAATTCAAAGACTTTGCCTTTGCGTCAGTTCCTGGAAGTTCTGGTCCCTTCGTAAACACTGCTGGGATTCGATCCAAAAAGGGTACTTGTAAGGAGCCCTATATTGGTATGTTGAGCTAATTAATATTCCCCAAAATTTGAGCAGATATCCTTACAGTAAAAAATTTGGAAATGTCCCTAATTCAAGATGCTAACCCAAATAAAAGGAGACAGTGAAACGAAATATATACATCACGATTTGATTGATGGATACACCACGAGGGACAGTGATGTATGTTAGGTGTAGGGTGTGGAAATCATGGTTTCTAATACATTTCTTCAGCTAACTTATCTAAGCAATAGAAAAGTCCTACATGTCCTACCTAAATGTCCTATTTTCCCTCTTCACAATGAATGTGATCTTTAATTCTAATGTAACCAATGAAAATGTGATTTGTAGTTTCTTTGTTCAAAATACTATTAAAAGCTTGGCTCACTTTGGAATGGGGTTCCCAGTCATTTGGAAGTATTTGCTACTGGGAACGGCTGTAGCAAAAATAAACTATGTTTCCTTGTCAAACAGGCTCCTGAGTCTCACTGTCTCTGGCTTTAAAGTAAATTCTAAAAGAATGCTATTACAATGCTACATGCAGTGTCCCTTATAGTGATGCTACATGCATTATTATTATTATTATTATTATTATTATTATTATTATGCTTTATTTATATAGCGCTGTAGATTTACACAGTGTCCTTTATGGTGATGCTACATGATGCTACAGAGAGTTAGAATTTTAGAGTTGGAAGGCCATCCAATCCAACCCCCTGCCGTGCAGGAACTCACAATCAAAGCACCCTTAACAAATGGCCATCCAGCTTCTGTTTAAAGGCCTCCAAGGAAGGAAACTCCACCATCCTCCATTGATGACAGTGGTCACTGCCACTGTTGAACAGCCCTTACTGTCAGGAAGTTCCTCCTAATGTTGAGGTGGAATCTCTTTTCCTGGAGCTTGCATCCTTTGCATGATGTTCCTTCAAATATTTAAACAGGGCTATCATATCACCTCTTAACCTCTTCTCCAGACTACACATACCAAGGTTCCTTACTCCTCGTAAGGCTTAGTGGTTTCCAGACCTTTTACCATTTTGGTCACCCTCCTCTGGACACATATCCACATCCCTCTTGAATGTGGTGCTCAGTTCTGACCAAAGCAGAATAGAATGGTACTGTTACTTCCCTCAGTCTAGACACTGGGTTCCCATTGATTCATCATGGTATCATATTGTGAGGGGTTTTTTGTAGCTGTTGCATCACACTGTTGACTCATGTTTAGATGGTGGAATACTAAGACCCCTAGTTTCCCCTGGCAAGCCTTTCTTTTTCTTTTCTTTTCTTCCTGAGCATTGTACCTGATCTTTTTCTTAGCTGAAATTCATTTTGTTAGTTCTGGCCCAGCTCTCTAATCTGCTAAAGTAATTTTGAATTCTGAATCCTGGGATATTACCTATCCCTCTTAATTTGTTTGGTATTAGCATTAGGAGGAACTTCCTGACAGTAAGGGCTGTTTGACAGTGGAAGACACTCCCTCAATGGAGAATGGTAGCGTCTCCTTCTTTGGAGGTCTTTAAACAGAGGCTGGATGGCAATCTGTTGGGGATGCTTTGATTGAGAGTTCCTGCATGGCAGAATGGAGTTGGACTGGATGGCCCTTCTTTGTTTATTTGTTTGTTTGTTTCATTTGGATGCTGCCTTTCTCCCAGTAGAGACCCAAGGCCCCAGATAAAACCATGAAAACATTTCAATAAAATTCAAAGTAATTAAAATAATCGATGAACAATAAAATCACATAAAAATACACAAAAGTTAAAAACATAACTTAAATCCACCTGCTCCATAAAAACTACCTTGATATGAATTATTTATCAAATGTCTACTTAAATGAAAACATCTTGGCTTGCCAAAAAAAAAGCAAGCAGGGAAAGGGCCAGCACAGTATTCCAGGTGGGGCCTGACCAAAGCAGAGTAGAATGGCACTATTACTTCTCTTAATCTAGACACTATACTTCTATTGATGCAGCCTAAAATCGCATTGGCCTTTTCAGCTGCCACATTGCACTGTTGACTCATGTTCAACTTGCGGTGTCCAAGTACACCATAAGTTGAACATGAGTCAACAGTGTGATGTGGAAGCTAACAAGGCCAATGTGATTTTAGGCTGCATCAATAGAAGTATAATGTCCAGATCAAGGGAAGTAATAGTGCCATTATATTCTGCTTTGGTCAGGCCCCACCTGGAATATTGTGTCGAGTTCTAGGCCCCACAATTTAAAAAGGACATTGAGAAACTGGAGCGTGTCCAAAGGAGGGCGACTAAAATGGTGAAAGGTCTGGAAACCATGTCCTATGAGGAATGACTTGGGGAGCTAGGGATGTTTAGCCTGGAGAAAAGAAGGTTAAGAGGTGATATGACAGCCCTGTTTAAATATTTAAAGGGATGTCATGCATGGAACAATGGATACAAACTACAGGAAATGAGATTCCACCTCAATATCAGGAGGCACTTCCTGACAGTAAGGGCTGTTGGACAGTGGAACAAACTTCCTCGGAGTGTAGTGGAGTCTCCTTCCTTGGAGGTCTTCAAACAGAGGCTGGATGGAGAAGGGACTTGCGTTCCAGGGGAAGGCGTGATAGATGCATCATATCTATCTCGCCTTCCTGTCCCCCTCCTGTCCCCCTCCCAACCTGAAGGACCTGAGGGTCTCTCCAACCGTGCCACAAACCCTGTCGCTGCTCCTGTGCAATGCCAGGTCTCTTAACAACAAGACCCACATCCTCCAGGATCTGTTGGAGGACTCTAAGTGTGACCTGGCTTGCATTACCGAGACCTGGCTGGGGCCTGAAGGGGACGCTGTGTGGGCTCAGGCCCTGCCTGCTGGGTACTCGGTGAAGGACCAGCGCAGGTTAGGTGGGCGGGGGGGGGGGAGTGGCCTTGGTACATAGGAACACCGTGCCCCTCTCCAGGAACCACATCCGACAGACCTCCTATATCGAGTGTATTTACCTGACCCTAAAAGCTAGGGACAGTCTAGGGATTCTGTTAGTGTATCGGCCACCCCCTTAACGAGCTGACACAGCTGGTCGCTGAGCTGATGCTGGAGACACCCAGGCTTCTTGTTCTGGGTGACTTCAACATCTCCCTCACGGCCAGCCATGTTCCATCTGGTGCGGCTCGGGAATTCATGGAGACCATGGCGGCCATGGGCCTGTCCCAGCTGATACAGGGTCCTACGCACTGTGCGGGTAATACTCTCGATTTGGTCTTCTGTTCGGAGGCGGAGAATCCGTGGGTGGAAATAGTTAATGTTTCCCCCCTGTCATGGACGGATCATTTCCTGGTAGAGGTGAAACTCAAGGCCTCTACCCAGATCCCCCCCCGGGGGTGGCGGACCTGTTAGGATGGTCCACCCTCGAAGGCTGATGGAACCTGAGAGGTTCCAAGAAGCCTTAGAGGGGCTCACGGTTGGAAATGACTGCGACTCTGTTGATGCCCTCACCGGTATTTGGAATACCGGACTTTCTAGGGCTATACACAGGATCGCTCCCAAGCGCCCTCTCAGGCCCGCTTCCAAACGTAAGCCCTGGTACACGGAAGATCTCCGGGCAAGGAAGCGAGCTCTGCGACGGCTAGAGTACCGTTGGCGGAAACACCTTCGCTTAGACGATAAGACTCTCCTAGACCAACTGTTAAAGGACTACGGAGAGGCAATACGAGCAACAAAGAATTTGTTCTATGGTGCTCGTATTGCGTCCGCTGAGTCGCGTCCGGCAGAGTTGTTCAGGGTGGTTAGGGAGCTAACTCAGCTCCCTCCCGCCCTGAACCAGATCCTTGAACCTTCTAAGGCCTGCTGTGACTTGTTTAACGACTTTTTTGCGGATAAAACTTCTCGTATAAGCGAAAGTCTGAACGCCGACATTAGTGCAGAACCTAGGGTAGAAGTGTCCAGAGCCTCCGTGGACAATGTTAAACTGGATCACTTTGAGTCGGTGAGTACCGAGGATGTGGACAAGATCCTCGGAAGTGTTCGGAAAACAACCTGCTCTCTTGATCCCTGTCCCTCGTGGTTAGCGGCCCAGGGGGGACCCGCGGTAACATCATTGTTACGCCGGATAATTAATTCATCTTTGAGGGATGGGCTATTTCCATCGGATCTTAAATTGGCCATTGTAAAACCGATCCTAAAAAAGCCCTCCCTCGACCCCCTGGTACATAATAATTACCGGCCTGTCTCGCTGCTACCATTTTTGGGAAAGGTGATCGAGAGGGCGGTTGCTGTCCAGCTTCAGGCGGTCTTGGAGGAAACGGATTATCTGGACCCATTTCAAACTGGCTTCCGGGCGGGTTACGGGGTTGAGACGGCCATGGTCGCCTTGGTCGATGATCTCCGTCTGAGCATCGACGGGGGAAGCGTGTCCCTGCTGGTGCTCTTGGACATCTCAGCGGCTTTCGATACCATAGACCATGGTATCCTTCTGGGGTGCCTGGCAGAGGTGGGAATCGGGGGCACTGCGCTCCAGTGGTTCCGCTCCTACCTCTCCGGGAGATCCCAGATGGTGCAGCTGGGAGACGTGTGTTCCGACGAGAGGCCCCTTAAAACCGGGGTCCCTCAAGGGGCCATTCTGTCTCCCATGCTATTTAACATTTACATGAAACCGCTGGGAGAGATCATCCGGAGACATGGGGCGCGGGGTTATCAGTATGCTGATGACACCCAAATTATTTTCTCTATGTCTCCGACTGATGCAGTGACTGAGGATGGCGTCTCTCCTCTCGTGGCCTGTCTGGAATCAGTAATGGGCTGGATGAGGGAAAACCGACTCAAGCTGAATCCAGAGAAAACGGAGGTACTAGTGATAGGTTCTCCTGGTCCAGGAATGGCGGTGGTTCCACCTGTCCTGAACGGGGTCACGCTCCCTGTGAAGGACTCCGTCCGCAGTCTGGGGGTGCTTCTTGACTCGTCGCTTCACCTGACTGCTCAGGTGAATGCGACGGTCAAGAACACCTGTCATCAGCTTCGGCTGATTCGCCAGCTGCGCTCATACCTGGCCCAGAGGGACCTAGAAACTGTTGTACATGCTCTGGTAACTTCGAGACTGGATTTCTGCAACGTACTCTACATGGGGCAACCCTTATACCAAACTCGGAAGCTGCAAATGGTGCAGAACATGGCAGCCCGGCTGGTCACTGGCGCTCCCAGGACCAGCCATATAACACCGGTTTTAAAAGATCTCCATTGGCTGCCCATTCGCTTCCGAGCTCAATATAAGGTGTTGGTAATTACCTATAAAGCCCTAAATGGCTTGGGCCCAGGATACCTAAAGGACCGCCTCTCCCCGTACATTCCGCCTCGCACCCTCAGAACGTCTGGGCAGCAGCTACTGAAGGTGCCTGGGGCTAGGTTAGTCTCCACTACTCGGAAGACGTTTTCCATAGCTGCCCCAGCCCTTTGGAATGCGCTGCCCACAGAGCTCCGCTCGTCTACTACCCTGGCCCAATTTAGGAAGGATCTCAAAACCTTCCTATTCCAACAGGCATTCCCCGAATAAATATCCTGTGGGCCTCCCTCCTCTTCCGTGGCCAAGAGGTTGGGCTATGGGACTTTTTTGCTTGTTGGCTGATTTTAATTATGTATTTGTGTATTTTTATGGAATGTATTTTAATTTGTTGTAAGCCGCCCTGATCGTAGGAAGGGCGGCATATAAATAAAATTTTTTTTATTATTATTATTTATCTGTCAGGGATGCTTTGATTGTTAATTCCTACATGGCAGGAGGTTGGACTGGATGGCCCTTGTGGTCTCTTCCAACTCTATGAGTCTATGATTCTATGGAGGGCCATTCCAGAGGATGGGAGCACTACCCTCTGGAATAATCTGCAAATCATCTCTTAATCGCCTGCAAATTTGATAAGTATGGTCCCAATTCTGTCATCCAAGTCCTTGATAAAGATGTTGAATAGCACTGGGCCCAGGACAGAGCCCTGTGGGACCCCACTGGTCACTTCTCTCCAGGATGAAAAGGAGCCATTGCTGAGCACCCTTTGGCTTCGGTCAGTCAACCAATTACAAATCCATGTAACAGTTGCCTTGTCTAGCCACATTTTACAAGCTTGTTTGCAAGAATATCATGGGGAACCTTACTGAAAATCAAGATATATCCATAGCATTCTGCTCAAGCTTGTAACTCTAGCAAAAATCAAAACAAAAACCCAGCCCAAAGATTAATCTGAGGTGATTTATTTTTCAGAAACCCATTCCTTTGTAAGTGTTTACAGACTGTTTCACGATCTGCTCTAGAATCTTTCCTGGTATTGATATCAAGCTGGCTGGGTGACAGTTGAGCACGTTTCTCCTTTGGGGAAAAGACCAAGGCAAAGAAGGTGTTGAGTAGTTCTCCTTTTTCTCTGTACCCTGTTACTAGCCTTTCTCCTTCTACACTCAGAGGCACTACCATTTACTTCTTCTTCTTCTTGCTACTAACATAACTAAAAAGCCCTTATTGTTGTTTTTAACAGGGAGGGAATGAGTTTCAAAGTATGGGATCAGCCATCAAGAAGGCCCTCTCCTGTCTCACAGACATGAAACGGCAGCACCTAAGCAGAGCAGTGGAGGGCAGGGGCTCTTGGAGGCTCTTATCTACAGGGTTGCCCTGAGTCCGGTCCGACTCCACAGCACTTAACAACAAGGAACTTCGGAAGTTTGTAGCCTTAGGATGTCACCTGGTGGGGTTGCACCCCCTGCACCCTCCTTGTGAGGCCCCTATTCACAGGCATGTTTGCCAGAACTGAACACGAAAGAGGGTCTCCTTGGTGGCTGATCCCAGACTTTCATGGGTTAGAAAATTTGAAAATGATTTCTTATATTAAATTACTATCTCTCATAGAAGTTTTTAGTGGAGACTGGCAGGAAATGCTTTAGTCTAACCCAGAGGAAACAAGCAACAGCCTGCTTTTCTTGTGAGAAACAGCTGAATGAGATCTGTGCCTGTGTCTGGAGTGTATCGATTAGATCAGATTTCTGCAACAGGAACTGTTGTCTACTTGACTGACAGCATGACCTGCCTTCTGTTTTTCCATACATTCTTTAGTGACTTGTGTAATGTTTGTAAGCAGACATCTGTTGGATTCCAAAGGAGTGACCAGCACTATAGCCAGATCCCTTTTGATCTTGGAGGCAAAGCAGGGTCAGCCTTGGTCAATACTCGGATGGGAGATGGCCAAAAAATACCAGGAGCTGTTGGCTCCGGTTCAGAGGAAGGAACTGGCAGAAGCACCTCCGAGGATTCCTTGCTTAAGAAAATCTTATGGGATTCATGGGGAAGCCATAAGCCGGCAGGTGGCTCGAAGGCACATATACATACATGTGTTTATTTTAAAATATTTTATCTACTGTCTATTAATTATGCCGGGGGCCTTGGGGGCCAGTTGTAGCAAGCTAGTGCTTCCCTAGCTGAGCTGGAGGTTTGCACCTGGCCCTTTTAGCTTCTTGCCCACAGCTGGGCCCAGCAAGCACCTTCTTCTCCAGAAAAATGACCCACAAAAACTGGAGAAAAGTCAGGGGCTGAGGTCTGGCCACCCTCTCCAGCCCCCTCCCCTTCCTCCTGCCCCCCCCCCCAAGCAGCAGCACAGCTCTTCCCATTAGGCAACACTGTGCCACCCTCCCCTCCCATGGTGACCCCACAAAAAAGATCCTAGGAGTAGAAAAAAAACAAGGTGGTTTCTGAGCTGTGGGTCTTTTTTTTTTTTTTTTCCTTTTTTGCAGCCCTTGGGAGTTTATCACACGAATGAGATGAGATCAGGGATTTATCCCGTGAATATCCTGGGGAAACGTGCGAAAGGATTTCACATAACGTCGCACAAAACCATTAAAGTGATCACAAAGAAGCACTGATGCGCATCTTTCTACTTTCTGGATTTCAGCAACAATGAATTTCTGATATCACTTTATTTGCGCAATTGTGTGTGATAATCATTCGTGCAATTACTTCCCATTTCCACCTCATCTCTATAGGATGCTTTAAATGCACTTTAATCTCTCTTTAGTGCTGAAATCAGCCCCCATGTGATAAACCCCTTGGAGGAGGGAGCTTCCTTTTTCATACATGGCTCAGGAGGACTCACCCTCTTCCCACCTTGCCACCAAAGAGAGGCTCTTCCTGCTCCTCCCTCTTTTGTCTTACCTTCCAAAAAACACATGTGGGGTGTCTCTCTGTTTCATCCCCATTCCCAGTTCCCACAAAAACAAATAAACAAGGCAAGACATGTACCCAGGACTGATCTATTACAGAAGAAATTGAAGAGAGAAAATGACAGAACCTCACTAGTGGTCACATACAGCTCCCAACTGGGACCTCTCAGGCACATCATCAATTTACTACAACTTATTCTGGACAATAATGCCACTCCTTTATGTGCCTACAGACAGCCTCCAAAGCTCAAATGGCTACTCACCTACAAGATGACATACAGTACAGATGGCGACACAGGTATTGAGCCTTGCCACAAACTAAGACGCCAACTCTGCCCAAACATTTATCCAGGACATGTCATCACAAGACCTAATGGCATCACCCACAATATTAGGGGAGCCTTCACGTACTCATTCGCCAATGTGATCTATGCCATAGAGCAGAAGCACACAGACTACAGTGACAAACTGTGCACAACCCTGTCCAGGAAACTACTTACACAAAGGACTTGTAATTTGTATCGACATCCTCACATACCGATTTTATATGTGTGTGTGTGTGTGTGTGTGTGTGTGTGTGTGTGTGTGTACCTGGCTTCCACTCCACCAAGTGCACCAGAGGAAGTAGACTGAAGTCTACAAAAGCTCATGCTGTCAATTTCTTTCTTTCAGTGAGTCTCAAAGGTGCTACAAGATCTCTCTATGTACTGATTCTACAGACTAGCACGGCTATGTAGAATCATAGAGTTGGAAGAGACCACAAGGGCCATCCAGTCCAACCCCCTTCTGCCATGCAGGAAATCCAATATTAATAATAATAATATTTTTTATTTGTATACCGCTTTCCCTTCAGATCAAAGCGGTTCACAAATCAAAGCATCCCCGACAGATGGCCATCCAGCCTCTGTTTAAAAACCTCCAAGGAAGGAGACTCCACTACACTCCGAGGGAGTTTGTTCCACTGTCAGACAGCCCTTACTGTCAGGAAGTTCCTCCTAATGTTCAGGTGGAATCTCTTTTCCTGTAGCTTGCATTCATTGCTCCGGGTCCTAGTCTCTGGGACAGCAGAAAACAAGCTTGCTCCCTCCTCAATATGACATCCCTTCAAATATTTAAACAGGGCTATCATATCACCTCTTAACCTTCTTTTCTTCAGGCTAAACATCCCCAGCTCCCTGAGTCGTTCCTCATAGGGCATGGTTTTCAGACCCTTCACCATTTTAGTTGCTCTCCTTTGGACACGCTCCAGTTTCTCCACATCCTTTTTAAATTGTGGTGCCCAGAACTGGACACAATAATGTCTTTGAGTTCTACCATTGCCCTTGGGTTTTACCTCTTTCCCTCCAGCCTGCTCCAGCCACTTAGCCTCTCTCCCTCCTCCTCCTCCAAAGAGGCTCCAGAGCAACTCCTCCTCCTCCACATCTCCCTTCCAAAAATGGGATAAGCTGCTCTATCTGAACTTTCAAGTCCTGCCTCTCTAAAGGTGGAGCCCAGGGCCAGCAGCATGGTCAGGGCTCTAAAGCACCCTCTAAGGCACCCTTCCACCTCTGGAGCCTGCACTCAGGCAGATCCTTTGTTTCCATTATTGCAATGTTAAAACAGATAGCTATTAAAATAATAAAATACATTTTGCGAATATAAAACTGTGTGCACATCCCCTGCACCTAGGCTTGCCATATCCCACCTGTGGGCGGGACTTTCCCGGTTTTGGGCGGGTCCACACGGTCCCGCCCCGGGTTGGCCCCGCCCCCGGGATTTCCCCCGCCCCCGGGCTTTGTTGCAAAGTGTGCAACAGCGGTGGCGGGGGAAAGAGAGAGAGGCCTCTGTAGGCCTCTCTCCTTTGGCGGGGGGCTTCCCTCCCCTCTTTGGCTCCGCTGGAGCCGAGGGAGGGAAAGAAGCCTCGCCTGCCGAGGCCAGACTTCTTTCCCCGCCTGAGCTCCGCCGGCAAAAACGGAGCCCAGGCGGGGAAAAGAAAGCCTCCCTGAGGGGAGGATTCCTTCTCCGCCTGGGCTCCATCCTTGGTGAGAACGGAGCCCAAGCGGAGAAGGAATCCTTCCCTCAGAGAGGATTCTTTTCCCCCTGGGCTCCGTTGGCAAAAACGGAGCCCAGGGGGAAAAGAAAGCCTCCCTGGGGGCTGATTCCCTCTCCGCCTGGGCTGCCTCCAACGGAGCCCAGGAGGAGAAGGAATCCTCCCTTCAGCGAGGCTCTTTTTCAAATGTAGGACCCCCCCCCCAAAAAAAAGGTCCTACATTTGAAAATTTTGTCCTACATTTGTCCCGGTTTGGAGGTCCGGACTAATGGCAACCCTACCTGCACCCAGGTAGTGATGCCACCGGGCAGGACCCAAAATGGGAAACTGCCTCTGCCCAGGCTGCACTAAGGCAGCTCCTTTGGCCACAGGGGTGTCACCCCCATTTCAGGGTGCACTTAGTGTGGTGCGCACCCCACACACCCAGGTACTAAAACTGAAAAAGAAGAACAGCTCTTACCCTCAGGAAGTATTTCCCTACCCAGTGTTCAGGGAAAATCAGGGAAATGATAATAAAGACCCAGCCTTAGAGCGGGTGTGCAAGTTAATGCCTTAGCCATTAATTCTATTGTTACCTTTGTTTCAATAAAGAGAAAGAGTTGCAAGGCCCATAATCGAGCGGCACAGCTGGGAATCTTTCAGAATAACTGGACTGTCTCTGCCTCTGTCTTACTAGCAAACAAGCTTGCTCCATCCTCAGTAGAACCTCACTCCAAATATTTAAACAGGACTATCATATCATACAAAGGTAATCTTCTCTTCACCAGGCTAAACATGACCAGCTCCCAGATGGCCCTTTGGGGGCGGGATGGTCTGTTTCAAATCTAGGATCCTATGCATTCTGCATGGCAGAATGAGGTTTCAACTGGATGGCCCTTGGGAGTCCCTTCCAACTCTAGGATCCTATGCATTCTGCATGGCAAAAGGGGGCTGGACTGGATGACCTTTGAGAACTCCTCTAGGATTCTGTGTGCATTCCTGCATGATAGAAGTAAAGCAGTAAATTGCTTATAGCTAAAAATAGAATTTTAAAATGACTGTCTATGGTTGTTATTCAGGGTCAGACTAGATAGTTACATGAGACCTCAGATCAACAATATTAAGAACGAATTTCTTCCTCATCTGCTTTCCTAGGTTCTGCATATGGAGCAATGTGCCCTAATACTTCCTGTTCTCAAAATATCTGCTTTGTACCAAAACATTTCCTGTAAGGTAAACAGTTTGCTGAAAGCATAGCATGTTATTTATATAAAATGAACATTAGGAAGTTAACTGAAGGGAGGGAGGGGGAATATGGTTTCCTATAGTGGTGTGAATTTCTATAAAAGCTTAGCTGAATTTGTGTTCGGGGCTGTTGGCACCTTTTGCTGCCTGAGTCCCAGCTAATACTGTGCAAATAAAATCTATTTGTTTTCTTTACTCCGTGGGTATCTATGTTTTTCTGCTACAGAAGGGTGATGGACTGCATGACCTCTCAATGTCCCTTCCAACTCTGGTTCTATGATTCTATGTTGGGTCTTTCTTGCATGGCAGAAGCGGGTTGGACTGGATGGCCCTTGGGAGCCTTTTCCAAATCTAGGATTCTACGTCTATTCCTGCATGGAAAACAGGGTTGGACTGGGGGTCCTTCAGGGGTCCCTTCCAAAATCTAGGATTCCCTGTATCTTCCTGCAAGATAATTCGTCCTGCAATTGTAGAGCCCTCTCTCCATGCCATCTTTCATCCTCCGGCCTGGAAGGGAGGGAAAAGGCAGGCCCAACTCCCTCAGGGCTAGCCAGGGCAAGAAGCAGGGCCCTGCCTCAGGTCCATCTGCCTTGGTCCAGGCCTCAGAGGGAGAGACGAACCACTGGACTTGATCGCCTGCCCCACCACTATTCCCTTGTCCTTTTGCATCATGTTTTTTTAGATTGTAAGCCTGAGGGCAGGGAATCGTCTCATTAACCTTTTTGTAAGCCGCTCCGAGAGCCTTTAGGGCTGAAGAGTGAGGTATAAATACTGTAAATAAATGTTCGCAGAGTAATGATCTGCTCTAAAATCTTTCCTGGTATTGATGTCAGACTAACTGAGTAATAATTGTTGGGATCCTCTTTTTCCCCCATTTTGAAGATGGGGACATTTGCTCTCCTCCAGTCTTCTGGGATTTCTCCTGTTCTCTAGTTCTCAAAGATTATTGCCAATGGCTCTGATGTTACATTTTACTTCGAAAGAAGGGTGCTCTCCAAGGGAATGTGTTCCACTGTCAATGTAGCTCTGTTTGCTCTATCAGAAGCCTGGCCTTGACACCTAAAATACCTTCCTCTCTTGCCTTCCCTCCCAGTATTCCTAATAACTGGTTGGACTGACTCATGTTCTATAGGTGACAACTCCTAGCACATTCCAACTAAGCACACAATGTCATGGGAGTATTCTGGATAGAATGCTGGGCGAGGAGAGAAGTGACCAGTGGGGTGTCCAGGGGCTCTTTCCTGGGCCCAGTGCTATTCAACATCTTTATCAATGACTTGGATGACAGAACTGGAAGCATACTCATCAAATTTGCAAATGACACCAAATAGGAGGAGTAGCTAATACCCCAGAGGACAGGATCAACATTCAAAATGACCTGAATAGACTAGAAAGCTGGGCCAAAGCTAACAAAATAAAATTCAACACGGAGAAATGTAAAGTAATGCACTTAGGACGGAAAAATGAAATGCATAGATAGGATTTGGGCAACACCTGGCTGAATCAGATTATGTATGAAAGGGATCTAGGAGTCCAAGTAGACCACAAGCTGAACATGAGTCAACAGTGCGATGCGGCAACTAAAAAGGCCAATGTGATTTTAGGCTGCATCAATAAAAGTATAGTGTCTAGGTCAAGGGAATTAATAGTGCCACTCTATTCTGCTCTAGTCAGGCCCCACCTGGAATATTATGTCCAGTTCTGGGTACCACAATTTAAAAAGGATGTGGAGAAATTGGAGCATGTCCAAAGGAGGGCAACTAAAATGGTAAAGGGTCTTCAAACCATGCCTTATGAGGAACGACTCAGGGAGCTGGGGATGTTTAGCCTGGAGAAGAGAAGGTTAAGAGGTGATATGATAGCCCTGTTTAAACATTTAAAGGGATGTCATATTGAGGAAGGAGCAAGTTTGTTTTCTGTTGCTCCAGAGACTAGGATCAGGAACAATGGATGCAAGCTACAGAAAAAGAGATTCCAGCTCAACATTAGGAAGAATTTCCTGACAGTAAGGGCTGTTCGACAGTGGGACACACTCCCTCAATGGAGAATGGTGGAATCTCCTTCTTTGATGGCCATCTGTCAAATATGCTTTGATGGAGAGTTCCTGCATGGCAGAATGGAGTTGGCCTGGGTGGCCTTTGGGGTCTCTTCCAACTCTATTATTCTATAAGAGGGGACCCCCTACCCACCAACAATCTCTGGGTCCATTGATGTTATGTGTCTTCAAGTCATTTCCAATTTACATCAATCCTATCATGGTTTTTTCTTGGCATGTTTCTTCAGAGGAGGTTTGCCATTGCCATCCTCTGAGGCTGAGAGAATGTGACTTGCCCAAGGTTACCCAGAGGGTTTTCATGGCCCACTTAGGGTTTGAACCCTGGTCTCCAGAGTCATAGTTCCAAAACACACTGCAGAAGTAACCTGGTTTGAGACCACTTTAACTGTCCTGGCTCAGAGCTAGGGCATCCTAAGAATTGTGGCACCAAAACCCTCCGACAGAGAAGGCTAAATGTCTCAAAAAACCCTATGTTTTCCAGTCCTCCCAAGCACCGAGCCAGGGAAGATAAAATGGTCTCAAACTGGATTATTTCTGCAGTGTTTTGGACCCCAGTCTCTAGAGTCATCCCCAGATTTCTAATGATCACAGATCATTCAGTCACACTCATCATATTTGCTTGAAACATGAAGTGATGACAGCAGCCCAATAAAGCTGTTACGATGCCATTTATTTTATTGGACAAGGAAAATAAGTTTTAACAATATAGAAAACGACAAAATCCGTTTCTCAGTCTAAAAACAGAAACAAAGCTGCACTTCTCTAATGGTTCCAGTATTTCCAAGCCAAGATAGTCATCTGGCTATGAAAATTTCCTATTCTCAGATTAAACTAAATGTAATGAAACATTTCTGTCTTCAGAGGGAACTTCTTTCCACAACCCATGCAGTAATCCAGCAATGATTCCATATAAAAACATTAATGTCACTTTGTGTGAGTTTTCTGGTGTTTAGTCAGGGATCTCACATTACGGCAGCGCTTTCCACAGCCGCTGCATCTATAGGGTGTGTGGTGCTCGGAATCTTGAGTCAGCCAATCAGGAGCCAGAGACTCTGAACCAATCAGAGGCCGGCTGGAGCTATAAAGTTTCGGAGGCGGTTGAGAAGAGGGGAGAAGTCGAGGGGGTTGGTTGAGTGAGGTTGGGAAAAGACTGGTCCCGAGGAGGGCTATAGTCTTGAAGTCCCTGAGGGGACAGGGTGCTAAAATGAGTAAATTTGATCTTTTAGACCAAAGGAAGGCCTAAAGATTAGGAAAAGGGTCACATCTGATGTAAGAGTTTCTATAAACCTTTGCAATTGATTGATTAAGAGACAAGTTTACAACAGTTTATTATTGACAATCTGTTATTCTGTTTTGTTTATAAAATAAACTTATTTTATTGATTTATAAGCAATCTGCTTGGCCTAAGTGATGGGTTTTTGCACACGCTACCAACTATATATTTGAGGCTAGAGATTTGAAATTTTGTTACCTCATCATATAGAAGGAAGATTTTTACATATGGGTCCTATGATGTTGATTAAGATGACCCTTCGTACCAAAGTGCCTCCCACATATGATGCACTGATATGGTTTCTCCCCTGTGTGCGTTCTCAGATGTAAACATAGACTTCCAATCAGAATGAAGATCTTTCCACATTCCATAGATTTGTATGGTTTAAATGTTGTGTGACTTCTTTCCTTTGTGAGCTCTTTGGTGCACAGTAAATGCTGCGCTCTGATTGAAGCCCTTTCCACATTCCACGCACTAATATGGCTTCTCCTCTTTGTGAATTCTTTGATGCATAGTAAATACTCCATTCCGATTGAAGCCCTTTCCACATTCTGTGCATTGATACCGTTTCTCCTCTGTGTGCATTCTTTCATGCAACTGGAGAGAATCTTTCCTACTGAACCTCTTTTCACAATGCTTGCACGCATATGGTTTCTCCCCCGTGTGAACTCTTTCATGTATAGTAAGCTTACTGAGAACACAGAAGCCCTTTCCGCATCCCATGCATTTGTATGGTGTTTCGTCTGTGAGGCCTCTTCGGTGCTCTAAAAAATGACTGTAGGCAGCAAACCTCTTTCCACAATGAGTGCATTTATAAATTTCTTCTTCCGCATGGATTCTTGCATGTACACCTAGAACATCCTTCCTACTGAAGCTTTTCCCACATTTCATGCATTTATGTCGTTTCTCCCTTGTGTGTACTAGACTATGTCTATTTAGTTGTTTTTTATCTGCAATCACTTTCCCACAGACAGCACACTTGCCTGGTACTTTTCGTTTTCTCAGTTTCTCTTTTTCGGTTCCAAGTCTTGCTTCTTTTGCTAACTTAGACAGTGGCTCCCTATCATTCTGACGGTTGTGGCGATAATCTGCTGGAAAGAAAGGAAAAGAAGGTCTCCGCACAGGAACCAAGGATCTCATCAAGAATCAAAGCCTGCTCCTGCAAGATTCTCCCCTTTCTGCACTGTATGCTATGCTTAAGCTCACTTTCCCTTTTGAATATACTAGTAATGATTTTCTTTTGATCTGAACAATAAGTGGAACTTCATTCTCATCAAGTTGGGGAAACTGCATATTTCTGCACAGTATTCTATGCAGCTTCCACTGCAACAAATGCATCTGAGGAAGTAAACTTTAGTCTAAAAAAGCTCATGCTGCCAACTTCTTTCTTTCAGTTAGTCTAAAAGGTGCTAAAAGTTCTCTCTACATACTACTCCAACTCCCATCATTCCTGAACATGACTACACTGGCTTGAGCTCGTGGAAGGTGGAGTTCCACAATGTCTGGAGGGCCGAAGGTTCTCCATCCTTTTGCAATGGCTAGGGATTCAGAAGAAGAAGATAGGAGGAAGGAATGTCAACCATCTAAGACAGGCAGATAGCACCATATAACCCATGGAAAACATCACAGACTTGGAATGAACATTAAAGAAGGTCAAGGAAGAAAGTGCAAAGGCAGGGAAAGGCAGCCGTGAAAAAACTAAACATGCTCCTAAAGCGTAAAGATATACAACTGAGCACTAAAGTTAGAATAATCAATAATCCAAGCCATTGTGTTCCTCATCACCATGTACAGATAGAAGAACTGGACAGTGAAGAAAGCTGACAGAAAGAAAATAAACTTATTTGAGTTGAGGTGCTGGAGAAGCATACTGAGGTGGATAGCCAAAAAGGCAAACAATATGGACCCTAGAACAGATTAAGCCTTAAGTTGTCCTGGAAGCCAAGGTGATGTAAATGAGACTGTCATACTTTGGCCATAACATAAGGAGGTGTGGGTCACTAGAAAAGATAATAATGGTAGGAAAGAGAGAGCGAAACATGCCAGATGGTTATAGTCAATCAGAGAAGGCTGCAAGACCTAAGCAGATGGTTGAGGATTACAGGGATAGGAGGTGTCTCATTCACAGGGTCACCAGGAGTAGAGGCTGACTTGAGGGCAGTTATCATCAAGTGACAGGGAACTGGTGTTTGGGCAATAGAGTCTATGAGCAGACTGATGCCCTGGACATCTGGAGGTCAGTCAGTTGCAAAGAGAACTCTGCTATTGTTCAAAGAAGAAAACTGTTTGAGTTCAGTTTCTGGGAACCACAGACTGAGATGTCCATCCCTACCCACCCACCCACCCACCCACCCACCTACCTACCTACGTATCTATTGTTATATATACTGTATATATATTGTTTGACTTCTTTCCATGATGCATGCTGGATAGGTTACAGTCTAGGCTGATCTCACATGCATCTTTCAACACAGGTCTACTGTGAGGAAAATGTTCTACCTACACGTCCCTCACTGTCTTTTCTTTGGCCACAGAATCCTGCATGTGCCAGCTCCATTGTACCACAATGATAGGGCATTCTAGGTATGTATGAGAAAGGGCTGTTGAAAAATAATTTTGTGGAGGGGGGGGGGGTCAAGTAATTTCTGAATTATGGCAACCTTAAGATGAACCTATAATGTGGTTTTCTTGGCAAGATTTGTTCAGAAGGGTTTTGCCCCTGCTTTCCTCCTTCCTTCCATTCTGTTTACCATTTCCTACTATACAGGAATGTCCATGTCTGCTCATTATCTCTTATTACTTCCATTTCCACTTCATGCCTATTAATCTCCATTTAATATTTTCAGACTGCATTTCAATGTGGGTAAGTAAAACTGTGGATTCTAGTCTTGCAACTGTACTGTTGTTGCTGTTGTTAACTGTCATCAACTTCAACTTATGGCAACCCTATGGACAAGAGACCTGAACTCTTGTATCTTCTGCAAATCAACAGGAAGCAGGTAGAGGGACAGACCCGAGGTATGTCCCCCATGAGAGTTAAATGGGATTAAGTACAAACTGAAGCATTCACCAAGATGTTCTCTCAGTTCCCAGACCAAAAACATCCCCACCGCATGTATAGTCAAATACCTCTTGATCTCTTATCTTCCCTCTCAGAACCCAAGATGAAGGGATCTCTTCCTTCTTCCAACCAAGAAATGAGGTCTGGTTCGGGGAATTCTTCTAAAGAAACAGAGAAACTTAGTTGTTAATGCAAACCAGGACAGAACTGCAGGAATGGGCCGACATATATTGTCTCTGCCTCCTGTCTTATTTCGGTCTTACTCCTGTCTTACTTCTAGTAAAAGGGTAAAAAACACTGGAAAGCAAGAAGAGTAAAATATCAAGTTGACCTAAGAAGGCAGGTGAGAAGCCACCAGATATGTCCACCAGGAGAATTCACAATCTGATGGTTCCTTTTGTTTTCAGAAAGGGTGTATCCACACTGCAGAAAGAAAGCATTTTGGCACGACTTTAACTGCCATGACTCTATTTTACAGCATCCTAGGATCTTGAGTTCGGTGAGGCACCAGAGCTCTCTGACAGACCAGGCTGAATACAAGATACAGCTGTGTTAATCTGTAGTATCAATCTCTCTACATACCTTACTAAACTACAAATCTCAGAATTCCACAGGATGGAGCCATGACAGTTGAAGTGGTATCAAACTGCTTTATTTCTGTAGTGTGGATACATCCTGAGGTTAAATGTGGCTACATCCTGAGGTTAAATGAAACTAAAATGTTCTCATACTACTTGTCTCAGCTTCCAGGTAAGGAGCAATCCCACCACACATGCAATCAAGTACCCAATTACTCAATCCCCTTCTTCCCAGACTTTGAAAGAAGGATCTCCTCCTTTCACCATGGTACAGAAAAAACACACCTTGGCCTGTTACAGACAGCCAAAATAAAGCTGCTTCGAGTCACAGTGAAGGTATGGTGTTTCAATGATGCATGCGTCCTAAGAGTCCAGAAGCCACACCAAAGCCACACTGAAGGGCTGGAGCATGGCTTTGGCCGACTTCTGGACACTTAGGACGCATGCATCATTGAAACACCATTAACTCCAATGTGACTTGAAGCAGCTTTATTTTGGCTGTCTGTAACAGGCCCTTACTTACTTATGAAAGCAACCACAGTTTGGTATTCTCTCTATGTGCAAAGGAGGTCTATGATCCTTACCCAGAGAAGCCAAGGTATCATAATTCTCCATCATAACCTCCTTGTAGAGAGTCCTCTGTCCTGGATCCAGAAGGTCCCACTCCTCTTCAGTGAAATACATGGCCACGTCCTCAAAGGAGATCAGGAGCTGAAAGGAAGGAAAACAAAAACACCCCAGTAATGATGATGATGATGATATTTATTCCTTACCACCTCTACCCACAAATCGAGTCAGGGAACAAAAACAGACCAATAAATACACAACATCAGTTAAAAACACACAACAAGACACATACATATTAAAACAATCCACATTTACGTTTTACAATTTAAAAATCATCTGGAGAGGCCTGCCAGAAGAGAGTGATCTTTAACATTGTTTTATTCTGGCAGGCCATTCCACAGTCCAGGGGCGGCTGAAGAAAAAATCCTCTGGCTGGTAGTTGCCAACCTAGTCCAGTCATATATGAGTTAGATTATACAGGAGGAGACAATCCCATAGGTAACCTGGACCCAAACCATGTAGGGCTTTAAAGGTAATAAGCAGTACTTTGTACTTTGCCTGCAAACTAATTAGCAACCAGTGGAGTGATTTTAATATTGGTGTGACTACTCCTGGATGTTCCAGTAAGTAACCAAAGTTTCTGAACTAGGTACAGGGTTGCCCAATGTACAGTGCAATGTTCAGCAACGTGTGCACTACCACCTTTAGGTCCTCCAACTCTAGGTAGGGCTGCAGCTGGCATAATATCCCAAGCTGATAGAATCATAGAATCATAGAGTTGGAAGAGACCATAAGGGCCATGAATTCCAACCCCCAACAGACTGCAACTCAGCATTTGCTTAAAGACACTCCGCCACTCTCCGAGGGAGTGTCTTCCACTGTCAAACAGCCCTTACTGTCAGGACCTTTCTCCTAATGTTGAGCAGGAATCTCTTTTCTTGCAGCTTGCATCCATTGTTCCATGTCCTAGTTCGCCACCACTGTCCTAGTCTGTGGAGCAGCAGAAAACAAGCTCACTCCAATCTCAGTATGACACCCCTTGAAACATTTCAACAGGGCTATCATATCACCTCTAAACTGTCTCTTCTCCAGGCTAAACATACCCAGCTCCCTAAGTCTCTCCTGACAGGGCATGGTATCCAGATCCTCCACTATTTTGGTTGCTTGGATGCTGCAGTCAGTACAAAATCAGCAGCTTTGTTGCTGACTGGAACAACATACAATAGTGGTCCTAAAAGAATGTCAAGAATGGGAATTCCTGCCAGACAGGATATAGGGTTAAGGAAGATGGTGATGGGCTATATAGTTGGTTTAGAGGGAGATTTGAGAAGGAGTTGTGCTGCAAGGGTTAAAGTGTTTCTAATGGCTGAGAACTTGCTAGAGCTGACTAGAAAGGAATGTGGAGGAGTTATCTCTCTTCAGAAGCTTGCCTTTGGGAAAGAGAAGGGTGATTATGAGAAGAGGGAAAATGTTAAGTTTTATTGGCAGGTTTAGGATTGCTTTAAATATATTAATAATATAGGTTTATATTGTGAAAATAAAGTTTGATAGTGATAAATATATATGCATATAGATAGATATTAAGGTTAATAAATAGAGTTATAGTTTGATATTGTGTTTCTATAACAACTTAACTGCAGGTGCATTGTTCCCAAGTTGTTTTGACTAAGCTGTACTGAGAAGGAGGTTGTTCCCAGGACTCTGCTCAAATGCTGGACTTTTGTCCAAGTATATAGTCACACCAGGTTGTGAGGTGGATGTATAAAAGTGGCACTTGTGTGTGTTCTATCTTAGATCTGTCAAAGACATTATAGACTTGCCTGTTAAGGTTTCTTTACTGCAAATAAAAGCTCTTCATTCACACTAAATGGGTCTGGATTCTGTCTTGTTTCTGAATTAAACCTGTGGGCAGGGGCTCGCTGACAAAGAATTGCACTGGATTTCAATTTGGCTTGAGACCTCAATACTGGAAGAAATCTCTATATGCAGTTTTTTGAGGACTGAGGTCTGCTGGCGGCGTCCCACCAGAGAGATCAATGCAATGTGTGAAGATTTGAGAGAGGGCTTCTCAATTATGGCTCCCCGTCAGTGGAACGCACCCCCCTGGGAAGCCACATTGGCTTGGTCCAGGTGCCCGGTTAGGGTTGCCATATCCTGCCTGGGGGCGGGACAATCCCGCTTTGGAACCGGGTGGGGTCGTCCCATCCCGGTTTGCTAACTGACCCGGGTTTGCCCTGGGTCAGCTGCCGCTGTGGGGGGCTATGGCGGCCGCGCTTGCTGTGGCCAAGTTGTGCCGCATGCGGCCACTCCTGCAGCCCTTGCACGCTCCCTCTCGTGCAGGGCCGCTCGCGCAGGGCCACTCATGTGGCCACCAGTGCCGTGGTCTTTGCTGGCCCGCGGGCGCTTCTGCTGGCCCTGCGCATGCCTTTGCAGGGCCGTGCGCAGGGCTAATGAAGAGGAGTTCCTCCTCTGGGGCTGAACAGCCCGCCCCTTCTACAGGCCGGAGCCTGTGAGTGCTGGCAGGGGGCGGGGCTGTTCCAGCCCCAGTCTGCCCCCATTGGCCAGCCAGACTCAGGAGGAGGAGCTCCTCCTCCGTTTGGTCCCCAGTGGGCTGGGCTGCAGCCGGAGGGGAAAGGTAAGGGCCATTTCCTTTCCCCTTTTTTGGTGCCGAGGAGGAGGAGGATGAAGATGAGGAGGAGGAGGAGGAGGTGGGTGCCCATTCCCAATACTGTATGTATTTTTTAAAGTGCATTTTTAAAGTGTATTTTTCCCCAAGTGCCTTTTCTGTGTGTTTTGGTGCTTTTAATGCTGTCTCCCTTGTTTTGTCAATGATAGTGTGATGATGATGATGTGATATGAGTCAGCTTCTGAAGCCGATAGAGTGTCACCTTCCAAAGTGTGTTTTTGGTGCTTTTAATGCTAACAAGTCTCCCTTGTTGTGACAATGATGGTGATGATGATGATGGTGATATTGATACTCTCTGAGGCAAGGCCAATGTAAGTTGCTCTGATTTTTACAAACTCATGCGCAGTGAAAAAAACCAAAGTCCCTTGACCAAGTACACACTTCTGAGAAGTACATTTGGTGCAAGAAACCTGAAACGGCAAATCCACTTCTTGTGAAACCACCTTGACGTGTTCGATATACATAGCCATGTTAAACTATGGTAAGTGTTAAACCCAAGGGGTTTGGTTATGGAATAAGCCTCTGAAATATGCAAGAGGCCATGTTAAGTAAAGCCATGTGAAATGCACAAATGTGTGTCGTGTGTGTTTTGGAATGAGGAGGGGGGTGGTTTGGCCAGAAAGGGAAGTCCATTTCTGCCATCTGTCTAGGAATAATGCCAAAATGTCCTCCATTTTGATCATGCCTAAGAAACATGCATTTATATTAACATTTTTATAAAAAATCATCAATTGTTTTCATGTGTCCTCCATTTAAAAGAAATGTGTCCTACATTTGAAAATATTGTCCTACATTTGTCCCGGTTTGGAGGTTCTGACATATGGCAACCCTGTGCCCGGTAAAACACATGGCTATTTGTTAAAGCCTTGGAGCCTCACCGATTTACATCAAAGGCTATGCACACTGTTTTTAAACTGTTGTAATCTTTTTATGAGGCAATGTGCTGTGTTGGTTTGAATGTTGGACTCCAAATGGATAGGGGTTCAAATCCTTGTTCAGCCACAAAAAGGCAAGCCTCAGAAGAAGGCCATGGCAAACTCCCTCTGAACAAACCTTGTTAATAAGATAATCATAGAATAGGGTCACCATAAGTCAGAATCAAAAGTACATACAAAAAAGTTGGTAATGTGTGGCCTGGTCTGAAGCCTAGTAGTTGGTAGAATGAGGCCTGATTGTACTTTGTATCATGAGTTGTACTTTGAGGCTTGGTATCATGAGTTGGAGTCAGAGCCCTAGTCTGAGCCCTATTTTTGTAGTTTAAAGCCTTACAATCAGTAGAGTGAGGCTGGGTAGCATCAGTCTAAGGCCTAGTATGAGGGCTGTTTTGTAGTTTGAAGCCTAGTAGTTGATAGAATAAGGGCTGTTTTGTTGTTTGAGGCCTGGTAGCATGTTGGAGTTTGAAGCTTGTTTTGTAATTTAAAGCCAAGTAGTTGGTAGAATGAGGCCTGATTTGTATCTTCTGGCCTGGTAGCATGAGTTTGAGGGCTAGTTTGAGGCCTGTTTTGTAGTTTGAAGGCTAGCAGTTGGTAAAGTGAGGCCGGACTGGTAGCATGATGCCTGGCCATTTGTAGTGTGTATTAATGCAATCTGGCCTGATATCGATAGATAGAGGCAGGGATAAAAACATTTAAATAAATAACCAGAAATTATTTCTTCTACATGCATTGATTCACAGAATTGATTCAGAATAGGAAGAGTGACTGAATAATGCTGTCTGAATCTTAAACAGCCTTAAAGACTAGTCTCTTTCAGCAGGCTTATCCAGATGATTTTTAAATTGTGAATTTAAATTATGAATTTTACACTGTTTTAATATGTGCACATCTTATCTGTCCTTTTAAATTGATGTGTGTCTTAACTGATGTGTTTTAACTGATATTGTTTGTTAATTGTTGTTTTCCCTGCCTCGATCCACAGGGTCAGGTAGTTAAGAAATCATTATTATCATTACTACTACTATTACTACACAGTGAAATAATCTTCCTATATACACCTCAGCTCCCATCCTGAGAAAAAGAAGTGATAATCTAAGGAAGCCTGTGTGTATGCTCTTTCTTTTCATTGTAGAGGTTGAGTATCCCTTATCCAAAAATCCAAAATTCAAAATGCTCCAAAATCCAGAACTTGTTTCACGGGTGTCTGAGTTAGTGACACCTTTGCTTTCTGCTGGTTCAGTGTACACAAACTTTGTTTCATGCACAAATACTGTACAAAAACTCAGGCTATGTCTATAAGGTATATATTTACTTATTTGAATTATTATCAGTTATTATAATAAATACATATAAGGTGTATATGAAACAAGAATGAATTTGCTGTTCAGACCAGGGTCCCTTTTCCAAGATACCTCATTATGTATGTGCAATTCTTCAAAAATCCAAAATCTGAAACACATCTGGTCCCAAGCATTTTGGATAAGAGATACTCAATCTGTATACTGGTGCCTCGGGTTACGAAATTAATTCGTTCCGCCATTCCTTTTGTAACCCGAAAATTTCGTAACCCGAAAGCACTGGAAAGCCTATAGCTGCACTTTGCAGCATTTGAATTTCGCGCCGAAATGAATTTCGTAACCCGAAAAATATTTCGTAACCCGAAACAGTTTTTGCCAATCCAACTTTTTCGTATCCCGGAAATTTCGTAACCCGATCATTTCGTATCCCGAGGCACCAGTGTACAGTTAAAAAATGAAGAAAGATTCAGTGGTGAAACAGACCAATATGCTGTGGCCCCAATCCGCCTTGAAGGTGGCTGAAAAAGGAGCAGCAAAAATCCACTCCTTCTTCAGCTGGCAAAAAGATGGCTTTTGCTGCCCCAATGCAACCCCTTAGCGGCTTCAAGCTGGTCTGGCGCCGCGCGGTGTATAAATGCCATGCCACCAGAACACCTTGAAACTGCCAATGTCTGTGCAGCCGCCCAATTTAAGGGTGACTTTAAAGTGTCATCGCGACATGTGGCATCTAAATGCCACACACCAATTATGCCCTGAAGTGGGCATATTTGGACTGTCTGTTTCAGCCCTTAGTTCCTACTAAAAAGATTGAGTACCTAAACCTGTATGAAAACAACCTGAGCTCCTTGATGTTGGCTCACAGAATCAAACATCAGGGGAACTGCTCTTGCTACTCCACTCCAACGAAAGGGGATCCGGATCGGGCCTCCGATGCTCCTGCTTTACCTGTGGAAGAAACAAGAGAAAGGTAAATGCCACCAACTCTTTTCTCTTTTAGTGGATATTTCAATGGTTTGCATACTGTAAGGGCTGCCAGCTTTCAGGGCCTAGTCCCAAGTCTCCAGTTTTTAGGGGGCATCTCTAGGCAGGGTAAATTTTTCCAGTTTGTTATGAGGGGTGCTCACCTTCAGGTCAAGAGGAAAGTGCTGGGTGCAAATCTCCAGCTCACCTAGAAGCACCATGCCAGAATTTGCAAGGTTTCATATTTCTCAATATGAAGAACTTGCAAGGATATTCCAGGAGGATCTGTGCATTGTATTTCCAGGACACTGCATCCTTCTGGCTAGAAGCAAGAAGGCTAGAATGGCCTAAATGACCCGAAGACAGCAGATTCCATCTGATCTTGGAAACTAAGGAGGGTCACTCCTGGTTAGTGCTTGGATGGGAGACTGCCAATGAATACCAGGAGCAGGAGGCTATATTTCTGAGGAAGGACTTGGCAAAAACACCTTTAAATATTCCTTGTCTAAGAAAACCCTCTGAAATTCCTGCAAGGGTCCTCAGAGGAGGGGAAGGAAGAAGTTTAGAAGACAATCCCTCACCATTAAAGGTGCTTGAAGAAATTCAGGTATCCAGATTTGCCTGCAAATGAGGTTCTTCCTGGCTCCATCTTTCAGAATTCAAAGGTACACTATAAACATATCCAGGGGCTGCCCTGTCACCCATGTAGCAAAGTACAATAACGCCCCAAATCCACAAAACAGCAATATCTTTCTTGGGCCAACCAAAATGCCCAATAACAATGGATGCAAACTGCAGGAAAAGAGATTCCGCCTCAACATTAGGAGGAACTTCCTGACAGTAAGGGCTGTTCGACAGTGGAAGACACTCCCTCAATAGAGAGTGGTGGAGTCTCCTTATTTGGAGGTCTTTAAGCAGAGGCTGGATGGCCGTCTGTCGAGGATGCTTTGACTGAGATTTCCTGCATGGCAGAAGGGGGTTCGACTGGATGGCCCTTGTGGTCTCTTCCAACTCTACAATTCAATGATTCCATGAACTTTTTAAAGTTCCAGCAAAAGTAATTCCGACTGCATTTGGTGTGTTTTACCTAAAGAGGAACTAAATGTTGAGGTTTCTGGAGAAATTCATTGTTTGCTGTCTAACAAAGGGGCAGATTCACTTGTGGGATCTTTTTGTGTTGCTAATGTGGGGTTTAATTTCTATTTCCTGGACTTTGAGGCTCTTTGTCTCCCAGAGACCACATGGCCAAAAGGGAGGCAGCATGGCTATATCTGCCTCCACGCCATCTTAACTGAGAACACCAACATCTGACAAAATGTAGGCCTGTGACTCCCACACTGTCATCCCCCCTCCGCTGTAAGGGCAGGTCACACTCTCTCAGCCCCACAGGATGGCAATAGCAAACCCCCTCGGAAGAAACCTGCCAGGAAAACCCTGTTGCCTGAAATTGGAAACAACCTGAAGGTAAAATACAACAGCAGCAAATGATTTTGGACACCTTTGCCTGATGAAGAAGCCAGAGAAAGTAGGAAAGCTTGCATCATATTGTTTGCGCATTTGGCTGGCCCAATAAAAGTATCAATAAATGAAAGTATTTGGATGTTTCTGTACTCAAGGGTTCACTGTTGCACACGTATTCTCACAACAACCCAGCAAGGTAGAAAAAGCAATTGACTAAGGCCTTTGAGGGCTGTGAGCCCAGAGGAAAAATACCTTTCCTGTGCTGTGCTGTGTTTATATTCGTTGTCCATTTCTTTAGTGGTACTGAGGAATCGCTGATTGAAATTCAGGGATCATAGAGTTGGAAGAGACCCCCAAGGGCCATCCAGTCCAACCCCATTCTGCCATGCAGGAACTCTCAATCAAAGCACCCCCAACAGATGCAGCCTCTGTTTAAAAACCTCCGAAGAGGGAGACTCCACCAGAGAGTTCCACTGTCCAACAGCTGTTAGCTTCAGGAACTTACTCCTGTTCTTTAGGTATATCCCTTTGCCTACAGTTTGCATCCATTGCTCTGGATCCTATTCTCTGGAGCAACAGAAAACAAGCTTCCTCGAGCCTCAGCATGACACCCCTTCAAACACTTAAACATTATTTGAGTCACTGGATGGAAGGCAGAATACTTAAGGAGGGGGAATAATTTCTACTTTTGGGGGGATGGGGGCCATTTACCTCTCTCCTGAGAGCACCCCTCTCCCCTTCAGCCTGCACTAGGGCACCCTGCCCCATTCCAAATCCTAGAGGAAGTTGCATGGATCACCCCTTGTCTACTGCCCCCCTCTCCCCTATCACATCGCATGTTCCAATCCCCATGTTGCATCCTCACCTCTTTGTCCTTCTCTCCACGAAATCCCCAATGCCCCTTTCCTAGACTAATCCTAGTTGTCTTCAATATGTTAGGGGGCTGTCCTTTACCCTGGACCCTCCCCTACAATATACCCCATTTCCTGCCTCTTTAAGAAAGAGAGCCTTGGATGCAGAAAGAGAGGGCCTGCTTCTCAAGTTTACAGGTGACCCCAATTCCTCAAATAGCAATTCCTCAAAGGAAAAGACCAGAATCCAAAATAAGATTAACAGATGATAGAGAATTGGGTCAAAACTAAGAAAATGAATTTCAGCTGGGAGAAATGTAGCGTACTACACTTGTGCAGTAAAAAGGACCTGCACAGAATATAGGTCAGGGGACACCTGGCAGCACATGCAAGGAGTCTTAATGGACCACAGGCTGAACATGATCAAGCAATGTGATTCAGCTGCTTAAAAAGCCAATGCAATACTAGGCTGCATCAATAGGAGTGTAGTGTGTAGATCAAGGGAAGACATAGTGCCACTCTATTCTGCTTTAGTCAGGCCTCACCTGGAATAATCCTGTGCCCAGTTCTGGGCAACACCATTCAAGGGGGATATTGACAAGCAGGAGCGTGTCCAGAGTGTCCAGAGGAGAGCAGCCAAAATGGCGAATGGTCTGGAAACCACCATGTCCTGAGAGGAATGGCTTAGAATTAGAATTCCAGGCCTGTTTATCTTTTCTTTTAATTAAAATTTATTAATACATTCTAAAACAAGGCCTGTTTGTCTTGTAGCATCATAAAAACATATATTTGGAAGGGATGCCCAATGGTCATCCCCCATCTCCCTTCTACCATGCAGGAACTCACAATCAAAGCACTCCCTGTGACAGATGGCCACTCAACCTCTGTTTAAAGACCTCCAAAGAAGGAGACTCCACCACTCTCCATTGAGGAAGTGTTTTCCACTGTCAAACAGCTGTCACTCTCAGGAAGTCCCTGAGTCCCAGTTCTGGGAAAAGAGCGGGATACAAATAAATATAATAATAAAAATGTTGAGCTGGAATCTTATCTTCTTGTAGTTTGCATCCATTGTTCTGGGTTCTGTTCTCTGGAGCAGCAGAAAACAAGCATGCTCTATCCTCAATATGGCATCCTTTCAAATATTTAAACAGGGCTATCATATCACCTCTTAACCTTCTTTTCTCCAGGCTAAACATCCCCAGCTCCCTAAATTGTTCCTCATAAGGCAGGGTTTCAAGACCCTTCACCATTTTAGTCACCCTCCTTTGGACACACTCCAGTTTCTCAACATCCTTTTTGAACTGTGGGTATGTTTAGTCTGGGTAACAGAAGGTTAAGAAGGGACGATAGCCATGTTTAAATATTTGAAGTGAAGTTCATGTTGAGAATGGAGGGGGCTTGTTCTCTACTGCTCCAGAAAACTAGGACACAGAGTAATGGATTCAAACTACAGGAAAAGAGATTCCACCTAAACAATAGGAAGAATCATAGAATCAAATCACAGAGTTGGAAGAGACTCAAGGGCTATCCAGTCTAATGCCCTTCAGCCATGCAGGAATCCACATCAAAGCACCACCACCCCTGACAGTCTCTGTTTAAAAAACCCCAAAGAAGGAGACTCTACTAGTCTCCAAGGTAGCATATCATAATTCATACATACACGCACACACACGCAAAAACATAACACACACTCTACATATCAAGTTAATGTGGGATTTACCTGAAAAAATCACCTCATAACATATATACAATTCACATACAAAGAGCCATACTTTTCATGTGGATTTGGGACGGAATTACTTGGAAAACTGATATGTTATATACTGTATACACTTGTCCCTCCACATTCACTGCAATTAGGAGCACAGCAGCCCCGTGAATGTGGGGAAATTGCAAATAACAAAACCACTATGGTTTTACCTGAGAGAACACCTCTCTAGGAATCTCTAGGTCCTCCAAGGCAACTCTGTGGTCAACATCTTCCAGACATTGACCATAGCGTTGCGCTGGAGGAGCTACAGATATTCTGTAGGCTTAGTGGAGTGTTCTCTCTAGGTCCTGCAGTGCGACCTTTGTTTAAAGTTGACCATAGAGTTGCACTGGAGGACCTAGATTTTCCTAGAGAGGACATATTAATAAAATCCGTGACTAATCAAATCCGCAAAAGTCAAATCCGCAGATGTTTAGGAGGGAGTGTATAATAAGGCAAATCACACACTCCTGCCTCTCAAAGGAGATGTGAGCTGAGGTTCACCTGAAGAAAGGAAATTGCCTCAGAATTACACCCCCATGTGTTGTTGTTGTTGTTTTGTGTGTATACACAACCACGTGCATTGATATACGCAAACACAGGACGCTCTGAATAATAAGTTTTGGGGGATGTGGGGTGTTCAGAATTTATTTACAAGTGACCAATGGACAACCGCAGACAACTGGGCTGCATCCACACTGGAGAAATAACCCGGTTTGGCACCGCTTTGACTTGTTGTCTGGCTCAAGGCTATGGAATTCTGGGAGTTGGAGTATGTTGTGGAGTCCAGAGCAGGGTTCTGCTCTGGATTCCACAACATACTCTAACTCCCAGAATTCCATAGCCTTGAGCCAGACAACAAGTGTGACGTCACGGATCCGCGTCAAACGATTTGAGGCGGGGAAAAAGGCACTTTCCAGCCTAAGGACTAGCGAGAGGAGGGCTGGGGTTCCCAGAGCGGCCAAAGCGTCTTCCAGACAGTCCTCCAAAGCTTAGCGAGAGGCCACTTAATTCCTAGAGCGACAGGGGTAAGGTGGGCCTTTGAGCCAATCCTCCAAAGACCAGCGAAGGGAGCACTCCGGTTCCTAGAGCGGCAGCGGAAGGGCGGGCCAAGGGACCAGTGAGGGGAGCACTTCGATTCCTAGAGCGGCGAATGGGAGAGAAGCTTCTTCCAATCAGTCCTCCAAGGGCTAGCGAGAGGAGAGTTCTGTTTCCTAGAGAGGCAAGAGGTATTCTGTTGGAGCGTCTAAGAGCCTCCCAGGGAAAGGTGGGCTTCCCTTCTTTGGAGGGAGTTTGGGGAATGGAGTGGGCTTCCTTCATCTCTCCCAGCCAGGGAAGAGCTTCCTTGGATGTGGGGCAGTGTGGCCTAGTGGGAATCCCTCCCCTCTCTTCCTTTTCCCCCTTTGGGAGCCGGAGGAGATTCCTGGGAGGTGAAATGAATCGCTGAACGTGATCCTGGGCTGCATCAATAGAAGTATAGTGCCTAGGCCCAGGGAAGTAATAGTGCCACTGAATTCTGCTTCAGCCAGCCCCACCTGGAATACCGCTGTCTCCAGTTCTGGGCTCCACAATTCAAGGAGGAGGTTGAGGAGCTGGAGGGCAACCCAAACGGTGAAGGGTCTGGAAACCCCGAAGCCTTATGAGGAATGTGTTTCGCCTGAGGAAGGGAAGAGGATATGATCGCAGGGCAATGAGATGAACTCCTTTTCCAGGAGACATCCTGCATGTCATCCTTCTCTCCAGGAGGAGTTCCAAATGTCCTCCACTTTGAGCATGACTAAGAAACAGGAGTTTATATTTATATGAGTGTGTTTAGTTTAGAGTGTGCAGGGACAGCTCCACCGGTGACTCTTTTACCTTCTTCTTCCTCCACCATCCAGCCTTCTCAGGAGAAAGCCAGGCGGCAGAGGAGCCTTGCAGGGCAAGCGTTTGCCCTTCCTCCTCCTCCTCCTGCCTCCATCCTTCTCCTCTGGAGAAAGCTGGGCAGCAGAGGAAACTTGCAAGGCCACCGCCCTTCCTCCTCCTCCTCCTCCTCCTCCACATGGCCCTCTCCAAAGGAGAAAAGGCCGATGGAGGAGCCCTGAAGTTGTTCTGCATCCTCCTCACAGGCCACCCAAAATCCATAGGCAGGACACATGTTGTGGAGGCCTGGCCTAAGACTTTGCAGCAGCCACCTTGGCTTCCTTTGTCCCCGGTGCCCTTACCTCCTTTATGCCGTCTTGACTCAATCGAGTGGGGCCCTAGGCAACTCACGTCTTGCTAGCCAATGTGCGGAATTCATGATCATGGCGTCTGCCTTTGCGGTCACAGAAGGATCACCCATCCTATATGGCTTATTATATGTGATGTAAAATATGAGGGATATCTCATGGGGAGCCCTGGGCACTTACTGGGCTTTTTGGTGGCTGCTTCCAAGCTGTGGAACTCCCTTCCACAAGAGGCCCAGTTAGCCACCTCCTTGCTCTCCTTCCTCCGGTTAAGACTTTTTATTTAGGCAGGCCTTTGGTTTCTAATCACACGGCACAGCAGTGTTTGGAAATGGTCTATTGTGTTCTAATCATGAATGTTTTAAAGATACTTTCTATATCTCCAGCCCTCCACATTTGTGGCTTTGACTTTTGCAGATTTGATTATCCATGGATTTGATTAATATCTTCTCTCTAGGAGTCACTAGACTAGGACCTCCTGCATGACTCTGTGGTCAACATCCACCAGACGTTGCATTGCAGGACCTAAGGAGTTCTAGGGAAAACCCTTCTCTAGGCATTTGCAGGCCCTCCAGCCGAATTCTGTGGCCAGCGTCTGGTAGAGTTGCGCTGGAGGACCTAGAGATTCCTAGAGAGGTTTTTTAATTTGCATTTTTCTTACTTTCCACTAACCACAGTGAATCTGTAGGGCCCACTTTGTTTTAAACTTTTTAAATTATGTGGTTTCAACATAGTGGATGATTAATTGTGTGTTTTTTAAAGGTATATAATATTACATTTTAGATAAATATTTAAATTAAAAGTTTTAACTAAAATTGCAAATATTAAATCCAAATTTCAAATTTTGTAAGCCATCTCGGGTCCCATAACAGGAGAAAGGCAGGGAACAAAAATTGAACAAATAAATAAATAAGCCCCGAGCAGCTGAAAAAATTGTATTTTTAGTTTATTGTGGGATTTTGGGGCTATGTGGCATTCTCTGAAGATGCCAACCACAGATGCAGGTGAAATGTCAGGAATAAACCCTTCTAGAACATGGCCACATAACCCCAAAAACCTACCAAAAAAACCCCTATGGATGCCAGCCGTGAAAGCCTTCGACTTCACATTATATTTTTGTTTCTCCACAGGATCTCAACTGTCATATCTGGGTCATGCTAGGTGCTGACTAAGAGGGGTACATTGTTGGTGGTGTTGTGTGCTTTCAAGCCATTTCTGAGTTATGGTGATCCTAAGGCAACCCTGTCAGGGTATGCTAGTTTGCATACTAAGTTGTGAATGGATGAGGGTGTAGCATGATGGTAAAGCGGCACTGGCAATGAGTGATGCAATTGGGCCAGGTGGTTATGATAGCCACTTAGCAGAGTATCACTGCTTTGGGAATCTGCTTGGTTTTTGGAGAGTGTATTGCTCTTCATGCTGGCCAGGAACCTGTTGCTCTTCATGTTGCTGGGAAGTATTTTTTCCTCCTTGCTAGGGAGTCGTAGTATTTCTGGCATACAGGAAGTTATGCTATGCTGATTTATTTTTGCATTGTGTATATTTGTACTTAGCCATATTGCTATATATTTTTGCTTTGCTTATTTTGTTTTACACTCTGCTGAGCAAAGCTCTATTTTTGTTGACATTCCTCCACGACTCTGCTGTGATCTTTTTCAACACACCCCAAAAAACCCTGTCATGGGGTTTTCTTGGCAAGTTAATTTAGAGGAGACTTGGCATTGCCTTCTCCTGAGGCTGAGAAAGTGTGACTTGCTCAAGATCACCCAGTGGGTTACCATGGCCAAACTAGGATTTGAACCCTGGTTTCCAGAGCCCTAGTCTAACACTCAAACTCCTACAGCAGAAGGAGCTGGAAGATTATGTGTACTGCTCTGAGCTAAAGAATCCCATTTGGAACAAAGGTGGCAGATAGAGTAAAGAAATAAATAAAGAGGAAATGGGTTAGATTTCAAAAAGACATTTCCAGTGTTTTTAGGGCACTATGAGTTAAAGATGAGAAGCAAGCCCTGTTGAAATGGAACCCATTTCATCTGTCTGTATGTCTTTACTTTGTCCACACTATCACTTACCCATTGCTTTATTTCCCCTGCAGGCACTGCAATGGCATCAGAGGCCCGATCCAGCTCCTCTCTTCAGTTGGGCAGAGAGGAAAAAGCTGCTATGAAGCCACCTATCCCCCTGCAAAGAAGCCAGGTAAGAAGGCAGGGAACCCTGTTGTTTCTCTTCTGGGAAAGTCCTCCGTTCTGCAAAAGAAGGCTTTTGCCCTTCCCTTCCTCCTCTAAAATGGGCAATCTTGGAATCTCACAGAAAGTGTAGCTAGGAAGAACCTGGCAATATAGTGAACTATTTTACAACAATGTCCCAAAGGAATAAAACCACAGCTCTACCCTATATAATACAGTGGGGCCTTGTTATCTGTGGATTTGCCATCCATGGATTTAAGCATCCGCAGATGGCAAGGCCATGTTGTCCCCAATGGTGGCACATGCATGTAGCCGTGCCACCATTAGGAGCAGCCCCCATTATCCCCAATGGCAGCGCATGCACACAGTCACGTCGCCATTAGGGGCCCAGGACTTCATGTAAGCTCCCATTGTTTGGGGAAAACGGGGCTTGAGATTCTGTGGTTTTTGATATCCACAGTGTGTATGTGGGGGGGGGAGGGTGGTGGTGGTCCGGAACAGATTCCCCAGTGGATACCAAGGATCCACTGTACAATAACCATGTTATTATGTATATAACCATATGTCACGTTTTCTCACAAACAATCTCACATCCTTCCTAGCACCCCCCATCCCAGGGTTCCAGTCTGCACTGGATTGACTCATATACTGGTATAGCACACACAATAATACTTCTAGCAAACTCTATAAGATATTCTAACATTGACCCGCTGATGACCTTTATCACAGTATATATCCATTTCATATACCCTCTTTCCCCCATGTACTATGGGGTTGACCCCTTTTCTTATATACAATCAGCTTCTCTTTACATAGGCAGGGATCCATTTCATCTAACATTCAAAAGGCATTTAATTCACACAAACATCAATTCACCCTGGGCTGTATCAATCAAACAAAGCAAATAATATCCTTATGACAGTTAGGTTTCCAAGCACACTATATAACAATTGGGTTGGATACTGAGCTTCCCAGCAGATAGACCTCATGGTAAGAGGTAAGACATAACAGGTATGACAGCTGTTAAGCATATGAACATCAGCAAACGACATAGCCCCCACGTCTCAACAACAACCCATTTGCAACGTATACAACCTATGCACTCCCAGTTATATTCCCAGAATTTTCTAACTCTGGCTGTGGCATGGACCATAACGGTTATGGGACATGACACCATATTGCAGTATACAGTACTACAAAATACAGGGCACACAATACAAAATGTTGGAAAGAACTATCCCAAGTGATGTCCGCTGTGCTTACTCTGGACTTTACATCCTCTGTTCCAGTGAAATGATTTCCACAAGGAGCCCTGGTGGCACAGTGATTAAATGTCAGTATTGCAGCCACTCACTCACAAACCTCAAGGTTGTGAGTTCGATCCCAGCCAGGGCCTCAGGGTCGACTCAGCCTTGCATCCTTTCCTAGGTGGCTAAAATGAGTACCCAGCTTCTTGGGGGCAATTAGCTTTCAGTTGTAAACCACTTAGAGGCTGCTTAGTGTGGTACGAAGTGGCATATAAATGAAGCTGCTATGGCTAGATAGCAAATGTTCCAACCAAATGATTTTCACAAGTAGTAGATAGATAGCAAACAACAGTAGAATGTGATTTCTCAGATTTTCACAATCAGTTTCAGCAATGCATTTTCCACAAGGTCATAGGCAATAGACAACAAAGTGGTGGTTGCAGCAATACAGGTTGTAGAAACTGTAGGTAGAAAATAGATGGCAATGGTAGTAGAAAGACGACTACTTCTGGAGGTTTTTTAAAAAAAAGTTTTGATGTTTCTTCATCAGTAGTAATAAACTGTAAATTCCAGCTAGGTATCAGCTCCAAAAATCAATATCCAAGACGCAGTTTTTCCAAAACCTTTACACCAAACTCTCCCTTCCTCCTCTGAAATTGCCAGTCTAGGAATCTCATGTGAGTATGTGCCTGTTACAGATGTAGGAGCGGCAGACTCTTGATGATCTGTGTTCTTCTTCCTCTCTCTTTTCAGCGCATGGTCTCCTTTGGAGAGGTGGCCGTGTATTTCATCAAGGAAGAGTGGGAACTCCTGGGTCCAGGCCAAAAAGCTCTCTACGAGGCAGTCATGATAGAAACATTTGAGAATGTGGCCTTTCTGGGTAAGGGATCACTTTTGCTTTTGAGAGACAGAGCCCAAGGAAATGAATGCCCCCCCCCCCCGGCTTTTCCAACTCTGCTACTGGGATGGCAGGGTGGAAATGGGCATCTTGTTCATGTGCCCTGGACCTTCATCCCAGTGCCAGGTCTGAGTTTGGCTTTTTGCCTTTTTACTAATATAATAATAATAATAATAAAGTTTATTTATACTTCCCGCCTCTCCCACGGATCGAGGCAGGATTACAACCTTAAAAGACACTTAGTACAATTTACAATCAATACAACAATAAAATACTAACACTGAATTTACCAAGAATTCCTATTAGTTCTCTAAAAATTACAATTTGTCCATTAGCTAACAATCAGAGTCAAGGAAGAGCAGTCATCATAACCTTTTTATATGGAATTCAATGATAAGCCTGCCAGAAGAGATCCATTTTGATTGCCTTCTTAAAGGCCTCTAAGGTAGTAATGAGACGGATCTCTTCCGGTAGGTCATTCCATAATCTTGGGGCTACGGCAGTGAATGCCTTATGTGAAGTTGTCATTAACCTGGTATTATTATATTCTAGTAAGAACTTCCCAGATGTTCTAAGAGTGCGGGGCAGATTATGTAGGGAGAAGCGCTCCCGCAAGGAACTTGGGCCCAAGCCATGTAGGGCTTTAAAGGTGCTATATGGTCAATTCTAGATGTTCCGGTGACCAATCTGGCTGCTGCATTTTGAACCAATTGAAGCTTCCGAATTTGGTACAAGGGTAGCCCCAAGTTGAGCGCATTGCAGAAATCTAACCGAGAGATTACCAGTGCAAGTACTACTGCTTCAAGGTCCTTTCGGTCCAGGTAAGGACGCAGTTGGTGTATCAACCGAAGCTGATACCAAGCACTCTTGACCGTCGCATCTATTTGGGATGTCAATTGTAATGACGGATCCAGGAGTACTCCCAAACTGCAAACCTCGTCCTTTAGGGGAAGTATGACTGGCTGACAATACTCCATCCCTGGACTTGGGGTACTTATTGCGAGTCCCTCTGTTTTCTCTGGATTCAGTCTGAGTTTGTTTTCCCTCATCCAGCTCATTACCAATCCAAGACAGGCATCCAGAGGAGAGGTGCCATCCCTGGTCATTGCAATAGTCGGGGACATGGAGAAATACATTTGGGTGTCATCAGCGTACTGATGACACCGCGCCCCATGTCTCCAGATGATCTCTCCCAGCAGCTTCATGTAAATATTGAAAAGCATGGGGGAAAGAATGGCGCCCTGAGGGACGCTAGATGTCAGCTCTCTCTTGGAAGAGCAGCTGTCCCCCAGCATCACCATCTGGAATCTGCCTGAGAGGAAGGAATGGAACCACTGGAGCAGTGCCCCCAAAACCTAACTCCCTCAGGCGTTCCAGAAGGATACCATGGTCAATGGTATCGAATGCCGCTGAGATGTCCAAGAGCACCAGCAGGGTCACACTTCCCCTTCAATGCCCAGATGGAGATCATCGACTAAGGCGACCATGGCAGTCTCAACTCCGTATCCCGCCCTGAAACCAGTTTGAAATGGGTCTAGATTATAGGCTTCATCCAAGACAGCTGTAAACTCTTTGCAGGCATATCTCAGCTAACAAAGCCTTGGACAAAGAAACTCCTTTTACCAAGACTTTTAACACATACCTTGAGGCACTTTCAGTTAGACAGAGGATGAGCAGGGAATTTTTTTTTATTATTATTATTTGGTAGCATGTGCATTTGGAGGATGATCAAAGAGAACTGGAGAAGCACACATTTTTTGTGTTGGGTTGCAATAGAATTATCCTGAGCAATGAAATAAGGCTTGAGTTGTGGAAGAATCATAGTATCAAAGAGTTGCTTGCATTCATTGCTCCGGGTCCTAGTCTCTGGAGCAGCAGAAAACAAGCTTCATCCGCAATATGACACCCCTTCAAATATTTAAACAGGACTATCATATCACCTCTTAACCATCTCTTCTCCAGGTTAAACATACCCAGCTCCCTGAGTTGCTCCTCATAGGGCTTAGTTTCCAGGCACTTTACCATTTTAGTCACCCTCCTTTGGATGTGCTTCTTTCTCAATGTCCCTTTTGAACTGTGTCCAGAACTGGACACAATATTCCGGGTGGGGCCTGACCATAGCAGAATAGAGTGGCACTATTACTTCTTTTGATCTAGACACTATACTTTTGTTGATGCAGCCTAAAATTGTATTGGCCTTTCTTCTTCGTGGTCTCTGCGAATTCACACAAATGGGTTATTATTCTGTGCCTGCACAGTTAGCTTGGGAACCTTCTTGGAGATATTAAAGGCATTTTGGCGGTAGCCCCTTCCACTCTCCAACTGCCTTTTTCAGTTGGTTTCCCACCTAAACCCTCAGTTCCTTTTGTCTGCTGCACTGGCAGCATCTAGGAACTCTTCAGAGATTCATTTTCCTGTCAGACTTTTAAAAACTTGATTTGACAGGATCAATCTGCCTTTTGGTGGTAATTTTTTCACATTGTTGTTTGTATTTTAAAACAAATGCTATGATTTTCTAGATAATCATATACTTAAATGTGAATTTGAATTCTGAGGTAAAGTTGTTTAACAACAACTTGCCCTGCGATTTCTTAGAGAATCGCTTACTTTATTGTGAATTTAAATTCTGAAATAATGCTGTTTTAGGACAGCCTGTACTGCGATTTCTTAAAGAATCACATACTTGAATACAAATTTAAATTCTGAGGTAAAGTTGCTTTACAACTTGCCCTATGATTTCTTAGAGAATCGCTTACTTAAATGTGAATTTAAATTCTGGACTAAAGCTGTTTTAACAACAGCCTGTACTGCAGTTTCTTAGATAATGTGAATTTAAATTCTGAGATGAAGTTGTTTAGCCACAGCCTTCACACTGACAAGGCCCTTCCTTTCCCTTTCTGAGGGAATTGCTGTGCTTGGCAGAACTTTTCCCACCTTTTCTCTTGAGGAAAAGTTTTCAAACCATGCCTGCCTTACTGGCGCATTTGGCAAAGCCCCATTATTCCTGAGCAAAGTTTTTAAAATAGCGCCTGCTTCACTGGCACAATTTCCACCTCTTATCTCTGAGAGGAACTTATAGAATGGCTACCGGCCTTCCTTCCTCAGCATGGCTAGAGATGCTCTTTTGTTGTGGACAAACCATCTCAGGGCCATTCACCTGGCTTTGTCTTCTCATTCTCCTGAAGAGAAGTTGTTACTGGCTGCCTCGACTTCAGTCCTTGCTGGTCCCTAGCTCCCCAGGATCAAACCCATTGGAGGTCATCATCATCGGTCCCTGACTCTCTGGAGTGAAACCAACTGGCTGGCAGCCCAACGTGGATCCTCATCGGTCCCTGACTCTCCAGGGTCATACCCACTGGATGGCTGCTAGTCCATCCATTTGTGTGATTCGCAGAGACCACGAAGAAGGAGGACAGGTTGCTTACCTGTAACAGTATTTCTTCGAGTGGTCATCTGCGAATTCACACAAATCCCGCCCATCGTCCCCACACAGTCGTACCACTGATTCAGTACCCCTCAGCAAGTAGTCCCTCACAGCCACTACCCACCTCCTCCGAGGCTTAGCAGAAGCTGTATCCTATGTTGATTCCACAGAGATTTCCTGCCCTTTCATTGAGGACTCCCCTTCCTGCTTTCTCTCATGATCCCTGATAAGGGAGAGGACTTCAAATCGATTTTGTAGCTGCAAGCTCCCAGAACAATCCCTGGTGTTCCTAGTTCTGTGTGTGACATTCCTCCAACTCTCTATCTCCTTTGTATGTGAAGTGCCCTCCACACCAAAAACTTCCTCCCGTGTTCTCCAACCAGGACAGTCTGTTCTGTTCTGTCCAGGAAAACTTCTTGTTCCTTAATATGCAGAAGGGTAGCTACTCGGGCCTCCAGCTGCTGGACATTCTCTTCCAACTGGGCTACCAACTTGCACTTGGTGCAGGTGAGGTTCCCCACATCCCTAGGCAAGAAGACAAACATCCCACAAGTGTTGCCGTTGACTTCAGCAGCTCCCTTACTGTCGAACCTCATAGGTCTTAAGTAGGCACTGAAATAGGAGTGTGAACTTCCCCCTCAAAAGCTGACTATTAAACACCCAGGAAAAAGACCACTGTTGGCCTGGCTTCTTTCTCAAACTCTGGCACTGAGCTCAAGAGGCTGGGTGTATTGCTATATAGAGAGTTCTTGGCCGCTAGCTCCTTCCCAAGCAGTGTTGCCAACAAGCCTTGAAGATATTCCCCAGAATGTTTTACCAAAAGCCAAAATCCCCGGAATTCCCCAATATTTACCGGAATATTCAGTCAAAATCATAGTAAAAAATTAATTAAATTCCCCAGATTCTTGAGAATTCCCCGGAAATTGGCAGCGCTGTTCCCGAGGCAAGTCTCTGACTCACTTGCTCCAAGCAAAGACCCTTCAGAAGCCCCTTAAAGAAAAGAGTTAAAAGTAAAGGAGAAGCCCTGAAGCAAAGTAGCCTCTGCTCTAAGCCTCTATTTAGAGTGAAATTTCATAATGTTAAAAAAAAGTCAAAATGGCTGCCAAGAAACCTCTCTCCTTCCTCTCCTGGCAAGGACTGAGCCTGCAAGCCTCTGGCAGGAGTTAGAAAGGCTAGGCTGCTAGCCCCTCCCCAGTGACTCACAGACACCCCAACCCCTCAAAACACACACAAAGTTTTGCGGGGGAACCTCACCTAGTTAAAATGGCTGCCAGGAAACCTCTCTCCCTCCTCTCCTTTGCAAGGACTGAGAGTGGGGCTCAGTTCTAGTTGACCCTTCTGTACCTGTGTGTGCCTGCTTATAACAGGCAAGATAAACAGCAGCTGCCTCCAGAACCCCTACTTGACCACGGGTGGCACGTGGTGCGGTTTCGCCAGGCACGGGGGGGGGGGGGCGAGGGAGAAGGCAGAACGGGCACGTGCCCGTTCCACCTCCTCCCTGCCATTTTCGGGCAGGGTGACAGCGGGAAGCCAGAAAATGGCGCCTGGGAGGAAGAGACAGAGGCACACATGCGTCTGTCTCCTCCTCCCACCCCTCTTCCCTCCTGGCTTGCCTTGGCTCGCCAGGAAAGGGCTCCGTGGAGCCCTTTCCCGGCGAGCCGAGGCCCAGGAGGAGGCGGCTGGGATGCGTGCCCATCCGCCTCCTCTGCCTCCCTGCTTGCCTTGGCTTGCCGGGAAAGGGCTCCGCAGAGCCCTTTCCCGGCGAGCCGAGTCCCAGGAAAAGGCGGCTGGGACATGTGCCCATCCGCCTCCTCCTCCTCCTGGCTTGCCTTGGCTTGGAGGGCCAGGAGGAGGCGGCTTGCCATGGCCTGGGGCAGCACCGAGGACAGGAGCAGGGACCGCTGGCTTCCTCCTCTTTCCGCCTGCGGGGCTTCGCCAGGCCGGAGGTGTCCTTCGGAGGACACCTCTGGCTTGGGGCAGCCCCAGGGATGGGAGCAGGGGCCGCCGGCTTCTTCCTCCTTCAGCCCGCGGGGCTTCGCCAGGCCAGGGGTGCCCTTCAGAGGACACCTCCGGCCTGAGGAAGCCCCGGGGACGGGAGCAGGGGCCGCCGGCTTCCTCCTCCTCCAGCCCGCGGGGCTTCGCCAGGCCGGGGGTGCCCTTCGGAGGACACCTCTGGCCTGGGGAAGCCCTGGGGATGGGAGCAGGGGCCGCTGGCTTCCTCCTCCTCCAGCCCGCAGGGCTTCGCCAGGCCAGGGGTGCCCTTCGGAGGACACCTCCAGCCTGGGGAAGCCCCGGGGACGGGAGCAAGGCCTGCGTAGCCTTTGCTCCTGCCCCCCCCCCCCCACGGGCCCTTACTGGTCCCCAGCTGTCTCTGAGAGACAGCTGGAGGCCAAGGGAAGGGAAGGAGGAGCAGGCGTGCGCCTGTCACTCCTCCCCCAATTTCCCCTAACTTCCAGCTGTCTCTCAGAGACAGCTGGAGGCTGGGAAAGGGTGCGGGGAAAGCCCCGCCCTCGGAGGGTGGAAGCCCCGCCTCTATCACGGGCCCCCACCCCCGGAGGGCGGAATCTCCACCCTTGGCACGGCGACCTAAAAAGGTTCGCCATCACTGGCCTAGATCCATACATTTGGCCAGCAAATTGGAAATCTTATGAAGAGTGGAGGGCCATGAAAGAAAAGCTTATCCCTGACATCATTTTGGAAGAAACTATCAAGTAGTCTATGGAAGGTTCAGTACATTTTTCCTTACTTGTGCAAGACTTGCCTAACCTGGTTCTTTCATTTCTCATATACATGTTCTTAATCTTAGATAAACCATTTGCTGAAACATGTTTTATTGTCATTCCTTTTATTGGTGCACATGAGCTTTTGTGCTCAACGCATCATGGGACCTTTTTCTTTTTCCTCAATCAGATAACGAGCAGAAGAATGTGAATTACAGGGTGCCAGCAGTGGTGCCACTGAAAACAACCAAGCACCAAATGGGAGAGAAAAAATGTGGAAATGAAAGAGGAGCAAAAAAGCAAAAAGGAAACCAGTCAAAGCACAGAAGGAAGGAATCCCCTGTTTTTCAGGGATCAGTAATAGGTGAACCCCTTTCCCCCATTTCAAATCCTGAAGAAAAAAGAATAATATGTGCAATCTGTGGGAAAAGGTTCAAATATACATCAGCCTTAAACGCACACATGGCAGTTCATACAGGGAAAAAACCATATGAATGCATGGAATGTGGGAAGAGGTTCAACTGGCGTGCAAATCTGCATTCACATACAAGAACCCACACAAGGAAGAAACCATATAAATGCATGGATTGTGGAAAAGGTTTCTTTCAGGATCGGTATCTACGTTCACATCAAAGAACCCACACAGGGGAGAATCCACATAAATGCGTGGAGTGTGGAAAGTACTTTACTCACGGTGGAAGTCTGCATTTACACCAAAGAACCCACACAGGGGAGAAACCACATAAATGTATGGAATGTGGGAAAAGCTTCAGGCAGGGAGAACATCTACGTTTACATCAAAGAAGTCACACAGGAGAGAAGCCATATAAATGCATGGAATGTGGAAAGAGCTTCAGTCGAAATGATCATCTCCGTTCACATCACAGAACCCACACAGGAGAGAAACCATATAAATGCATGGAATGTGGAGACAGCTTCAGTCGAAAGGACCATCTACGTAGACATCAAAGAATCCATACAGGAGAGCGGCCGTATCAATGCATGGAATGTGGAAAGAGCTTCAGTGTCAAAGGAACTCTAGATTTACATCAAAGAACCCACACAGGAGAAAAACCATACAGGTGCGTGGAATGTGGAAAGAGCTTCAGTCAGAGTCCACATCTACGTTTACATCAGAAAACGCACATGAGAAAAACTTTATAAATGCACATAAATTTTCATTGCAAATGGAAATCTACATTTATATCAAAGAACCCCCACATAAAGGAGAAATCATAAAAATGCATCTACATTCACATCAAAGAAGTCATTCAGAGGAGAGAGAGGGGGGGACCGTATAAAGGCATGGAATATGGGAAGAGCCTCTCTTCCATCTATGACTTTACTTTGCGTAATGGAACCCACACAGAGCAAAATGGCCCCCATGATGCCCAAGGATACCATGATGTCTTTTGGAGATAAAAGAAATCATTGAAATGTTTCGACAAAGATGATGAAATAAAAATAAAGAAAGGAATAAAGGATGCTGGGGGCAATACACAGAATATTTATACAAAAAAAGACCAGGGAGTGAATGACATTTGAAATGAAGAGCCATATTTTATTGGGATTTTATTGGGAGCATTTTTTTGGGAACATTTTATTGGGAATTGTTTTAACTCTATTTTAGGGTGGCAGGGAGTTTTAGGATGTTTTGCTATGTTTTTACTTGAGGGTTGTTGGGTAGCATTTTTATTGATCTCTTGTTTGTTGTTACCCGCCTCAATCCAATACAGGGAGAGGCGGGATACAAACAAATATAAATCACCGGGAACAGATGATATCCCAATTGAACTGCTACAATAAACAGATGCAAACATAGAGGTGCCTGTATAGGACCTTGGTGCCTGTAGGTTTAAAGGAAGATTTGGACCATCAATCTTTAGTTTGAATATAACAGATAAATTATATATCAGAACACATGTACGGGTATAAATGTAATCTAATTATATAACCACATGAATAGTGTGAGCAAATGTCAGATGAGAGATTGCATTGTTTGTCCCTGTGTCCTATGCCAAGCCATATCCTTGGTTAGGCCTTCCAAGGTCATCTGGAATATGTATATTAGGGGTATGAAAGTTTCACAACCTCTTTCTTTTTTTTATTTTATTTTAAAAACATTCCAAACATAACGGCATCTGCATACTTAAAATAACGGACATTCTTGAAAAACATTCACGACATAACTGCATATCACCTATCTTGCATTCGTCCATTTTCCTTCTCTTTCCTTCCTTTCTCTCTTTCAAATCTTCCTTACTACTTTCATTCTTCTTTTACATTGCCACTTCCTGATAACATTCCAACTAAGTAAATAGTTTGTCTAGCAATTGTATGTCCTGCTTAGTTGTCATTTTTTAAAAAATAATAATAATTTTCATACCCGTCTCTAAACACTTCCCAAAAAGATCCCTTTCGACTTTTGTTTCCTTGTGTGTGTGTGTGTGTGTGTATTTTCCAGTCTAAATCAGCTTCCGCTTTTTACCAAAATAAGTATTATAATAATAATAAAATAATATAATAGTCTCTTTTTAGTTTGACACTAATTTTATGTTGTTTTTTCCTATAATTTTGCAGCAGCCTTTCCATTGTTCCTCATAAATTTTTGATGATTTGTTGGTTAGTAATCTGGTCCAGTATTGATAAATCCATAAGTTTCATGATCCATTCTTCTGTAGCAGGAATGCTCTGTTCTTTCCAATTTTTGGCATATAGAATTTGAGCCACGGTCGCCATATAAAGTAGGATGTTACCCTACATCTGGTGGAATGTGCTGCTTTTTCTTTACATTTCCAGCAGGTGTTCCATAAGTTAGTGGGTTTTTGTGTGTGTGCACTCTTTCTGATTACTTCTTGGTATTTCTATAACTGATGGCTCCTATTTCCAGTTTGTAGAGCTTTATTGTAAAGTGTCAGTACTGCAGACGAGTTTTCAAAATCACTTTCATTATATATTTGAGTAAGTAAGTAAAATTTTATTCAGTCATTGACCAATACAAAAATTGACAGTATAACAGTGACACAGTACAGTTATTAAAAAATTTCAAATACAATTTCAGTTCAGCTGTAAACATTTCAGCTTTCGTCAACAACCAATTGGGGTTTACACCCCCGCCTCACCGGGTAAGTGATAAAACTATAAGAGTAGTGGTATTTCACCGGCGGCCCGACGGGTGGGCCTCCCACTTATTCTACGCCTCTCATGTCTCTTCACAGGGCCAGACTAGAGTCAAGCTCAACAGGGTCTTCTTTCCCCGCTGATTCCGCCAAGCCCGTTCCCTTGGCTGTGGTTTCGCTAGATAGTAGGTAGGGACAGTGGGAATCTCGTTCATCCATTCATGCGCGTCACTAATTAGATGACGAGGCATTTGGCTACACACTCAACGATCATGAGGATAGTTCTGTTTTGAGTTGTTTAGAGGTGGACCAAGCCTCAAGCGGCCCATCCGCTCATATTTTAGGTCCGCATCAATGTGACAGCACCATAACTCCTGTTTCTCGCCATGATGGTATAAGCGTTTCACAGGGTGGTAATCATTAAAAGATTCTTTTTCCAACGTCCCATAAGGACAAAGAAAATTTGATCTTACAAATTTTGTTACAAAAGAGGGCACAAAAGACACAGACAATTAACAACACAATTAAAAATGGTAAGCATGAACTTCGCTGGGCTATCCTTATCCATTTTCGAACATTCTTAACATTGCGCTTGAGTACTGTAGGGTCCTTCTCACTAGCGTCTGCCAGACGGACTGCCCTATTTCCATTTATTCCCAAATGATCTAGTACAGTGAAGTTGCCCTTGGGTCACTTCCCTCTAGCCCCACAGACAAACCCATAAAAAGAAACATTCTCAACACCAAATTGGTTCTTCATTATCTCTCTAAGATTTTTGTAATATAATACCTTCTCTTTAGCGGCTTTATCAAGAGTATCACATTTCCCCGCCTTCCAGTAATATCCACTACCACAGCCTCATCATCTTTAACGAAAACCAAATCAGGTTTTCTTAAGATGATGATGATGATGATAATAATAATAATAATAATAATAATAATAATATTTATTTGTATACCGCCCTATGGGAAACCAATCCGGGCGGTTGACAACAGTAAAATATAAAATATAACAATTAAAAACACTTTATCCCTCCCCCCCCTTAAGACAGTATTGAACAATATAACATATTAAAAACACAATATCAAAGCATAAAAACAACAATTAAAAACTAAAACCCCTGATATCCCTCTGTTGATCCTCAACCATCACTAAGATGGGGCCACGGGAGGAATGAGGGAATCAGGGAACCTGGGCCGGGATGGTTAATCTGGAAAGGCCTGCCGGAAGAGATCCATCTTGACCGCTTTTTTAAAGCTGTCTAATGATGTTATCTGACGGATCTCATCCCAATTCTTGGTTTCGGGGCAGCTACCATGAGCACCTCCGTCTTGTCTGGATTCAGTTTCAATCTGTTTTTCCTCATCCAGCCCATTACCACCTGTTGTTTTTAATGTGAGGTTCCCTATGAATAGAATCATAGAATCGTAGAGTTGGAAGAGACCACTAGGGCCATCCAGTCCAACCCCCTGCCATGCAGGAAATCCAAATCAAAGCATCCCTGACAGATGGCCATCCAGCCTCTGTTTAAAGACCTCCAAGGAAGGAGACTCTATCACCCTCCGAGGAAGTGCATTCTACTGTCGAACAGCCCTAACTGTCAGGAAGTTCCTCCTAATGTTCAGGTGGAATCTCTTTTCCTGTAGCTTGCATCCATTGTTCCGGGTCCTGTTTTCTGGAGCAGCAGAAAACAAGCTTGCTCCCTCCTCAATATGACATCCTTTCAAATATTTAAACAGGGACCAATTGTTCTTCTTAACCTCATTGGCCAATTGTTCTTCTTAACCTCATTGGCCAACAAGTCAGCAAGTTTGTTGTGCTTCCATATTCGCCCTTGTTGTATAGCTGGACACTGACCCAATGTATGTGGCAGTGATTCCGTCCTCGCTTCGCATCTTCTGCAGTTTTTTGATTCCAGATTGTGGAACGGCCTGCCAGATGAGATCCGTCTACTTACATCCTTAGACAGCTTTAAAAAGGCTGTTAAGATGGATCTCTTCCGGCAGGCCTTCCCAGAATAGAGAACCCAGCCTCAGAAAAACGTCTGGGAATAAGATACTGCTGCTCCCGTTGATTGTTTTGCTGATGTGATGTTGTTGACCCTCTGGTCAGTTTTTAACTTGTATTTTTTTTCCTTTTAATTCTGCATTGGATTTAATACTTTTTTAAGGAGGGGAGGGTACCAGGGATTTTATATGTTCTGTATTTTTAACTTTGTTAGCCGCCCCGATTGTTCTCAGAGGGGTGGGATACAAATAATAATAATAATTATTATTATTATTATTATTATTATTATTATGCATTCTCTTGTCCCCTTCCTAGAAACTCTCTTGTGGGGTAAATGTTGGATCGTAATTTTAAAGCAGTAATATATTCTCTTTCCTTCATGTCCTTCTTTTCTCTTATCCAATTATTACTCAAACTATCATTAGCAAAAATTGGCACACCCTTCCCTTGACATGGAAATTCCCCCCATTTTAACACTGATCTCTGTTTAATATTTGGGACACTCGCTTTCAGTAATTTATTCTCCTCTCTGGGTATTGACTCTTCTGTTTCCCCGGCCATTACCCATTTTTCTGTATCTCATTTTTAACTCTCATCCTTTTTGCTGTTTTCCTAGTTGTCCCATCTGAGGACTGAGCTCAATTATAGTTCTTTCCAATTTTGTAATGCTCAGGCCACCGTCTTTATTCTTTGCATATATAAATTCCGTACAGGTGGAAGCTGGTAAATGCAGCCATTTCTTAACTCCAATTCTTATTTTGTCATCCAATTTTCTTAATGCCAATTTCGATATACCAGATTGCTCATTTAAGTATACCAGCCTGGGTATCATAAATTTCTGTAAAATTTCTATTTTCTGGGTCGGTTTTTGGGCTGCTTTATCGATCTTTTGCATCCAATTTTCTACCATATCCATGGTGTCTGTTTTACATATCCCAACCCAAGGATCACATCTAATCCCAAGATATTTAACCTCATTCCCTGGTTGGATCCACTCTATCTTTTCTAGTCCCATTTTCCATTCTTTTACATTATTCACAACATAGGAGTCCTTTGTCCTATTTAAATAAACTGACCAAAGCCAGTTCAATTTCGAGTTAGTGCAGGAAGACCAACCCCTGCGATGGCCCATCCATCCTTAAAGGTCAAACGTCAATCCAAGTGAGCAGCATGATCCCAGTCTCCACCTTTGATGGTCAAGTAGGAGAACAGGGCATGTAATCATTACAAGATCCCACGTCCAGAAAATTAATTAAATTTAAATATATCAATGAATATTTTAAATAACAATAAATAATAATAATAAATAAATAAATTATCATCTAATATGGCTCATCAAAAAGAGACATGAGAGATGCTGAATAAATAAATAAAAGTTCAATAAATATTAAATATTAAATAATATTTTATATCAATTAAATTAGTCCAGTCCCGTATATTATAGTAGTTAAATAAATAGTAAATATTAAATAGTATTTATATCAATTAATTTAGTCCAGTCCAGTATATTTCACCATTCTCAAATATTTTTAACATTCTACTCGAATATTGGATTATTCTTCTGCTAAATAATTTAGCAAATCCATCTAGTCTATAAGACTTTATTCCCAATTTTCTAAGAATGTCGTAATTTTGATTTGGCCATTTTCCTCTAGTTCCGCATACAGAACCATGAAAGGAAATCTTTTTCACATCCCATTCTTTCTTTATAACTTCTTGTAGTTCTTCATAGTATTTGACTTTTTCTTGAACTGCTTCTTCTAATCCTGCTTTTCTTCTTTCCCATCTTACTGTTATATCTACCACCATTGCCATTCCATCTTTAATGAATATATAATCTGGTTTTCTAAGAGCTTCTTTTTTTATTTCTAAGGTGTGGTTCTTGATATATTGTCCATTTCAATTTTTTTGCTTCATTTGCCAAGAGCTTTCCAATTTTATTATGTCTCCAAATTCTGGCTTTCTTTAGTGATGGACACTGTCCTAAAATGTGTGAAAGTGATTCTGATTTTGCCAGGCATTTTCTACATTTTTTATCATATCTTACTTTTCCTCTGGCTAAAAATTCTTTAGTTGGATATGTATTTGATCTTAATTTAATTGCTGTTATATATTCTTTTTCCGACATGTCTCTTTTTTCTTTAACTATTGCTGATTCTATCATCAGTGAAAATTTTAACAGCACCTCCTTGACCAGCAAATAATGCCCATTGGTCTGTTTCTTGTTTTTTGTATGTTGCCTTTATTCTATTGGTTATTGTAGTTTTACTTTTCACTTTTTCATTTTGTTTTTGATCTTGTATTTGTTCGTTATAGATTTTCGGCATATTTTCAACTGTTCCTCCTGCTTTCTTCCACCATTTTTAAAATTGATCTTCTATTTTTAAAGCTTTAGCTATCGTTTTTATCATGACATCTGAAGAGTTGGCGATTTTCAATAGTGTATTACGCCTTTGGTGTGGAAAGGATGTTTCCAATCTATTAATTCCAAGTCCACCGTCTTTAGTTTTTGTATAGATGAGATTGGAGCAGGTATCATGAGATAAATGCAGCCATGGTTTTATAGATGTAATTATAAGATTATCTAGTTCTCTAAGTTTAATTTTCCCAGTTTCTGATTGTTCATTTAGATACATCAGTCTAGGGATTGTATAAGTTCTAAGAATTCCTATTTTTTGTGTTGGCTTTAATGCAGCTCTTCCTATGTTTTGAAGCCATTTTTTTTATTTCTGAAATCATAGCATCTTGTTGTATTCCTTTCCAGGGACCCACTTTAACTCCCAAATATCTTGTTGTATCTTCTGGTTTTATCATTTGTATAGATACATCATTTATTTTCCACGGTTTTATATTGTTGATGATAAAGGAGTCTTTTGTAGGCTGCATTGCAAACCATAGGTTTTGTTAGTTTGTATCTTAAGTCCTGCGAGATGGCAGAAGGTTTCTAAGATCTTTATATTTTTCTGCATTTTATCACAGTTTTCGCTCATAATTGTAATATCATCAGCAAAGGCTAAGGTTGTGATCTTCCAGTCCTTTTCTTTAACTCCTTGTCCTTCTTCTTCTAATTTTGTAATTAGTGGATCCATGGCCAGATTAAAGAGTATTGGAGAGAGTGGGTCTCCATGTTTGACTCCAGATTTGAAATATATTTCTGCTGTATTTCCTTCTTTAACTTTAATAGAAGTCTTAGCATTATCATAAGCACTCATAATAAGTTGTATAATATGTTGATCCATGTTCCTTTCTTTTAATACATATCTAATGTGTTCATGGGATACTGTATCGAAGGCTTTCGCAATATCGACTAGTAAAACACCCAATTCTTTTTCGTTTTCCTTAGAACTTTTTATTATGTTTTCTAATAACCATAGATTTTCTGAGCAACCTGGTGCTGTTATAAATCCTCTTTGTCTGTTATTTAGTGGGCATGCTTCTGTGACTCTGGTAGTTAAAATTTTTGAAAAGAGTCGGAGAACAATAGAGCTGATGGTTAAAGGTCTCCAACTACCAATCTTTTTCTTTTCATTTTCATCTGATGTTTTGGGAATAAGTATAGATCTACTTTTCTTTATCATATTTGGAATTTGTCCTATTATCAGCCATAAGTTAAATAGTTCCGCAAGTGTTTGTTCTATTTTATTAACTGATATTAAGTCTTTCACACTAATGTTATCTGGTCCAGTAGCTGTTTTCTTATTCATGCTTTGTAAATGATCTTTAACTTCATCAGATGATATGAGGTTTTCAAATATCTTATTATCAGTGCCACCCCATGAATAGAAATACTCTAAGCCATTGAATTCGGTTTTTGTTTCCCATTTTTCTTTATATATTTGATATACTTCATTTAAGGGAAGATCGCAGTATGTTTTTATTTTTCCATCAAGTATATATGTTGCAGCAGCTGCTCTATCTTTATGGTATAGCTCCTGACATTGTTTATAAATTAATTTCTTAATTCTTCTTTTTTGCATCCATTTGGTTTTCTGAAGTCTTTTTGAATTTATTCTTTTCTTTTTATGATGTTTCTTTTCTTCTTTTATATTAGTTCCCAAGGGCCAAACCAAAAATGCTGGACACCAGACATTTAATGTGACATCCCTAATTAAGACAAATTACAGGAAAACATGGGAGGAGGCCGCCCGGCAGAAACGCAGCTCTGGCAGCGGTGTCCGGCGAGGAGGCGGAGGGGGCGTGGCAGGAAGGTCCGGACGCCCGGCTTTATGCTCACCGCTCTCACCTGGTCAGCCTCCTCCTTGCCTTCCCCCGAGATGTCCCTTAAAGAGCCCTTCCCCGGCTGCCGCAAAACGCCAAGGCCAGCCGAAGGTAAAAACAGAGTCCCGCAGCGGTCCCCTTTGCAGTCGGTAATGCAAGCCAGATCACCTGGGCTGGTCCTTCACCGAAAACCCAGCAGGCAGGGCCTGAGCCCACACAGCATCCCCTGCAGGCCCAAGCCAGGTCTCGGTAATGCAAGCCAGGTCGCAATTACTGTCCTCCAACAGATCATGGAGGATGTGGGACTTGTTGTTAATCGACCTGGCATTGCACAGGAGCAGCGACAGGGTTTGTGGCACGGTTGGAATGACCCTCAGGTCCCTTTGGTTAGGAGGGGGACCGGAAGGAGAGATAGATATATATCTCGCCTTCCTCTGTAACGCAAGTCCGCCTTCCTACCGCCATACCTCCCCCTGCCCCACACCACCTCAATGGGAGCTCCGCTTACATCGATGTTACCCTCTTCCTCCCCAGCCAAAGCGCTCCCCGCATCCATGCCCTCTCCCTCCCCCTTGCAAACCACAGGAAGAACAGAGGTGTGACACAACAGTCATCCTCTGTTCTAAGCTGGCTTGGGCACAGCCCTCTCGCCCCTTGCGTCGCAAAACAATCCTTAACCGCAAACAGCTCCTGGCGCAGTCCAGTGGCTCCCTGATGGTGTAGGGACTATAGACAGAGGAAAAACGCCGCTCCGGCAGCTAGAGAGCAAGTCCTCTGGGCTGCTGCCCGGTGAAGGAGGGCGGGGGCGTCTTCTGGGGGAGGCCGGGAGCCTGCTTTATGGGGCCGCTCTCACCGGCCCCGCCCCCAAGGAAAAACGCCGCTCCGGCGGCAAGAGAGCAAGTCCTCTGGGCCGCTGCCCAGTGAAGGAGGGCGGGGGCATCTTCTTTTCTCTGCTATTTATTTAACGGTTTTTGTTTGTAATTCTTGTTCGATTAATTTGTTTATATTCCTTTGCCCTTCATATTTTTCCCAAAGTAAAGACAGTTGTTCTACTTCTTCAGGTGTCCAGCAACTTGCGTATTTCCTTTCTTTTCTATCTTTTCTTTTATTTGAATTCTTTGTCTATTTCTAATGTCTGGATGTTGATGTCTAGTATGTTGGGATAATTCACTTTGAGTTTCATATCCACTTTTACATACATTACATTGATATTTATACTGATTCATAATACTTTATTTACTATACCTTTACATTTTGGGATATGTACTAAAATGGAATGAACTTTTTCATCTTGTCTTTTACACATAATACAGCCAAATAATGTTGTTTTATGACTATGTACTCCTATCAGATGTTTCTGAAGAGCTGTTGGTTTTCCTACAATCTCTTTACAATATGGGCATTCTGGTTTGTTGTTTGGTAACCAGATGATTTTATCTTCATTATGTGATTCATTTGATGAAAATTCTCCACCTGTATCCTCAATTTCCAGTTGTGTTGTATCGATTTCAGTCTGTTCTTGATCTTAAATAACTATCTCAGTCCGCTCTTTATCTACATCTTTATCTTTATCTAAATTGGGTATTTTAATAGTATTCTCATTTAGAATTGGGTCAGTCTGACAAGCAATCGAAGACCTCCCTCCATTTAGTTTTATTAGGTATTTGTCAAATCCGAAGTCCGAGCGTTCCCATTGCAGGGACGTGGACACTCCCCTTCGTTTTCTCACAAGAAAGTACGGGCAGTTTTCGGTGCACAGAGAATTGTACACCATGGCTATGTTTTTGGTGGGTTGGTGCGATCTTTCATAGTTACTCTCACCATTTACCCGCGCTTCATTGAATTTCTTCACTTTGACATTCAGAGCACTGGGCAGAAATCACATCGCGTCAACACCCGCCGCGGGCCTTCACGATGCTTTGTTTTAATTAAACAGTCAGATTCCCCTGGTCCGCGCCAGTTCTAAGTCAGCTGCTAGGCGCCGGCCGAGGCGGGACGCCGGCCCGACCCGTCCCCGCCGGGTAGGAGGGCCCGGCGACGCCCGCCGCAGCTGGGGCGATCCACGGGAAGGGCCCGGCTCGCGTCCAGAGTCGCCGCCGCACCCTCTTGCGCAGGGCAGGGGGAGCAGGCACCTCTTCCGGCCGCGGCTCGCACCCAGGCCCGCTTCGCGCCCCAGCCCAACCGGCCCAGCCCTAAGAGCCAATCCTTATCCCGAAGTTACGGATCCAGCTTGCTGACTTCCCTTACCTATGTTCTTCTAACATGCCAGAGGCTGTTCACCTTGGAGACCTGCTGTGGATATATATTTGATCTGTGAACCAAAAATCGACCCACTCATACAAGATTTATACGAGATAAATCTACAAACTTTCTGCCGAGTAGGTCTTGTCGATGGTATTAAAATGAATGCCAGGATAGCAAGAATTGCTCTTGAATTCCACCTGGCATTACTGACGTTCGGGATTTTGTGAAAGAAGAAGAAAGAGTGCCCAAATACCCCAAAGCCTTGCATCCCATCTTGGGAGAAAGGTGGGATATAGCCCAGAGGGCTTCCATGGCTGAGTTGGGATTCAAACCATGGTCTCCTGAGTCCTAGTCTAGTCTGACTAGATGATGTGGTTCTCAGTAAGGCAGCTTCCTGTAATTTAAAGCAAGATTAAACTAATATTTTATGAACATCAAAAAAAAGCCAGTATGTATTTTATAAGTGTGTATTTATTACACACACACACAGAGGACCCTTGTTATCCACTGGGGTTTGGTTCCAAGATCCCCCGTGGATAACAAAATCCCTGGATGCTTAAGTCCCATTAAATATAATGACATAGCAAAATGGTGTCCCTTATAAAAAATGGAAAATCAAGGCTTGATATTTGAAATTTATGCTTTTTTTTAAACATTTTCAAACCATGTATGCTTGAATCCGTGTATAAAAAATCCGTGTATAAGAAGGGCCAACTGTATATTCGCGCATACTAGAATAAATCATTATAAGAGTATAAATTCCATCCATCCTCAGGCTTTATACTATTCCACATCAGCCTTGAATTCTGGCTGAAGGTAATGTGGAGGAAGATTATATTGATATATAGATAGAGAGATAGGTGATATAGAGAGATGGGATGTGCTATTGTGTTGCTGTGTTGTTTCAAATCAAGATTACAGATGTTGTTTAGACTATGCTGGGAAGAAATCTGTTCCCAAGGGCCAAACCAAAAATGCTGGACACCAGACATTTAATGTGACATCCCTAATTAAGACAAATTACAGGAAAACTTAAGCAATTCTATTTCTATATAGATTGATAACGTGGAGTTGTAATATACTATTATAAAAATGTATTCCATGTGTATTACTTTAGTTTTGACAAGGAAGTCGCTACCTTTGTCTTCTATGATTTCTTTACTGCAATAAAAGCTGTTCTTTTAAGGAAGCTGTCTTTTATGTCTGAAAGGGATCTGTAGACTCGGGACAGAAATGGAATGAAACACTTTCCAGCTTCCTTTGTCTTTCTCACAGGTGAAGTTGTGAAAGTTGAAATTGAAGACAGCAAAATTACTGTGGAGCTTCCTTCTCAGGTGCCTTTTCTTTGCGGTGGAATGGGTGCTCTGGATGTCGAGTCAGATCAGGTAAAAGGGCAGAACCAACAGGGATAAAAGGTTAAGTCCAACTACAAATCTTCTTGGTTCTCAGAGAATCTTCCTCTTTGCCTCAGTCAAAGTTCTATACAGACACAAACTACGCTAAAAGTTGCTCAGCCATGGCTCCTCTTCTTCATCCTGGAGAGAAGTGACCAGTGGGGTCCCACAGGGCTCTGTCCTGGGTCCAGGGCTATTCAACATCTTTATCAGTGACTTGGGTGAAGGAATAGAGGACATACTTGGCAAATTTGCAGATGACATCAAATTAGGAAGAGTAGTGGATCAAAATTCAAAATGACCTCAATAGATTAGAAAGCTGGGCCAAAACTAACATAATTTCATCACAGTGAAATGTAAGGTACTGCACTTGGGGTGAAACGATGAAATGCATAGATATAGGACGGGGGGCACCTGCCTTAGGGAGACTTATACATTTGAAAGGGATCTCTGAGTCCTAGTTGACCACAAGTTGAAAATGTATCAACAGTGTGATGGGGCAGCTAAAAAGGCCAATGTGATTTCAGTTTGCGTCAATAGAATTATAGTGTCCAGATCATAGGAAGTAATAGTGCCACTCTATTTTGCTTTGGTCAGGCCCCATCTGGAATATTGTGTCCAGTTCTGGGCACCACAATTCAAAAAGGCCATTGAGAAACTGGAGCATGTCCAAAGGAGGGCGACTAAAATGTCTGGAAACCATGCCCTACGAGGAACGACTCGGGGAGCTGGGGATGTTTAGCCTGGAAAAGAGAAGGTTAAGAAGTGATATGGTAGCCCTGTTTAAATATTTGAAGGGATGTCATATTGAGGAGGGAACAAGCTTGTTTTCTGCTGCTCCAGAGAACAGAACACAGAATAAGGAATGCAAGCTGCAGGAAAAGAGATTCCACCTGAACATTAGGAGGAACTTCCTGACAGTAAGGGCTGTTCGACAGTGGAACAAACTCCCCTGGAGTGTAGTGGAGTCTCCTTCCTTGGAGGTCTTTAAGCAAAGGCTGGATGGCCATCTGTCGGTGATGTTTTGAGATTTCCTGCATGGCAAGGGGGTTGGACTGGATGGCCCTTGTGGTCTCTTCCAACTCTATGATTCTACACAAACACACACACACACACAGCTTCTTTTCTGTCATCTGTAGGGCAAAAATCTGGGGAAAATGGGGAAAAACTGGGGAGGGGTATTGAAAAAACAAAGAAAATTGTGGCATTCCCTGGGAGACCCAGGGGGTGCGCCCCCTCCCAGGATAGCAATGTTTACCAAGATTGAGGTGTGATAACCCTACTGGCAGACCATAGGATTATGACTCGCCTTCTGGTTGACAATGCTTTATCCATAATTGGATAAGCCCATGTTGATTCAGCTGAGACAGTGTACACATCCTGCTCCCTTTGCTAATTAGGATTTTCCTGAGTACACATTGGTCCCTGATTCCGCAAATTGCCTTCTGATGTACTATGAGATAATGTAAACCTGATGTAACCCTGATGTGAATAAAAGGGGCTGGCCAAGACCTGGCCAGCTAAGTTTTGCACCCCCATTCCTGTCTCTGCGTCTCATTGCCGCGACAGCAAATCAATTATGGGATATTTTATTTTACCATGATTCAGGAAAAACACAAACAAACTTTTTTCCCTAGTACTTTCCACAGCCCTTCACATCTCTAGTCTGCCATCAAGTCATTTTGGACTTATGGCAACCTTATTCAGAGAGGGTTTGAATTTTCCATCCTCTGAGGCTGAGAGAATGTGATTTGCCCAAAGATTTTCTTGGAAGATTTGTTCAGAGGGGGTTTGCCTTCACCTTCCCTTGAGGCTGCGAAAGGGTCACTAGCCCAGTGGGTGTTTTTTATGCCCAAGGAAGGAATCGAACCCAGGTCCTCCTCCACCGCTGCCTCCTGCTGCGGTTCTTCAGATGCATTTAGTCTCATAGGCTCTCCAAAATCTCTATGACCCAGGCCCAGTGCTAGTCAATACCTTTCTCAATGACTTGGATGAAGGAATAGAAGGCATGCTTATCACCAAATTAGGAGGGGTAGCTAATTGCTCACAATGCAAGCTTTAATAATGTCACCATAGAGAGAACAATGCCAGGTAGCTGACTACATGTGTCCCAGTGTTCCACCTGGCACCTTGGCACAAGTCACTACCTCAAAGGTCAGGAATTTGGTGCCAAGCATTGATCAGAGATGGCTGGGTGTCTTTTTGTGACCTCAGAGGAAGGGATTAATGCCAGCAGCATCAGTGGAGGACATAACCAAGTGGGATGTGTGTGCAGACAGGAGCCTGGCATCGCTCCGGAGTTCTCTGGATTCCTGCAAAGTCTGGAGCAGAAGGTGAAATATTTTTAATACCAGTTTAAGGGAGAGATAGGTGGATTGCTAGGCTAGAATGTTTCAAATGAATGTTGGGGATGTTAAGTTAAGGAGGTGGTGGACTTGTAGGTAGGCAAAAGGTTATAGGTGTAAGATTTATAGGCTAACAAAAGACGTCGATTTTGTAATGTCCCTTGAAATATTCTTGTTGGGAAATACGGATGAAGAACTGGAGAGGAAATATGGATTGCTTCTCTCTGTTACATGACAACAGCAGCAAGAATAGTCCAGAGATTCTTCAGAGAATTTCCATGCCAGCATTCTCTAAAGATGCCAGCCACAGATGCTGGCAAAACATCAGGGATAAATTTTTCTAGAACATGGCCACATAGCCTGAGAAACCCACAAAAAACTATGGATGCCGGCCATGAAAGTCTTTGATAGCAGCAAGAATATTGTTTGCTCAAATGGAGTGAAGCACCGACAGTGAAATAATGGGTTGTTAAGGTTGGTGAGGGTGCATCTACACTGTAGAAACTGTGCATTTTGACACCACTCTAAGTGGTTTAGCTCCATCCAACGAAATCTTGGGAACTGTAGTTTTGCAAGGTCTTCAGTGTTCTCTGCCAGAGCGCTGGCACCTCACAAAACTACAAATCCCAGGATTCTGTAGGATGGAGCCATGGCAGCTAGTTATTTCTGCAGTGCTGACGCAGCCCAAGATAAGGCAGAGCTTCAGTCATTGTGATATAAGGTTCATACTCAGCCATAGATGTACATCTGCTTGTGTGTGTGTTTGGTTTCCCTTCGGTCATTCCCAGCTCCATCAGGGCTAGCCTGAAGAAAGAGGCTGTCATCTTTCGGCCTGTGAGGGAGAGAACAGGCTGGCCCAGCTCCACCAGGGCTGAAGAAGCAGAGTCCTCCCTCTGGTCCATCTGCCTTGGTCCAGGCCTCCGAGGGAGAGAAGAATGCTGGACCTGATCCCCTCTCCCCCTCACCATTCCCTCCTCCTTTTGTGTCGCGTCTTTTTAGATTGTAAGCCTGCGGGCAGGGAACCCTCTATTATCTCCTCTGTTGTAAACTGCTCGGATTCCCAGTGATTGGGCAGTATATAAATAAAACCTATTATTATTATTATTATTATTATTATTATTATTATTATAAAAATTATAATCCTGGAAATGTCATCCAGCTGTTCTCACAAATCTTAGAATCATTGAGTTCGAAGAGACCTACAAAGGCCACCCCCCCCCCCAAATCTGCCATGCAGGGAGACATCATCAAAGCCCTCCCTGTGACAAAAGACAATCCAGCCTCTGTTTAAAAACCTCCCAAGCACAAGAGACCGCCCCTTTCCAAGGGAGCATCTTCCACTCTCAAACAGCTTTCTTACCACCAGGAAGTTCTTCCTAATGTTGAGGTGGAATCTCTTTTCCTGTAACTTGAACTCTCAGCATGACATCCCTTCAAATATTTAATCAGGGCTATTGTATCTCCCCTTGACCTTCTCTGTTAAACATGACCAGATCCCTATGCCACTCCTCAGAGGGCTTCATTGTTTCCAGACCTTCCACCATTTTGGTTGCCTTCCTCTGGACACATTCCAGATTGTTCACATGCATCCTCCTTGAATTTTAGCCAGTACTGGACACAATATTCCACATGAGGTCTGACCAAAGCAGAATAGAGTGGCAATATGACTTCTCTTGATCTAAACCAGTGATATGATAGTCCAGTTTAAATATTTAAAGGGATGTCATAGATTGAGGATGGAGCAAACTTGTTTTCTGCTGCTCCAGAGACTAGGACCCAGAGCAGTGGATGCAAGCTGCAGGAAAAGATTCCAGCTCAACATTTGGAGGAACTTCCTGACAGTAAGGGCTGTTTGACAGTGGAACAAACTCCCTCGGAGAGTAGTGGAGGTGTTTAAGCAGAGTCTGGATGGCCATCTGTTGGGGATGCTTTGATTGAGAGTTCCTGCATGGCAGAATGGGGTTAGACTGGATGGCCCTTGGGGTCTCTTCCAACTCTATGATTCATCTTTAGGTTATGCTTAAAAACCTGCAAACTGGAACGGCACAAAAGTAGTTGGAGTCTTTTGCTGTTTTAACCTTGTTACAGCATTTGAGATGTTCCTAACCTGTCTGATTAAGAAGTTATATCTAGAAAACTCTAGGTCTTCCAGTGCAACTCTGCCAGATGTTGATTATAGAGTCTTGCTGGAGGTCCTAGAGATTCCTAGAGGAAACCCTTCTCTTAGACATGTGTAGGTCCTCCAGCATGATTCTATGGTCAGCGCCCACCTGATGTTGACCACAGAGTTTCACAGGAGTACCTAGAGGCCCCACTGTAATTGTTTTACCATTTTCAATTCTAAATTTGTTTCCTTGGTGTTTAAGTCCCTTTGACTTTTACATGAGACGATAAAGGGCAGGATATCAATATATATATGAATGTATTTATTATTTTTCAACAGACACAGAATAAAGACTTGAAAACTATATGCTTCCCTTCCCTACCAATAAAAGATACTACATATTATGGCAGGGGGTTGGACTGGATGGCCCTTGTGGTCCCTTCCAACTCTGATTCTATAGAGATCATGCTTTGCGTGGGCAGCTTTGTGAAGACAAGGGGCCTGCATTAGAGGAGAATGACCATATGCCTCCTCAGAAATGTATTTGCCCACAAACACCATTTAGAAGCAGGAGGACATGTTTTGTGACGATCTATGAGAGGCCTGTTTTTAACAACAGGAAGGGACAAGAAATCACTCTCTGTTCACTTTTAATTTTAAAAGGCCTTTCCTGGCATTAAAATGTGGCAAATGTCCCTCCTGGAGTGTATTCGGGGATGTTTTTTGGGGGGGAAATATTCAAAAGTAAATCTTTTATCCTTGGGGTTTTATCCTAAATGGTTCTGAGGGTCACATGTGGCCCAAGGCCCAGAATCTAGGCAATAGGGAGTCCATCCCCTTTAAAGGAAACAGGAACTACCCACAATCAACCCCCTTCATTTGTGTACAAAGCACTTCAATGAGAGATTATGGCAATGAAATATATGGCACCAGGGTTACACAAATCCTGCAATCTGTTTTGTCGGGACCTTGTTGATGATACACTTTCCCATAGTGCTACTTAAAGAGATCCTCCCTGGATGAGTACCCAGGGGAAAAAAACAACTACTGGTTCCCCATATCAGAGGATCTGAGGCACAATACGAGTTGCTCAATCCCATTTTCTCATTGGCAATTGTCACTTGGGTTTATGAAGTTTCCATGAGTGGGATTTTAAATGGATCATTTAGAAAAGTGGAAGAGGGAGAAATCAGCAAAAAAGAATACAAAATACAGTATGACCCCTGGATTAATGGGACTAGTATCTATGTTTTCACTTACCAAAAACATAAGTCTCTCTAGGCATCTGAAGGTCCTCCAGGTGAAGTGAAAATTGTGGATAACAGCAAATCCAACATTATGGAAGTTGACACTAGAGTGATGGTGGAGAACCTCCAGATGCCTAGAGAGAATACCTCTCTAGGCATCTGCAGGACTTCCAGAGCAACTCTATGGTCAACATCCAAAGAAATGTAGGGTTTGCTATTATTCTTGACCTTAACTATCTGTGAAGTCTGGAAACGTATCCCTCCTGGATGTGAGGGTTGTCCTGTGGTAGCCAATATTTGTAGGAGAAATGTAAAAAGTTGGAATGAACTTAGGGTTGCATGAGAGGGATGGCTATGAAAAGAACAAGAGGCGCGCAGGGGAGGGGGGAGTGATATACCTGGACCAATGGACCTACACTCATAAGCCACAAAGAGAAAGGAAAAACTGGTCAACACCTACTTTGCTTCCGTCTTCTGAAAGGAAGACAGAGCCAAACTTGATGAAGACAGAAGAAATTATGCCTGGGAGGAATACAGACAACCTGATAAAATGTGGGTTAGATAGATGATGCTACTGTCAGGTTGATGGTCTGAAGCCAAAGAGTGCTCACCAATGGTTCCTTATCATCCTGAAGAGAAGTGACAGATGAGAGGGGGGTCTGCCCACGGTCTAAATTTTGTTCAACTTCTTAAATGAAGGAAATACAGGATTGCGCATGGAGTCTGCATATGACTAGGAAGGGGCAGCAAACACCTCAGGGGACAGAATTCAAGATGACCTTAACTATTAGGAAAAAGCACATATTCCATTACATATTTTTTTCTGACCTAACAAAAATCCACTACAAACAGAAAAGGTTTAATCCCAGCAACATCTACAGGAAAAAACAAACAAACACCCAGACAATATCTGCCAGGGCTGAGTTATGCTCCTAAATACAAGCCATTTTTGTTGACCAGGCAGACATCGGGTTATGAGGCATTTGACACTTAATATTTTGAGAAGAAAAATACATTAGTACTCTTTTTAAAATTGAAATGTGTTGTTTAAATGTCTTCTGTTGGTGTAATCCTGCAGAGTCCATAACAAACACGAAGAACTCGTAAGGAAAATGAAAGATGTCATACTGCCAGCAAGCATAAGAAATGGGGTTTCTCCAAAAGCAGAAAATGCAAACTGAAGCTAAGCAGTTTTTGCTTCTAACCAAATTCTACCAACGCTCAATATTTTTCTCACAATGGAGATCTCATAATGTGGAATACATTTTGTCATCAGACTGAAGCTCTTTTCCACATTTGGAATATTATTATATTACAATATTTTCCATATGTTAGTATAGTATTTGTGTATAATTTTTTTTAAAAAAAGTTTAATCAATATTCTTCCATAACTGAAGCACCTCCTTCCACATGTTTAAAAGGTTTCTCCCATGTGGGAGTTTGTTGATGTTTAGTACATGCTCCACTATCACTGAAACATTGTCCACATTCAGCCCGTTTACATGCTTTCTCTCCTGTGTGGGTTTTCTGATGCGAATGAAGATGCCCACGCTGACCAAAGCTCTTGCCACACTCCATGCACTTATATGGCTTCTCCCCCGTGTGGGTTCTCTGATGCGCATATACATGACCACGCTGACTGAAGCACTTTCCACACTCCATGCATTTATATGGTTTCACACCTGTGTGGGTTCTTTCATGTGAATGTAAATGCCCACTCTGGCTGAAGCTCTTCCCACATTCCAGGCATTTGTAGGGTTTCTCCTTGGTGTGCGTTCTCTGGTGAGAATACAGATGGCCACGTTGACTGAAGCTCTTCCCACAATCGGTGCATTTGTAAGGCTTCTCCTTGGTATGAATCCTCTGGTGAGAGTATAGATGTCCACGCTGACTGAAACCTTTTCCACATTCTGTGCATTTATAAGGCCTCTCCCTTGTGTGAATTCTCTGGTGCGAATGAAGATGGCCATGCTGACTGAAGCTCTTCCCACACTCCAAGCACTGGTAGGGTTTCTCCTTTGTGTGGGTATTTTGATGTTTTGTGCAAGCTCCGCTGTCACTGAAGCTTTTCCCACAGTCCATGCATTTGTAGGTTTTCTCCCCGGTGTGGGTCCTTTGATGGGAATGTAGGTGTCCATGCTGACTGAAGCACTTTCCACACTCCATGCACGTATACGGCTTTTCCCCTGTGTGGACTCGGAAGTGTATGTTTAAGTGTGATTCATATTTGAATATTTTCCCACAGGCAGGACACTTTACCTGACTTGCCTCGGAGGCCAGGGGCTCCCCAATCTCAGTGCCCAGAGAAGCAGAGGGCTTCTTCTTTCCGTTCTTTGACTGGTTCCCCTTTGGTTTGGCTGGTTCCCTTTGATTTTCAAACTCCTGTTTTTCCACAGCTTGTTTGGCTCCTTCCCACGATGCCATGGGAGGCTCCCGATAATTCTCATTTTGCTGCATGTTACCTGCTAGAGAAAAGAAGGAAAAGAAGGAAAACTAGTAGATGAAGTTCAGAGAAAGACTCTTCAGCCAAACACAGTTAAGCACTTTCTCTCCCAAGATTCTCCAATTTCTTTTAATACACCATGATGAAATCCATCCTATGAGGGATGACTTAGGGAGCTGGGGATATTACTTTTAACACTATATTTAACACTTTTAACACAATTTTTCTTATTAATTTGTGATCCAGACACTTTTTTGTGACTGTCACTTTAACCCCAAAACATGTTTTGAATTGTTAATAGCGTGGTAAGCATTCAGGTTCCAGATGAATCTTTTTTAGACAACAAAAGAAAACTTTATTTACTGGTAAACAACAGTTGTGCTGTACCATACACTTGTTATTGTTATTATTATTATTATTATTATTATTAAACTTTATTTCTAGAGCGCTGTAACTGTACAAAGTCGGTAAAATTAAGGAGTATATAAAAGCCTGCCCAAGGCGTACACTCTAAGATAATAACAATTAGAGAAATAGATAAAATTACCATGTAGAAAAGAAAAGACAAATTAAAAACATCAAATATAAAAGCAGATCACATCACATCAAACATTATCAGACAGCCAGATGACAATCACAAATTCCCTGAGAATGCTTCCCTAAACAATATCTTTTTCAGCTCAGCCTTAAAGCTGGTTAGGGAAGTGATGAGCTGTGCATGCAGAGGAAGAAGGTTCCAGGAATGAGGGGCAGCAAGAGAGAAGGGACGGATCCGGGACGGGGCAGAGGAGATCCTGGGTTGAGAGAGGAGACTTTGGCTACCAGAGCGGAGAGTGCGAGTAGGGATGTAGGGAGAGAGAAGATCGGTTAAATAAAGAGGGGCCAGCCCATGCAGGGCTTTAAAGGTGAGTAGCAAAAGTTTGTACCTGATGCGGAAAGGAAAAGGGAGCCAGTGAAGGGAGGACAACAGAGGGGAGACATGATCATAACGGCGAGTGAGTGAAATAATGCGTGAAGCTGAATGCTGAACAGAAATTAATGGGTGGAGATGAGAGAGGGGAAGCCCTGCCAAGAGGAGGTTACAGTAGTCTAGTCGTGAGACCACTAGGGCATGGACCAGTGTCTTTGCGGTAGAAGCTGAGAGATATGGACGGATTTTGGCGATATTGTAGAGAAAAAATCTGCAGACTTTGGCTGTAGTCTGGATCTGAGGGATAAATGACAAAGAGGAGTCAAAGATGAAACCAAGACTGCGGGCTTCCTGGACCGGCTGGATAGAGACGTTATTGACAGAAATAGAAAAGGAGTAGTGAAGGGTGGGCTTAGGAGGGAAAACAAGAAGCTCGGTCTTGGACATCTTGAGCTTCAGACGCCGATGGTGCATCCAGTGGGAGACAGCTGTTAAACAGGATGACACTTGCTGCTCTAGCTCTGCTGAAAGATTAGGGGTGGAAAGGTACAGCTGGGTATCATTGGTGTACAGATGGTAGGAGAAACCAAAAGAACTTATCAGTTTGCCAAGGGAGAATGTGTATAAAGAGAACAGAAGGGGACCCAAAACAGAGCCCTGAGGAACTCCAACAGATAAGGGGACAGAAGACGAGGTCTGACCACCCGAGACCACAGAAAAAGATCGATCTGACAAGTAAGATGTGAACCAATCGAGAACAAGGCCCGAGAAACCAAGGTCAGAGACAGTGGTCCACAGTGTCGAAGGCTGCAGACAGATCGAGAAGGACAAGGATAGAATAAAGGCCATTCGCCTTGGCCCGCAAAAGATCATTTGAGATCTTAGTAAGGGCCGTCTCTGTGGAGTGCCGTGGGCGAAAACCAGACTGGAAGGGATCCAGAATGGAATTGGTGTCAAGAAACTCAAGACAGCATGAATGGACAACTCGTTCCAACACCTTAGAGAGAAAAGGAAGCAGAGAGATTGGACGATGGCTAGCCAAGGAAGAGGGGTCGAGAGAGGGTTTTTTCAGAATAGGGGAAACTAAGGCATGTTTGAAGACTGAGGGGAAGGAACCCGAGGAGAGAGAGAGATTAAAGATATAGAGGAGGGAGGGTAACAAAGAGGGGGCTATAGAGATTAGAAGACGAGAAGGAAGTGGGTCAAGAGAGCAGGTGCTGGGTTTGGATGAGTTCAGCAGCGAAGAGAGTTCTTCCAAAGAAACAGGAGGAAACACAGAGAGTTTATTAGTAGGAGGGTGAGGAGATTAATAGTGGGAGCCAAATCATGAGGAGTTAACTCAGAACGAATGGTAGTGATCTTTGTAATGAAATAATTGGCGAAGTCGGAGGGAGAAAATAATGGAGAGACGGAGGGAGGAGAGGGTTTTAACAGTGTGTTGAAACAGGAGAAGAAACGCTGCAGGCGTCTCGTTGGCGCAGATCAATGATTTAAAGTAGTCTTGTTTTGCCATCGAGAGGGTGCGTGAAAAAGATAAAAGAATGAATTTATAGGGGATTCTTTTACAAACACACTCTCTAGAGAAAATGGGTTACTTTCATTTAAAACTCACACAATCTTTACATTACATTCACTTCTCAAACTTATCTCCATCCTAGCCAACCAGGCTAACTAAATCCTACAGGATATTATCCCACTCCAGCAACTCCCTCTCTCAGAGGTCTGGGCATGTAAACATAGGGAGCCCCTCACTTTTGGATTCTACCCCGAACCGTCCCTGTCTCACACTGGGACCCTCACAACAACTGTCCATCTCTGGACTTAGTGAAACCCTATCTGGACTTAACTCAAACCCTATACGACTTTCAACTGTCAGCAACTGACTATTTATCCTCTAACAAGCCAACATTCTATTGGCTGCTGCCAGCCTGACCCAAATCTGCCTGTTCATCACACACCTCCAAGGAATAATTGGGGCAGCGTACAACATTAAACAAGGAAGGTGTGTGTTCCACTGTCTAACAGCTCTCATTTTCAGGATGTTCTTCCTAATGCTGAGGTGGAATCTCTTTTCCTGGAGCTTGCATCCATTGCTCTGGGTCCTAGTCTCTGGAGCAGGAGAAAAGAAGCTTGCTCCCACCTCAATATTTAAACAGGGCTATCATATCACCTCTTGACCTCCACTTCTCTAGGCTAAACATCCCCAGCTCCCTAAGTCGTTCCTCATAGGGCTTCATGGTTTCCAAACCCTTCACCATTTTGGTCACCCTCCTTTGGACATGCTCCAGTTTCTCAACACCCTTTTTGAATTGTGTTGCCCAAAACTGGACACAGTATTATTCCAGGTGAGGCCTGATCAAAGCAGAAAAGAGTAGCACTATTACTTCCCTTGATCTAGACATTACTCTTCAGTTGATGCAGCCTAAAATTGCACTGGCCTTTTTAGCAAGTTATAAAAAAAGCAACTCCGCCTAAACATAAGGAAGAACTTTCTGACTGTAAGAGCTGTCTGACATTTTAAAAAGGTAAAACAAATTACATTCGAGAGTCCTCATTCATATGAGAAAGCTAAAATAAAGTCGGCCTTCCATATCTGCAGCTTTGACTTTTGCAAATTTGATTATTTGTAGTTTTGATTAAAAGGTTGTTTAGCAATCTCTAGAATCATGAATGTAGAGGAAATATAACATAATCTCACTATAATATGATAAGGAAAAGAAGTTGATCAAATTATAATATGGATATAAGTATATGGATTCAAAAGTGGAAGAGAGAGTTATAAATCAGAATGAAATAACCGGTACTGGACTCTGTTGTCTTATTTGTTTTGATGTGCTTTGCATTTGTTTTGAGGTGTTTTGTATATGTGTATGTATTAACGTGTTTTTTTCTAAATGTTCATATTATAAAAAAAAGTAGTCTAGGAATCTCTAGATCCTCCAGCTCAACTCTGCCAGAAGTTGACCATAGAGTTGTGCTGGAAAACCTAGAAGGTCCTAGAGAAAATACTTCTCTAGGCATCTGGAGATCCTCCAGCATGATTCTTTGATCAACGTCTGGCAGACATTGACCACAGAGTTGCACTGGAGGACCCAAAGAATCCTAGAGCTGTGTTCTGTCAGGTAAAGAATAGTGGGTTGTTATTTGAGATTTTCCCACATTCGTATACAAAAAGTTAGCATTGAAATGCAACTTTCAATATCATTAAACTACTAGCTGAGAGTGCCCTCATGAGGCTGGAGTGTTAACTAGTGTTATAATACATGCATACATGTACATGTTTTCAAGTTGCCTGTCGACTTATGGCAACCCATACATTTCAAAGGTTGTTCTTAGGCAAGGGCATGGTTTTCCCAGTTGCTTCACTCTCAGCCAGTTTATCGCATATCTGTTCTGGTTTATAAATAATGTTTAATAATAAATAATAATGGTTCCCACCCTGTACCAACCACACTCCAAAAGTCCTTCCATCATTCCTATGGTCATATGGTCAACCATCCACCCTGGCCTTAGGCACATCCTTCCTTCTGCCTTTGCCTCTCCCATAAGGAAAACAATTTAGCATTTCTATGGCTATTCATACAGTCTGCTTATGAAGGTCCTTCCTGAGCACCACTTCACTCCATGCATTGGGTGGAAATAGACCTAAATCTACAAAAACAGATGCACCAACTTCTTTCACTCACCTAGTCTCAAAGGTGTTACAAGATCCCTTTGCACAGTGTGGAGGGATTGAGGAAATGCCTTTTAGAACAACAACAACCCAATGCCTCCCTTAGGCATGTAAAGGGATCTTGTGGCACCTTTGAGACCAGGCTAAACATGCCCAGCTCCCTATGTCATTCCTCATAAGGCATGGTTTCCAGACCCTTCGCCGTTTTAGTCACCATCCTTTGGACACGCTCCAGTTTCTCAAAAAGGATATTGACAAACTGGAGTGTGTCCAAAGGAGGGCGACTAAAATGGTGAAGGGTCTGGAAACCATGCCCTATGAGGAACGACTCAGGGAGCTGGACAGAGATGGTTAAGAGGCGATATGATAGCCCTATTTAAGTATTTGAAGGGACACATTGAGGACAGAGCAAACTTGTTTTCTGCTGCTCCAGAAATTAGAACATGGAACAATGGATGCAAGCTACAGGAAAAGAGATTCCACCTTAGCATTAGGAAGTACATCTTGATAGTAAGGGCTGTCTGAGAGTGGAAGACATTCCCTTAGAGATTTTGGTGGAGTCTTCTTCTTTGGAGGTCTTTAAACAGAGGCTGGATGGCCATCTGTCAATGGGGATGCTTTGATTGAGATTTCCTGCATGGCAGAATGGGGTTGGACTGGATGGCCCTTGGGGTCTCTTCCAACTCTATGATTCTAAGAAGTTGTAGCATGAGCTTTCATAGCCTAGGGCGCATCTGCACTTCAGAATTAATGCAGTTTGATGCTACTTTTAACTACTGTGATTCAGTAAAACAGTACTGACCACTTCCCTTAGCCTTCACTTGGCAACAGGTTTGGAAAAAACAAAAAACAAAACAAAACAAAACAAAAACACCACCATTTTTCTGTGTGTTTAAACTAATTTCTTTGCATTAACATCTAGGACCACATTGATAGAGGATTAAATCAGAAAATTAAGTAGCAAAATGCACTTCGGATGCTACAGCCGCTAGTTTATTTATTAACTATTCTTTAAAAAGATGCTCTTTTAAAGGAAGTTATTTTGGCTGAAATTAGATTAACTGAAGGATTTGTTTCTGTGTGGCATTTCTTGCACTATAAAACAAGGTGATCCAAAATAAGCAACTGACGCAGGATACCAGTCTAACAATAAACAGCTGTCAATAAACTGTTAAAGTTAAAAATTATGAAATTCAGACAGTCATGCTTGTTCCAGTAAGTGGTTTGGGAAATAATGATACAGTGGACCCCTGGTATCAAGGACTGCCCCTGGATAACAAAATCATGGATGTTCAAGTCTCATTAAATACAATAGAGAATAAAATGATGTCCTTTAATGGCAAAAACAAAGTTTGCTTTTTGGAATTGCACATATACATATATATTTGAAAATTTTCAAGCTGTGGATGCTTGACTCTGTGGATAAAGAAGGCCAACTGTAATTTGTTGTGCCTTCAAGTCATTTCTGATTTATGGCAACCCTAAGGCAGCTCTATCATAGGGTTTTCTTGGCAAGATTTAGTCTGAGAAGGTTTGCCATTGCCTTCCCCTGAGGCTGAGAGAGTGTGACTTGCCCAAGGTCACTCAGTGGGTTTTGTGGCTGGGCCCGGACACTGTAGTAGTCAGACCTGTGTGTGTGTGTGTATCTGTGAATAATTAATATTAATTTATAATATATATATGTGTGTGTATGAGAGAGAGAGAGAATGAATAATTAATACACACACACAAAGAGAGAGATATAGTTACATACAGATATCTGTGAATAATTATTTTAAAAACCAGAAGTGCTGGGTTTCTTAGAGTCACTTCGGTTAAAGCTCTGAAGACGCAGCTTTTTTAATTATTATTTTTTTTAAATATTAATTTTCAAAGGTTCATTAGCTGCTCAAAAATAAACTATGGAGTTTAAACCAAACGACCTAAGGCTTTCAACCAAACCTGGGCCCAAAACACACTGCAGAAATAATCCAGCTTGAGACCACTTTAGCTGCCCTGGCTCAGTACTAGGGAATCCTGGGAATTGTGGTTTCTTGTGGCACCAGAGCTCTTTCTGACAGAAAGGCTAAATGCCTCACAAACCTACACTTCCCAGAATTCCCTAGCACTGAACCAGGGCAGTTAAAGCAGTCTCAAAATGGATTGTTTCTGCACGGTATTTTGGACCTTGGTGTAGCAAATACCGAATCCATGATTGGTATTTCCACTGAGGGACAAAGGGGCTCCTTACCCAGAGCGGCCATGTTTCCGTAATTCTCCAGCATGACTTCCTTGTAGAGAACCCGCTGGCCCGGATCCAGGAAATCCCATTCCCCTCTGGTAAAATACATGGCCTCCGCCGCCGCCGCCGCCGCCTCAAAGGACACCAGCCCCTGAAAGGGAGAGAAAACCAGACAAACAGTTTACTCATCAGAATTGAGCTTGTCTAAATATGTTCCAGAGGCAGCATGGCGTAGTGGTTGGAGCACTGGACTATAGCTCTGAAGAATCATAGAACAGGGTTCGAATCTTTGTTCGGCCATTGAAACCCACTGGGTGGCCTTGGGCGAGTCACATACTCTCAGCCTCAAACAACAACAACAACAACAACACTAATAATAGAATTGTGTCATGGGAGCTGAAGGTGATGTAAAAATAAAAGCAACTTAAACACCAAGGAAACAAATTTAGAATTGAAAACAGTAAAGCAATTACAGTGGGGCCTCTGCATTTGCTGGGATTAATGACACAAGACCCCTGTGAAAGTGGAAAACTGCACATGGGGAAAAAAACCCTATATATTTATAGGTTTTTCGGGCTATGTGGCCATGTTCTGGAAGAGTTTATTCCTGCTATTTCGCTAGCATCTGTAGCTGGCATCTTTCAGCATGACTATATATTTTTTGTTTTCCTGAGAGCTTACCTCTCTCGGTACTCCTGTGAAACTCTATGGTCAACATCAGGTGGGCGCTGATCATAGAATCATGCTATAGGACCTACACATGTCTAAGAGAAGTGTTTCCTCTAGGAATCTCTAGGTCCTCCAGCAAGACTCTATGGCAGTGATGGTGAACCTTTTACAGACCGAGTGCCCAAACTGCAACCCAGACCCCACTTATTTATTGCAAAGTGCCACATCCCACTGGCTTTCTAGTAAGAAACTCTGGCAAACTCTGTGCTAGGAGGACAGCATGTGTGCCCACAGAGAGGGGCTCTGAGTGCCACCTCTGCCATAGGTTTGCCATCACTGCTCTATGGTCAACATCTGGCAGAGTCGTGCTGGATGACCTAGAGTTTTCTAGAGATAACTTCTTAATCAAACAGGTTAGGAACATCTCAAATGCTGTAACAAGGTTAAAACGGCAAAAGACTCCAACTACTTTTGTGCCGTTCCAGTTTGCAGGTTTTTAAAAATACCAGTTTGGAGGTTATTAAGCATAACCTAAAGATGAATCATAGATTCATAGAGCTCTCATCACTAGCAGAGCGGATCTCATTCTCCACAAGGGAAAAAAATGGGTCAAGTAGGTTGGAAGAGGAATTGCCATCACAGCATCCGGGTCCCAATGCTGACTAGGTAGGGACTGTGAATAAAAAACACTTGCCTATTTCTACTCATCTGCAACTCTTTTGTATTCACAAACACTACTCAAGCATCACTGTGCCAGGAGATGTTACTTATTTAAGTTACTTAATTAAGTATACCAAGTATACCTAAATCAGACAGCTCTGTTGTCACAATAAACTACATTTCCCAGGATTCCCTAGCACTGCACCTGGGCAGTTAAAGTGCTCTCAAATTGGATTACTTCTACAATGTGTTTTGGACCATTGTTTCATGCGCAAAAATATTTTAAATGTTCATTATTTTCAAATATTAAAAATATAACTAAGTGTGTATGTGTGTGTGTGTGTGCGCGCATGCCTTTAAGTCACCATCCAGTTAACTATCAACTTATGGAGTGCAGACAGGATCTGGCGCCTTTAGGCCAGCAATTCCCAAGCTTTGGTCCTCCAGATGTTTTGGACTTCAGCTCCCAGAATTCCTGACTGTTGGCCAAGCTGGCTGGGGCTTCTGGGAGCTGAAAGCTCCAAACACCTGGAGGACCGAAGTTTGGAAATCACTGCTTTAGGGGATTTAGGGGCCCCGGGGTGTGTATGAATGTCATTGTGTTTTCTTAGGTTGTATCTGCATTGCACATACATTGGAGAGTTAACACTGGACTATGACTTTGGAGACCAGGGTTCAAATCCCTTGGGCAAGTCACAAGCTCTCAGCCTCAGGGGAAGGCAATGGCAAACTCCCTCCGAATAAATCTTGCTGAGAAAATCCCATGATAGGGTTGCCATAAATCAGAAACGACTTGAAGCCACACAACAATCTGCATGGAAGAAATAATGGAGTTAATCTGCATTAACTGCCATTGCTCCACACTATGGATTCCTGGGATTTGTAGTTTGTGGTGGCACAAGGGCTCTCTGACGGAGGCGGCTAAGTTGCTCACGTAACTACAAATCCCAGCAGTCCACAGCACAAAACAGTGCCAGACTGTTTTATTTCTGCACTGAAGATGCAGCCTCAGGCAAGCTGGTTTTGCCAGTTCCCTTCTCTGACAATATTATTATTATTATTATTAACCTTTATTTATGAAGCGCTGTAAATTTACACAACGCTGTACATACAATCTTTTTAATTAGACAGTTCCCTGCCCTCGGGCTTACAATCTAAAAAGACATGACACAGGAGGAGAAGGGAGCGGTGGATAGGGTTGCCATATCCCGCCTGGGGGTGGGACTTTCCCAGTTTGGGGCGGGGCCACACAGTCCCACCCCGGTTTGGCCCCGCCCCCAGGACTCCCCCCCCCCAGCGAGGCCCTGGAGGCAGCTCCACCCCTCCCCATGGCTGTGCGCCACCCTCCACGCCTCCCTGCATGGCACAGCCTAGAGAGCAGGTCTTCAGGACACCTGCCACTCAGAGCTTTTGCCCACCCACGTTGGTATATATGCCCTGCAAGATGCATTACTTTCCAGGTTACAGTGAGAGAAAAAAAGGCCATAAATGGTTCATGTTTCACTGGGAGTCTAAATGCCTCATCTTTTAAATGTCTACCGCGTCAGTATTCTTGTAATTCTTTATCACAGGATCATTTGTGAGTCCCTAAACAGCTTTACTTGTAATATGCAAATTTCTCCCGAAGCTGACCAATGAGAAAGAAGCAATCAGCCCTCCCCTTGGGTTGGTTTTCAAGGGCTTGGAAGGAAGAGATTTTGCCTTGCTTGTAAATAGGGGTAGCTTTAGGGTAGCAAAAGGCTGCAGAAATAGTTTGACCCCCCCCTTAAACATCCATGGCTCAGTGCTATAGGATTCTGGGAATTGTAGTTTCTTGTGGCACCAGAGCTCTCTTGACAAAAGGAAGCTGAATGGTCCACAGAGGAGGTGTTGCCTGGGGGCCGAGCCTCTTGCCAGCAGTCTGCAGTGGAAGAGAGGAGGCTGATGGTCCTGGCCACTTCCCTTGGCTCCCTCCCTCCTCCTCCTCTCAGAGTAGCCACAGCCAAGATGAGCTTCTCATTCACACTCCCTGGCTTTTCTCTCCCCCCCCCCCCCGCACTTTGAGACCCCTTTAACTGCCAAAGCTCAATGCTCTGGAATTCTGGTGTCCGTGAGGCATTTGGCCTTCTCTGTCAGAGAGCTCTGGTGCCACAATAAACTACAATTCCCAGGATTCCATAGCACTGAGCCCTGGCAGTCCAAGCAGTGTGTTTTGGACACAGAGATCCTCCAAATGAATCCAGTCCCTAGCTTTTATATCTCTCACACACACTGCAGGAATAATAACCCACTTTGAGACTGCTTTAACTCAGTGCTAGGGAATCCTGGGAATGCTAGTGTTTGGGAGACATTGAGACTTCTCTGTCAGAGATGGCGCTGAGGCCACAATAGACTACAATTCCCAGGATTCCCCAGCACTGAGCAGTCTCAAACTGGACCATTTCCTCAGTGTGGATGCACCTGGGGAGGAATTCTGGGCACTGCAGTTCAACTACGTTTGGAGGGTTATGGGACTCCCTGTCAGAGATAGCTCTGGGGCCACAGTGTACTACAATTCCCAGCATTCCCCAGCACTAACCCAGAACAGTTAAGTCACTCTCGAACTGGATTATTTCCTCAGTGTGGAACTCTGGGCATTTCAGTCCAGCTATGTTTTATTTCTGCAGTGTATTTTGGACCAGAGACAAGGTGACCAGGCATCCTCCTCCTTTTCCAGGACATGTCCTCTTCTGTCAAATTTCAAAATGTCCTCCATTTGGATCATGGCTAAGAAGCATGGATTTATAATTACATGGGTGTTTTTAGCTTTTATCTTTGGCCATGTCCTACGTTTTTTTGCTTGGGTGCCCTACATTTTGGGGTGAGGGCATTGGTCACCTTGGTCAGAGAGCTTTCCAGGGGTTAACTGCCATTCTGCTGTGGTGCTGGAACAGACCACCATTCCCAGAATTCCATAGCATTCAGCCAAGACAGTTAAAGTGGTCTCAAACCAGATTATTTCTCCAGTGTAGATGCAGCCCAAGCCTTTTGCCTCTCTTATGCCTGAGATTTCAAAGCCCAGCCCTGGCACCACAACAAACTACAAATCCCAGGATTCCATAGGATGGAGTGATGAGAGTGAAAGCAGTGTGGCAGCAGCCTAAGTGTGCTTAATGCAGTTCTTAACATGGTGCACCTCTTGCCTACAGAGTCTCACAAGACTTTTTTGTTTAACAACTTGTACTCATTAACTCCATTTCATGTCTCCTTTATTTAGTGGGGAGGAATACAGACAAAACAAGCCAAAATGAATTAAAACCAAAGTCCCTTGACCAAAGGGTTTGGTTGTGGAATAAGCCTCTGAAATATGCAAGAGGCAATGTTAAAATAAAGCCATGATCAATGCCCAAATGTGCTGTTTGGAATGGGGAGAGGGGGGTGGCCAGAAAGGGAAGTACATTTCTGCGATCTGTCTACAAATAATGTCAAAATGTCCTCCATTTTGATCATGCCTAAGAAACATGCATTTATATTAAGATTTCTAAAAAAGCCTCAATTTTTTCATGTGTCCTCCATTTTTAAAAAATGTGTCCTACATTTGAAAATGTTATCCTGCATTTGTCCTACATTTGTCCCGGTTTGGAGGTCCTGACTTATGGCAACCCTAGCGGTGGAGGGAAAGGGTAAGAGGTCCAGCAGTTCCTCTCTACCTCCAAGGCCTGGACCAAGGCAGATGGACTGGAGGGAGGGCTTGGCTTCATAATGGATGGTTAATCTTCTTCCAGGGAAAATACATACTCTTAAGTAGGATAATGCATATACAGTACATAGCAATACAGGAAATGGTTTGATAAACAGACAACAAAAGCAAACCAAATAGCAAGCGACAATTATGCAATGTCTGGGAAGGCTACTCTGAACAGGATGGTTTTCAACTCTGTTTTGAAGCTGGTTAAAGAAGTGATGGCTCTTGCTTCTTGTGGGGGAAGAAGGTTCCAGGAGTGAGGGGCAGCGAGTGAAAAGGGGCGAATCTGGGATGGGGCAGAGGAAATCCTGGGCTGAGACAGCAGACCTTGACTACCAGAATGGCGAGCCCTAGTGGGAAGGTGGGGAGAAATAAGGTCTGATAAGTAAGGAGGGGCCAGTCCATGGAGGGCTTTGAATGTCGACAGCAGGAGCTTATACTGAATGCGGAAAGGGAGGGGGAGCCAGTGAAGGGATGCCAAGACAGGAGAGATGTGGTCAGAGCGGTGGGTGGAAGTGATAATGCGTGCAGCTGAATGCTGGACAGAGATTAGAGGATGGAGGTGAGAAAGAGGAAGCCCAGCCAGGAGGACGTTACAGTAATCCAGTCGTGAGATCACTAGGGCATGGACCAGGATCTTGGCAGTAGAGGTGGAGAGATATGGTTGGATTTTGGCAATATTGTATAAAAAGAATCTACAAGCCTTGGCTGTGGTCTGGATCTGAGGGATACACGACAGAGAAGAGTCAAAGATCAAACCAAGACTGCGGGCTTGCTGGGCTGGTTGAATAGAAATGTTGTCCACAGAGACAGAAAAGGAGAGTTGAAGGGTGGGCTTAGGAGGAAAGACAAGAAGCTCCGTCTTGGACATGTTGAGCTTCAAACGCCGATGGCGCATCCACTGCGAGACAGCTGTGAGGCAAGACAAAACTTGCTGTTCAAGCCTTGGAGAAAGGTCAGGGGTGGAAAGATACAACTGGGTGTCATCGGCATACAGATGGTAGGAAAAGCCAAAAGAGCTAATGAGTTTTCCTAAGGACAGTGTGTAGAGAGAAAACAGAAGGGGACCCAGAACAGAGCCCTGGGGAACTCCAACAGATAAGGGAACAGGAGAAAAAGTCTGACCACCTGCAACCACTGCAAAAGATCTGCCAGACAAATAAGATCTAAACCAGTCAAGAACAGAGTCTGAGAACCCAAGGTCAGAGAGTATGTCAAAATAGAGAACACAGCACCTGGGATGGGGTGGCAGTCTCCCATCCAAGGACTAACCAGGGCTGACCCTGCTTAGCTTCCAAGATCAGCCAGGACTTGATATCTTTTGGGGGATTTAGGCCATTATCATCATCATCATTATTATTAAGCAGTCTATAGTCTATGTTTATTCAGTGGGTTGGACTGGATGGCCCTTGGGACTCTCCTTCCAAACCTAGGAATCTATGTATAGTCTTCCTGGATGGCAGTGGGTTGGGCTGGAGGGCTCTTGAGGGTCAGCTGTATATTAGAATTCTATGGTTCTATGTCTTTGAGCGCGGCAGAAGGGAGCTGGACTAGATGGCCTTTGGGGGTCCCTTCCAACACTAGGATCCTATGTATTCCTGCATGTCAGAAGAAGGGGACTGGACTAGATGACCCTTGGGGGTCCCTTCCAACGCTAGGATCCTATGTATTCCTGCATGGCAGAAGAAGGGGGCTGGACTGGATGGCCCTTTGGGGTCCCTTCCTCCAACGCTAGGATCCTATGTATTCCTGCATGGCAGAATTCCTGTCTGGTCCTTTGGGATCCCTTCCAACGCTAGGATCCTATGTATTCTTGCATGGCAGAAGAAGGGGGCTGGAGTGCATGGCCCTGTGGGGTCCCTTCCTCCCATTCTAGGATCCTATGTATTCCTGCATGGCAGAAGAAGGGGGCTGGACTGCATGGCCCTTTGGGGTCCCTTCCTCCAATTCTAGGATCCTATGTATTCCTGCATGGCAGAAGAAGGGGTTGGACTGGATGGCCCGTGGGGGTCCCTTCCAACGCCAGGATCCTATGTATTCCTGCATGGCAGAAGAAGGGGACTGGACTAGATGGCCCTTTGGGGTACCTTCCAAGGCTAGGATCCTATGTATTCCTACAAGGCAGAAGAAGGGGGCTGGACTGGATGGCCCTTTGGGGTCCCTTCCTCCAATGCTAGGGTCCTATGTATTTCTGCATGGCAGAAGAAGGGGGTTGGACTGTCTGGTCCTTTGGGATCCCTTCCAACACTAGGATCCTATGTATTCCTGCATGGCAGAAGAAGGGGGCTGGACTGTCTGGTCCTTTGGGATCCCTTCCTCCAACACTAGGATCCTATGTATTCCTGCATGGCAGAAGAAGGGGGCTGGACTGCATGGTCCTTTGGGGTCCCTTCCGCCAACGCTAGGATCCTATGTATTCCTGCATGGCAGAAGAAGGGGGCTGGACTGCATGGTCCTTTGGGGTCCCTTCCTCCAACTCTAGGATCCTATGTATTCCTGCATGGCAGAACAAGGGGTGGGACTGGATGGCCCTTTGAAGTCCCTTCCTCCAACACTAAGATCCTATGTATTCCTACATGGCAGAAGAAGGGGGCTGGACTGGATGGCCCTTAGGGGTCCCTTCCAACACCAGGTTCTTATGTATTCCTGCATGGCAGAAGAAGGGGACTGGACTAGATGGCCCTTTGGGGTACCTTCCAATGCTAGGATCCTATGTATTCCTGCATGGGAGAAGAAGGGGACTGGAGTAGATGGCCGTTTGGGGTCCCTTCCTCCAACGCTAGGATCCTATGTATTCCTGCATGGAAGAAGAAGGGGTTGGACTGGTTGGCCCTTTGAAGTCCCTTCCTCCAACGATAGGATCCTATGTATTCCTGCATGGCAGAAGAAGGGGTTGGACTGGATGGCCCGTGGGGGTCCCTTCCAACGCCAGGATCCTATGTATTCCTGCATGGCAGAAGAAGGGGACTGGACTAGATGGCCCTTTGGGGTACCTTCCAAGGCTAGGATCCTATGTATTCCTACAAGGCAGAAGAAGGGGGCTGGACTGGATGGCCCTTTGGGGTCCCTTCCTCCAATGCTAGGGTCCTATGTATTCCTGCATGGCAGAAGAAGGGGGTTGGACTGTCTGGTCCTTTGGGATCCCTTCCAACACTAGGATCCTATGTATTCCTGCATGGCAGAAGAAGGGGGCTGGACTGTCTGGTCCTTTGGGGTCCCTTCCTCCAACTCTAGGATCCTATGTATTCCTGCATGGCAGAAGAAGGGGTGGGACTGGATGGTCCTTTGGGGTCCATTCCTCCAACGCTAGGATCCTATGTATTCCTGCATGGCAGAAGAAGGGGGCTGGACTGGATGGCCCTTGGGGGTCCCTTCCAACACCAGGTTCTTATGTATTCCTGCATGGCAGAAGAAGGGGACTGGACTAGATGGCCCTTTGGGGACCCTTCCAATGCTAGGATCCTATGTATTCCTGCATGGAAGAAGAAGGGGTTGGACTGGATGGCCCTTTGAAGTCCCTTCCTCCAAAGATAGGATCCTATGTATTCCTGTACGGCAGAAGAAGGGGACTGGAATAGGACCCCTTTGGGGTCCCTTCCAATGCTAGGATCCTATGTATTCCTGCATGGCAGAAGAAGGGGGCTGGACTGGATGGCCCTTTGAGTCCCTTCCTCCAACACTAGGATCCTATGTATTCCTACATGGCAGAAGAAGGGGACTGGACTAGATGGCCCTTTGGGGTCCCTTCCAATGCTAGGATCCTATGTATTCCTACATAGCAGAAGAAGGGGTGGGACTGGATGGCCCTTTGAAGGCCCTTCCTCCAACGCTAGGATCCTATGTATTTCTGCATGGCAGAAGAAGGGGGTTGGACTCTCTGGTCCTTTGGGATCCCTTCCAATGCTAGGATCCTATGTATTCCTGCATGGCAGAAGAAGGGGGCTGGACTGCACAGCCCTTTGGGGTCCCTTCCTCCAATTCTAGGATCCTATGTATTCCTGCATGGCAGAAGAAGGGGGCTGGACTGCACAGCCCTTTGGGGTCCCTTCCTCCAATTCTAGGATCCTATGTATTCCTGCATGGCAGAAGAAGGGGGCTGAACTGGATGGCCCTTTGGGGTCCCTTCCAACGCTAGGATCCTATGTATTCCTGCATGGCAGAAGAAGGGGTGGGACTGGATGGGCCTTTGGGGTCCCTTCCAACGCTAGGATCCTATGTATTCCTGCATGGCAGAAGAAGGGGGTTGGACTGCATGGCCTTTTGGGGTTCCTTCCTCCAACGCTAGGATCCTATGTATTCTTGCATGGCAGAAGAAGGTGGCTGGACTGCATGGCCCTTTGAAGTCCCTTCCTCCAACACTAGGATCCTATGTATTCTTGCATGGCAGAAGAAGGGGGCTGGATTGTCTGGTCCTTTGGGGTCCCTTCCTCCAATTCTAGGGTCCTATGTATTCCTGCATGGCAGAAGAAGGGGACTGGACTAGATGGCCCTTTGAAGTCCCTTCCTCACATGCTAGGATCCTATGTATTCTTGCATGGCAGAAGAAGGGGGCTGGATTGTCTGGTCCTTTGGGGTCCCTTCCTCCAATTCTAGGGTCCTATGTATTCCTGCATGGCAGAAGAAGGGGACTGGACTGGATGGCCCTTTGGGGTCCCTTCCTCCAATTCTAGGGTCCTATGTATTCCTGCATGGCAGAAGAAGGGGACTGGACTGGATGGCCCTTTGAAGTCCCTTCCTCCAATTCTAGGGTCCTATGTATTCCTGCATGGCAGAAGAAGGGGACTGGACTAGATGGCCCTTTGGGGTCCCTTCCAATGCTAGGATCCTATGTATTCCTACATAGCAGAAGAAGGGGTGGGATTGGATGGCCCTTTGAAGGCCCTTCCTCCAACGCTAGGATCCTATGTATTCCTGCATGGCAGAAGAAGGGGGTTGGACTCTCTGGTCCTTTGGGATCCCTTCCAATGCTAGGGTCCTATGTATTCCTGCATGGCAGAAGAAGGGGGCTGGACTAGATGGCCCTTGGGGGTCCCTTCCAACGCTAGGATCCTATGTATTCCTGCATGGCAGAAGAAGGGGGCTGGACTGCACAGCCCTTTGGGGTCCCTTCCTCCAATTCTAGGATCCTATGTATTTCTGCATGGCAGAAGAAGGGGGCTGGACTGCACAGCCCTTTGGGGTCCCTTCCTCCAATTCTAGGATCCTATGTATTCCTGCATGGCAGAAGAAGGGGGCTGAACTGGATGGCCCTTTGGGGTCCCTTCCAACGCTAGGATCCTATGTATTCCTGCATGGCAGAAGAAGGGGTGGGACTGGATGGCCCTTTGGGGTCCCTTCCAACGCTAGGATCCTATGTATTCCTGCATGGCAGAAGAAGGGGGTTGGACTGCATGGCCTTTTGGGGTTCCTTCCTCCAACGCTAGGATCCTATGTATTCTTGCATGGCAGAAGAAGGGGGCTGGACTGCATGGCCCTTTGAAGTCCCTTCCTCCAACACTAGGATCCTATGTATTCTTGCATGGCAGAAGAAGGGGGCTGGATTGTCTGGTCCTTTGGGGTCCCTTCCTCCAATTCTAGGGTCCTATGTATTCCTGCATGGCAGAAGAAGGGGACTGGACTAGATGGCCCTTTGAAGTCCCTTCCTCCAACGCTAGGATCCTATGTATTCTTGCATGGCAGAAGAAGGGGGCTGGATTGTCTGGTCCTTTGGGGTCCCTTCCTCCAATTCTAGGGTCCTATGTATTCCTGCATGGCAGAAGAAGGGGGCTGGATTGTCTGGTCCTTTGGGGTCCCTTCCTCCAATTCTAGGGTCCTATGTATTCCTGCATGGCAGAAGAAGGGGACTGGACTGGATGGCCCTTTGGGGTCCCTTCCTCCAATTCTAGGGTCCTATGTATTCCTGCATGGCAGAAGAAGGGGACTGGACTGGATGGCCCTTTGAAGTCCCTTCCTCCAACGCTAGGATCCTATGTATTCTTGCATGGCAGAAGAAGGGGGCTGGATTGTCTGGTCCTTTGGGGTCCCTTCCTCCAATTCTAGGATCCTATGTATTCCTGCATGGCAGAAGAAGGGGACTGGACTGGATGGCCCTTTGGGGTCCCTTCCTCCAATTCTAGGGTCCTATGTATTCCTGCATGGCAGAAGAAGGGGACTGGACTGGATGGCCCTTTGGGGTCCCTTCCTCCAATTCTAGGGTCCTATGTATTCTTGCATGGCAGAAGAAGGGGGCTGGATTGTCTGGTTTTTTGGGGTCCCTTCCTCCAACTCTAGGGTCCTATGTATTCCTGCATGGCAGAAGAAGGGGACTGGACTAGATGGCCCTTTGGGGTCCCTTCCTCCAATTCTAGGGTCCTATGTATTCCTGCATGGCAGAAGAAGGGGACTGGACTGGATGGCCCTTTGAAGTCCCTTCCTCCAACGCTAGGATCCTATGTATTCTTGCATGGCAGAAGAAGGGGGCTGGATTGTCTGGTCCTTTGGGGTCCCTTCCTCCAATTCTAGGATCCTATGTATTCCTGCATGGCAGAAGAAGGGGACTGGACTGGATGGCCCTTTGCGGTCCCTTCCTCCAATTCTAGGGTCCTATGTATTCCTGCATGGCAGAAGAAGGGGACTGGACTGGATGGCCCTTTGGGGTCCCTTCCTCCAATTCTAGGGTCCTATGTATTCCTGCATGGCAGAAGAAGGGGACTGGACTAGATGGCCCTTTGAAGTCCCTTCCTCCAACGCTAGGATCCTATGTATTCTTGCATGGCAGAAGAAGGGGGCTGGATTGTCTGGTCCTTTGGGGTCCCTTCCTCCAATTCTAGGATCCTATGTATTCCTGCATGGCAGAAGAAGGGGACTGGACTGGATGGCCCTTTGGGGTCCCTTCCTCCAACTCTAGGGTCCTATGTATTCCTGCATGGCAGAAGAAGGGGACTGGACTGGATGGCCCTTTGAAGTCCCTTCCTCCAACGCTAGGATCCTATGTATTCTTGCATGGCAGAAGAAGGGGGCTGGATTGTCTGGTCCTTTGGGGCCCCTTCCTCCAATTCTAGGGTCCTATGTATTCCTGCATGGCAGAAGAAGGGGACTGGACTGGATGGCCCTTTGAAGTCCCTTCCTCCAACGCTAGGATCCTATGTATTCTTGCATGGCAGAAGAAGGGGGTTGGATTCTCTGGTCCTTTGGGGTCCCTTCCTCCAATTCTAGGATCCTATGTATTCCTGCATGGCAGAAGAAGGGGACTGGACTGGATGGCCCTTTGGGGTCCCTTCCTCCAACTCTAGGGTCCTATGTATTCCTGCATGGCAGAAGAAGGGGACTGGACTAGATGGCCCTTTGAAGTCCCTTCCTCCAACGCTAGGATCCTATGTATTCTTGCATGGCAGAAGAAGGGGGCTGGATTGTCTGGTCCTTTGGGGCCCCTTCCTCCAATTCTAGGATCCTATGTATTCCTGCATGGCAGAAGAAGGGGACTGGACTGGATGGCCCTTTGAAGTCCCTTCCTCCAACGCTAGGATCCTATGTATTCTTGCATGGCAGAAGAAGGGGGCTGGATTGTCTGGTCCTTTGGGGCCCCTTCCTCCAATTCTAGGGTCCTATGTATTCCTGCATGGCAGAAGAAGGGGACTGGACTGGATGGCCCTTTGAAGTCCCTTCCTCCAACGCTAGGATCCTATGTATTCTTGCATGGCAGAAGAAGGGGGCTGGATTGTCTGGTCCTTTGGGGCCCCTTCCTCCAATTCTAGGGTCCTATGTATTCCTGCATGGCAGAAGAAGGGGACTGGACTGGATGGCCCTTTGAAGTCCCTTCCTCCAACGCTAGGATCCTATGTATTCTTGCATGGCAGAAGAAGGGGGCTGGATTGTCTGGTCCTTTGGGGTCCCTTCCTCCAATTCTAGGATCCTATGTATTCCTGCATGGCAGAAGAAGGGGACTGGACTGGATGGCCCTTTGGGGTCCCTTCCTCCAACTCTAGGGTCCTATGTATTCCTGCATGGCAGAAGAAGGGGAATGGACTGGATGGCCCTTTGAAGTCCCTTCCTCCAACGCTAGGATCCTATGTATTCTTGCATGGCAGAAGAAGGGGGCTGGATTGTCTGGTCCTTTGGGGTCCCTTCCTCCAATTCTAGGATCCTATGTATTCCTGCATGGCAGAAGAAGGGGACTGGACTGGATGGCCCTTTGGGGTCCCTTCCTCCAATTCTAGGGTCCTATGTATTCCTGCATGGCAGAAGAAGGGGAATGGACTGGATGGCCCTTTGGGGTCCCTTCCTCCAACTCTAGGGTCCTATGTATTCCTGCATGGCAGAAGAAGGGGAATGGACTGGATGGCCCTTTGGGGTCCCTTCCTCCAACTCTAGGGTCCTATGTATTCCTGCATGGCAGAAGAAGGGGAATGGACTGGATGGCCCTTTGAAGTCCCTTCCTCCAACGCTAGGATCCTATGTATTCTTGCATGGCAGAAGAAGGGGGCTGGATTGTCTGGTCCTTTGGGGTCCCTTCCTCCAATTCTAGGATCCTATGTATTCCTGCATGGCAGAAGAAGGGGACTGGACTGGATGGCCCTTTGGGGTCCCTTCCTCCAATTCTAGGATCCTATGTATTCCTGCATGGCAGAAGAAGGGGACTGGACTGGATGGCCCTTTGGGGTCCCTTCCTCCAATTCTAGGGTCCTATGTATTCCTGCATGGCAGAAGAAGGGGACTGGACTAGATGGCCCTTTGGGGTCCCTTCCTGCTCTAGGATCCTATGTACTAAGAGTCCCCCATAAAGGGCGGAGGGACCCCATTTCCCCTCTAAAGGCCTGCCTGGGATTCCCCCAAAGGACAGAGAAGCGCCCCTTCCCCTCCTTACCTTCCCTTGCTGCCTCCTCCATTCACCCCCACCTCGCTCCTGCTGCTGCTGCTGCTTCTTCGTCTTCTTCTTCCTCTTCCTCTCCGACCCGGAAGTGGAAAGATTCCCGTCCCTGTTTGTTCCCTCCCAGCCACTTCCTGCCTGTCTAGGAACCGGGACTCGTTGCCCTTAACCCTTGGAGGACTGGGGCCCAGCCAGAAGCACAGCCAACTCTTTGGCTTAAATGCCTTGCCAACTTCTGTTTAAGAAATGGCCTTCTGGGTGTGTCCCTTGCTGTGTTTTTTGCCCTTAGGCTGCTTGACTTCAAGTCATTTTTAAGACACGGAGACTCTAATGTCTTCCTGAGGCTGAGAGAGTGCGACTCAGCCAAGGTCGCCCACTGGACATTGACGCAGCCGAGGCAGGATTCGAACCCTGGCCTCCAGAGCCCTGGGCAACACTCAGAACCACTTTCTTGCCTGTAGTCTTGTTAGTCCTAGACCGTATTTCCCATACATCACTGATTGCAAGGGTAGTAGTCATGATGTACAACAGTGAGCAAAATTAAAAGCATACCTTTAAATTACACTATTTCCAGTCGCTGGATTTGTCACGGAAATGGCGCAGCTGCTCAACAGGCGCCACAAACAAACGACAAGCACAAAATCCCCACAATAAATTTTAAAAAGTATACATATTTGTTTTTGTTGTTGTCATCCACCTTCAAGTTGATTCTGGCTTATGGCGCCCTAAGGCAAACCTATTGCAGGGTTTTCTTAGCAAGGTTTGTTCACAGGGGGTTTGCTTTGGCCTTTCCTGTAGCATTCCCTGGCAAGCCCCGGGGATGCGACCCCCTCCCAGGATAGCAATGTTCATCAAGATTGAGATGTGGCAATCCCGTTGGCAGACCACAGCATTGCGACCCTCTTTCAGGATGACAATGCTTTATCCATAATTGGATAGATAAGCCCATGTTGATTCGGACGGCTTAGCTGGTCTCCATATCCTGCTTCCTTGCCTAAGAGCAAGGCTGTCATTAATGATTGTACGGAAGACAACGGACGGAAGTAAGCAAGGTGACAATAAAAGGCCCAGCCAAGACATGGCTGGGAGGAAGCTTGTGCACCCCCATTCCTGTCTCTGCGTCTCTTTGCCGCGACACTTTCCCCTGTGACTTGGTCACCTACTGGGTTTTATGGATGAGGAGGAATTGAACCCTGGTCTCCAGAGTCCAAGTCCAACACTCAAACTGGTTCACATGTACATATATACATATACATAAGGGGGAGCGTATCCAAAGGAGGGTGACCAGAATGGTGAAAGGTCTGGCAACCATGCCCTATGAGGAACGACTCAGGGAGCTGGGGATGTTTAGCCTGGAGAAGAGAAGGTTAAGAGGTGATATGATAGCCCTGTTTAAATATGTGAAAGGAGGGAGCAAGCTTGTTTTCTGCTGCTCCAGAGACTAGGACCTAGAGCAATGGATGCAAGCTCCAGGAAAAGAGATTCCACCTCAGCATTAGGAGGAACTTCCTGATAGTAAGGGCTGTTTGACAGTGGAACACAGTCCTTCAATGGAGGATGGTGGAGTCTCCTTCCTTAGAGGTCTTTAAACAGAGGCTGGATCACCATCTGTCAGGGATGCTTTGTGATTTCCTGCATGGCAGAAGGGAGTTGGACTGGATGGCCCTTGTGGTCTCTTCCAATTCTATGATTCTAGTGGGAGGAAGAGAGAGAGATGAAGGGCAGAAGCAGAGACCAGAAACCAGCTATCCCTTCCCATTCCTCCTCCATGCCCCCCTCCACTCAGACCCAGCCTCCTCTATGTCTGCACACTCCCTAAGGGTAAAGGAGACCCTTCCCACACTCCCTCACTCCATTATCCACTGAAGTCCCACAAGAAGTGCTAAATTGAGGGTGGGATGGGGGGGGCAGAAGGGAATGGTTGAATGTCACCAGGACCCCTGTAAGGGATCTGGGAGTCTTAGTGGACTACAAGCTGAATATAAACCAACAGTGTGATGCAGCAGCTAACAAAGCCAGTGCAGTCCTAGGCTGCATCAATAGGACTCTAGCATCTAGACTGAGAGGAGTAATAACACCACTCTATTTTGCTTTGGTAAGACCTCACCTGGCATATTGCGTTCAGTTCTGGGCACCACAATTCAAAAAGGATGTGGACAAGCTGGAGTCGTGTGTCCAAAGGTGGGTGAGCAAAATGTTGAAGAGTCTGGAAGCTACCAAGCCCTATGAGGATATGGCTTAGGTAGCTAGGTATGTTCAGCTTGGGGAAGAGAAGTTGAAATATTTGAAAGGATGGCCTATTGAGGATGGAACCAGCTTGTTTTTCGCTGTTCCAGAAACTGGGATACACAGCAATGGGTTTGAACTACAAGGAAAAAAATCCATTTAAAGATTATGAAGAGCTTCCTGAGGGTAAGAGCTGTTCAACAGTGGAAGAGGCTGCTGCCTTGAAGGGTGATGGAGCCTCCTTCTTTGGAGGTTTTTAAAGAAAGAGTGGATGGCCTTCTGTCAAGAGGGCTTGGATCTTGCATGACCAAAGGGGGTTGGACTGGATGACCCTTGGAGATCCCTTCCAGCTCTAGGATCCTGATTCTGTCTTCTTGCTTTCCACCTTAGGGCCATGAGATGATACTTTGGATAGATGACAATCCCTGACTCCAAAAAAGGGGGTGAGGGAATGAACCAGCCTCCACAGAGAATTTAAAAAATGCTCAGTCAATTCTGTAAAATATGGATCCCTTTATTGATTATAGAAACAAAAGAACACAAGCATTGGTTCCAGCAACCGTTTCACACCGAAAGAGATTTACGGAAAACCCTCCCCAGATCAATGAGCAAGGAGAAACACCGTTTCACGTCCAGATGAATTGCTGTCTGTGCCTCGATTGTCTTCAAGCCTTTGTTCATTCCTCCGATCTGAGATGGATTTGCAACTGAAAGCCCAACATCCAAAAAGAGGGACAAGTCTCCTGATTTCACAGTCAAGAGCAAAGTAGGACAGAGAGACTAGAAATGAGATAAGCTGTTCCTTGAACATGTTTACTCACTGTTAGGAAGAACTTCCTGGCGCGAAGGACTTTTTGACAGTGGCAGACGCTCTCCGGGAGAGTGGTGGAGTCTCCCTCTTTGGAAATTTTTGAATAGAGCTTGGATGGCTATCTGTCAGGACAGCTTGGACTGTGAATTCCTGTATGGCAGAATGGGGTTGGACTGGATGTCCCTTGGGGTCCCTTCCAACACCAGGATTCTATGATACTCTTGGGGACTCCTTCCTTCCTGGATCCCCAACATCTCAGTTTCATCCTCACTCAAAGACTCCTCCAGGGAACACATGGCGCATGCTAGCCAGGGGAAATGGGACTCAGCTGGTTAGAAAAATTTGTGTTTTTCAATACCTAAAACTCAGGATTGAAGTTTATTTTATTTATATGCTGCCTTTCTCCCAAACCAAACCCAAGGCGTCTCACAACAGGTGCTTAAAAACAACAACAACAACAACACAGTACAATATTAAAGCACAATGAAAACACCGCATTAGTGTAACAAGCCAAAAATGCAAAATGCCTAAGATATACTAAATTAAAAATATAAAACCATTAAAGACATAGCAAACACCCCAATAAGAAACCTCCCTGGGTGTTATTATGTATTAAAAGCCTGCTTGGAAAGAAAAGGTTTTTTGTCTGTTGGAGAAAAGAAAGCAAGGAGGGGACCAGGCTAGCTTGCTGTGGAAGGGAGTTCCAAAGGCTGAGAGCAAGCACTGAGAAGGCTCTCTTTCTCATGCCCTCACCAAGTGAGCATGACATGATGGCTGGACCGAGAGAAAGCCTTCCCCTGAAGATCTTAGGGTTCTGGAAGGTTTATACAGGGAATTACAGTCTTTCATATAGTCTTTGCCTACATGCTGAGCCCTGTGTGTGTTCGCTGATGTTTCATGCATGCCCCACGGCTGTTGAAGGTCTTGCCACATTCCACACATTTGTAAGGTTTCTCCCCAGTGTGAATTCTTTTATGGATAGTACATGCGCCACACTGACTGAAGCTCTTTCCACATTCTGTGCATTTATACGGTTTCTCTCCCGTGTGGGTTCTCCGATGTCTGACGCAGGTCCCGCTATCGCTGAAGCTCCTTCCGCAGTCTTCACAGGTATAGGGCTTCTCCCCTGTGTGCCTTCTTTGATGGGACGTGAGAGTCCCGCTCCGGTTGAAGCTCTTTCCACACTCCACACACTTGTACGGCTTCTCCTCTGTGTGGGTTCTTTCGTGTAAAGCGAGAGAACTGCTGCAAATGAAGCTCTTCCCACATTCCATGCATTTATAGGGCTTTTCTCCAGTGTGGATTCTTTGATGTTTAGCGCATGCACCGCTATCACTGAACCTCTTTCCACATATAACGCATTTGTATGGTTTCTCACCTGTATGGGTTCTTTTATGGGACGTGAGGTCACTGCTGACACGAAACTTCTTTCCACAATCGGTACACTGATATGGTTTCTCCCCCGTGTGGATTCTTTCATGAAGACTCAGAGCGCTACTCACGGTGAAGCGCTTTCCACATTCTACGCATTTGTATGGCTTCTCCCCTGTGTGGATCCTTCCATGGATGGTCAATTTGCTGCCTTCGCTGAAACACTTTCCACAGTCCTCACATTTGTAGGGTTTTTCCCCTGTGTGGGTTCTCTCGTGTAAAATAAGAGCGCTGGTGCTGATGAAGCTCTTTTCACATTCCATGCATTTATAGGGCTTTTCCACGATGCGCTTTCTTGGATGTGGGGAGCATGCCCCACCACTTTCCATCCAGCCACATGGTTTCTCCCCAGGGTGGGCTCTTTGATGTTCAATGCACGCTTCATCATCAATGAAGCACATTCCACATTTTGTGCACTGGTACAGTTTGTCCTCCATGGGATTATGTTGTATAAGTTTCAGAGCAAGGTACCTCTAAATATTTTCCTACTGATGGGACACTTCGGTCTTCTTCTTTTGTGGCTCGACCGCCAGGTGCAAAATTCACAAATGTCAGCCTCTTGGGATACAAAGAATTTACTTCCTTTATTTTTTCAATGGATTTCCTTCTGGCTTTTTAGTTCCCTTTGGCTTCCAAGATTTTCTGTTTTCACAATTTGCTTGCTTGTCTCGCATCACACCTGATCAAGAAAGAAAAAGAAGGTTAGAGATCATTGTTAAGGCTCTCCTCTGTTCTCTTCACATCCTGTGTTCAAACCTATGTTACTTTTTGTACATGTCTGTTTAGAATATCAGGTGTTCTGTTATTTGTCCCTAGTTCCATTAGGCACAGATGACATGTCTATTATTATTACAGTCAGCCTTATTATTATCAGAAACATACAATCCTAGAGTTGAAAAAGTCCCCAAAGGTCATCTAGTCCAACCCCATTCTCCCATGCAGGAACTCACAATCAAAGCAGCCCCGACAGATGGTCATCCAGCCTCTGTTGAAGACCTCCAAAGAATTAGACTCTTACCTTAGTGTTGTTATTGTTATTAATTTTGTGAAACCGAAGGCTTTCATGGCCAGCAACCATAGTTTTTTGTGGGTTTTTCGGGCTATGTGGCCATGTTCCAGAAAGGTTTCTTCCTGATGTTTCGCCACAGATGCTGGTGAAACATCAGTAAGAAACCTTTCTGGAACATGGCCACACAGCCCAAAAAACCCACAGAAAACTAAGTTATTAATTTTATTTACTTATATCCCTCCTTTCTCCTAATATAGGGACTCAAGGCAGCAAAGAGCAAATTTAAAATTATTTAATTTAAAAACAATATAAAAGCATTAAAATGTAAATATAAAATATAACATTAAAAATTAGACAATTTTAAGTTATAACAGTTATGCATTTAAATGTTGTATGTGTAAAAATTCTGTTCCTATCTGTTCTTTCTATGTGTAGGGTTGCCATCTATATTGGAGCATCCACAAATGACCCTTCTGCATTCTCCTCACTGGCAGCGCCAGAATATGGCTGCACCAATGAGGTTGTGCACACATTACACTGCCATTGACCACAACAGGATTTGAGGTCCTGTGGTTTTTGCCATCATTGCAGGATGAGGAACAGAACGCCCATGGATTCATAGAATCATAGAGTTGGAAGAGAGCACAAGGGCCATCCAGCCCAACCCCATTCTGCCATGCAGAAAATCACAATCAAAGTATCCCTGACAGATGGCAATCCAGCCTCTGCTTAAAGACCTCCAAAGAAGGAGACTCTTCACTCTGGAGTGTGTTCCACTGTTGAACGTTCCTCCTAATGTTAAGGTGGAATCTCTTTTCCTGTAGCTTGCATCCATTGCTCTGGCTCCTAGTCTCTGGAGCAAGTGAAAACAAGTCAGCTCCCTCCTCAGTATGGCATCCTTTCAAGTATTGAAACAGGGCTATCATATCACCTCTTAACCTTCTCTTCTCCAGGCTAAACATCCCCAGCTCCCTGAGTATTTCCTCTTAGGGCATGGTTTCCAGACCCTTTACCATTTTGGTTGCCCTACTTTGGATACGCTCCAATTTGTCAACATCCTTTTTGAATTGTGATGCCCAGAACTGAACACAATATTCCAGGCGGGGCCCAACCAAAGCAGAGTACGGTGGCACTATTACTTCCCTTGATCTAGATACAATACTTTTATTGTATTAGGCTTTTTAGGTGATACATCACACTGTTGACTCATGTTCAACTTATGGTCTACTTGGATTCCTAGATCCCTTTCACATGTAGAGGTCTCATTCAGCCAGGTGTCCCCCATGCTATATCTATACATTTCATTTTTCTACCTAAATGCAGTATCTTAGATTTCTCCCTGTTGAAACTCATTTTGTTAGTTTGGGCCCAGCTTTCTAATCTATTAAGGTCATTTTTAATTTTGATCCTATCCTCTAGGGCAGGGGTAGGCAACCTGCGGCCCGGCAAGGCCTTGGGACCGGCCCCAGCCCGGTCCTGCCGCAGATTGCCGCCGGGGCCTTTGGCCTCTCGCGCGCAGGGGCAAGGGGGGCAATTGTCTATAGACGCCTCAGAAACATGCATTTATATTAACATTTTTAAAAAAATCAGCAATTGTTTTTGCATGTCCTCCACTTTTTAAAAAAATGTGTCCACCATTTGAAAATGTTGTCCTACATTTGTCCCGGTTTATTTATTTATTGAAATTTTTCAAAAATTATTTAATTATTTATTTTTTGGCTTCGGCCCCCCAGTTGTCTGAGGGACAGTAACCCGGCCCCCGGCTCAAAATGGTTGCCTACCCCTGCTCTAGGGTATTAGCTACTCTTCCTAATTTGGTGTCATCTGCAAATTTGATAAACATGCCCTCTATTCCTTAAACCAAGTTATTAATAAAGATGTTGAATAGCCCTGGGCCCAGGACAGAACCCTGTGGGACCCCACTGGTCACTTCTCTCCAGGATGAAGAAGAGGAGCCATTGCTGAGCACCCTTTGGGTTCAGCCAGTCAACCAATAGTCGACTGTATATACGTAGCATGCTTAACTAAGACCTCAAACAGACGGGCCAAAAGGTCTGCCGTTGGAACACATTTGGGACGTGGAATTTAAAATTTACACCCTCAAATTGCATGGAAGCCACCCTGGGGCAGCTGAAGATAGCCCAAACCTTGCCAGAAAAGGAGAGGAATAAAATGTTCCTTTTGCTGGCTGGAGTGAAAACCACAGTGGCAGCCTGGAGCAGCAAATGGCACTGGATCAGCCGCAGCCTAGTTTTTCAGGCCTGTCTCTCCTGACCGAACATCCCTCTCCAAACCCATATTCTAATCGCCAGCAGAATGGACCTCTTTCTTTCTGGACAGTAGATTCCCAATACTAATAGTTTCTTTTATGCACAAAATTACTAAAATTATTGTGTATAAAATTAACTTGAGACTATTGGTATAAAGAGTATATGAAACACCAATGAATTTCATATTCAGACTTGAGTCTCATCTCAATGAATTTCATGTTCAGACTTGAGTCTCATTACGTAGTGGTTTGAGTGTTGGACTATGACTCTGGAGAATCGTTCTCTGAGGCTGAAAGAGTATGACTTGTTCAAGGTTACCCAGTGAGTTTACATGGCTGAGCCAGGGTTCAAACCTTTGACCCCAGAGTCATAGTCCAACACTCAAACCACTTCCCCATACTGGCTTCTATATACCTTATACATAGCCTAAAGGTAATTGTATACATAATATTTTAAATAATTTATGCGTGAAATAACATTTGTGTACACTGACCCATCAGAAAGCAAAAGTGTCACTGTCTCAGCCACCCATGAAGAAAAATTTTGGTTCTTGGAGAATTTTGGATTCCGGGATTAAGGGATTCTGGATTAAGGGAGACTCAACCAGTACCTGGTGTGATGCCAACATTGCAACACAAATTGTTTGAGGAAAGCACAACATTCTTCTGATACAATGCCCCAACTAAGTAATCTTGCTATGCTCTTGATGTGTTGAATAAGCTGCTGAGGATGCACTAGTTGAATTTCTGGTGCAGACATCAGTGAATCTGTGGGAAGGAATGAATGATAAGAATATAAAGTGAGAGAAAAATTGCACTTGGATATTTCTCGCGCCCAAAGAACCATAACCAGCCATGGAAGTCAAAAATTTGTGTTTGCCTGTGTGTATTTCATGCCAAATGTGAAGCCCTAGGCCGTGACATTACTCTTCCAGCTCTATGATTCTATAATGCAGTAATTCTATAATACTACAGTGGTCCCTTCACATTCATTGGGGTTAGGGGTGAAGGACACCCGTGAATGTGGGAAAATCACATATTAAAAAAGCAGTTCTTTTTACCTAAGAGAATACCTCCGGCGTAACTCTATGGTCAACATCTCCCAGACGCTGGTCATAGAATCATGCTGGGGGACCTACAAATGCCTAGAGAAGTGTTTTCTCTAGGAACTTCTAACTCTATGGCCAATGTCTGGCAGTGTTTTGCCAGAGGACCTAGAGATTCCTAGAGAGAACATTTTAATCAAAACCACAAATAATCAAATCCGCAAAAGTCCAAGCTACAAATGTGGAAGGCCAACTGTATAAGTTTGCTTTACCTGAAACAAAATCTTATGAATAGGAGGGCTCAAAAGTTTTTACAGTCTTGGGAAATAAATTACCTGTCTTACTGACTTTAGTCACACTTATAGTAACAGTCTTAACAATACAGGTTGAGTCTCTTACCCTTAATTCCAAAATACCTCAAAAATTGTCCACATACAGGTGGCTGAGATAGCGAAACCTTTGCTTTCTGATGGTTTGGTGTAGTTTGTGTCATGCACTAAATTATTAAAAACGTTGTGTATAAAATGAGCTTCAGGCTTTGTGAAAAGGGGTTTCTGAAACATAAATGAATTTCTTATGAAACATAAATGTATCTGAGGAAGTAGACTGAAATCTACGAATGTCAATTTCTATCCTTCAGTTTGCCTCAAAGGTGCTACAAGATCTCTCTACGAAATGAATTTCTTCTTTAGTCAAGACTCATTTCTAAGTTATCTAAATAGGTATATGTAAGCATTCCAAAATCCAATAAATAAATGAATAAATAAAAATGTTTAAAAATCAAAAATCCAATACATTTCTTGTCCTGAGCATTTCGGAGAACCTGTATCTATCTCTTACCCCCTTCTCCCCATGGATTGAGGTGGGGAACACAACGTATAATATATACCTTAGAATGTTAGTTAATAACATGCAGCATCATTTAAAAATGACATCAGCTCGAGATAAAATGACATAAAAATGATAGAATGTTAATTTAAAATAACAAAAAAGACAAATACAAATAAAAACAATCAATCCCTATTTAAAAATTCATTTCAATAGTACTGCCAGAAGAAACTGATCTTTAAGGCTCTTTTGAATCCAGGCAGCATATTCATCTGCCAGATCTCTTGCAGCAGGTCGTCCCACAATTTCGGGGCGACTGAAGAAAAAGTCCTCTGGGGCTGCATCCACACTGGAGAAATAATCCAGTTTGACACCACTTTAACTGCCATGGCTTAATGCTGTGGAATTCTGGGAATAGTAGCTTATTGTGGCACCTGAGCTCTCATCCCAGAATTCCATGGCATTAAGCCATGGCAGTTAAAGTGGCGTCAAACTGGATTATATCTGCAGTGTGGATGCAGCTCTATCCCTGACTCTTAGGAGTAAACATCCTCCCAGAGGGATAGACAGGGAAATATCTTCTGGGAAATAAAAAAGGTAAGTGCAGAACATGATATCTTTTACTCAAGGCAATACTCTTCTGACAATGCAGGCCTGCAATAAAAAACATTTTAAAAATATTTTAATTGTTTTAAATGTATTCTTTGGGTGTGAGATTTTAAAAAAACACAACAAAAATGTCACCTCTATTTTAATGCCTTTTTAAAGTATTGCTTTTTAGTTTGTAAGCAGCTTTGGGTCCCAATTGTTGGGGGCAAACAGGAAATAAGTAAGGATGATAATAATATAGTATAACTTGATTGTTATTTGATGTTTATTTTAATCTGTTGTTTGTATATTTTTGTTGAATGATGTTGTGTTTGAATTTTGTATTATATTCTATTTTCTTGACTGTATGCCACTGGCAGGTCCATTCTATTTTATTTTATTCTATTTCATGTACAGTGTTGTGTAAACTTACAGCTTTATAAATAAAGTTAATAATAATAGTAAAAATAATAACAACAACAACCCCGCACACAGTTCTTGCACAAATTCAACGTTTTTATAAATTCAGTCGTGACATTCCCGTGTAATTTATTTTATTGCTTTGGAACGAATTTATTGACATAAGTGGATTAAAGTGTTTTGAAAGCCTATGAGAAGACTCCCTTCCTTACCCTTTTCAGGGTTGTTCTGGGCCTTCAAGTCATTGCTAACATATTGCAACTCAAAGGTGAACCTACCTGTGTCGTATTGTAATATGACTACACAACGTCACCACAAACAACTTCTGTACAGCAGTCAGACTGAATGCAAATATGGCAATGAGTTCACCCCCCCCCAAAACAAAAACAACCCCACATAGCGCATAGTCACAAAAGCATAGTTCAGTCTGAGTATAGGTTGAGTCTCCTTTCTCCAGAATGCCGAAATCTGAAATACTCCAAAATCCAAACTGCTCACATGGCTGGTCAAGAAGGTGCCACCTTTGTTTTCAGATCATTTAATTCTTTTATAATTATACAAAACATATATAATTAAAAATGTTTTCAGATAGTTTAAGTACACAAACTTTGTTTCATGCACAATATTGTAAAAACTATTTAGTATAAAAATTCAGGCTATGTTGATAAGGCATAGAGGAGACATAAATGAATTTCATGTTTAGACTTGGGTCCAAGATACACAATTGTGCACTTGCAAGTATTCCAAAATCTGGAGAAATCCAAAATATTTCTGGTCCCAAGCATTTTGGATAAAGGAGACTCAACCTGTATTGCGCAGAGGTTTTTCATGGCGGCGGCGTTTATGTGTTTAATGCAGCGCAGTGCAGGTATTCGTAATTGTATCTGTGATTATAATATCTGTATTTATAATTGTCAGTACAGTATTAGATGCAACACAGTGCATTAAAAAAGAAGAATGGGTTTTCTATTTCAACAGCTGGTTTTGAAATTTTTTAAGGGTCTGTATGTGGCTTTATTTTTATTGTTTTAATTGGTTTTAGCAATTTTAATTGTTTTAATATGTACTGTTTTTAAGCGCTTTTATCTTTTAAACTGCATTTTATTATTTTAAGGAGTGAGGTGTTTTAGTACGATAGAAGCTTAATTCTATGTTAAGGCTCATTTCTGTATTTTATTTCTGTATTTTAATTTGTGTTTCAATTTCGATTTTATTTTTTAAAACCGTATGCCTTTGCTTTGAGTCCCAATTTTTGGGGGTTGTGGCGATGATGGTGGGGCAAGGGAAAGCGGGATATGAATAATCGTAATAAATAAATATAAATCAATAATTTATGTTCAGGGTTCAATTGTTTTAAACGAATGTGGCTCTGCTGACAGATTATGCAAGCTGCAAAACTGAAGCTCATAAAAACATTGGTAGGATGGTTTTGTCATTTTGAGAGCTAGCATGGCTTAGTTGCTGTTGTTCTTTGTTTAGTTATATGTTTATTCATTATTTCTAGGTAACGTAACATGTCCATACAACTATACACTTTCCACACCAATGAAAACTAACAGATAAACATATATTCAAACATTTACACATTCATCATTATTCATATCTGAAAGCACATCAACACTAGTTAATCATTTAAAAACCTCCCGATTGCCAGAATCACAGCTATGCAGAGTAACTTACGTTTCAGATTTGGTTAGATTTAGTAAGTGAGTATCTCTTGCTCTTACCACTCCCATGTTCCTGAAATATGGCATTTGGGGTCATCTTGCTCAGTCAAGTTTTCCTGGGTTCAAATAAGGGACACCCCTTGCAAAAAGGGACACCTGAAAAACCCTATGAAGGGCACTTGGGAACCCTATAAAGGACACCTTTTCTATTAAGGGACACCTGGCCACCTTTTGAAGGCCATCCCTTCCAATAAAGGACACTCCTCCTATTAAGGGACACCTGGCCACCCTCTTAAGAGACACGCCTCTTAATAAAGGAAACCTGGGCCTGTTACAGACTGCCAAAATAAAGCTGCTTCAGGTCTCTTTGGAGGTATGCTGTTTAAATGATGCATGGGTCCTATGAGTCCAGAGGTCGCGCCAAAGCCACACTCCATTCCTAAGCACTGGAGGGCAGCTTTGGTGCAGCTTCCGGATTCTTAGGACCCATGCATCATTTAAATAGCATACCTCCAAAGAGACCCGAAGCAGCTTTATTTTGGCTGTCTGTAACAGGCCCTGGTAACCCTATAAAGGACACCCTTTATATGAAAGGCCACCTGCCCCCCCATAAAGGGCACTCCTTCTATCAAGGCCCCCCCTCTGCTTAGGTCCCCCTCTGAGACCCCATCCCCCCCCCCGAGGCCCATTCCTCTCCCTCCCAGGATCCCTCCTTCTTCCTCCCTTTACCTTTTCCTCCTGCCTCCTCCATCCATCCCCCCCAGATCTCTCCCACTTCCTCCTCTCCCCCTCCCCCACCGGAAGCCCAAGTGGCCCCCCTTCCCCATTTCACCCCCCAAAAAATTGCCTCTCTAGGAAAGAGAACTCTCTCCCTTGGAGGACCTGAGGGGCTGGAAGAAGCTTCCTGGCAGTGGCTCCCAACGCTTGGCCCTCCAAGGTTTCTTGGACTACAACTCCCAGAAGCCTCAGCCACTTTGGCCGACGCTCAGGTGTTCTGGGAGATGGAGTCCAAAGCAGCAGGAGGACCACAGCTTTGCCTTGGAGATTAATCCAACATGCTCCAAAGTGGTCCACTTGGGGGACTGAGCCTTTGCTTTGGGACTAGGGTCCAGTGGGCACAAACGTGATTGTTATTTATTTAATATTACATTATTATTATTATTATTATTATTATTATCATCATCATTAAAGCTTGTGTATAAAATGACCTTCAGGCTAGGTGTGTAAACTAATGTCATGTTTAGAAACTGGGTCCCCAATCCAAAACTGCCCACATGGGAGTGACACCTTTTACTTTCCAATGGCTCAATGTACATACACTTTATGTATTTATATTATTATTATTATTATCATTATTACACCATGATCATCACCATTATTTAAAATATTGTGTATAAAATTATCTCCAGGCCAGGTACAAGTACATAATGTGGATATGAAACATAAATGAAATTTGTGCATAGATTTGGCTCCCATCTCCATTTCACTACACTGTTGTGTGTGTGTGTGTGTGTGTGTATATATATATATATATATATGGGACTCGAGCATCCAGAGATTTTGGTATCCACAGGAAGGCCTGGAACCAAGCCCTAGCCAATACCAAGGGCCCACTGCACATGCAAATATTATTATTGTTGTTATTATTATCATTATTATTATAAAAATTAAAAATTGAAAACCAGGAGCCTCTCCTTTCAAAATGCAGATGTCTGAGGCGCAGTCACCAAAGGCCCAGTGAGGCCCCGGCCTTGCTCCCTCCTCCAATGTGGCATCCCTCCAAATATGTAAGCAGGGCTCTCATGCTACCCCTCACCCTCCTTCCCCCCCCCCGGGTTAAACGCACCCACTCCCTCAGCCGCTCCTCAAAGAGCCTGGTGCTTTCCAGGCCTACCACCATTTTGGCCACCCTCCTCTGGACACGCTCCAGATTCTCAACATCTTTCTTGAACTGTGGCGCTTCAGTTAACAAAGCCTTTGACAACGGGGCTCCATTTTTTTAAACAAAGATTTTAAAATCCCCCTTTCAAATTTTCTTCCTCCTCCTCCTCCTCCTCCTCCTCTGCCTAGCTGCAATTTTTAGCAGCATCAGCAATGCTATTATATTGCAGCAGCAAGTCTGCAGTAAACAACGCAACAAAGCTTGAGCTGGGAAAGAGCTGAAGCTGCTGAAATAAGGAGGGGAAAAGTCATCCCTGGATGCATTTTGTAAGAAGCTTTCAAGTAGTCTCTCAAATGTTCAAAATGCATTTCTTCACATATGCGCAGGGTTTGGGGGGAAAAATCTCCAGGTCCTCCAGTGCAACTCTATGGTCAACATCTGCCAGAGGCTGGCCACAGAATCATGCTGGAGGGCCTACAAATACCTAGAGAAGGGGCTTATCTAGGAACGTCTAGGTTCCTCAGCACAAGTCTATGGTCAACGTCTGGCAGAGTTGCGCCGGAAGACCTGGAGATTCCTAGAGAGAACATATGGATCAAAACCACAAATAATCACATCTGCAAAAGTCAAAGCTGGAAATGTGGAGGGCCAACTGTATTAATATTGTGAAATGCTGTTTTGTGTATTAGAAAGCTTGATCAACCGAGATTTAATGCTTTCTAACATTCACAACAGCTTTGATGCAATTTACATATTTCAATAAAACTCTATGGGAATTACATTGACAATTTGGTAGCCTATAAATATAGGATTCTAGGGCTGTGTCCGCACTGCAGAAATAATCTGGTTTGACACTGCTTTAATTGCCATGGCTCAATGCTGTGGAGTCCTGGAAACTGGTTTTGAGAGCTATTTATCCTTTTCTGAGAACTCTGGTGCCACAACAAACTACAATTCCCACCGTTTCATAGCATTGAGTCATAACTGTTAAAGTGAGGTCAAATTAGGTTACTTTTGCAATGCAGATGCAGCCCTAGACTCCTCTTTTATAGGCTACCGGCTACTATTGTGTTTATTGGAGGATTTGTTTCTGAATGGCATTTGCTGCACTATAAAATTAAGTGATTAAAAAGAAGCAACTGACACTTGAAGTTGGTCTAAGAACAAACAATTGCCATTGAACTGTGACAACAACCCTTGTCATTCCAGTAAGAGGGCTGGGAATAGCCAAACATTTAATCATATTTTTCAAAACTAGAAGTGCTTTTTTTTGCTAAAATAATTCAATTTAAACCAAGGTATGGGTATGCAAGGCTTACCTGACCTGCTTGTTTCATTTCATATGTGAATGCCAATTTTGGATTAAATGTTAACTAATGTTTAAAGGCCTCCAAAGAAGAGACTCTATTACACTCCGAGGAACTATGTCCTTAATCTATGTCCTTATTTTGGGGGTGGAGGAGCGTCTCTCTCTTTTCATCCACATTCTTTCTGCCTCCGGCACGAAATTTTCTAATCAAGAAGTCATGCTCAGGAAGACATTGACCATTAACTGAGGTATATATACTTTTTCCCTTCTTTAAAACCGACACAGATTAAAACACAGACATAAGGTTATTACTGAAATATAACTACACAACTGACAGTATTAGGAATAATGCAAAACGAGTCCATTATACATCCAAGGAACAAAAAAAGTCCAACTCTTTGCATATAAAGTCAGTTCGGTATAGCTTGTTGGAAGAAATAATGTTCATCCAGAGAGAGAATAACAACAAGGAGGAACTCAGTTGAAATCTGCTAGAGTGCAGTTTAAGAGCCTGGGGGCAAGCACCAAAAAGGCCCTGTCCCATGTTTCTACCAGACGTGAGACGGTGGAACAGAAAGAAGATCTGAAAACACGGGAAGCACTTTGAACATCGGAGGTGTTGTAACAAGAGCACTGTGTGCTTGTGGCAACTCAGTTCGGTCCATACTTTGGCTGTGGATTACCAATACTCAAATGAAATTTCCTGAGTATTTTTAGGCCTGTGATTTCTCAAAAATGGGGCATACCACACTAAATGTCTATGCGCCTCTTGACATTAATGAGAGTCCGCTACAATGGAAAGTTTAAACCTAGCCATGTCTACAAGGCAACAAAACCCATGCAATATTTCATAGAATCATAGAGTGGAAGGAGACCCCAAGGGCCATCCAGTCCAGCCCCATTCTGCCATGCAGGAACTCACAATCATTGCGGAAGTGAAATCTCAAATTTTTACGTTCATGTACACTTTGGTTCAGTCTTTGTTCCTCACACTGAGCAAGGTCAAAATTCCAGATTAGTCCATTTAGTTGCTTTTGGACCATCGGTGGAGCGACTATTTCAGGGATGGACATTATTTACAATTGTCCCATGCCCGTCATTGAAGTTCATTCATAAGGTTCACTCGTAATATAGAGTCATCGATGCAATCCTTACTTAGAATATACAGTCACAGATGCAATCCTTACTAAAAATATCAGGTAATATTTGAGAGGTAAAATACATTTTTAAAAAGATTTTTCTACCACTGAAATCTGTCCTTTCTTAACAAATCTTCAGAGCCCATAATGAAACCTGCTGGGAGTCATCGTACTCCTAACATTTTTTATGAACAGCTTCTGTTTCTTGAAAGCTCTTATCAATATTTCATACATGATGATATTATTGATTGAGTCCCTCTTATCCAGAAATCCAAAACATATTTAATGGGCAGCTGAGACAGTGGCAGCATTGCTTTCTGATAGTTCAAAATACACAATGTTTCATGCACAAAATGATTAAAAACATAATGTATAAAATTGCCTTCAAGCTATGTGTATAAAGTATACGTGAAACATAAAGGAATTTCGTGTTTAGACCTGGGTCTCATCTCCAAGAGAGTTCGTTATAGATTTATATGAAAATAGTTCAAAATCTGGAAAAACATTTTTTAAAATATAACTGGTCCCAAGCATTTTGAATAAGGAAGACTCAACCTGTACCACATCCCATATTTTGGATTATGCCCCACTATATGAGTTTGCTGTTGTTTTTGTGTGCCTTCAACTCATTTCTAATTTATGGCAACCCTAAGGTGAACCTATTGTGGGATATATGTTGCAAGATTTCTTCAGAGGTTTGCCAATGCCTTCATATTGTACTATTACTGGAGCAATTTCAATATTCCGTTCATTTATAAAGTTTTATGCCATTGTAGCTTCTTTTGGTGCACAGTCCAACTGCTATCAATACCAAAGCACTTTCTACATTGTGTCCACTTTTATGTTGTTGTTTTTATGTTATGTATCTTCGTTGACAGAATCTAGATGCTTTTCCCATACGGCGTGACCCGTGTGAATCCGTTCATGTTTTGTACATGCGCCACGACGACTGAAAGTCTTGCCACATTCCACGCATTTGTAAGGTTTCTCCCCGGTGTGAATTCTTTTATGGATAGTACATGCGCCACACTGACTGAAGCTCTTTCCACATTCTGTGCATTTATACGGTTTCTCTCCCGTGTGGGTTCTCCGATGTCTGACGCAGGTCCCACTATCGCTGAAGCTCCTTCCGCAGTCTTCGCAGGTATAGGGCTTCTCCCCTGTGTGCCTTCTTTGATGGGACGTGAGAGTCCCACTCCTGTTGAAGCTCTTTCCGCACTCCACACACTTGTATGGCTTCTCTCCCGTGTGTGTTCGTTCATGTAAAGCAAGAGAATTGCTGCTAATGAAGGTCTTCCCACATTCCATGCATTTGTAGGGCTTCTCCCCTGTGTGAATTCTTTGATGTTTAGCACATGCACCGCTATCGCTGAACATCTTGCCACATACCAAGCATTTATACGGTTTCTCACCTGTGTGGGTTCTTTTATGGGAAGTAAGGTGACTGCTTACACGGAACCGCTTTCCACAATCGGTACATTGATATGGTTTCTCCCCTGTGTGGATTCTTTCATGCAAACTTAAAGCACTGCTTACGGCAAAGCGCTTGCCACATTCTAAGCATTTGTACGGCTTCTCCCCTGTGTGGATCCTCTCATGGATAGTCAGCTTGCTGCCTTCGCTGAAGCACCTTCCACATTCCATACATTTATAGGGCCTTTCCCCCGTGTGGGTTCTCTCGTGTAAAGTAAGAGCGCTGCTCATGGTGAAACCCTTCCCACATTCTATGCATTCGTAAGGTCTCTCCCCCGTGTGGGTTCTCTCATGTAAAATAAGAGCACTGGTGCTGATGAAGCTCTTTCCACATTCCATGCATTTGTAGGGTTTTTCCGCTATCTGTATTTTTTGATGTGGAGCACATGCTGCACCATTTATCTTCCCACATTCCACCCATTTACATGGTTTATCTCCTGCATGGGTTCGTTGGTGTTCAGCACATGCACCCTGATCATGGAAGCACTTTCCACATTCCATGCATTGGTACAGTTTGTCCTCCATGGGAATATATCTAAAAGCAGATTCTTCTTTTCCTTTGTAATTTGGCTGCCAAGTCCCTATATCAGCCTCATGGGATGCAAAGGATTTCTTTTTTCTTATTATTGGAATGGATTTCCTTTGGTGTTTTCAGATCCCTTTGGGTTTCAACATTTTCTGTTTCCACAATTTGCTGGCTTGTCTCCTGCCACAGGTTGCTCTACAAAATTCTCCTTTTCCTGGTTGGGAAAGAAAAAAATCAGAATAAAATAAAATCAGAGATGAAACCCAGCTACCTTTTTACCTCTGTTGTTGCTGTTGTTGTGTGCCTTCAAGACATTTCCAACTTACAGTGACTCTAGGCCATCAAGATTTAAAATAACTTGGGCAAAGTCAGTAACAATATCATGGGGGTTTCTTGGCAAGATTTGTTCAGAGGTTTGCCATTGCCTTTTTCTACAAATGCCAAAGGAAGTGCTTTCTCTAGGACTCTCTAAGTCCTCCAGTGTGACTCTATGGTTAACTTCTGGCAGAGTCATATGGGAGGACCTAGAGATTCCTAGGGAGAACATAGAAATTAAATCTGTGAATAACCAAAGGATGGGGGACACTTGGCTGAACGAGACTACGTGTAAAAGGGTTATGGGAGTCCAAGTAGACCACAAATTGAGCATGAGTCAACAGTGCGATGCGGCAGCTAAAAAGGCCAACACAATTTCAGGCTGCATCAATAGAAATATAGTGTTTAGATCAAGGGAAGTAATAGTGCCACTCTATTCTGCCTTGGTCAGGCCTCACCTAGAATATTGTGTCCAGTTCTGGGCACCACAATTTAAAAAGGATGTTGAAAAACTGGAGCGTGTCCAAAGGAAGGCGACTAAAATGGTGAAGGGAAAGCATGCCCTATAAAGATGGACTTAGGGAGCTGGGGATGTTTAGCCTGGAGAAGAGACGGTTAAGAGGTGATATGATAGCCCTGTTTAATTTGAAGGGATGTCATGTTGAGGAGGGAGCAAGCTTGTTTTCTGCTTCTCCAGAGACTACGTGTTTTTGTTATTTGTGTTTTTTCCCATATTCACGGGGGTCTTGTGCCCCTAACCCCAGGTAATATGGAGGGACAAGTGTATATTATTCTACCATTACAGTTACCACTAGAGGAGCATTGATACTGTAGAAATAAGGCAGTTTAACACCACTGTAACTGCCATGGCGTCATCTACAGAACCCTGGAATTTGTAGTTTGGTGAGGCACTAGTCCTCTTGGGCAGAGAAGGCTAAACAGTTTGTAAAAATACAAATCCCAGGATTCCACAGGATGGAGCGACACCACCGAAAAGGGTGTCAAACTGCATTATTACTACAGGGTGATGCACCCCAGAAAATGAGATAACCCTATTAAAATTATTAGTAGGTGTAACCAGAAAGTAATGCACCATACCTTTTTTGTTGGGTCTCTTGACCTTTTGCATCTTGAGAAGGGGACAAATATAGATTTTCAGACCCCAGCTCTTTCCTCTCCACCCCAAAGAATCGAGGATCCTGATTTCGCAGCGCCTGCAAGGGAGAAAAAGCCGGGTGAATTGTTAGAGTTATGTTGTTAATTGCACCAAGTTGGATTTGACTTGGAAAGAGGGATGTCTTAGATCCCTGGTCCTGACCTAGGTTTGAAGATGTGTCAACCAGTCCTGATGGGGTTATACTCCCCTGAAAGACTGCGTTTGCAACTTTGGGGTGCTTCTGGATCTGTCACGCCAAATGACTACTCAGATGATGTTAATACTAATAATAAAAACAATGTTACAATTATAATTTATAATAATTTATAATAATTATAATTATATTATAATATTATAATATTTATTATTTAATAATAAATATTTATTATATTTATTATTAATATTATTAATTCCTTTCCCGCCTCAAGGCAGGTACATTGTGTTAAAATACAAAACACAATTTAGAAAAAACACCAACCCACAGTTAAAATACAATACTATAAAATCATTACACTACACACATAAGTGTTCATATACAACTTCATTATCATGATTTAAAATGGAGTGGGTAATAGCATTCCCATAGTTCAAACAACTTTTATCTCAAACAGCTGCTGGACGTGGAGGGAGTGGTACAGTCCTCCCTGTCCTCTATTCCAATTTCCTTTGGAAATCTGGTAAGATATAGGACTCTTTATACAGGACATGTCACCTGTATCTGAAACGCTTGGGATTAGAAGTGGTTTGGATTACGGAATTTTTCAGATTTTGGAATATTTGCACAGACGTGAGATATTTTGGAGAAGGGACCCAACTCTAAACATGGGATTAAAACCATAGAGTTGGAAGGGATGCCAAGGGCCATCCAATCCGACCCCCTTCTGCATGCAGGAACTCTCAATCAAATCATCCCTAACAGACGGCCACCCAAAGAAGGAGACTCCACCACAATCTCCATTGAAGGAGTGTGTCCCACTGTTGAACAGCTTTTGCTGTCAGGAAGTTCCTCCTAATTTTAAGGTGGAATAGCTTTTCCTACAGTTTCAGTCCATTGTTCTGTGTCCTAGGAGTTTATCACACAGGATGGAAGTGTATAAATCTTGTGGATAAACGGGGATTAAATCTGGGAATGTCCCGCAAAAGCAGGATTGTGTTTTTTTTAAAATAAATGTTATTTCTTACCAAAAAAAAAAAAAGGCAGAAAGCAATAAGAAATACAAACAAAACCAAGCTAAAAATACAAATCCTTAAAAACCAACTTCAAAGATTCAAGGCCACATGGGATATAGAAGGACAACATTACATTAAAACAGGGATGGACTCAGAACACAGAGATAACTTCTTGCACCAGTTCGGTCATCAAAAGGGAATCATATTACAAAGGAAGGCCCACTTCTGCTCCAATGTTATTGAGGTAAGATATAAGTGGGGACCATCGTTCTTCAAAAGGCAGAGGAAGATTCCACCTTCTAGATTGATCAGTGAGCTTTCCCATAAACCAAACATTCCAAAATCGAGACCAACAATCGAAGCAGGATTGTTTTTCGATAACGTCATGCGACAACACCATTATCCCAGACTTAACCTGTAAATTAAAGTGAGCGATTTGGCTGCTTTTGGTCACTTCTTATTTTGGGGAAAATCCTGAAAGTAAAAAGCGGTGCATTTTGGTCACTTTATTCATGGGTTAACTCCGGGATAATGGTGATGTCCTGGTCGTCTGAAAACAATCCACCTTTTGTGGGATATCCATGGGATTTGGGTACTTTGCCTCCCATGTGATAAACTCCCTAGTCTCTGCAGCAGCAGAAAACAAGCTTGCTCCCTCCTCAATATGCCATCCCTTCAAATATTTGAACAGGGCTATCATATCACCTCTTAATCTTCTCTTCTCCAGGCTAAACATCCCCAGCTCCCCTGAGTCGTTCCTCACAGAACATGGTTTCCAGACCTTTCACCATTTTAGTCGCCCTCCTTTGGACACGCTCCAGTTTCTCAATGTCCTTTTTGAATTGTGGCACCTAGAACTGGACACAATATTCCAGGTGAGGCCTGACCAGAGCAGAATATAGTGGCACTATTACTTCCCTGGATCTAGATACGATACTTCTATTGATGCAGCCTAAAATCGCATTGGCCTTGTTAGCTGCTGCATTGCACTGTTGACTCATGTTCAACTTGGGGTCTACTTGGACTCCCAGATCCCTTTCACATGTAGTTTCATTCAGCCAGGTGTCCCCCATCCTATATCTGTGCTTTTCGTTTTTCCGCCCTAAGTGCAGTACCTTACATTTCTCCCTGTTGAATTTCATTTTGTTAGCTATGGCCCAGCTTTCTAGTCTATTCAGGTCATTTTGAATTTTGATCCTGTCCTCTGGGGTATTAGCTATTCCTCCTAATTTGGTGTCATCTGCAAATTTGCCAAGTATGCCCTCTATTCCTTCACCCAAGTCACTGATAAAGATGTTGAATAGCCCTGGACCCAGGACAGAGCCCTGTGGGACCCCACTGGTCACTTCTCCCCAGGATGAAGAAGAGGAGCCATGGCTGAGCACCCTTCAATAACATGGTCATTCTAGGGGGGGACAAGGTGGGCTTTGGGGGGGTTGCAGATGGGGAGGATCTTTTGCTCCCCCATTTCCATGACCCCCCTCCCCTTGGAACAAACCAGACCCAGTCTTCCCCTTTCCTGCCCCCTCGATCCTTCTTCTCCTCCGCCCCCCTTTCCCTTTCCCTTTCCCTTTCCCTTTCCTCCTGGGGGCGCAGTCTCCTTTCTCTCCCCCAACCTTGCCCCCTTTTTACCTTCTAGTCCTCCGGATTCCCCCTCCTTTCTTCTACTCCCTCCAGTTTCCCCCACTTTTGGCCTCTCTAGGAAGCTCAACAATCTCTATGACTCCTTGGAGGACCTCTTCTTCCTCTGCCCCATTTCTGCCTCTCTAGGAAGCTGAGCTGTCCTCTATGGTATGGAGACTCTCTCCTCCTCTCTCCCTCTCCCCTATTTCCGTCCACTCTAGGCAATTGAGCCGAGCTCTATTGCCCCTTGGAGGACTGAATGGAGAAGGAGATGCTCTCTCTCACCATCTCCTTCTCCCTCTTCTCCATTTCCAGCCCCTCTAGGAAGGGGATTGTTGCTCTCTAATGCTCTTTGGTGGACAGAGGAGAAAAGTCCTCCTTTTCTTTCCTCAAAAGGAAGCCTTATTCATCCAGATGGTCATCGTCATCATCATCATCATCATCATCATCATCATCATCATCATCATCTCAACCCCAAAATCCTAAAAATTGTGACTCAAGGCAGCTAAGCTGTGGAACTGACTGCCAGCAGATGGAGCCAAGTCACACTCCAAGGGATTTTGGGGTGTGCATTTATTTAGGTTATGATAGACGTAGAATCATAGAATTGGAAGAGACCCCAAGAAAGGCCATCCAGTCCAACCCCCTTCTGCCATGTAGGAACTCTCAATCAAAGCATCCCCTGTGACAGATGGACGCCCAGCCTCTGTTTGAAGAACTCCAAAGAAGGAGACTCCATCATCCTCCATTCAGGGAGTGTGTTCCACTGTCAAACAGCCCTTACTGTCAGGAAATTCCTCCTAATGTTGAGGTGGAATCCCATTTCCTGGAGCTTCCATCCATTGCTCCCGGTCCTAGTCTCTGGAGCAGCAGAAAACAAGCTTGCTCCCTCCTCAATATGACATCCCTTCAAATATTTAAACAGGGCTATCATATCACCTCTTGATCTTCTCTTCTCCAGGCTAAACATCCCCAGCTCCCTGAGACGTTCCTTATAGGACATGGTTTCCAGACCCTTCACCATTTGTATAATGTGCATTTCAGTTGACACCATAAAGGTATCCCTGTTTTGTGGATTTGGGATTATACTGCATTTTGCTATATGCTAGGGTTGCCATAAACCAGGACCGCCAAACCAGGACAAATGTAGGACAAATGTAGGACAACATTTTCAAATGTCGGACACGTTTTTTACAAAAATGGAGGACACGCGAAAAAATTTGATGATTTTTTAAAAATGTTAATCTAAATGCATGTTTCTAAGGCAGGGGTAGGCAACCTTTTTGAGCCGGGGGCCGGGTTGCTGTCCCTCAGGCGACTGGGGGGCCGAAGCCGGGGGTGGAGCTTCAACCCTCTGGGGCGGGGCCACATGCCGGGGGTGGAGCTTCCACCCTCTGGGGCGGGGCCGCGTGCCGGGGTTGGAGCTTCCACCCTCCAGGGGCGGGGCCACATGCCGGGGCGGAGCTTCCACCCTCCGGGGGCCAGGCTTCCCCATCTTTGCTGGCCCCTGACGGGGCCCCAGGCCCCGTCAGAGACCAGCAAAAAAGCTGGTGGGGGCCGCCACCGCTGGAGGCCCCCAGCAACGGCACCGGGCCTCCCAGAGGCCCCCTGCCGCCATTGGAGCCCTCATGGAGGGCCCCAGGGATGGCAAAGGGCCCCCCAGAGGCCCCCTGCCTCCCTCAGAGCCCTCCTGGAGGGCCCCAGAGACGGCAGCGGGCCTCCTAGAGGCCCGCTGCCGCGGCCGCCACGGCCGCCCATCACGGCTTTTCGCAGCTCTGGGCACCGCCATTTTGGGCGAAAAAATGGCGGCGCCCATAGCAGCCTCTGGGGCTATGAGCGCCGCCATTTTTTCGCCCAAAATGGCGGCGAAATCTCGCGCGACCTCACAGGAGGTTGCGCGAGACTTTGTCACCATTTTGCCGCCCAAAATGGCGGCGCCCAGAGCGGCGAAAAGCCGCGATGGGCGGCTGCCACAGCGGCGGCAGCAGCGGCAACAGCAGCCAGGGGCCAGGTGGCAGGCCTCCGCGGGCCGCATCTGGCCCGTGGGCCGGAGGTTGCCAACCACTGTTCTAAGGCATGATCAAAATGGAGGACATTTTGGCATTATTCCTAGACAAAAAAATAAAAATCAAGACAGGGGTGTATGTATTTAATAATAAAAATAATGAAACAATAAATAAAAAACAAGACAGGGGTGTATATATTTAATAATAAAAATAATGAAACAATAAATAAAAAACAAGACGGGTGTATATATTTAATAATAAAAATAATGGGGGGGAATAAAAAGCAATAATAAAAATTAATAAAATAAAAAACAAAAAATAATAAAAATTAACAAAATAAAAAAATAAGTATTTTATATTTTTTAAAAATAATTTAAAAACCCCAAAAAACCAAGGCAGACCTAATGGCCACTGACTCAGCTTTCCTCCTCCTCCTCCTCCTCCTCCTCCTCCTCCTCTGCCCCAATTCTGCCCTTCAAGGCACCCTTCCTCCGGCTCCTTCCTCCTCCTCGGCCTCCTCCTCAGGCTGGCGTGTGCGCGTGCAGAGGGAAGCGGGGCAGGCGCACATGCTGCCACTGGCCCCTGCTGAGGTCTGAGCGGGGCGCGCCGAGGAGCCCGTCCCCTTTGGCCAGCTGGCCATTGGCTGGCTGGCCAAAGCAGGGGACAAGCTCCTGCTTTAGAGCCCCCTTCGCGCGCGGGCAGGAAAGCCCTGGCGCGGGAGGCGCGGCGGCGGCAGTGGCGCTGCTGCCACCAAGGAGAAGGAGGAAGGCGGAGCTGGAGGAGGAGGTGGGTTGGCGCTGCCCATGGTCCCACCACTCCAGGAAAAGCAGGAGGAGGTGGGTTGGCGCCGCGACCAGCTGCATTAGCGGCAGTGGCAATGGCCGCAGGAGCGGGCCTCGAACCGGGACCAATGCATGTCTGGGGCCGAACCAGGCCAGGACCGCATGGGGCCCCCAAAAGTGGGATTTTCCCAGCGGCCACCGGGATATGGCATCCCTATATATGGCTTTCCCTGGCTATATTTCCCAGGAGGCAGGGTCAGGCTGAAACCATCCCCTTCCAAATGCTGCAGCCTATCATCTAGAAAGGAAACTGGGAGGGAGAAGAAAAACACTGGATACAATGGAGAGAGGAGTCCCAGCTGAGCTGGACTATGGAATTTACTACCAGAAGATGGTAAAATTCAAAGACATAGCCATATTAGTCTGTAGAATCCGTACATAGAGAGATCTTGTAGCACCTTTGTGGCTCACTGGAAGAAATAAATTGGCAGCATGAGCTTTCGTAGGCGTCAGTCTACCTCCTCAGGTGCATTTGGTGGAGTGGAAGCCAGGCACAGACATATACATGCCCTTGGTATGTGAAGGTGTCTATTCAAAGTACAAATCCTTTGTGAATGGAAATGAAGTTGCAGGTCCAGTTTGACCCAGTTATCTTTATTCCCTTCCACTTTTTAAAACAAATATATCTGTTATAAATTATATATACTGCATTTAAGCTAATCTGTATGCACATTTTATGTGTGTGTTGTGTGTGTGTATGGGTATAGATATACGTACAGATTAGCCTAAACCCATTTAAAAAAAACCTCAAAAAACAAGTTTTTTCTTGTTTAAATCAGTTTTTTTAAAGTGTGTGTATTTAATATGCATACAGATCAGCAAACACAGATTTTTAAAAAATCAAGGTTTTTCTTGTTCAAACCACTTTTCAAAAACATTATATATATTATAAATTGTATATACTGCGTTTAAGCTGATCTCTATGCATATCAGGGAAGGTTGTTTTCCATCAAGTCTGAAATTGGCAATGGTAAAACCCATTCTAAAGAAACCTTCCCTTGATCCCCTGGACAAAAACAATTATTGGCCAGTATCTCTTCTTCCCCTTTTCGGTAAGGTGATTGAGAGGGCAGTTGCAAACCAGCTCCAAGCAGTCTTGGATGACACCGATTATCTCAATCCATTTCAGACTGGCTTCAGGTCGGGATACGGAGTGGAGACTGCCCTGGTCGCCTTGGTTGATGATCTCTGTCTCTGCATCGACAGGGGAAGTGTGGCCCTGTTGGTGCTCTTGGACATCTCAGCGGCCTTTGAGACCATCGACCATGGTATCCTTCCGGAGTGCCTGAGAGAGTTGGGAATTGGAGGCACTGCTTTGCAGTGGTTCCGGTCCTATCTCTTGGGAAGGTTCCAGAAGGTGTCGCTTGGCAAAAACCCTTCTCTGCCAGCAGGCCTACCCAGACTGAAAATTTCCCAGAAACAATCGAACCTTTTCCACACCTCTTTCATCGCAGATTGTGCAATAATTGTGATGTGTTGTTATATATTTTAACTGTGTCCTACTATGTAATTTTAAATTTGTGTGGGTGGGTAAGTCGGGTTTTTGTGGGTTTAAATGTTTGATTTTTATGTACTATATAATGTTGTTACCCACCTTGATCCCCAAAACGGAATGAAATATTTCATTCATCCAAAAACACCTGGAAGACTAGAATTTGGGAATCGTTGGTGGAAGGGATAAGCTATTTTTGGAGTATTTGCTGTAGAAACTATTGCTCAACCGACTTCCTATATATAACCATGATATTTAAACCATCCTGCTGTTAAAATGGAGTCATGGAAACAGCCTGTATTGTTCAAGTTAAACTTTGTGAAATAATAATAATAATAAAAAAATATTATTTGAAACACAAAAAAACTGTGTCTATAAAACATAAATAACATCAAAGATAGAAGAAAAACTATCAATAAAAATCTACAAAGACGGGGGGGACAAAGAAAAAAAGTACAAATAACCATGACTCCCTTCCCCAAGTGCTTAGTTATACTTGAAATTATACATTAACTTCCTACTAAAGCTAATATACATTTCCTTCTGTGGGTAAACAAATTTTAATTCTTATTCAAACCTCATAGTTGAAAGACAATCCCTATTTTTGTTTAACAAAGTTAATAAACAGTTCCCGTTTTTCCCCTCTTGATTAACATTGTTAAATTAATGTAATTAAACAGTCTTTTTGCATTGGTATTGCCAAGCTGCACCAAAGACACGCTCCAGTCGTTGGCGTGGCCTCCGGACTCTTAGGACGCATGCATCATTTAAACAGCATATCTCCAAAGTGCTCCAAAGCAGCTTTATTTTGGCCTGTCTGTATGGGCCCTTTCTTTTCTTGTGTACACCAACTTATAGGTGGAATTAATTCCCTATTTCAGTGGTTCCCAACCTGTGGGTCACGACCCCTTTGCAAGTCGAACAATAATTGTTGGGGTGCTCTTTTTCCCCCTTTTGAAGACAACACTTGCCCTCCTCCCTCCAAGTGAAGCAGTTGCTGGGTTGATGTCCAGAGGGGCAGGTTTAGCCTGAGGGCTAGGACAGGACTAGGGTCAGAAAAATAACAGTAACTGAAGACGGTGTGAGGGTCCTAAGTGAGAATAACCGGCATTCCCTAGAGAGAGAGCAAAGTGTAACTAAGTACAACAAAGTGAAATAATAACAAGTGAATGTATTAGTTGAACACCTGAAACAAGGTTAAACCCATTTTTCAAATAAAGTGTTATTGTTAATTATTTACAAGTTTGTCTGGGTCTGACATAAATATCCACACTACTAGATAACATCGGAAAGTGGATATTTAAAAAAAAGAAGATAAGCTGTTTTGGTGGCTCTCATCATATAATTTGGTGGCAGCGGTGGGATGACAAAACCCATGACACTGCCAGAATAAAGAAAGAGTTTGGTGACTGGGTCTCACTGTGAAGAGACTCTGATAGCCTTTAGGCCTGAAGGGCTGAGTATAAATACCATAAATAATAATAATAACCAGGTGTTCCTGTACTATTCCTTTACTTATTCTGTCCTCTGCTCCATTATCCTCAGGTTGAGCACCCTTTGCCTTTTCTGAGAAGACTGAGGCAAAGAAGGTGTTGAGAAATTCTGCCTTTTCTCTGTCTTCTGTTAGCATTTTGCCATCTTCTCCACTCAGCGGCCCTACCGTTTCCTTCTTCTTCCTTTTGCTGCGGACATAACCCCAAAAGCCCTTTTTATTGTTCTTAACCTCTCTCGCAAGCCTAAGTTCATTCTGTGCTTTACATTTTCTGACTTTACCTCTACAAGCGCTAGCTATTTGTTTCAATTCCTCTTTGGTGATTGTCCTATTTTTCAATTTCTTATACATCTTCCGTTTCAAACTTAGCTCGGTTGAAAGTTCCTTAGTCATCCATCCTGGTTTCTTGAGACACCTCCCGTTTTTCTTCCTGACTGGAACTATTTGAAATTGTGCCTTCAGTATCTCTCTTTTGAGAAACTCCCATCCGGTCTGAACTCCCTTCCCTTTTAGTATTTCTGACCATGGAATCACCCTCAATACTTCTTTAAGTTTACTGAAATCTGCCCTCCTAAAGTCTAGAATGCGTGTCTAAGTCATCCTTGTTGGTCAGGATCAGATCCAAAATAGCTGACCCCCTTGTTGCCTCTTCCACCTTTTGGACCATGAAATTGTCTTCCAGGCAAGTGAGGAATTTGCTAGACCTTGAGGATTTTGCTGAGTTTGACTTCCAGCAAATATCAGGATAGTTGAAGTCGCCCATCACTACTACATCTCTCTTTTCTGAGTGTGTGGTCATCTGTTCTAGAAAGACATCATCCAGTTCCTCAGTCTGACTTGGAGGTCTGTAGTAGACTCCCACATTAACGTCCTTGTTGTTTCCCTCCCGTATTCAGAAAATAGATCATTTCGAGTGTATCTACCTGACCCTGAAGGCTAGGGACAGTCTAGGGATTCTGTTAGTCTACCATACACTTGATGTGGTTTTCAGTACGGATCAGGAACATCTGTGGGCGGAGGTAAATTATACCTCTGCTCTGTCATGGACAGATCACTTTCTGGTCATGGTGGGACTTTTTGGGCAAGTCGCCTTCCAGCTCCAAGCTGTCTTGGATGAAACCGATTTTCTAGACCCATTTCAAACTGGTTTCAGGGCGGGATTCGGAGTTGAGACCGCCATGGTCGCCTTAGTCGATGATCTCCATCTGGGCATTGAAGAGGAAGTGTGACCCTGCTGGTGCTCTTGGACATCTCGGCGGCAATCGATACCATAGACCATGGTATACTTCTGGAACACGTGAGGGAGTTAGGTATTGGGTGCACTGCACTCCAGTGGTTCCATTCCTACCTCTCAGGCAGATTCCAGATGGTGATGCTGGGGGACAGCTCTTCTTCCAAGACAGAGCTGACATCTGGCTGTCCTTCAGGGCGCCATTCTGTCCCTCTTGCTTTTTAACATTTACATGAAGTCGCTGGGAGAGATCATCTGGAGACATGGGGCGCAGTGTCATCAGTACGCTGATGACACCCAAATGTATTTCTCTATGTCCCTGACTATTGCAGTGACTAGGGATGGCATCTCTCCTCTGGATGCAAGTCTTGGTAATGGGCTGGATGAGGGAAAACAAACTCAGACTGAATCCAGAGAAAACGGAGGTACTCGTGATAGGTAACCCAAGTCCAGGGATGGAGTTTTGGCACCCGTCCTGGATGGGGTTATACTTCCCCTAAAGGACGAGGTTCGCAGTTTGGGAGTACTCCTGGGTCCGTCCTTACAATTGACATCCCAAATAGATGCGACGGCCAAGAGTGCTTGGTATCAGCTTCGGTTGATACGCCAACTGTATCCCTACCTGGACTGAAAGGACCTTGAAGCAGTAGTACTTGCACTGGCAATCTCTCGGTTAGATTTCTGCAATGCGCTCTACTTGGGGCTACCCTTGTACCAAATTTGGAAGCTTCAATTGGTTCAAAATGCAGCAGCCAGATTGGTCACCGGAACATGACCGGCCCTGGATGTACCAGTGACCAGTCTGGCTGCCATATTCTGTACCATTTGTAGCTTCCGGGTGTGGTACAAGGGTTGCCCCATGTAGAGCGCATTGCAGAAATCCAATCGAGAGGTTACCAGAGCGTGTACTACCGTTTCAAGGTCCCTCTGGCCCAGGTATGGGCGCAGGTGGCGGATAAGCCGAAGCTGATAACAGGTGCTCCTGACCGTCGCATCCACCTGAGATGTAAGGTGGAGCGACGAGTCAAGGAGCACCCCCAGACTGCGTACCGAGTCCTTCACGGGAAGCGTGATCCCGTTCAGGACAGGTGGAACCACCACCATCCCCGGGCCAGGAGAACCTATCACGAGCACCTCCGTTTTCTCTGGATTCAGACTGAGTTGGTTTTCCCTCATCCAGCCCATTACTGACTCCAGGCAGGCCACGAGAGGAGAGATGCCATCCTCGGTCACTGCATCAGTCGGAGACATAGAGAAGACTATTTGGGTGTCATCAGCGTACTGATAACCCCGCGCCCCATGTCTCCGGATGATCTCTCCCAGCGGTTTCATGTAAATGTTAAAAAGCATGGGAGACAGAATGGCTCCTTGAGGGACCCCAGATGTAAGGGCCCTCTTGTCGGAGCACATGTCTCCCAGCTGCACCATCTGGAACATCCCAGAGAGGTAGGATCGGAACCACTGGAGCGCTGTGCCCCCGATTCCCACCTCTACCAGGTGCTCCAGAAGGATACCATGGTCTATGGTATCAAAAGCCTCTGAGAAGTCCAAGAGCACCAACAGGGACACGCTTCCCCTGTCGATGTCCAGACGGAGATCATCAACCAAGGCGACCATGGCCGTCTCAACCCCGTAGCCTGCCCGAAAGCCAGTTTGAAATGGGTCCAGATAATCCGTTTCGTCCAAGATCGATTGAAGCTGGATTGCAACCGCCTTCTCGATCACCTTCCCCAAAAATGGCAGTAGCAAGACTGGCCGATAATTGTTATGCATCAGGGGGTTGAGGGAGGGCTTTTTTAACAGCGGTTTTACAGTGGCCAATTTCAAGCTGGATGGAAATTGCCCATCCCTCAGAGATGTATTAATAATCCGGTGTAACATTGAAGTTACCACCGGTCCCCCCTGAGCCGCTAGAAGGTGTTGGTTATTACCTTTAAAGCCCTACATGGCTTGGGCCCAAGTTCCTTGCAGGAGCACTTCTCCTACATAATCTGCCCCGTACTCTTAGAACATCTGGGAAGTTCTTACTAGAATATTATAATACCAGGTTAATGACAACTTCACATAAGGTATTCACGGCCATGGCCCCAAGATTATGGAATGACCTACCGGAAGAGATCCGTCTCATTACTACCTTAGAGGCCTTTAAGAAGGCAATCAAAATGGATCTCTTCCGGGGGGTTATCCACTGAATTCCATATAAAAAGGTTATGACGACTGCTCTTCCTTGACGCTAATTGTTGGTTAATGGACGAATTGTAATTTTTAGAGAAGTAATAGGAATTCTTGGCGGGAGGTATACATAAACATTATTATTATTATTATTATTATCATCATCATCATCATCATCATCACTATTATTATTAAGGAGATGCCCTCCAACATTATTCCCAGGTCACCTTCTCCTCTGTACTCCAAAACCTCCTTGACTATAAAAAATAAAAATAAATATATGCCTAAACTTATAAATTTATATATTTATATAAATATATAAATGAATATATTCATCTGAGACATTATATAGAATTAGGTTTCTAGCTCCACCCCACAGTGACCCACAGTTTAAAAGCTTAAGAACTCACCCAACCAATCCTTGTTTTGCAAGGAAAAACAAACAGAAAAACGAACGGAAGAAACCATCTGTGGAGCCCATAAATGCCCCGTCTGCCTGCCCCCCCCCCCTTCACAGGAAACTATCAAGATGTACAAAGGCTGTCCTCCAACTAAAAAGATTCCATAATGCTGGTATTTCTATGGTTTCTCTTTAATGTGGACTTCTTTATGACTGAAAAGGTGTGAAATTTCAGGAAAATCTTTTCTACAGTCCTGTGGTCTGTATAGTTTGTCTCCTCTGTGGATTGATATCCAAAAGGTGAGAATTTTGAGAAAATTATTTCAGATATAAAAATTGAATGATTTTGCTCCTCTGTGGATTTTCTGATGCTTCAAAAGATGCCAGGTTTGAGCAAAGCATTCCCCACACTTCTTGCATTTTTATGGTTTCTCTCCTGTGTGAACTCTCTGATGGGATATAAGATTTGACTTCTGAGAAAAATCTTTTCCACACTGCTGGCATGTATATGGTTTCTCTCCTGTGTGGACTCTCTGATGGGATATGAGATGTGACTTCTGAGAAAACCCTTTCCCACACTGGTGGCATGTGTATGGTTTCTCTCCTGTGTGGACTCTCTGATGCGACATAAGATTTGCCTTCTGAACAAAACCTTTCCCACACTGTTGGCACTCGTATGGTTTCTCTCCTGTGTGGACACTCTGATGTTTCATGAGGACTGACTTTTTAGCAAAACCTTTCCCACACTGGTGGCATGTGTACAGTTTCTCTCCTGTGTGGACTCTCTGATGGGACATAAGATTTGACTTGTCAGCAAAACCTTTCCCACACTGGTAGCATGTGTATGGTTTCTCTCCTGTGTGGACTCTCTGATGTTTCACAAGAGCTGCCTTGTAAGCAAAACCTTTCTCACACTGCTGGCATTTGTACGGTTTCTCTCCTGTGTGGATTCTCTGATGCTTCACAAGATATGACTTGTCAGCAAAACCTTTCCCACACTGCTGGCATGTGTATGGTTTCTCTCCTGTGTGGATTCTCTGATGGGACACAAGAACTGACTTATAAGCAAAACCTTTCCCACACTGCTGGCATGTGTACAGTTTCTCTCCTGTGTGGACTCTCTGATGGCACTTAAGATTTGACTTGTCAGCAAAACCTTTCCCACACTGCTGGCATATGTATGGTTTCTCTCCTGTGTGCACTCTCTGATGCTTCACAAGATCTGACTTGTTTGCAAAACTTTTCTCACACTGCGAGCATTTGTACGGTTTTTCTCCTGTGTGGCCTCTCTGATGGGACACAAGAACTGACTTGTTAGCAAAACTTTTCTCACACTGTTGGCATTTGTACGGTTTCTCTCCTGTGTGGCCTCTCTGATGGGACACAAGAACTGACTTGTGAGCAAAACCTTTCCCACACTGCTGGCATATGTGTGGTTTCTCTCCTGTGTGCACCCTCTGATGGGGCATAAGACGTGACTTGTGAGCAAAACCTTTCCCACACTGCTGGCATTTGTACGGTTTCTCTCCTGTGTGCACTTTCTGATGCTTCACAAGACTTGACTTGTAAGCATAACCTTTCCCACACTGCTGGCATGTGTATGGTTTCTCTCCTGTGTGGAGTATTTGATGGTAAACAAGGCTTGCCTTATGAGCAAATCCTTTCCCACACTGCTGGCATGTGTATGGTTTCTCTCCTTTGTGGAATCTCTGATGGGACATAAGATTTGACCTCTGAGAAAAACCTTTCCCACACTGCTGGCATGTGTATGCTTTCTCTCCTGTGTGGACTATTTGATGGTAAACAAGACTTGCCTTCTGAGCAAATCCTTTGCCACACTGCTGGCATGTGTATGGTTTCTCTCCTGTGTGGAGTCTCTGATGAGACACAAGGACTGACTTGTAAGAAAAAACTTTCCCACACTGCTGGCATGTGTATGGTTTCTCTCCTGTGTGGATTCTCTGGTGTCTCACAAGACTTGACTTGTAAGGAAAGCATGTCCCACACTGCTGGCATTTGTACAGTTTCCCTCCTCTGTGGACTGTGTGGCGCCTCAAAAGGAATGACTGGTGAGTAAAACCTTTCCCACATGGCTGGCATGTGTATGGTTTCTCTCCTGTGTGGACTATTTGATGGTAAACAAGGCTTGCCTTCTGAGCAAACCCTTTCCCACACTGCTGGCATGTGTATGGTTTCTCTCCTGTGTGAACTCTCTGATGGGACATAAGATGTGACTTCTGAGAAAAACCTTTCCCACACTGCTGGCATGTGTATGGTTTCTCTCCTGTGTGAACTCTCTGATGGGACATAAGATGTGACTTCTGAAAAAAATCTTTCCCACACTGCTGGCATTTGTACGGTTTCTCTCCTCTGTGGACTGTCTGGTGCCTCACAAGGAATGACTGGTGAGCAAAACCTTTCCCACACTCCTGACATCTGTAGGGTTTCTCTCCTGGGTGGTTTATCCGGTGGGTCATAAGTTCTCTGTGCACTTTCAAATGTGCCATAAGTAGTGAATTGTATGCAAAACATTTCCCACACTTCCGGCATTTGTGTGGCTTTTTTACTGTGTGGGCTTCTTGATACTTTACATTGTACAATTTAGAACAAAAACTTTTCACACATGAAATTTCACACCTGAAGTGTTTCTTTAGGGAAAGAGGCCTCTTGCAAGGCACAAGCCCCATATTTTGAGGAAGCAATTTCATGGCTGCATTGTGTCTGTAGGGCTCCTCACTGATATAAGTTTTCTCTTCTGAATGTTGAGCTTGCTTAGTAACTTCCAGTTTTTGCCTAAAACAATACTTGGCACATACATATGTTTTCCTCCAGTTTTCTGCTGTGAAGAAGAAAAGAAGAGTATAATAATTGTGTGAAAAAGCATTTCAGAGTATGGGAAGCGGATAAAAGGCAAATGAATAATCAGAACAAAAGGCATGGTATGCTTCTTCTTACGGCATACATCCAGACTATCTGATAGCCTGTATCTTCCCATAAGAGCTTCCTTGAGTCTTACAAGCTTCAAGGGAAGGCTCTCTCCACCCTCCAGCAGATTTTGACCATAGAGTTATGCTGGAGGATCTCTAGATGCCTAGAGAGGCAACCTCTGAAGTTCTTCCAGCATGAGTCTAGGGGTCAACCTCCAGCACAAATATCAGGAATCATACTCCTTTATAAATCAACTAACTAAATAAATAAAAGCTCTGTCCTCAGCAACCTTTTAAGCTCCGGATAAATACATTTTCATTCTTTCATAACATTTTAAGACACTTAGGGTTTTACATGCTGATACCCCTTTATCATTTCCAGAGACATCTGCTCTCAGAGACATGGAGGAAGACTACTGAGAATGGAGGATTTGTGAGAAAAGTTTGAGGGAGGGGAGCTTCCTCTATGAGCTTGAGATTGAACCTGAGTCCAGCGGTGCTTAGTGCTCAGTAAAGATGGATCATATTGTGCTGTGCAGAGCATCTAAGGCAGATATTCTATGGGCAAAACAAAGCCACCAGCCTGGGTGTGCTGCCAGGTTTTTAAAACAGCAATAGGGGACAGAGGAAATTCATGACATGCAGGGCTGACAAGTGCTCTACCTAAATACCGAATGAAATTATTGATTTCATTTAACTTAGACCCCAAATAGACTGGCAGTAAGCACCAGTGTGTTTGGACACCGCTTGCCCTGATGCTGGCCTCATGCCGCATATCCAACCACACAGCATGGGGCGTTGTGGTGCTCCCTTGGCGCAGCGTTCGGCCCCTTCCTTCGGACAAACGGGCCTTTGCAGCTCCAGATCTCTCTCTCCGGAGGGAGGTCTGGGGCTGCAAGGGTCGCGACGGAGCTCAGGAGTGGCACGCCGCTGTCCTGGGCTCCTTCGCGGCCTTTGCACCCCAGATCTCTCTCTTCAGAGGGAGGTCTGGGGTTGCAAGGGCCGTGACGGAGCCCAGGAACCGACACGTCGCCACTGCTCCTCCTCAGGGACCTTTCCCTGCCCCCAGCTGTCTTTCTGAAGACAGTTGGAGACTGGAAAAGGTTTCTGGTGAGGAGCAACTGGCACGCGCCGGTCGCTCCGCCTCCCCCCGACCCTTTCCCAGCCTCCAGTTGTCTCCAATAGGCAACTGAAGGCTGGGGAAAGGCTGGGAGGAGTTCTCTCCAGTGCCATTTTCTTCCTTCCCGCTGTCTCCAAGAGACAGAGGGAGGTCCGTAAATGGCGGGGAGAAGGAGGAACGGGCACGTGCGTGTCTGTTTCTCCTTCCCCCGGTCCCCGTGCCTGGCGAAATGGCCCGGAGTGCCACTTCCGGCACATGTGCCATAGGTTCGCCATCATGGCCCTATCGCCTGATCTGCCTTCCAAGTGACCAGGAACACCTCTGTCTTGTCTGGATGTCTTCCCTGATGTTCTAAGAGTGTGAGGAGGATTGTGTAGGGAGAGGCATTCCCTTAGGTAACTTGGGCCCAAGCCATGTAGGGCTTTAAAGGTAATGACCAACACTTTGTATTGTGCCCAGAAGCTGATTGGCACGCAGTGTAAGGGTTTTAGTATTAATATGGTCTGATCTGGATGTTCCCGTGACCAATCTGGCTGCAGCAGTTTGGATCAATTGAAGCTTCCGAACTTGGTACAATGTTAGCCACATGTAGAGGTTACATGTGGCTAACATGATAACGAGAGATTATCAGTGCATGCACTATTGCTTCAAGGTCCTTCTGGGCCAAGTAGGGATGCAGTTGGCGTATGAGCTGAAGTTGGTACCAAGCACTCCTGGCCACCGCCTCCACATGAGATGACAACTATAGAGATGAGTCCAGGAGTACTCCCAAACTGCGAACTTTGTCCTTAAGGGAAAGTGTGACCCTGACCAGGACGGGTTGACAAATCTCCATCCCTGGACCTGGGGTTCCTATCGCTAGCACCTCTGTTTTCTCTGGATTCAACTTGAGTTTGTTTTCCCTCATCCAGCCCATTACCAACTCAAGGCAGGCATCCAGAGGAGAGATGCCATCCTTAGTCACTGTGTCAGTCGGAGACACAGAGAGATAGATCTAGGTGTCATCAGCGTACCGATAACACCGTGCTCCAAGTCTCTGGATGACCTTTCCCAGCAGCTTCATGTAAATGTTAAATAGCATGGGAGACAGAATGGTGCCCTGAGGGACACCAGATGTCAACTCTCTTTTACGAGAGCAAGTGTCTCCCAGCATCACCATCTGGACTCTGCCCGAGAGGTAGGACTGGAACCACTGCAATGCAGTGCCTCCAATACCAAACTCCGTCAGACGTTCCAGGATACCATGGTCAATGTTATCGAAGGCCACTGAGATGTCCAAGAGCACCAACAGGTTCACACTTCCCCTGTCGGTGCCCAGATGGAGGTCATCGACCAAGGCAACAATGGCAGTCTCCATATCCCGCCCTGAAACTGGTTTGAATATAAATAATAATATTAATATTAATAATAATAATAAAGACAGAGCCTTACCAAGAGAGGCCATGATCCCACTTATCTCTGCTGTGATCTGACTGTGCAGGGCTCTCTGTTCTGGATCCAGCAGGGCCCACTCCTCCTGGGAGAAAGACACGGCCACCTCCTCAAAAGTCAATTGTCTCTAAAGACAGAAGAAAATGGTTCTTGCTCACACTGGACATCAAGATGGCTGTTGGCTGTGGCAACTAGAACAAAGCAGTCTCACCAGCTGATATGGCTCCAAAGATAGCTGAGATGAGACTGAGTCTTCTGCCAACACCAGCATGAACATCATGAACAAAGTCTGACAAACACAAGAGCCTGAATCCATGACATATTCTACACCTTCAGTAAAAGGAGACTGCCTTTAAGGAAACATTAGGCAACTGCAGATGGGGTGGGCAGCTCAAACGTGGGCATTTCAGCATGCCAGGAGGGATGATGCTGGGTCACTTCCAACTGCCATGTTGGCCAACATTCAGCTGGTGTTTTTGGATTGTTTATTTTTCAGTTTTGGGGGGAGGGTTGTGGAATTTCAGGCCATACCCTCCAACTGTCCCAATTTGGCAGCCACAATGCCAATTAATTCTGTTTTGTGCACTCTTTCAGTAGATTCTACATAGCTGCTGACATACTCAAGGAGGATTTAGAATACAGAGGAGAAGGTGACCTGGAAACAGTCGGTGTTTTGAGGGGTTCTCCTTTAATTCTGAACTTATTCACTTTTCCCTTAAGGGGCTTGTGGGAACTTTTGCTCAGAGGAAGTGAAACAGAGACCTGTCTCCAGAAGGAGCAAGTAGCCAGGAGCTCTCTAGATAACTATAGGCCCAGTTGACTGAGCTCCTAACATAACTTGGGGACAAAGGCCAAGCCAATAGGGGTTCTTTATGCTAGTGTTTAACAGGGGAAGCCTACAGTCTTGTTTCAGTGCCTCCTTAAGACTTCTCAGTATGGACACTGGGGGACCTGCAGCAGTCACCTGCAAGAATTGTGGGATGTTTGTCTTCTTGCCTATAGATGTGGGGAACATAACCTGCAGCGAATGCAAGTTGGTAGCCCTTTGGGAAGAGAAGGTTCAGCAGCTGAAGGCCCAGGTATCTGCATCTCAGCATCTTAGGAAGTAAGGTTTTCCTGGACAGAACGGACTGGACAGTCTTGGATGAGAAACACACAAGAGGACGTTGCTGGGGAAGAGGTCACTTCACATAAACAGGAGGTAGACAGCTGGAGGAATGTCACACACAGAAGTAGGGAATCTATTACAAGTATACAAATCCAAAGGTCGAGGCACAGTGAATAACCAGCCATGGCACAGTGAATAACCAGCCATAAATAAAACAAAAATTAATTATGCTGCCTTCTTCCTACCTTTTCTGCCTATAAAAGAGACTTGTATGGTTCCAGGTGTCAATTGAATTGGCCACGAGTGAATTGAATTGGCCAGGTGTCAAGTAAATTGTCCACACCAGATGGTAGATGGCTTACCTGATCTGGTTCTGGTTCACCGCAAAGAGGGAGAGGTGACTGAGTCCTTGTTGGTGGCATCATTTCAGCCTCTGTCGGAGAGACCAAGGCAAGAGGGAATCCAGTCACATTTGTTGCTGTTAGAAGTAGCAATCTTAAAGACTCACAAGGAAGTACAGGCACCCCTCAGTTAACAAAGTCTCTGACAAACAAGCTCCTTTTTACAAAGTGATATTATACCCGCCTTGCACCCATTTCCTCTTTGTCCTCTGCACAGCTGAAACTATTTTAGCAGCATATCCATTGGAAGAATGGTGAAACCACACAGGGTTTTCAGCATCTGGTTGCACAATATGTCTGGAGTAAACAATGCATTAACGCTTGAGCCGAGAAACAGTGGGGTTCTGCTCTATCTGATCTTACTGCAGCTGTGTGTACCTGCCCACAACACACAAGGGAAACAGCGGATGCCTCCGGAGACCCTTGCTGAGCATGAAGGTGTCAGGACCATGTTGAAACAGGTCTGAGAAAATGACATGGGTGTGGCTACTAGGTGGAACTGTTGTGGAAGTTATATACAGCTCTAGTCGGAGTTATATGTATTAGCATTTAAACAGTGCATCATTGGAATGTTGATGCAACTGTCAAATGTCAATTCTCAACTGTCACTGAATAAGAGTAAGACAGTTGGGGTTACTGTCAACTGTCTCAGAGGTTGTTACTAGTGTGGATGGTGGATGGTGGCGATGTATATAGTTTACAGTGGGACTTCTTCTAAAATAAAGCCTCATCTGAGAGAAGTTTACAGTGTGTCTTCACTCATTAGGAAGGGGAGAGGTGTTTCTCCAGCTTACAAGCTGCTGACTACAGTCACGAAGGTGGAAAATCTGGTGCCAAACGTTGACGTGTTGCCTCATGCACTGCACATTAAAGTGCTAACAAGGGTTATGGGCACCTCAGGATCTGCCTGTGCATCTGAGTGAGTAGCGGTTTTGTGAACAGTTATCCAGAAGAGCAGCTCAAACTGTCTGAGGGCCGGAAGGCAAAGAGTTAAGGAGCTGAGCTGCCAGCCATCTTCTTATATTCAGCAGATAGTGAAAGCTGTGGGAGGCTGTCAAATCCGAGCATTTGTTTGTTTTGTTGCCGGCATGGATTTCGTGAAGTTTCCAAAGTTAAATGACTCCAATTATAGCCAATGGACCGTCTATGTCAAGGCAGTCTTAATAAGAGAAGGACACTGCGATATAACTGAAGAAGGTTTAACTGTCAAAAATGCTGAAGAAGATAGAATAGCCAGAGCTACATTATGTCTCACTCTGGAGCCCAGTCAGTTAGACCATGTAAGGTATAAGGAATCTGCCAAGGAGGTTTGGAATGCACTGAGAGAAGTGCATCAATCTGACTCTGCACTGTCAAAAATGGTCTGGAGCAAGAGACTGTATGCTTGTAAGATGCAAAAGGTAGAGTGTCCAGAAGAGCATCTGTCCACAATGCGCCATCTTTTCCTAGAGGTAGAAAACAGAGTAATAAAGCTGGCTAAAGAACAAAAAGCATACATCTTGCTAGACAGCTTATTCAGTGAATTTGATCATATACTGTACAGCTTACAGGGGGCTTCAGAGAGCGAGCTATCAATGGACTTGGTGTCGACACGTGTCTTGGAGGAATGCCAAAGACAGTGTTTTGAGAAAGGCATTCAGAGACAGCAACATGCCAAACCACGGTCAGCAAACATACCACCAGAGGCAGTTCAACAAGCTGAGAGTGCAGCTGTTTGCAAAGTCAGGAGATGCTACAATTGCGGAAAGTCAGGTCATCTCAAGAAGAACTGCAAGAATCCACCTGCTGCCAGAAAGAAGGAACAACACAGGTCTCCTGTATTGGCAGTGAAGAACAGTGACCATCAAACCCATCTCGCCGCTAAAGCCAGATACATTTGGCTTGTTGACAGTGGAGCAACCCATTGTTTATTTAATAGGAAGTCTTTGCTGAAGGACTGCAAGCCCTCATATGTAGACTCTGTGGGTTTGGCTGACGGGGGTTCAAGCCAAATAAGGGACACGGAGACTGTGTATTTTCCTGGATTTGCTAAAGACTTTGAGAATGCGTTGTGTGCTCCTCTAGTTGCAAAACTGTCTGGTCAGCGTGTCCTGACTGTCATCAGATGGATATGCCCTACATTTTGAGGGGGATGACTGTGTCATCACTAAAGGGGGGAAGGTTTGTGCAAAAACATACAAGCACAACATATTATTATTATGCAGAGTGTGCTACAGTAAGCATAGAATCATAGAATTGGAAGAGACCGCATGGGCCATCCAGTCCAACCCCATTCTGCCATGCAGGAAATCCAATCAAAGCATCCCCAATAGATAGCCATCTAGCCTCTGCTTAAAGACCTCCAAGGAAGGAGACTCCACTACACTCCGAGGGAGTTTGTTCCACTGTCGAACACCCCTTATTGTCAGAAAGTTCTTCCTAATGTTGAGGTGGAATCTCTTTTCCTGTAGCTTGCATCCATTGTTACGGTTCCTGTTCTCTGGAGCAGCAGAAAACAAGCTTGCTCCCTCCTCTATATGACACCCTTTCAAATATTTAAACAGGGCTATCATATCACCTCTTAAACATCCCCAGCTCCCTAAGGCGTCCCTCATAGAGCATGGTTTCCAGACCTTTCACCATTTTAGTCGCCCTCCTTTGTTTCGTTTTTCTGCCCTAAGTGCAGTACCTTACATTTCTCCGTGTTGAATTTCATTTTGTTAGCTATGACCTGTGTGTGGCTGCTCAGACTGAGCAGGAAGTTAGGGCTGTGCAGGAGGAGTTGGAAAGAAGGTTTGTTTTGAAGGACCTGGAAAACCTCAAGGCCTACCTCGGGATTGAGGTGGAGAGGACATAGGATGGTAAGAGCTTGTTGAGCCAGACCAAAAAGATTGAGAAGCTGGTGGAGAAGTGTGGCTTGGAAAGTGCCAAAGTGGTAAAAAGCCCCATGACTCCTGGCTGAACATCCAGATTTGTACAGATCTGTGATAGGCAGTTTGCTTTTTGTTGCCAACAACACCAGACCAGACATATCCTTTGCTGTAGGTGTCTTGAGCAGGAGAGTCAGCAGTCCAAAGGTGGAGGACTAGACAACGGTGAAGAGACAGCTGAGATACCTGAAAGGGAGCAAGGAGAGGAAGCTAGTGCTGAAGGGATCTGAGGCACAATTGGATTGTTTTGTGGGCAGTTCTTTTGCCTCAGAGCTTCATGACAGCAAGTCCGTAACTGGCTTGCTGGTCAAGTTTGCAGACAGTCCTGTGGTCTGGAGGAGCAGAAAGCAGAGCTGCGTGGCACTAAGTATCACAGAAGCTGAGTTCGCTGCACTTTCTGAGATGGCAGGAGAAGTGCAGTGGGTGAGGCAGTTGCTGGAGGACTTGGGTGAGAAGTGTACAAGCCCAACAGATTCCCAGTCTTGCATTGCCATGACTGAGGAAGAAAATCTAAAGTACAGGACAAAGTACATAGGGGTGCAGTACCAGAATGTGAGGGAGTTGGTGCAGAACTGTGTTCTGAGTCTGGTCTACATTAGTTCGGAGGACAATGTAGCAGACATAGGCCCTGCAGGTAGACAAAAATGAAAGACTGTCAGTACAGTTGGGCATGGCACTGTGAGTGGAAGCTCAAAGCCCGAGGTCCTGCATATGTTGGAAGATCTTAGCCTGAGGACAGAGGCTGTGAAAGATCTGGGCCAGAGTACGGAAAAAGCAGACATCTGTGGAACGTCACACATGAGTAGCTAGCAGGCCAGTATGAGGACTACATCATACGTGGGACAAATGCAAGGACACATGTGATACATCGCATGTATTTTGGAGGGGATTGTTAGGACCATGTTGAAACAGGTCTGAGAAAATGACATGGATTGGTGTCAGGATATAGCAGAATAAATTGGCAAATCCTGGAAGCGTGTTCTCAGGTCTCTGCAGCAAAGGTAACAGCGGATGGTTGTCTTCCAGAATGATGGATTGTTTGTCTGTCATTAATCATCAGAAGCCTGGTGAAGCACCGGGAGCTGTCCAGCTTTCACCAGGCTTCTGATGATTAATGACAGACAAGCGGAGCTCCTGAAAGTGCTTATCTTTATTTACAAGTGCAAACCAATTATCCAACACAACTTTTACTCTCCAATACAAAACTAACAATCAACTCCTTCACACAAACCCAACACCCACTCCTGGAAGCCACTGAGTTTATACAGACCAAATGCCAACCCAGCCTCTTCCGTTCATGGCTGTTACATGTTTCCTGTGCCACCCAGAAAACTGTCCCCTTGTCTAAGCAGACACATGTTTATCTTACAGGCTTCCTGCACTCTGGCAGTAGAATGACCTTGTACACTCTGTGTTGCCATGCTGCACAGCTGCAACTGATGCTGGTTGCTAATTGCTCATGGCCACCACACATCTAAACATTTCTTGTCAGATATTAATCCTTGACATTTGGCCACTAGGTGGAGGTGTTGTGGAACCTAGCCCTAGTGGCAGTATACAGTGCAACCTTTTTTTACCTGGGGGATCCGTCCCGGACCCCTGCGTAAAAAAACGCATATGCTCGAGCACCATTGAAAGTAATTGGGCTCGTGCATGGTGCGGTGGAGCTCTCTACAGGTGCCTGCCCCTTTAATCTTAATGGGACACGCCACCCCTTGTGCCCCCGGGGGCTCCTCATGGATTTCAGCATATGCTGAAAGCCGCGTATGACGCGGGTGCACTGTATGTATCAGCATTTAAACAGTGCATCATTGGAATGTTGATGCAACTGTCAAATGTCAAGTCTCAACTGTCACTGAATAAGAGTAAGACGGTTGGGGTTACTGTCAACTGTCTCAGAGTTTGTTACTAGTGTGGATGGTGGATGGTGTCGATGCATATAGTTTACAGTGGGACTTCTTCTAAAAATAAAGCCTCATCTGAGAGATGTTTACAGTGTCTCTTCGCTTATTAGGAAGGGGAGAGGTGTTTCTCCAGCTTACAAGCTGCTGACTACGGTCACAAAGGTGGAAAATCTGGTGTCAAACATTGACTTGTTGCCTCACGCGCGGCACAACATCAAAGTGCTAACAGAAGGAACCGCTAAAGAGAAATAAAATGGAAGAGTAGAGAAGCCTGTCTCAACAGCTATCCCTGACACTTAAAAAACAAAACGAAAAACTCACAGATGTATGAGTTTGGCCACCGAAATGGAAATAGCAAGAAAAGTTGGGGCTCGCAAAAGAAAAGGCCATTCCTAAATTCATTATGGAAGAAGGCTTTAGATGGGTTCTAGAAGGTTCCAAACATTTTTGTTTATTCATACAAGGCTTCCTGGCCTCATTGTTTCACTTCATAAGTGGATATTGGTAGTTCTTTTTCAGTGGTTCAGGAAATCATTCCTCGTCTTCCCATGTGATTTGTGCCTCTCATGCCAAATTTACTGTTAAAGAAGGAACGCTCTGGAACACACTGAGTTTGTTCATGGAGAAACACCTGTATTCTCTTGGAAGTCTTGGCACAAAAGAACACTTCCAGGGCTGGAAAATTCAGAAGGCGCTTGGGTGCAGTAGTTCAATTCCTGGACTGGGAAAATTCAGTTCTAGCATCCCAGGAGCCCTGAAAGACACTGGGCAGATTGCTCTCTCTGAGCCTGACCTACCTCACAAAGTGGTTGTTGTACAGAAAAGGATAGGTTGGGGAGTGTGAGGGACTTGAGACCCAAAGAGCAAAGCAAGCTCTGAATAGAAACACACAATGTGCCTTTTAAGCCAGAGATGCAGAAAATCAATCTCCACACGTTGAAATGAGCATCACCCAAGATGACTATGTTTTGCATCAAATGTATGTTTGAATGGAGAGTAGTATGCACAGTGGTACTATAAGCACATCAGTCAAAATATCTACACACACACACACACACACACACACACAAAGCATCCAAGATGCTACATCAAAGATGGAGAGGATAACTGTCTGTTTGCAGAGATATTCACTTTATATTCTACACATCCCTGGTGTGGAATGGCAGTCTCTTTGCAGCGAAATGCAGTTTTAGGTCACCATAAGCTGGAAATAAATTTAAGACACACAACAACAACAACAACAACAAAAAGGCTTCCTTACCTTTCAGGGGGCCTTCTCCATCACACTCCTCCTTCATTGCCCTCCATTGGGGACTCTGCCTGGGATCCAGTGGAGCCTTCTCTGCCACAGGGAATTCAAAGTAAACTTCTGACAAGAGGTTTTTGGCCTGAAATAGCAGTCAGGATTAAAGACTTGGATGAGGAAATGGCAAGGATTTGGGAAGAGGTTTGGGCTTGCGTGGGATAAGACTTCCAACCACAACTAAGGCAGTAAAAAGCCAGTAGCACATATGTCCAACTTGAAAATGTCAAACAAAATAAGAGCTCAAAAAGGTGGGATACAAAATGACACTTGTGTTATTACTTGGTATACATTTATTGCATGTGCTGAAACACAAACAATTCCATGGAGCCCACAGCAACTACATCAGGAGTGCTGGAAAACTTTGCTTTGGCTTATAATGGCAGTCTACTCATGTATTCATTTGTGTGTGTGTGTGTGTGTGTGTGTGTGTGTGTAAGAGACAACTGAAATAGACATATGGGGAAACAAACATGAAAACTTATAGATGTACCCACCTGTACACTCTGTGGGCATAACAATAATGTTGGTCATTTGTTATGTTGGCTTTGGAATAAAAATAACATGAAAAAGCTCAGCAATGGTAAAGAATTTTCACCCTTTCGGTGTGAAAACTGGAGACTTGCTAGAGTGGGTGAAAACCCATTCTGCTCCTGAACACATCATGGGTGCAAGTCAGGTTGTGTGGCAGTGGCAGCAGAGAAACCTGGAAACTTCCTTTGAAAACCTGGCACACACCAGGTTTTAAAACAGAATCACTCTTTTCAGATGCTTCAGGGGCTGAGATTCCATTTCATCAGAAGGCCGGTCCTCCGTACACTTCTCCCTCTCAAAGCTTAGTCTGGGAACACCAGATTTCAGCCTTTGCCTCTCAAAGTCATCAACAACTCAAAAAAGACAGCCCAGAGCCAAATTCTACTCACTTTGGCCCCAGGAAGAAATGCTCTCACCTGCTGCTCTTTCGCCTTCTTCTCTGCCTCCGTCCAACTCAGGAGGAAACCCTCTGCCAGGGCCACTGCCTGGGAGCAGGTCTCTGCCCCACATTCCCTGACCCAGTTCCCCATCTCTGGGGGCAAGATGCTCAGGAACTGCTCCAAGATCACCAGGTCCAGGATCTCATTTTTCGTGTGTCGCTCTGGCTTCAGCCACTGACGGCAGAGATGGTGGAGTCGGCTGCAAACCTCTCGGGGTCCCTTTCCCTCTTTGTAGGAGAGCTGTCTGAAGCACTGGCATTGCGTCTCTGGGCTGGCAAGCTCCTCTCTCAAGGACCCCTGGATTATCCTCTCCCAGATTCCCCCTCTGCTCTCAGCACTGAGGTGTTCATGGCCTTTTCTTCCTTCAGGACTAAATGATTTTGGTTCCTCCATCTATGATTTTTGAAACCAAATGAAGCCACAAAAAAGATCAGTTATTCTCCACCATCCGTCTGAGGGCAAAGATGTCCCTAAGATCCTCTGCTGCAACAGCCTGCAAAACCAATACATTTTGTTATTACTGGCATTGTCAGGTATATGAACATTGGCTTACCTTGTGAGATGTTTGTTTTCCGCGATGAGGGTGGAGACATCCTTAATGAGGGTTGGTTCTCCCATTTGCTCCAATCAATGACTTTGGGCATCAGCATAGGGAGCCACACACCCCTTAGTTGCCCAGGCATTGAAAAGCCAAGCAAAGGTAAATCAAGAAGACTAAATGTCCCTATTATCCTAAGAATCTAATAGTTTAATTAACGTGGAACTAAACAACCTATAACTAGAAAACTTGAGGTCAATTAACAGTTTAGGAGGCTGTGAGGAGGCTCCCTCTGCCCGCTGCGGCCGCGCTTCCACTCCCTGGCTGGCTTCAGAAGTGGGGGCCTCTGGGCACGCATCCGGAAAAGCCGGGGCTGGCCTGGGCTGAGTGGAAGTGAGCTCACCCGCTGCTCTGGTCTCTTCCTTGCCAGCCATGGGTGGGGGGGAAAGAGGAGGAGGAAAGAAGGGAAAAAGAGGGTTGTTTTTTAAAGGTTAGAGAGGGGCGTAGAGAGGGAAAAAGGAGAAGTAGAATCAAGCCAAGCAAGTCTGGGGAGTTGAGATGAATAAAAATAGAAAGGAGGTTTTGGTTTGCAGGAAACCAAAAAGCATGTCCTACCAGGAGCTAGTCGGGAAGAAGACTGAGGTTACTAGGGGTCTGCCAATGGAGGCGGGGTCAGGCCCCTGGCCTTTGGTTTGTTTTCCCCTGCCTACAGGAGCCTTTGCAGGCAGAGCTACCCAAAGTTAGGATGCTCGGCCCCCTTCTCTGCTGGGAAACTGAAAGCCAAGGGGCAAAGTGGGTGGGTGGGTGGCAGGAGCCCAAGGAGACATTCTGGGTGAGGAACCTACAAGGGAGAATTACCACAGCTCTCCTACACAGAGAATGTGCGTGTGGTTTTACTACTCACTCCATGGCTCTCAAACTGAAAAAAGGGAACTGATACCCAGGCAGCTCTTGGTGCTCTAATTTTTAAGACATTTTTTGGCAGAATTGCTGGGATTCCCCCTAAAGAAACTGAGGGGTTTATAACTTTCTTACTTGGTCTTCTTGATATCTGCTTGCAGCTTCAAAGATTAAGAATTCAGGCCTGGCTGTCTGGCAGCTTTTCCCCCTCCACCCCAAAGAATTGAGGTCTGGCAAAGAAATGGGGAGAAATGATGCTGTTTGATGGACTCCTCCTGCCCCAGATTGCAAAGGGAGGGGAACCTGAGTTGGGATATAACTGGGAAATGGGGGCCTGGCACATCCTTTGGGCGGAAGAGACAGAGGATGGGGAAACTTTGGCCTTTCTCCTCATTTGGATTTTCTCTCATTCTGTTAAATGCATTTCTGCTCTGGCAAGTAAAATACATAAATAAGTGTCTTTTCATCTTCCCGGTTTTATTTCCCCCCAGATCTCTTTACTTCCATTTCCAGAAGGGGGGCTGAGTGTGTCTGTTGCCTTCAAGACCACAGAGAGTCTTCTGGAGCCTCAAAGGCTAAGAGAGTTGGAGGAGCCTTTCCTCCCAGGAAAGCGGGTGAAGGATGGCAGCCTCAGGGCTGGAACTGGAAAAGGGGAAAGGATCAGGGGAACATGAAGAACTCTTTCCTATGTTACAAGGAAGAATACTTTCCTATACAGTCACCCAAATGCTTGGAAGACTTATTTCCCCACTTTCCAGACCTTCCGACCTGAATCCTTCAGAGCAGATCAAAGAGACTCACCTCTTTCCTGACAGGGATGTTTCTGCCTTTTTGGACGGCCATAAGGTTAGTCTGTGGTCTTCATGGTCCCTCTATTGTGTCTACCTCACTGGGTTGTTGTGAAGGTAAGAGGGTCAGGAACATTTGTGCCTCTCTGGTCTCCTTCCTAAAATCAGAGAGAATGTTTTAAAATCAGATTTATTTCCCTTGTGTTTATTTGCTTTAAACTAGTTTCAATAACCATTGCAACTCTAGCCATAGTTACAGAAAGAGGCTTTCTCTCCTAATGGACTGTTGGGTGCAAACAGTGGCTGAATTGCCCCATGGATTTCCAGAGGTCTTTTTAAAGGATGGATAAACATACGAAAACAACAAAACTGTGTTTCTGGAGGAGTGAAGGGGACGCAGGGGGGGCAGGCTTCCTTCCTTCCTCTCTTTCTCTCCTGGGGCCCTTTTCCATTCAGGGAGCCCAAAAGGGCCTCTCTCTCTGGGTCTCCTTGTGAGGAGGAGAGGCCCAAACCCACCCAGCAGCCCCAGGAAGAAAGGCTCCCCATGGGAACTGCCCTCTTCCCCCTTCCATGAGGGTCCTGGGGGAGAAGGAGGAGGAGGAGGGGAGGCTGGGGGTGCAGAGGGGCTCCTCCATTGCCAGGCCCTTTCCCTGGAAAGAAAGAGGGCAGCCCCTCCTCCTCCTCCCCCAGAAGCCAGGTCTCCATGGGGCTCCCATCATCATCCCCCATCATCCCCCTCTTCCCAACCTCTCTCTCTCTCTCTCTCTCTGGGGAGCAGGGCTTCCCTCCTTCCCTCCCTGAGAGCCTTCCCTCCATTTCTAGAAGGGACCCCCATCCTCTCCGTCCCTCCTGCTCCCTTCTTCTTCTTCCTCCTCCTCCTCCTTCTCACAGCAGAGGCTTCTGTTCAAGGGCTGGGTCTCCCTTCATCCCAAAGGCTTTCTCTCTCTCCAAGGACCCTCAGACGCACAGAGACCCCCCCCCCACAAGCCCCATGGAGCAGTGGGACCCACTCCCTCCCTTCCCACCTCCTCCTTATCTCACCTCTCCTGCTGCTCCTCCTTGGAGGACTCTCTGGGAATCGGAGCTCCCTGTTCTTTCTCCCCTTGCGGCCGCTCTAGGAATCTGAGGCCTCCTCTCCCTTGAAGAACTCTCTAGGAACTTGAGCCTCTGCTCTATCTCCCTCTTGCGGTCCTCTCTAGAAATCTGAGGCCTCCTCTCTCGATGCCCAATTGGAGGAGGAGGACGCTCTAGGAATCAGAGGTCTCCACTCTCACTGACCCCTTGGAGGAGGAGGACGCTCTAGGAATCTGAGGCCTCCTCTCCCTTGAAGAACTCTCTAGGAACTTGAGCCTCTGCTCTATCTCCCTCTTGCGGTCCTCTCTAGAAATCTGAGGCCTCCTCTCTTGATGCCCAATTGGAGGGGGGAAGACGCTCTAGGAATCAGAGGTCTCCACTCTCACTACCCCATTGGAGGAGGAGGACGCTCTAGGAATCAGAGGCCTCCACTCTGCCCCCTTGGAGGAGGAGGACGCTCTAGGAATCTGAGGCCTCCACTCTCACTGCCCCCCTTGGAAGAGGAGGACGCTCTGGGAATCAGAGGCCTCCACTCTCACTGACCCCTTGGAGGAGGAAGACGCTCTGGGAATCAGAGGCCTCCACTCTCACTGACCCCTTGGAGGAGGAGGACGCTCTAGGAATCTTAGGCCTCCACTCTCACTGCCCCCCTTGGAAGAGGAGGACGCTCTGGGAATCAGAGGCCTCCACTCTCACTGACCCCTTGGAGGAGGAGGACGCTCTAGGAATCTTAGGCCTCCACTCTCACTGCCCCCCTTGGAAGAGGAGGACGCTCTGGGAATCAGAGGCCTCCACTCTCACTGACCCCTTGGAGGAGGAGGACGCTCTAGGAATCAGAGGCCTCCACTCTCACTGCCCCCCTTGGAAGAGGAGGACGCTCTGGGAATCAGAGGCCTCCACTCTCACTGACCCCTTGGAGGAGGAGGACGCTCTAGGAATCAGAGGCCTCCACTCTCACTGCCCCCTTGGAGGAGGAGGAGGAGGAGGCCTCTCTAGGCACCTGTGCCTTGCTGCTCTCTTGGGCCCTGGCTGACTCTGGAGGAGGAGGAAGAGGAGGAGGAGAGGGAGGGAGGCTGGAGAGGAGGAGGGAGAGAGGGAGGAGGCTCTGGCAGCAGGGAAGAAAGCTCAGGAGGGGCCTCTGCACTGGAGGAATAATAGTCATAAGGCCCTTGGACGCCCCCTTTGACATATATATATATATATATATATATATACACACACACATTAGCTGACCCAGTGGCTGCCTTGCTTCTCCAGTGTGGAGGGTGCCCCCGGCCGAGTGGGAAGAGCAGCCCTGCTTTTGGGGGAGAATGTGGGCCTCTGGGGGGAAAGAGGGGTCCCTGGAGGCCCTTTCCCTTCCGCATCCAAGGGAGGCAGGGGCTGAGGGCTCAAGGGGCCAGTCCTGAGGGTCGGAAGAAGGCCGGAAGGTGGGCGGTTGGAGGGCCGGATGCCTCAGGAGGATGGGCTGAACTCCTGTCTCTAGGCCCAGCTTCTGCCAACCTAGCAGTGCCAAAGCATGCCAGAAATGCAAGGAGATGGATAGGGACCACTTCTCAGGGGAAGGAACAGTGTTCGGTGGAGTCATGCTGGACCCACGACCCCAGAGCAGTCCTTGGACAACGCTGGCTCTTCGGAAACGGAGAGGAGCACCGTCCCTACAGTCGGTTACAATGAGACATTGGTGGCAAGGGACTGCTTTTGCCTTCTTGACCTTCCCTTCGGCCATGGGGCCTTGGGTCGGAGTGTTTTGGGGGAGGGCAGTCTGGGGCTGAGGATGGAGGGGACTATGGCTTCCTCACCCAGACGCTCCCTGAAGGAGGAGGAGGAGGTTTAGCAGCAGGGAATATTCAAGGAGGAACAACAAAAGAAAATGCAAAGTCAAAGGCTTTCATGGTTGGCATCCATAGTTTTTTGCTGGCTGACATGGAAGTGAGTGGGAGATATATATATACGCACACAGAGACAAACTGACTCAGTCTGCAGTCAGAAAAAGCAGCAGCAGCAGCGGCAACGTTATAAACCATCCTGGGCATAAAATGCTGTTTGAAAACACTGAAATTCTGGGCTATGCCACCAACTATCAGGTCTGAATGCACAGAGAAGCCGTTGAAATCCAGAAGGAAAGACGAAACTCTTAAAGTTAGCGAAGTTTGGCTACCAGACCTGAAAAATACTCAAATAAAGATACAGCAAATGCAAAAAAACCCACCCAGGATTAGGGTTTCCCAGCAGACAACGGATCTCTAATTAAACAGACACACTCCTCTTTGCATACCCTCCCACCCTGAGGCCTTGCAATTCAGCAACAGAACAATACCCAGATTAACATGGGAATCACTCCTCCCTACTCAGGGTCTGTCTATCTATCTATCTATCTATCTATCTATCTATCTATCTATCTATACACACACACACACACACCTCTCTTCCATGCCAGCATTCTCTGAAGATGCTGGCGAAATGTCACAAACTCTTCTAGAGCATGGCCATATCACCTGAAAAACCACATAAATTAGCAAAAGAAGAACCACACTGGATCTGCTTCCTCACACCCACCACCATTTTCATGCTTTCCTATGGGAATCCCACAGGAAAGATGGGAAGGTAACACCCACACATACAGACAAACACACTCTCCCATACTCTCCATCTGTCTGATTCTGGCATGGACAGTCCTGAGGAATCCTGTTATCCTGCTTTTCATCTGCTCTTAAAATGTCCCACTTTCTCTCCTCCTCCCTTTCCCCCTTTGTCCTCAGCTTCCTTCTGTTGCTCAGAACTGAGTCCTAAATGCCACATTAGTTCCCACATACTGTAGTTACCTCAGTGAAGGGGAGAGGAGAGGAAAGGGCAGAATCCTTTCCTTTCACACAACCCCTCCAGTCGTCTAGGCAAAAGTAAATGGCTGCAGCTTCTTGCTTGTGTCTTCTTCCTCGTTGATATCTTTTGCCATCTTGGCCACACCTTGGTGTCACACATGTCCTGGATTTGGCCTGTAAAATGCTGGAGGGTATGGCAGAGATACCAGAGAAGCCAGAGAGCGCCCTGTGACCAGTAGCCATCGGTAGCCCTGGGCCTGACCTCCTTCCCAACCTACAGGCTTCACCAGACATTGAGAAGAAATAGAGGACTTGTAAGGGTGGGAGACTGAGTAAACAAAATTAAATCTAGTGTTATCACATATGGATTTTAATAAGTTTTGGAGAGTGTGTGGAGTTCCTTCATGACCCCAAACTGACTTTCCAGGCTGGCAGCCATAATCCTGGAAGCAGTGGGTCAGGTAAGCAGATGAGTCCGCCTCACAAGACCCCTGAGAAGCAACACTTTGGAAATTCCCCACAGAAAGGTTTGGGGGTTGCAAAAGAGAAAACCATCACCTCTAAGAGTAAAATCATTGTTTTAGGTCTCACACTTGATGAGCCAGAAATTAACAACTCATCTACCATCTCCTCCCGATTGTTGTCAGACCACTTTGCCTCAATAAGACAATGCAAATCCTTCGTTTACAATGGCCAAGCAACCAAACACCTTTTGTTCTCACCATCAAGCCCCTTTGCCAGAAGCAAGATTCTGCCTATAAGCTTCATCAGATTTGCCTGTTCACTGGGCCAGTCTGGATTTCAGGGGGAAGCTCTGTCCCTTTGAACCCTGACCTGGCTCCTGGCTCCTGGCTCCTTACTCCCGGTTCCTGGCCTAGTCATTCCATGGCCGAGCCTCATGCCATCCCCATCATATTCCATTTGGACTCCTGAAGAAGCCTACTGGAGTAAGTATAGCCCTAGTACTGCCTTGAACTATTCCCTATTTCCACTCTGGATTTCCCGAGCCTTGTATGAGTGTGTGTCTGTTAGTGAATTGTATGTGTTTTCCCCCCTTATAAACTGGATATTAATTTTAGAGGTCTGTCTCAGCTCCATTTATTGGAATTGCCTGGTCTGCTCCGTATACACAACGGGAAGCGGTTTTGCAATGCTGTCGTAGCAGGTAGGGATGCCATATCCCACCTACAGGTAGGACAGTCCTGCTTTTGTCGGTACTGGGACAGTCCTGTCCCATTGCCGCCAATTCACGGTTTGCAGCCCGCCCATCTCCTCCTCCCAGTCCTCCTCCTCCTCCGTGCTGCCCGCACGGACATGCCTCCCACCCTCCTCATCATCATCCGCGCGGCCGCTCCACCCACAGCAGCTGCTTTGGTCGCACCCAGTGGCAGTTTGCTCCCATGCGCGCAGCTAATTAGAGGAGCTTGTGGCTGTCCAATGGCAGAACAGCAGGGGCGGGACTGTTTCCAGCCCCAGTCTGCCATTGGCCAGCCTCAAGGAGGAGGTGGAGCCTCGGAGGAGGCAGAGGAGGTGAAGGCGGTGGAGCAGAGGAGGCCTCTGGGCCAGGGGCAGGGGAAAGGGCTCTTTCCTGGTGCCAAATGGCACCAAGGAAGAAAAAGAGGAGGAGGAAGAGGAGGAGGAGGTGGTAATATTTATATTTCGCCTTTTCCTTGCAGAATCAAGGCGGATTACAAAACAAAGGCATCAAAACTACAAAATACACCAACCATCAAAAACATCACAGCAATATTATAACAATAAAGTAATTATACAAATTTTTTTTTAAAAAAGCATACAGAGTAAAAGATCCAAAATACATAGCACAAGACATAGCATAATAATGGAGGCATAACATAGCACAATAATTTAAATGGCAATCCCCGGCATTTCCATGGCAGCAAAATAACTGTCAATATCAAATTACATATGTTAAAACATCACATGACATAATAATCAAATATAACATAACATAATAGGCAATGTAACAAGCCCCAACTCTCCCTCAACAACAATATAAAAAAGAAGTACAGATTACATGCTCAAAATAGTTATATTAACAGCAAAAGGGCCCAAGCTCGACTCAGGCTTGCATCCTTCCGAGGAGGTCGCTAAAATGAGTACCCAGACTGTTGGGGGCAAATTAGCTTACTTGCTAATTAGCTTACTTGCTGTTCACTGCTATGAATGAATGAATGAATGAAGGTTTATTTATATACCGCCGTTCCAATGATCACGGCGGTTAACAATAATAACAAAAACAATAATAATACATTATATAACATAGAAACCCCCCCTATGATCTTTGGAATAGCGGTATATAAATAAAACAAATTATTATTAATTATTATTAATCTCCCTCAACCTGTTGCCATCTCTCTCCATCGTTAATACACTAATAATAATAGCAAACAAACAAACAAGAGCAAGCTTGTTTTCTGCTGCTCCAGAGAACAGGACCGGGAACAATGGATGCAAGCTCCAGGAAAAGAGATTCCACCTCAACATTAGGAAGAACTTCTTGACAGTAAGGGCTGTTCGACAGTGGAACACACTCCTTCCTCGGAGTGTAGTGGATTCTCCCTCCTTGGAGGTCTTTAAGCAGAGGCTAGATTGCCATCTGTTGGGGATGCTTTGATTTGGATTTCCTGCATGGCAGAATGGGGTTGGACTGGATGGCCCTTGTGGTCTCTTCCAACTCTATGATTCTATGATTCTATGAAACAAACAAACAATGATGGTGGTGGTGAGTGGCCCTGTGTATTTTTTTTTTTTTTTTTTGCAGGGAGGTTGCTGAACGGAGCTTAATGGGCAGCGAGTTCCAGAGGGTAGGGGCCGAGGTGGAAAAGGCCCTTCTGGTGGTATTAACTAATCTAGCCTCCGGAACTCTTAACAAGTGCTGCCCGGTGGATCTGAGTGTGCGGTGCGGATTGTATGGAGAGAGGCGGTCCTTTAAGTACTCTGGGCCCAAGCCATTTAGGGCTTTATAGGTTATAACCAACACCTTGTATTGCGCCCGGAAGCGAATAGGCAGCCAATGTAGGTCTTTTAAGACCGGTGTTATATGACTGGTCCTAGGTATGTTAGTGACCAGTCTTGCTGCCATATTTTGCACTAATTGCAGCTTCCGGGTATGGTACAAGGGTTGCCCCATGTAGAGCGCATTGCAGAAATCCAACCGAGAGGTTACCAGAGCGTGTACCACTGTTTCTAGGTCCCCCCGAAGCTGATAACAGGTGCTCCTGACCGTCGCATCCACCTAAGATGTAAGGTGGAGCGACGAGTCAAGGAGCACCCCCAGACTGTTAAGGAAAATGCAACATGGGATATACAGTGACAGAAATAAAACATGTATGTGAAAGTCACTATGACTAAGCAAAAGCAATTAAGCCACACAGGTGTGAAAGGTAATGTAATTAGCAGTCCTAAATGCCAAGGACAGAAATGTAGAGTGGATAATTGAAAGCACCTGAGAATTGTTAAGTGGACAAGGTGAAATGATGAAATCATTAATTATGGGTTGAACCATGAGAACCAATCAAAATGGATGTACACGCCCACTGGGTGGAAACTGGCTAAGTGGGTGGTGTTTTACTATGACTATAATAATTGCTTTGATTCCCAATGTATTTTGTGGGTAGTTGTTGGATAGTTGTGGAGTATTGTGAGTAGTTTGGAGATTGTAGAGATTGTGATTTGTAGGGCATTAGTATTTGTATATAGTAGAATAAAGTAGATCTTTTATATAAGACTACTGAGTTGTCTGGTGTCTTGAGGAAGATACAAGAGCCAGCAGGATCCTGAAGAAGTGTGAAGACTTCTGTGGAAGCAAGAGTGAGAAGGCTTGGAGAGTTTGTCAGGGTCTTCAGCGTATTCTCTGAAACTCTGCTGCTTTTGAGCAAAGCTTTAACCACTGGCCAAAACTGGTCAGCGCCGGTGCATAACAAGGTGGTGAGTTAGAGCCAGAGGTGAAGAGCTACAACTCCCATCATCCCTGACAGAGCGCATTGCAGAAATCCAACCGAGAGGTTACCAGAGCGTGTACCACTGTTTCTAGGTCCCCCCGGCTCAGGTAGGGACGCAGCTGGCGTATCAGCCGAAGCTGATAACAGGTGCTCCTGACCGTCGCATCCACCTGAGATGTAAGGTGGAGCGACGAGTCAAGGAGCACCCCCAGACTGCGTACAGAGTCCTTCACGGGAAGCGTGATCCCATTCAGGACAGGTGGAACCACCGCCATCCCTGGGCCAGGAGAACTTATCACGAGTACTTCCGTTTTCTCTGGATTCAAGCTGAGTCTGTTTTCCCTCATCCAGCCCATTACCGACTCCAGACAGGCCATGAGAGGAGAGATGCCATCCCCGGTCACTGCATCAGTCGGAGACATAGAGAAAATTATTTGGGTGTCACCAGCGTACTGATAACCCCGCGCCCCATGTCTCCGGATGATCTCTCCCAGCGGTTTCATGTAAATGTTAAAAAGCATGGGAGACAGAATGGCTCCTTGAGGGACCCCAGATGTTAGGAGTCTCTTGTCGGAGCACATGTCTCCCAGCTGCACCATCTGGAACCTCCCAGAGAGGTAGGACCGGAACCACTGGAGCGCAGTGCCCCCGACTCCCACCTCTGCCAGGCACTCCAGAAGGATACCATGGTCTATGGTATCGAAAGCCGCTGAGATGTCTAAGAGCACCAACAGGGACACGCTTTCCCTGTCAATGCCCAGACGGAGGTCATCGACCAAGGCGACCATGGCAGTCTCAACCCCGTAGCCCGCCCGAAAGCCGGTTTGAAATGGGTCTAGATAATCCGTTTCATCCAGGATCGATTGGAGGTGGATCGCAACCGCCCTCTCGATCACCTTACCCAAAAATGGCAACAGCGATACAGGCCGATAATTATTATGCATCAGGGGGTCAAGGGAGGGCTTTTTAAATAAAGGTCTTACAGTGGCCAATTTTAGATTCGATGGAAATTGCCCCTCCCTGAGACATGTATTGATGATCCGGTGTAACATTGAAGTTACCACCGGTCCCCCCTGAGCTGCCAGCCATGAGGGACAGGGATCGAGAGAGCAGGTCGTCTTCCTAACACTCCCAAGGATCCTGTCCACATCCTCGGTACTTACAGACTCAAAGTGATCCAGTTTAACCAAGTCCACGGAAGCTCTGGGTGCCTCTACTCTGGTTTCTGCTCTAATACTGGCATCCAGACCTTCGCTTATCCGAGAGATTTTATCTGCGAAGAAGTTGTTAAATCGGTCACAGCAGGCCTTAGTAGGTTCAAGGATCTGGTTCGGGGCAGGAGGGAGCTGAGTTAGCTCCCTCACAACCCTGAACAACTCTGCTGGACGTGACTCTGCGGACGCGACACGTGCACCATAGAACGGGTTCTTAGCTGCACGTATCGCCTCTCCATAGTCCTTCAAGAGATGGTCTAGGAGAGTCTGGTCGGATAAGCGCTGGTGTTTCCGCCAGCGGTGCTCTAGCCGTCGCAGAACCCGCTTCCTTGCCCGGAGATCTTCCGTATACCAGGGCTTCCTTTTGGAAGCAGGTCTGAGAGGGCGCTTGGGAGCGATATTGTGTATAGCCCTGGAAAGATTGATATCCCAGATATCAGTCAGGGCATCAACAGAGTCACCGTCGGTTCCAACCGTATACCCCTTTAGGGCTTCTTGGAACCTTTTGGGTTCCATCAGCCTTCGAGGGTGGACCATTTTAATAGGTCCGCCAACCCCGGGGAGGATCTGGGTAGAAGCCTTGATTTTTGCCTCCACCAGGAAATGATCCGTCCATGACAAGGGGGAAATATTCGATATTTCCGCCCATGGAATTTCCATGTCCATACAAAAGACCAAATTGAGTGTATTACCCGCAGAATGCGTAGGCCCTGAGACCAGTTGTGACAGGCCCATGGCTGTCATGGTCTCCATGAATTCCTGAGCCGCACCGGATGGAACATAGTTGGCCGCGAGGGAGAAGTTGAAGTCTCCCAGGACCAAAAGCCTGGGGGACTCCAGCATCAACTCCGAGACCAACTGTGTCAGCTCGTTAAGGGAGTCTGTTAGCGCACGGGGTGGCTGATAGACCAACAGAATCCCTAGACTGTCTCTGGCCTTCAGGGTCAGGTAAATACACTCAATATAGGAAGTTTGACGCACATAGTTCCTGGTTAGAGACAAGGTGTTCTTATGCACCAAGGCAACACCCCCTCCCCGCCCACCTAACCTGGTCTGGTCCTTCACTGAGCACCCGGCAGGTAGGGCCTGAGCCCATACAGCTTCTCCCTCAGGCCCAAGCCAGGTCTCAGTAATGAAAGCCAGGTCACAGTTGTTATCCTCAAGCAGGTCATGTATTATATGGGTTTTGTTCTTAATAGACCTGGCATTGCACAGGAGCAGAGACAGGATTTGTGGTACGGTTGGAGTGACCCTCAGGTCTCTTTGGTTAGGAGAGGGACAGGAAGGCGGGATAGATATTAAGCATCGATCTCGCCTTCCCCTGTAACGCTGGTCCACTCTCCTACCGCCATACCTCCCCTTGCCCCACACTACCTCAATAGGAGCCCTGTCCATGCAAAGAGAGTTACCCTCTACCTCCCCAGCCAAAACATTCCCCGAGTCCATATCCCCCCCTCCCCCTGTAGCACCATGGAAAGGGCAGAGAGAAGACACTTCAGTCATTCTCTGCCCCGTTCGGCACAGGAACAGCACCCCTGCCCTCAAACTGCCGCTGAAAATGCGCAACTGCACAGCTGCGGAGATGCAGAGTCCAACTACCAGTCCGTGGGCGGCTCCCCGGGACGGTGCGCAGATGCGCACCTCCCACAACCCGGGGAAGGCCGCCCGGCAGCAGTCACGGCTCCAGCAGCGGTGTGCCCGGTAGAGAGCGGAGGGGGCGTGGCGAAGAAGGCCCAGGCAGCCCGGCTTTTTATGCGCACCTCTCTCACTGGTGCGCCTCTCCCTCGCCTTCCCCCCAGGTGACCTCAATGTGGCTTTCTCCAGCCGCCGCAGGAACGCTGAGATGGAGGCAAAGTCCAACTACCAGCCCATGGGCAGCTCCCCCGGGATGGTGTGCAGATGCGCACCTCCGACAACCCAGGGAAGGCCGCCCGGCAGCAGTTGCGGCTCCAGCAGCAGTGTGCCCGGTAGAGAGCGGAGGGGGCGTGGCGAAGAAGGCCCAGGCAGCCCGGCTTTTATGCGCACCTCTCTCACTGGTGCGCCTCTCCCTCGCCTTCCCCCCAGGTGACCTCAATGTGGCTTTCTCCGGCCACCGCGGGAACGCTGAGATGGAGGTAGAGTCCAACTATCAGTCCGTGGGCGGCTCCCCTGGGACGGTGCACAGATGCGCACCTCCGACAACCTGGGGAAGGCCACCCGGCAGCAGTCGCGGCTCCAGCAGCGGTGTACCCGGTAGAGAGCGGAGGGGGGCACAGCCCCCTCCCAGCTGAGCAGCGGAGTCCGGTGGTGGTTTGAGGCTTTTGCCTGCAAGCGGGCCTGAAGGGGTGCCTCTCTCACAGGCACAGCCCCCTCCCAGCTGAGCAGCGGAGTCCGGTGGTGGTCTGTGGCTTTTGCCTGCAAGCGGGCCTGAAGGGGTGCCTCTCTCACAGGCACAGCCCCCTCCCAGCTGAGCAGCGGAGTCCGGTGGTGGTCTGTGGCTTTTGCCTGCAAGCGGGCCTGAAGGGGTGCCTCTCTCACAGGCACAGCCCCCTCCCAGCTGAGCAGCCGAGTCCGGTGGTGGTCTGTGGCTTTTGCCTGCAAGCGGGCCTGAAGGGTTGCCTCTCTCACAGGCACAGCCCCCTCGCAGCTGAGCAGCCGAGTCCGGTGGTGGTCTGTGGCTTTTGCCTGCAAGCGGGCCTGAAGGGATGCCTCTCTCACAGGCCCAGCCCCCTCCCAGCTGAGCAGCGGAGTCCGGCGGGGGTCTGTGGCTTTTGCCTGCAAGCGGGCCTTAAGGGGTGCCTCTCTCACAGGCCCAGCCCCCTCCCAGCTGAGCAGCGGAGTCCGGCGGGGGTCTGTGGCTTTTGCCTGCAAGCGGGCCTTAAGGGGTGCCTCTCTCACAGGCCCAGCCCCCTCCCAGCTGAGCAGCGGAGTCCGGTGGTGGTCTGTGGCTTTTGCCTGCAAGCGGGCCTGAAGGGGTGCCTCTCTCACAGGCACAGCCCCCTCCCAGCTGAGCAGCGGAGTCCGGTGGTGGTTTGTGTCTTTTTTTTTTTAATTTTATCTTTATTGAGATATACATAAAAATAGCAAACATACCTGTTTACACAAACAAAAAGAAAAGACCACGCATATATACATCAAATTCAAAGAGTATTAAGTACATATCTTTATACTAAAAGTTCATCATTCTATTCATCTTCTTCCAAGACTCCTTCCTTATGCCAGATTGCACAAATTCCCACATATGGTTCACCTTAATACGAAAACAGAATACTGAAGGTGTACTATATGTTTATCCAATATAAGAAATAAAAAAAATAAAAATAAAAAAGGAACAATAAAAAGCATTTTAAATCTGCTGACAAGTACCTATTATATACATATATTCAAATACATATCTACAAAATACCATACATCTTTTGTTTCTTCTACATCTTTATCCTGCAGGGAGGCTGTTAATAAATCAAGATTTCTTACATCTTTCAGTTTAGATAGCCATACATCAATATTAGGACAATGCGGTTTTTTCCAACATTGTGCGAACAACATTCTGGCTAAAGTAACCATATATAAAATTAATTTATAATATTTTCTTTCTGAGACTTTATCTAGTTTGTTCGTCATATTTAACAAAAATAGTAACGGTTCAAACGGAATATCAATGCTTGTTATCTCCACCATCTTTGTATGAATATTTTTCCAGTATTCTCTTGATGCTAAACAAGTCCACCATATATGGAAAAAGGTTCCTTCTTTAATACCACATTTCCAACATTTAGTACATCCCGTTTTGTAAATCATATTAATCTTTGTAGGGGTCATATACCACCTAAAAACATCTTTATATAATTTTCTCTGTAATTTTGACAGGCGGTAAATTTTTTAGTTACTTTCCACGAATTTTCCCAATCTTCCAATTGAATCGGACTCCCAATATCTTGAGCCCACCTAATCATTGTATGTTTTATAGTCTCATCCTCCAAATGTCTTTCTTTAAACCACTTATAATACATAGACAAATGTTTCCCTTTCTTGTCTTCTATAATAACATCCAGTTCGTTCTTGATCAGCGTAATCCCTTTCTTATCCAAGTCATTTTTAAATCTGCTACACAGTTGTAAATATAAATACCAATCTATCTCATATCCTGACGTGATCAATTGATTCCTAGTTTTTAATGTGAGTGTACTTTTGTTATGATTATCAATTAAGTCTCCATAATGTAACCATTTATTAGATTTATTCTTGGTTCTATTATAAAAGGCTTCTTGTGGGGAAGCCCAATATGGAAGATTAACATAGTACAGTTTTTTAATTCTGGTCCATACCCAACTTAAAGATCTTCTGAAGAAATGATGTTTAAATTCTTTATGCTCCTTATCCTTCCCAAACCACAGATAAGCATGTATTCCACAGCTCAGATCACAACACTCCAAATTTAACAATTTGTCATCAGTTAATAAGCACCAATTTTTTTTTTTTTTTTTTTTTTTTTTTTTTAATAAATTTTATTGAACATTTAAAAAAAAGTTACAACTTCCCTTTATCCCCCCGCCCCACCTACCCCATTTGGACTTCTTTTGGAAGTCCAAAATAAGCACCAATTTTCTAACCAACAGAGACCTGCAGCAAAATAATACAATTTGAGATTTGGAAGTGCACAACCCCCTCTTTCCCAATCGTCTGATAAGATTTTCCATTTTACCCTTGCGCGTTTACCTTCCCAAAGGAATTTAGACAATTCCTTCTGCCATAGCTCAAATGGTTTTTCATCTGAAATAATCGGTAGATTTAAAAAGAGGTAAATAAATCTTGGAAGAATATTCATTTTAATAGCTGCAATTCTACCAGAAAAGGATAAGTGCAGCTTTGACCAAGAAATTAATTCACTTTTTATTTTTTTCCACAGATTACCATAGTTATTTGAAAAAAGATCGATATTCCTATTAGTGAGATAAATACCTAAGTATTTTGCTTTTTTACTCACTTTATAACCAGTTACCTCCACTAACTTATTATCCTCTTCTACCGAAAGATTTTTAGTAATAAATGTAGTCTTTTTTTGATTGACTATTAATCCTGAATGGTCAGCAAATCCAACTAATATCTTTCTAAGATAGTCAACACTCTGTAACGGATCTTCCAATAAACAAATCAGATCGTCCGCAAAAGCCCTTACTTTATAAATATAATTTTTGATTTTAACACCCTTCACAAGCGAATCCTTCCTAATTACATTTAACAGAACTTCAAAGGCTAAAACAAACAGAATTGGAGACAGGGGGCAGCCCTGTCTGGTGCCCCGTTCGATACAGAATGTTTCTGTTTCCTCATTATTCACTAAGAGTTGAGCACGCTGTTTCTGGTAAATTGAAGAAACCCATTTATACATAGTAGATCCCACATCTATATCATTCAATAATTCCAATAAAAAGGTCCAGCTAAGCCTATCAAAAGCTTTTTCCTCGTCAATCAATAATAGAGCTAATTTTTTCTCATTATGTCGCTCAAAATAGTCAATGATATTCACCACCACCCTCACATTATCTTTGATCTGTCGATTCGGTAAAAACCCACATTGATCCTCAGATATATGGTTAACTAGAATTTTCTTGAATCTTTCCGCAAGAACTTTAGCATATATTTTGTAATCTGAGTTAGTCAAAGAAATCGGTCTGTAATTACTTAATTCAGTTTTGTTGTCCTCACTTTTTGAAATTAATATAATTGACGCTTCTTTCCATGACTCTGGGATCCCATAAGCATGAACATCATTTATTGTATCTTTAAGATATGGTACTAAGATCTCTTCCATTTTTTTGTAATAAATCATTGATAACCCATCCGGACCCGGGGCCTTATCTGGTTTCATATTCCTAATTGCCAAAATAATCTCTTCTGATGTGATCTCAGTGTTTAAGCAATCTTTTTCAAATTCATTCAATTTCAACAGTTTTTGGTCCTTAATATAATTCCTGATGGCCTCCCTTTTGCTCTGGTCCACATCAAAGCTACTATATATTTCTTCAAAATAATTCTTAAATAATTTCTTAATATCGTTCTGATATGTATATGTCTTACCTATATGCTTAATTTCAGTGATATATCTATTATCTCTCATTTTCCTTAACTTAGAAGCTAACAGTTTGCCCGCTTTATCCCCATTCTCAAAATATTTCTGTTTCACATACAATAACTTTTTCTTTACCTCCTCAATCTCCATTGCTTTCAAGTCTGATTTAATCACCTCAACTTTAATTTTTAATTTCTTGTCCCCGCTATGCTTCCATAATTTTTCCGTTTCTATTAAAGCTTCTTTCAAGTCATTAATTGCTTTTAAATTTTTTTTCCTTTTATAAGAATTTAAATTAATTAATACCCCTCATATAACTGCCTTACTGGCATCCCATAACATTTTATTGCTGATATTCTATGTCTTATTTTCTTTAAAATATAATTTTAACGATTGCTTTACTTTATCGTTAATATCCTCATCATTCAATAGATCTCTCGGTAATCTCCAGCAAAACTCTGTTCTTATTTCAAACAGTTTCATAGTTATTAAATTATGGTCGGAGAGAGTATTTGGCTCAATATCCATTGATTGAATAAGGGGAAGAATTTTTTTTGAGGCTAGGAAAAGATCTATTCTGGACCATGAATCATGAGTTTCTGAATAATAAGTGTAATTTTTGCTTAATTGATATTTATACCTCCAAACATCCTCCAAAGCGTAATCATCCTTAAGACCAAAGAAAGATTTAGGTAATCTACCTTGATTCTTTTTAATCCGATTGTTTCTATTTGATTTTCTATCCATTGTTGGACATATCACTGCATTGAAGTCGCCCATCATTAAGATATTTTCATATTTTGTTTGATTCAGTTCACTATGTAATCTCGCATAAAATAGGTCTCTATTATCGCTAGGGGCATAAACCCCTACAACCAAAACTATCATGCCCTTTAATCTAACTTCTACTGCCACATATAATCCATTGTCATCCTTAAAGATCTCCTTTGAATCCAGATTCTTATTAACAAAAACAACAACTCCTTTCCTCTTACCATCTGATAAGGAACAAAAACAGTTCCCTAGTTTGGGGTTTCTTAGAAGGCGTTCCTCCTTTTTTTTAATTTTAATTTCCTGTAAACAGATTATATCATTTTTTAATTTTTCCAGTAAATGAAAAACCCTGCTTCTTTTAAATTTTGAATTCACTCCTTTAACCTTCCAAGAGGTAACTTTAAACATCATTACTTGACCAATCAGTAACAATCCACAAGGAAAAAATAGTGATAGAAAGTTTTTATTATTAAAATTAAATCTTATTTGCCAACTCAATCTGAGTCTTCAGATGACTCTTCTTAGTTCCTTAACAGTTCAGCCAAAAAAAGAGGAGAAAAAAAGTGATTTTTTAAAAAAAAGTCTTTCTTGTGACCTTGTTGCCTTATTAGAAAGAGCCTAAAAGGTTATCACCTGAGGCCACCAAACAAACCTCCTTGTTGCTCTGGATTTCTAGGCCTTTGTTATACTCACAGTCTTTATCTTTATCAGGTCCCTCTTTAGGTTCTGTATTCTGAGATCCGCTTGGTTTCCATTCTCTCGTCTTAAATCTGTTATGACCAAAATCCTCCTTGTTTTCTTTATGGTCCTTCCTCAGTCTATCTTCCATTTCACTAGCTTTTTCAGTATTGTCTATCTTATATCTCTTCTGTCGATAGATAAACGAGAGACCCTCCAGTCTCTCCCACCTAAAATCAATTCCTATATTTTTCAACACATTCACCAAAGACCTATATTTTTGACGTGACAGCATAACATCTGGGGGGATATCTTTGAAGATCTTAACTTCTTTGTCTTCTATAATCAATTTATTGCTGTAACTATTTTGAATTATCATATCTCTAATTCTCGATCTCACACAGCATACCACAATATCCCTTGGTAGGTTCTTCTCCTTGGCTTGATTAGACTGGATTCTAAATATTTTATCAATTTCCCATTCTGCCCTGTCCAACGGAAACCCAATAAATTCTGCTAGCGGTGGAACAATTCGTTCAAATAGGTTTTCACCAGATTTTTCATTCACCCCTCTAATTTTAATGGATTTTTCCCTATACTTCAATTCCTGGTTTAGATCTTTCCAATATAGTTGTTCCTGTCTTTGTGCAACCTCTCTATTAGATTTTTCTAATTCCAACGTTCTAGCTTTATATGAGTCTAATTCTTTTTGAGTTTTAGATATGTCAGTAGAGATCTTATCCATTCTTTTCCCTATTGTGTCCAATTCTTTCTTTAAATCTTTCCTTATTTCAGATCTAGTTTCCTTAATTTCCTGTCTCGTTTCCTTGATTTCTTCTCTCGTTTCCTGACTTGCCTCCTTAATGTCCCCCTTTAACTCAGATCTTAATTCCTTCATTTCTTGCCTTATTCTCCTAATTTCATCCAATACCAACATATTAGGGTCAGTAACCTTGATGTTATCTTCCATTGAGCCCCGCCTTTGAGTAGTTAATTGCAATTGACTCTGGGTTAATGCCTTCTTAGGTTGTGCCATTATACAGCTTTGTTCTTTCTAGAAAGAAATAATAAAAAGAAAAAAGAGGGATAAGGAAATTTTATGAAGAAATTCAAAAGGACAAAAGGAACAGGGGAATGAAAACAAAAAAGGAAAGGAAAGGACAAACACCCTAATAAAAGAAAAAAAAGAAAAAAGAAAAGGAAAAAAAGACCCTCCCTAACAAAAATGACTATCAATCAATCTTAGCAGACTACACCTTATTTTTAAAGACCTATTAAGTTCAGTCAAACCCTAACAGTAGTAGATAGAGAAAGTTCTCTTTAAGTTGATACTAAGTTAAACTAAGTACCAGTACCAAAAGTGGACTTGCCACATAGTTATGTATCTAATTGAAAAGGAAAAAAAAACTGTGTAACAAAGTTATATCTAACTGGTGAAGCAAACAGGTTCACCTTCAAGTTCTACTCTTAATCTACTAAACCAATAGCCTCTTATACCAACTTCTAAATAGAACAGAACAAAACATATAAGCCAATTAGCCTCCCAATATTCCAACCCACCCTGTAGCTATCATGTACCACCCGTGCTTGTTCGAGTACTAAATACTAGGTAACATATAAGAACAAAGGGGCAGAAAGAAGTTTCCATAGAATAAGCCAATTCTTACAGCTTCTTTTTTCCGAGCAGAGCTTCTAGTGTCCATATATTAGAGCCCCTTAGTAGTGTCCTTCTTACTATAATGTCAAAATCTGAGGCTCCTACTTATATCCAAAATAATTAAGGAGCTAGAATGTTCTCCTACTCCTCCATGAATATTTTGCCGATTCCTTTCCTCTTCCTTTTCCAGATGCTCTGAAACAGCAGGTAAGATTAGTCCTTTAACTCCTAGGAGTATCAGAGTCCAACAACAATTCCCAGCAATGGGTTAATAATGGCAATCCGTTCATATACCCAATTAGTCCTCTTCTCAGGAAAAAGAAAAAAGAAAAAAAAAATACAAACACTTGTTGGGAAAGTCTCTCAGATTCCAGCTTCTAAATATTCAGACACTATTAGCTCCCATATCAGTCTATATCCGATTTTTCCAGCAACACCTTCTTTACCACACTACCAGCTGTTGTTATAATTGCTGTAGATTACTTTTACCTCCTGCTCCAGAGGCTACTCCTCGGCTTTTTCTTGTACCATTCAATTACTCCTCCACATAACTCCAAAGGCTGCTCCGCGGTTTTTTTCCTGTACTGTTGCTACTCCAGAGGCTGTGCTGTTGCTGCTCCAAAGGCTGCTCCGCGGCTTTTTTCTTGTGCTGTTGCTGCTCCAAAGGCTGTGCTGTTGCTGCTCCAAAGGCTGCTCCGCGGCTTTTTTCCAATGCTGTGCAGTTTCCCCTCCGCTTCCTTTTGCTCCCGCCAGACTTCCCAATTCCTCCTTAACTTTCACTGAGTAGCTTTGCTTGCTTCCCCAACATAAACCGCTCTGCCAGCACCAACAATGAAGAAAGCAACGAACCTCAACACCATGGCATTAGGAAGGAAATCTTCATTTCCATCTAACAATCTCCATCTCTCAAACCCTCTCATAAATTGGGTGCTGGCTTTATGCACGCCGCGAAACGGCTGCAGCTGCGGGAGGCGTTTAGTTCTTTGACCCCAATCAGGGCGGCGTTCGGATGGGGAGGGAAACCTCCCCCAAACCCCTTCGCCTGCTCCGCGGGTCCCCAACGAACTAATTCGGTACCCCCTTATCTCTAAGATGGGTATGGACGGGTTAGAGGCAGCCCCATTCCACCAAGAACCGCAGCTGCGGAGACGCTGTCAGGAGAATCCCTAACCTGCGTCTTCCTGCAACGCCTATGCACCGGACGTTTTCGGTTTGTGGCTTTTACCTGCAAGCAGGCCTTAAGAAATGCCTCTCACACAGGCACAGCCCCCTCCCAGCTGAGCAGCAGAGTCCGGTGGTGGTTTGTGGCTTTTACCTGCAAGCAGGCCTTAAGGGATGCCTCTCTCACAGGCACAGCCCCCTCCCAGCTGAGCAGCAGAGTCCGGTGGTGGTTTGTGGCTTTTACCTGCAAGCAGGCCTTAAGGGATGCCTCTCTCACAGGCACAGCCCCCTCCCAGCTGAGCAGCAGAGTCCGGTGGTGGTTTGAGGCTTTTACCTACAAGCAGGCCTTAACGGATGCCTCTCTCACAGGCACAGCCCCCTCCCAGCTGAGCAGCAGAGTCCGGTGGTGGTTTGAGGCTTTTACCTTCAAGCAGGCCTTAAGGGGTGCCTCTCTCACAGGCACAGCCCCCTCCCAGCTGAGCAGCAGAGTCCGGTGGTGGTTTGAGGCTTTTACCTTCAAGCAGGCCTTAAGGGGTGCCTCTCTCACAGGCACAGCCCCCTCCCAGCTGAGCAGCAGAGTCCGGTGGTGGTTTGAGGCTTTTACCTACAAGCAGGCCTTAAGGGGTGCCTCTCTCACAGGCACAGCCCCCTCCCAGCTGAGCAGCAGAGTCCGGTGGTGGTTTGAGGCTTTTACCTTCAAGCAGGCCTTAAGGGGTGCCTCTCTCACAGGCACAGCCCCCTCCCAGCTGAGCAGCAGAGTCCGGTGGTGGTTTGAGGCTTTTACCTTCAAGCAGGCCTTAAGGGGTGCCTCTCTCACAGGCACAGCCCCCTCCCAGCTGAGCAGCAGAGTCCGGTGGTGGTTTGAGGCTTTTACCTTCAAGCAGGCCTTAAGGGGTGCCTCTCTCACAGGCACAGCCCCCTCCCAGCTGAGCAGCAGAGTCCGGTGGTGGTTTGTGGCTTTTACCTGCAAGCAGGCCTTAAGGGATGCCTCTCTCACAGGCACAGCCCCCCTCCCAGCTGAGCAGCGGAGTCCGGTGGTGGTTTGAGGCTTTTACCTTCAAGCAGGCCTTAAGGGGTGCCTCTCTCACAGGCACAGCCCCCTCCCAGCTGAGCAGCAGAGTCCGGTGGTGGTCTGTGGCTTTTGCCTGCAAGCAGGCCTTAAGGGATGCCTCTCTCACAGGCACAGCCCCCTCCCAGCTGAGCAGCAGAGTCCGGTGGTGGTCTGTGGCTTTTGCCTGCAAGCGGGCCTGAAGGGGTGCCTCTCTCACAGGCACAGCCCCCTCCCAGCTGAGCAGCAGAGTCCGGTGGTGGTTTGAGGCTTTTACCTGCAAGCAGGCCTTAAGGGGTGCCTCTCTCACAGGCACAGCCCCCTCCCAGCTGAGCAGCAGAGTCCGGTGGTGGTTTGTGGCTTTTACCTGCAAGCAGGCCTTAAGGGATGCCTCTCTCACAGGCACAGCCCCCCTCCCAGCTGAGCAGCGGAGTCCGGTGGTGGTTTGAGGCTTTTACCTTCAAGCAGGCCTTAAGGGGTGCCTCTCTCACAGGCACAGCCCCCTCCCAGCTGAGCAGCAGAGTCCGGTGGTGGTCTGTGGCTTTTGCCTGCAAGCAGGCCTTAAGGGATGCCTCTCTCACAGGCACAGCCCCCTCCCAGCTGAGCAGCGGAGTCCGGTGGTGGTTTGTGGCTTTTACCTTCAAGCAGGCCTTAAGGGATGCCTCTCACAGGCACAGCCCCCTCCCAGCTGAGCAGCGGAGTCCGGTGGTGGTCTGTGGCTTTTGCCTGCAAGCAGGCCTTAAGAAATGCCTCTTAGTCATTAGGGCGCCACAGGGAGGTTTTAAGACAATGGCCACATTCACTTGCTCCTCAGATTTAAAGATTCATTTATGCCCCACCTTTTCCCCAACAATGAGACAGAAGGCAACTTACAGTTTATCAAAACACCTGAAGGAATAAGAATACCTTTATTTGCCAAGTGAAGGGCAGCAAGAAGGAGCCATCCTAGTCTTCCAAGGGAGGGACTTCCAAAGTATGGGACAGTGATGAAAAGACTAGCATTACCTAGCTTCAAGTACACCTAACAACTAAAAACTAATATTGCCTGGTTTGAACTAAGAACTACACATTACCTGGCTTCAGATACACCAAATTTCTTCCTTTGCATCACACTTGGACTCAGAAGGAAGGCCTCCACATCTGCTCTCCTTTTTTGAAAACCTTTGTTGGACCTCCGCATATCATACTACAAACATCTCCTGGAACACATGTATGGGAAAGGCCAATATATGCACTCCTTTTGGCAAGGAGAATTGAACACCACGATTTCAGACACTGCATGGGCCCATATTTGGCCTTCACCCCCATACAAATCTGTGAGGAAGAATACTTTGAAAACCATCCATAGATGGGATCTCACAGCTGTAATGCTGTCTAAAATGGTTAAAGTGCTCTCTGTGGATTGCTGGTGGGGTTACAAATCTAGAGGCTCTTATATGCTTATGTGGATTGAATGTCCTAAAGCCGTAAATTTCTGTCCAATTTTGCTTTGGCTTTCTATCTTCATTAAAGGTAATTCTAACTTGAAACACAGGAAACTTAGGATTGTTCTTATTACTGCTGCCAGATCAGAAGTAGCCAAATGCTGGAAGTCAGGAGACCTCTCCATTGAGAACTGGTGGTTGAGAATTTGGGGTATGCGCTTGATGGAGAAAGTGTCTGCTACGACGAGATTTTGCATTGGCCACAAAAGGACTGACACATTTCAAGAAGACTGGATGATCTTTATTCAACACTCCCACTGGATCCAACCTCCTGCTTCACAGATGGATCTTTGGGCAGACACTCCACACCTTGACAAGCCGGACTCTCTGGCTCTTGCTGAGAACTTTTGATTAACTATTCATCAGATACATACTAATTGTTGCTTTTGTTTCTGTCATTGTCCTACAGACTTTATGCGTTTTATGGTTAAAAACCCAATAAAATTTATTTAGAAAAAAAGGCCCTGTCTACAAAACTTCCTGCGTATAAACCTCAGAAAATGGTGGGGCAGAGAAAGGTGCCCCTCCTGGAGATCTTGGAGGTCTAGTGGGCTCATGCAGGAGACACATAAGGAGGCATTATTGGTCAGTATGGAAATTGTGGGCTTCTCCCCTTTCAGCTGCTTTGAATGGTGGCCATACAAGTTCCCAGGAAGAGTGGGTTCTCCTGGATACAGGCCAGAGTGCTCCCTACAAAGACATCAAGATGGAGGACAATAGGATGGAGACCTCTCTGGATAAAGAGCCCCTTTGCCTTTGTTGGAGAGATACTGAAGGAATGAATTCACGTTCTTGGCATTTCTTCTTCCACTGTTGGGATGAAGGTGTAGAAATGGGAAGCCCGGCCATGCCCCTGGGTCACCTGGCCTGCGCTTGGCTGAAGCTGCTTGTTAAATATAAAGCTTTCATTCTGCCTGGTTCGAAGCATGAGAAATTAGAGAGCAGCTTGAGCTGCTTGGCCTCTCCTTTCCATCAGAGATTATCCTTTCTCAGGACACAGACATACCTCAGGTAAATGGGGGGCCATGTCCCACAGCAGCCCCTCTGCCCTTCCCAGCTATGTATGTAAGTGAGAAAGGAGTTGAAGACCAAGCCAGCTTCTATAATGCGGCCAGGTTACTATAAAGCCTGCCTGAGATTGAAAGGGCTAAGCTTCTAAACCCCAGCTTGAAGTTGGGGCTGTTTCAAATATAAATAAAACAAAATGCCCTGTGAATATCAGGGCTACACTACAGGCCATATGCAGCTATCTACCCATGATTACCAATGGTCTTCGGTCACTGCTAACCCAGGAGCAGTTTCCTCAGTGCCTGGAAGAAGCTACTGCCCAGGCAGCCTCCCTTGATGTGGTAAATAAAGGAGGGGAGAGCCCCCACAGCAACAGGTCTGGGGCTCAGATTTACAAGAGATACTGGTTAACTTTTTCTGCTGTTCATTTTATTACTGTTAGCCCATGAAGTTTGAGTTGTGCTGTTTCTGCTCACCCCCACTCCTTTTTCCAGACCAGAGAAGATGCCTGGAAACTAATTCAACAAGGGAAGGGGCTAGCCATAAGCCAACATGATGATTTTTCTTCCTTCCTCATGGGCCTCCATCTCTGTCTCCATTGGGGCCAGAGCCTTTTTGCCTTTGCTGGAACAGCCTAAGACATAAGATGAGCACATGGTTCTACCTCCTTTATCAGCCATAGCACTTCTCATTGAGAACATAAGCTTTAACAATACAGATTCATTTAAATGCTAATAGACAGGGTGACTCAAGCAAGGAGAAGGCCTCTGGTCACTCAGCAGGCCTCTAATGCTTACATGCACTGAGGATCTTTGGTAAAAACAACTCATATGAGGTGATAGATATATTGGATTAAGGTGACCAACCAAGCTCCACTTTATTGTCATAAGGGTTATGTTCCTGTTATAAAACACAGGGAACCTCAGTCAGCTAGCCTCAGGAGAGGTGGCTCCCCTTGCCTTCCCTTCTTTCATAGGAGAGATGTCTGTTAAAGAGAAGAAACTAAAAAATACAGTTTCTTCCATGAGATGGTTCTCACTAATACAGGGGCTTAAGAAAAATTATTATCAAAAACAGACAGACAAACAGCCTCCTCTCCATGGGGACGATGAAGGTTCATGCTGCCAATCTCTTTCTTTTAGTGGTCTCAGGAAGCTACAAAATTCCTTTGCATATTGTTGGGCATGCTTTGGTTGTGATTTCCTGCATGGCAGGGGGTTAGACTTGATGGCCCTTGTGGTCTCATCCAACTCCATGATTTTATGATTTTATTGTTATAAGGTTAGCTGCTGTGTGGGTGTCTTATCCCTGACTGGGTTTCATGCCAAGGTCTGGCCCAAACAACACCATTGTCCACTGCCTTCTGAGGCTGGGAAAATGGACTTCCTAGTGCCTATGCCTTGTTTTTCTCCTAGCATATTTTCTGTGACTTCAACTTCCATGGATTTGGTATCCATGCAATGTCCTGAATCCAACTCCAGTGCATATCGAGGGCCCACTATACTATTTAAAATTTAGGTTTGTGTTCCTTTGACAGATCCTTTTCGTGGAGAAAATTCTCTCCTCGAAATTAGATACCAGAGGGCTATCCTTGCCAAGCCCCCTGTTCCCTTTTCGTGACTCCTTAGTCAGCAGTTCATTCAGCCGGGAAACCCCTCAGCCTTCATACAGGTTGATGATAGTCTGCTACATGGAGTTGGGGTGATTTTTGAAGCCTCTAGACAAGTTCATCCTCAGAAGAAATCAGACTTAATTCTGACCACAGGCCCTGTTAACACAGAGTGCATCTATGCTTCTGCATGGACTCACCAATGTCTGCGAGATAAAGGTTAATCCAGTGTCTTCTTTGCCTCACCATGGGATTAGTCTTATTTTACACAGGTTCACAGATGTTCCAGTAAAGAACTGCACATTGTTTTGAAATTTTAATTGGAGGTCAGACATTAACATTCCTCTTTCAGAGTGGTAAGTCTTAATTACTACAAGTGAAATCACCTTAATATCACCTTCATTGCTATAACCAGTTGACAAGGTGATCAGTGATAGGCTGGAAGCTGCCATAGGTCCAGATTAGATCAGGTTCTATTCTGACTGATCACATAATCCATCGCTTAGACAACTTCTCATCAACTGCTTCAGGTTTTCAGTGGCTGACCTGCTATAGTCCATCCAAGATGACATTAAGAAGGGACTTGACCCAACATGGTTATAAGGCAGGTGTCTGCCATCACGTCGGTTCTGCTCCATACGAGAGCAGCTAGAATGGCGTCATTTGCAAGGAGGGTCCTCCAACAGATTGTGTCGGGGGCCACAGTCTTCTAGCAGCACTTCCCTCCCAGTTCGAGAGGGCTTTTGTAAATCCCAGAATACAGGAGGTTAGGACCCTGTCTGCTGGGAAAACGAACGTTGGTACTTACCCGTGATACGTTCATTTCCAGTAGACAAGGGTCCTATCATCCTGCCCACCCGGGTGCTGCCTGAGGCCTCCGATCCTGACTGCCTGTTGGTGGACCTGCCTTGTTCTTCTTGTTGTTGTTGTTGCTGGATTGGTTTTTCTGAGTTCTTGTTTGTTCTTGGACTAGTTTTTTCTAAGGTGTTCTAGTTAACCCTTAGCTGATGTTACTAAAGTTCAGTTCCTTGATTTACCTTACTACTCGCTTGGCTTGTTATTGACTGAGGCTCGGGGGGCTAGCTCCTCCCTATATAGGGGCCAGTCTTTGTTTATTGTCCCTGCCTACAGGAGCAAATAGGAGGAGCTAAACCCAGAATACAGGATGCTAGGAACCTTGTCTGCTGGAAATGAACGTATCACGGGTAAATACCAACATTCGTTTTTCTTCCTCACTGGAACTGTTTGAAATTGTGCCTTCAGTATCTCCCTTTTGAGAAACTCCCATCTGTCCTGAACTCCCTTCCCTTTTAGTATTTCTGACCATGGAATCACCCTCAATACTTCTCTAAGTTTACTGAAATCCGCTCTCCTAAAGTCTAGAATGCGTGTCTAAGTCATCCTTGTTGGTTAGGATCAGATCCAAAATAGCTGACCCCCTTGTTGCCTCTTCCACCTTTTGGACCATGAAACTGTCTTCGAGGCAAGTGAGGAATTTGCTAGACCTTGAGGATTTGGCTGAGTTTGAATTCCAGCAAATATCAGGATAGTTGAAGTCACCCATCACTACTACATCTCTCTTTTCTGAGTGTGTGGTCATCTGTTCTAGAAAGACATCATCCAATTCCTCAGTCTGACTTGGAGGTCTGTAGTAGACTCCCACAATAAGGTCCTTGTTGTTTCCCTCCCGTTTAAATTTATCCAGATGCTCTCCACCTGGCTTCCATGATTGATGTCCTGAATCTCTTCACTGGTGTAAATGTCCCTGACATATAATGCTATTCCTCCTCCTTTCCTGTTTGGCCTGTTTCTCTTAAAATGGTTACTACATTCCAATTATAAGACTCATCCCACCAGGTTTCAGTGATGCCTATTTTATCATATTTCCTTTGTTGTGCTAGGAATTAGAGTTCATCTTGCTTATTTCCCATGCTCTGTGCATTAGTGCAGAGACATCGCAGACCATGTGCCTCCCCTACATGCTACCTGTGCAATGTTTTCCCCTCCCACTGTTGGGGTCCTTGCACTGTTTGCCTTGCACCCTCTATGACAGTTTGACTATTTCCTCTGGCCCTTTTGCCTTCCAGAATAAGTCTCCCTCAGTTTAAAGACCTCTTGATCAAATTTGTGAGACTACTGGCAAAAACATTTCTTCCAACTGGCATGAGATGCAATCTATTCTTTGCCAGAAGTCCCTCCTCATGGAACCTCAGACCATGATCCAAAAATCCAAATTGTTCTTGGAGGCACCATCTGCGGAGCCAGTGATTCACCTCTGCTATTTTTCTCTGCCGTCCTGGACCATGCCCTTCAACTGGGAGAAGAAATCAGATGACAACCTATGCATTCAGCTCTTTCAGCTTCCTACCCAGAGCCTCAAAATCCCATCTGATATTCTGAAGGCTGTGCCTTGTAGTATCATTGGTTCCCAGATGCACCAAAAGAAAGAGGTAATGGTCTCTAGGCTTGACAAAACTTGTCAGACTCTCTGTCACATCACAGATCCTTGCCCCGGGAAACAACACACTTCTCAACTAATCGGCCCACAAACCACTGAGGGCTGTTGCTGTCCTGCATCATCCCTGAGAACAGAGAGAGATTTAAATTGATTCTGTAGCTGGAAGCTCACAGAACAATCCCTGGTTTACCTAGTTCTGTGTGTGACATTCCTCCTCCAGCTGTCTACCTCCTGTGTTTGTGAAGTGACCTCCTCCTCCCCAGCAACTTTCTCTGTGTGTTTCTTGTCCAAGACCATCTGGTCCATTCTGGTCAGGAAAACCTCTTGTCCCCTAAGATGCTGAAATGCAGATACCCGGGCCTCCAGCTGCTGGACTTTCTCTTCCAAGAGGGCTATCAACCAAGTTCCCCACATCCATAGGCAAGAAGACAAACATCCCAGAAGTGTTGCAGGTGACTATAACAGGTCCCTCAGTGTCCATACTGAGAAGTCTTAAGGAGGCACTGACACAAGACTGTGGGCTTCATCTGTTATACAACAGCGTAAGGAACCGCTGTTGGCTTGGCTTTTCCCCAAATCTCTGTTAGTGAGATTAATCAACAGGGCCTGTGGTTATCTAGAGAGCTCCTGGCTACTAGCTCCTTTCCGAGTCATGTCTCTGACTCACATCTTCTATGTAAAAGCCCCACAAGCCCTTTAAGGAAAACAGTGAAAAGAAGACGTGATAAAGGAGATGCCCTCCAACATTGTTCCCAGGTCACCTTCTCCTCTGTACTACAAAACCTCCTTGACTATAAAAAATAAAAATGAATATATTCATCTGAGACATTATATAGAATTAGACTTCTAGCTCCACCCCATAGTGACTCACAGTTTAAAAGCTTAAGAACTCACTCAACCAATCCTTGTTTTGCAAGGAAAAACAAACAGAAAAACGAACGGAAGAAACCATCTGTGGAGCCCATAAATGTCCCGTCTGCCTGTCCCCCCCCTTCACAGGAAACTATCAAGATGTACAAAGGCTGTCCTCCAACTAAAAAGATTCCATAATGCTGGTATTTCTATGGTTTCTCTTTAATGTGGACTTCTTTATGCCTGAAAAGGTGTGAAATTTCAGGAAAATCTTTTCTACAGTCCTGTGGTCTGTATAGTTTGTCTCCTCTGTGGATTGACATCCAAAAGGTGAGAATTTTGAGAAAATTATTATAGATATAAAAATTGAATGATTTTGCTCCTCTGTGGATTTTCTGATGCTTCAAAAGATGCCAGGTTTGAGCAAAGCATTCCCCACACTTCTCGCATTTTTATAGTTTCTCTCCTGTGTGAACTCTCTGATGCTTCACAAGAACTGACTTGTGAGCAAAACCTTTCCCACACTGGTGGCATATGTACGGTTTCTCTCCTGTGTGGACTCTCTGATGGGACATAAGATTTGACTTGTCAGCAAAACCTTTCCCACATTGCTGGCATGTGTATGGTTTCTCTCTTGTGTGGACTCTCTGATGCTTCACAAGATCTGACTTGTGAGCAAAACCTTTCCCACACTGCTGGCATGTGTATGGCTTCTCTCCTGTGTGGACTCTATGATGCTCCACAAGAACTGACTTCTGAGCAAAACCTTTCCCACACTGCTGGCATGTGTATGGCTTCTCTCCTGTGTGCACTCTCTGATGCTTCACAAGAACTGACTTCACTGCAAAACCTTTCCCACACTGCTGGCATGTGTATGGCTTCTCTCCTGTGTGCACTCTCTGATGCTTCACAAGAACTGACTTCACTGCAAAACCTTTCCCACACTGCTGGCATGTGTATGGTTTCTCTCCTGTGTGGAATCTCTGATGCTTCACAAGATTTGACTTGTCAGCAAAACTTTTCCCACACTGCTGGCATTTGTACGGTTTCTCTCCTGTGTGGACTCTCTGATGTTTCACAAGATCTGACTTGTAAGCAAAACCTTTCCCACACTGTAGACATGTGTATGGTTTCTTTCCCGTGTGTCCACTCTGATGGGAAACAAGGGTTGCCTTCTGAGCAAAACCTTTCCCACACTGCTGGCATGTATATGGTTTTTCTCCTGTGTGCACTCTCTGATGGGGCATAAGACGTGACTTGTGAGCAAAACCTTTCCCACACTGCTGGCATTTGTACGGTTTCTCTCCTGTGTGCACTTTCTGATGCTTCACAAGACTTGACTTGTAAGCATAACCTTTCCCACACTGCTGGCATTTGTACGGTTTCTCTCCTGTGTGCAGTCTCTGATGCACCACAAGAAATGATTTCATAGCAAAACCTTTCCCACACTGGTGGCATGTGTATGGTTTCTCTCCTGTGTGGATTCTCTGATGGGACATAAGATTTGACTTCTGAGAAAAACCTTTCCCACACTGCTGGCATGTGTATGGTTTCTCTCCTGTGTGGTCTATTTGATGGTAAACAAGGCTTGCCTTCTGAGCAAATCCTTTCCCACACTGCTGGCATGTGTATGGTTTCTCTCCTGTGTGGAGTCTTTGATGAGACACAAGCACTGACCTGTAAGAAAAACCTTTCCCACACTGCTGGCATGTGTACGGTTTCTCTCCTGTGTGCCCTCTCTGATGGGACATAAGATGTGATTTCTGAGAGAAACCTTTCCCACACTGCTGGCATGTGTATGGTTTCTCTCCTGTGTGGTCTATTTGATGGTAAACAAGGCCTGCCTTCTGAGCAAATCCTTTCCCACACTGGTGGCATGTATATGGTTTCTCTCCTGTGTGGAGTCTCTGATGAGACACAAGGGTTGCCCTCTGAGCAAACCCTTTCCCACACTGGTGGCATGTGTATGGTTTCTCTCCTGTGTGGAGTCTCTGATGAGACACAAGGGCTGACTTGTAAGAAAAACCTTTTCCACATTGCTGGCATGTGTATGGTTTCTCTCCTGTGTGGATTCTCTGGTGTTTCACAAGACATGACTTGTAAGGAAAGCATGTCCCACACTGCTGGCATTTGTATGGTTTCTCTCTGTGGACTATCTGGTGCCACACAAGGAATGACTGGTGAGCAAAACCTTTCCCGCACTGTTGGCATGTGTATGGTTTCTCTCCTGTGTGGACTCTCTGATGGAACATAAGATTTGACTTCTGAGCAAAACCTTTTCCACACTGCTGGCATTTGTATGGTTTCTCTCCTCTGTGGACTGTCTGGTGCCTCATAAGGGATGACTGGTGAGCAAAACCTTTCCCACACTGCTGGCATGTGTATGCTTTCTCTCCTGTGTGGATTTTTGGGGGGTGCACAAGACCTTTTTTAATGAAACATTTCCCACTTCCTTGGCATTTGTATGGTTTTGCTCCTGGGTGAAATCTTTGGTGGATCTCCGGTGATTTCTTAGTTCGACATTTGCCACACTCCTGGCATTTGTACACTTTTTCTGCTGTGTGGGCTATCTGCTGCTTCACAGGGTTTGCTTTTTGAACAAAAGCTTTCCCACATTCCTTGCATTCGTCCATTTTCTCTTCTGTGTGGACTTTCTGGTGCTTCACAAGGCCTGGTTTTTGAGCAAAACGTTTGCCACACTCCTGACATTTGTAGGGTTTCTCTCCTGGGTGGTTTATCCATTGGGTTATAAGATCTCTGTGCACTTTCAAATGTGCCACAAGTAGTGAATTGTATCCAAAGCATTTCCCACACTTCCGGCATTTGTGTGGCTTCTTTACTGTGTGGGCTTCTTGATACTTTACATTGTACAATTTAGAACAAAAACCTTTCACACATGAAATTTCATGCCTGAAGTGTTTTTTTAGGGAATGAGGCCTTTGGCAAGGCACAAGCCCCATATTTTGAAGAAACAATTTCGCGGAGGCATTGTGTTTGTAGGGCTCCTCACTGATATAACTTTCCTCTTCTGAATGTTGAGCTTGCTTAGTAACTTCCATTTTTTGCCTAAAACTATGCTTGGCACATACATATGTTTGCCTCCAGTTTTCTGCTGTGAAGAAGAAAAGAAGAATATTATAATTGTGTGAAAAAGCATTTCAGAGTATGGGAAGCGGATGAATGGCAAATGAATCATCAGAACAAAACAAGGGATGCCATGCCCCCTCTTACGGCATAAATCCAGACTATCTGATAGCCTGTATCTTCCCACAAGAGCTTCCTTTAGTCTTACAAGCTTCAGGGGAAGGCTCTTCCACCCTCCAGCAGATTTTGACCATAGAGTCAGGCTGGAGGACTACCAGATTCTCAAAGCGGCAACCTCAGAAGTTCTTTCAGCATGAGTCTAGGGTCAACCTCCAGCAGAAGTATCAGGGATTGTACTCTATTAATCAAATAATTACATAAATAAATAAATACTTTCTCCTTGATGACCTTTTAAGCTCCACATGAATACATTTTCATTTTTTCATAATATTTAATACATTTAGGGTTTTATATGCTGAGACCCTTGTATCGTTTTAGCTTTGTTTCACCTGGTATACCAGTTTTATTTGAGCTGAAACAAAAATATAACAGTATCCATCATGACAGGCCAAGGGAACTGCTCAATATGTCTGAAGAGAAGGACTTGGGGGCAAGCACCTGGCTCCCTGGACTGTTGCTTTCCTCTCTTGTTTGAGGCCTTCAAAGAGACATCTGGAGATGGAGCAAGACTACTGAGAATGGAGCATTTTTGAGAAAAGTCTGAGGGAGGGGAGCTTCCTCTCTGAGCTGAGATTGAACCTGAGTCCAGTGGTGCCTAGTGCTCAGTAAAGATGGATCATATTGTGCTGCGCAGTGGCAGAGCATCTAAGGCAGGTGTTCTATGGGCAACACACAGCTGCCCAGAATGGTTTTGCTGCCAGGTTTTCAAATTAGAAATAAAGGGCAGACAGCATTCATGACATGCAGGGTTGGCAACTGCTCTACCTAAATACCAAATTAAATTATTGATTTCAGTTAACTTAGACCCTAAACAGACCGGCAGTAAGCACCAGTGTGTAAGCACTAGCAGAAAGAGCCGCTGGCAAGCCACCCCTTTACTACCATGTCTAGCCCCTGAGTCAAGCATTTCTCTGTTATAATAATAATAATAATAATAATAATAATAATTTATAGCCCGCCCAATCACAAGGCCTCTCTTTTTAATTTTCTCCCAGGTCTGATGGTGATGTCATGGAGGGAGGGCTCTTCTTCTTGAGGCAAGGATTTTATTTTAATTAATTTTAATGTAATTCTTCTCATTAAATTTAAGAGAAGAATTGGTGGACAGAGTGACATAAGTCACAGTAAATGGGGAGTAGAACTAGGTAGGGAAGGCCTGCTGGAAGAGATCTGTTTTAAGAGCCTTCTTAAAGGTTGTAAGAGTAGAAATGTCACGGATCTCCTTCGGCAGGTCATTCCATGTCTTTGGGGCTGCGATGGAAAAGGCCCTCTGGGTGACTGAAGTTAGCCTAGATTTTATTGGCTGAAGTAGATTCTTCCCCGAGGACCTTAGAGTGCAGGACCGACAGTATGGAAGTAGGCGATCTCTTAAGTATTCTGGACCCAAGCCATGTAGGGCTTTGAAGGTAATCACCAACACCTTGTACCTTGCCCGGAAACTAATTGGCAGCCAGTGAAGGGATTTCAAAACCGGTGTTGTGTGATCGGTACGACGAGTACCTGTAATTAACCTGGCTGCCATATTTTGTACAAGTTGAAGTTTCTGAACTTGGCACAAGGGTAGCCCCATGTAGATTAATACATTGTCCACACATGAATTACATGATGCACACATTTCTTTAGGAGGGGCTCATATCCCAAAATACAGGAATTGTGGGCATCAGCAGGGGACACTCTTTATAATAAGCTTCGGCTATTGGTCCTAAAAGGAACAAGCTTTCAAATTTTAAATAAGGGGCTTCTCTTATAAGGCGGCATACATTGCAACCTGTCTGAGCCTGTATGAATGTCTAGATTTTTGCCTTTTTGTGAAAAGGAACTGATTTAATTTAAAAAAACAAAATTAAAAAAAAACCTATGCTGGAAACCTTGCCTCCTCATAATTTCTGTTTTCCCTCCTTCCTCCACCTGATTCTTCTTCTTCAATGGTGTAATCTATACAGCAAGGATGGGCCACACCAGAAGCAAAAACTTACAAAAGTGACAATTAAGATGGAATTAAGCTATTGCAATATTACAAAAGGTTTGTTTAAAATAAATTACAATTAAAAAGAAAAGTGTTTCAAATCAGACACATAAAAACAATACACCACCCCAGGATGTTCTTTAAAAACTTTCTGCTTTAAATGACTGTCTAAACAAAAAGCCTTAGCCTGCCAGCGGAAGGACAACCAAGAAGGAGCCATTCTGGTCTCCCTGGGCAGGGAGCTTCAGAGTCCAGGGGCAGCCATGGGGAAGACCCTTTCTTGGGTCCCCACCAACTGTGCTTGCGATGGGGCCAGGACAGAGACAAGGCCCACTCCTGAATATCCTAGCACCCAGGATGGTTCATACAGGGAGATATGATCTGTCAAAAAGCCCAGACTTGAGCCTTATAGATCTTTATACTCATAAGCAGCATGTTGGATTGTACCCGGAAACAAACTGGCAGCCTATGGTGCTGCTTCAACAGGAGCACTGTCTGGTGTCTATAACCTGTCCCATTTAACAGTTTGGCTGCAGTTCTTTGCACCAGCTGAAGTTGAAGAACATTCTTCAAGGACAGACCCAAAGAGCGCACATTACAGGAGTCCAAACAGATGTAACTAAGGCACATACCACCGAGACCAAATCTGGCATTTCAAGGAATGGGAGCAACTGGCGCACCAATTTTAAATGTGCAAAAGCACTCCTGGTCATTACAGAGACCTGGGCCTCCAGGTTCAAAGCTGAGTCCAGGAATAGTCCCAAAATGTTAACCTGCGTCTTCAGGGGGACTGTAACCCCATTTAAGACAGGCTGAATCCCTATCCCCCGATCCACCTTCCAGGAACCAGGAACACCTCTGTATTGTCTGGATGTCTTCCCTGATGTTCTAAGTGTGTGAGGAGAAATATGTAGCGAGAGGCATTCCCATAAGTAACTTGGGCCCAAGCCATGTAGGGCTTTAAAGGTAATGATCAACACTTTGTATTGTGCCCAGAAGCTGACTGGCACCCAGTGTAAGGGTTTTAATATTGGAGTGATATGGTCTGATCTGGATGTTCCCGTGACCAATCTGGCTGCAGCAGTTTGGATCAACTGATGCTTCCGAACTTGGTACAAAAGTAGCCCCATGTAGAGCGCATTACAGAAATCTAAACAAGAGGTTACCAGTGCATGTACTACTGCTTAAAGGCCCTTCCGGGCCAGGTAGGGATGCAGTTGGCATATGAGCCGAAGTTAGTACCAAGCACTCCTGGCCACCGCCTCCACATGAGATGACAACTGTAGAGACAAGTCCAGGAGTACTCCCAAACTGCAAACTTTGTCCTTTAGGGAAAGTGTGACCCTGTCCAGGACTGGTTGACAAATCTCCATCCCTGGACCCCGGATTCCTATTGCTAGCACCTGTTTTCTCTGGATTCAGCTTGAGTTTGTTTTCCCTCATCCAGCCCGTTACCGACTCAAGACAGGCATTTAGAGGAGAGATGCCATCCTTGGTCACTGTGACAGTCAGGGACATGGAGAAATAGATTTGGGTGTCATCAGCATACTGATAACACTGCGCCCCGTGTCTCCAGATAATCTCTCCCAGCAGCTTTGTGTAAATATTAAATAGCATGGGCTATAGAATGGTGCCCTGAGGGACACCAGATGTCAACTCTCTTTTATGAGAGCAAGTGTCTCCCAGGATCGCCATCTGGATTCTGTCCGAGAGGCAGTGCCTTCAATACCTAACTCCCTCAGGCGTTCCAAAAGGATACCATGATTGATGGTATCAAAGGCCGCTGAGACGTCCAAGAGCATCAACAGGTTCACACTTCCCCTGTCGGTGCTCAGACGGAGGTCATCGACCAAAGTGACCATGGCAGTCTCTGTATCCTGCCTCAAAACTGGTTTGAATATAAATAATAATATAAATAATAATAATAATGAGAGAGCCTTACCAAGAGAGGCCATGATCCCACTGATCTCTGCTGTGATCTGACTGTGCAGGGCTCTCTGTTCTGGATCCAGCAGGGCCCACTCCTCCTGGGAGAAAGACACGGCCACCTCCTCAAAAGTCAATTGACTCTAAAGACAGAAGAAAAGGGTTCTTGCTCACACTGGACATCAAGATGGCTGTTGGCTGTGGCAACTAGAACAAAGCAGTCTCACCAGCTGATATGGCTCCAAAGGCAGCTGAGAAGAGACTGATTCTTCTGCCAACACCAGCATGAACATTGTGAACAAAGTCTGACAAACACAAGAGCCTGAACCCATGACATATTCTACACCTTCAGTAAAAGGAGACTGCCTTTAAGGAAACATTAGGCAACTGCAGATGGGGTGGGCAGCTCAAATGTGGGCATTTCAGCATGCCAGGAGGGAGGATGCTGGGTCACTTCCAACTGCCATGTTGGCCAACATTCAGCTGGTGTTTTTGGATTGTTTATTTTTCAGTTTTGGGGGGAGGGTTGTGGAATTTTAGGCCATACCCTCCAACTGTCCCAATTTGGCAGCCTCAATGCCAATTAATTCTCTTTTGTGCACTCTTTCAGCAGAGTCTATATAACTGCTGGCATACTCAAGGAAGATTTAGAGTACAGAGACGATGACCTGGGAACAGTGTTTTGAGGGGATCTCCTTTAATTTTTAACTTTTTCTTATTCACTTTTCCCTTAAGGGGCTTGTGGGAACTTTTGCTCAGAGGAAGTGAAACAGAGACCTGTCTCCAGAAGGAGCAAGTAGCCAGGAGCTTCCTAGATAACTATAGGCCCAGTTGACTGAGCTCCTAACATAACTTGGGGACAAAGGCCAAGCCAATAGGGGTTCTTTATGCTAGTGTTTAACAGGGGAAGCCCACAGTCCTGTTTCAGTGCCTCCTTAAGACTTCTCAGTATTGACACTGGGGGACCTGCTGCAGTCACCTGCAAGATTTGTGGGATGATTGTCTTTCTGCCTATAGATGTGGGGAACATAACCTGCACCAAGTGCAAGTTGGTAGCCCTTTGGGAAGAGAAGGTTCAGCAGCTGAAGGCCCAGGTATCTGCATCTCAGCATCTTAGGAAGCAAGAGGTTTTCCTGAACAGAACAGACTGGACAGTCTTGGATGGGAAACGCACAAGAGGACGTTGCTGGGGAAGAGGTCACTTCACATAAACAGGAGGTAGACAGCTGGAGGAATGTCACACACAGAACTAGGGAATCTATTACAAGTATACAAATCCAAAGGTCGAGGCACAGATGAATAACCTGCCATGCTGCCTTCTTCCTACCTTTTCTGCCTATAAAAGAGACTTGTATGGTTCCAGGTGTCAATTGAATTGGCCACAAGCGAATTGAATTGGCCAGGTGTCAAGTAAATTGTGCACATCAGATGGTAGATGGCTTACCTGATCTGGTTCTGGTTCACCGCAAAGAGGGAGAGGTGACTGAGTCCTTGTTGGTGGGATCATTTCAGCCTCTGCGGGAGAGACCAAGGCAAGGGGGAATCCAGTCACATTTGTTGCTGTTAGAAGTAGCAATCTTATAGACTCACTAGGAAGTACAGGCACCCCTCAGTTAACAAAGTCTTTGACAATCAAGCTCCTTTTTACAAAGTGATATTATACCCGCCTTGCCCCCATTTCCTCTTTGTCCTCTGCACAGCTGAAATATTTTAGCAGCATATGCGTTGGAAGGATGGTGAAATCACACAGGGTTTTCAGCATCTGGTTGCACAATATGTCTGGAGTAAACAATGCATTAACGCTTGAGCCGAGAAACAGTGGGGTTCTGCTCTATCTGATCTTACTGCAGCTGTGTGTACCTGCCCACAACACACAAGGGAAACAGCGGATGCCTCCGGAGACCCTTGCTGAGCATGAAGGTGTCAGGACCATGTTGAAACAGGTCTGAGAAAATGACATGGGTGTGGCTACTAGGTGGAACTGTTGTGGAAGTTATATACAGCTCTAGTGGGAGTTATATGTGTCAACATTTAAACAGTGCATCACTGGAATGTTGATGCAACTGTCAACTGTCAATTCTCAACTGTCACTGAATAAGAGTAAGACGGTTGGTGTTACTGTCAACTGTCTCAGAGTTTGTTACTAGTGTGGATGGTGGATTGTGGATGGTGTCGATGCATATAGTTTACAGTGGGACTTCTTCTAAAAATAAAGCCTCATCTGAGAGAAGTTTACAGTGTCTCTTCGCTTATTAGGAAGGGGAGAGGTGTTTCTCCAGCTTACAAGCTGCTGACTACGGTCACGAAGGTGGAAAATCTGGTGTCAAACGTTGACGTGTTGCCTCACGTGCTGCACAACATCAAAGCGCTAACAGAAGGAACAGGTAAAGAGAAATAAAATGGAAGAGTAGAGAAGCCTGTCTCAACAGCTATCCCTGACACTTAAAAAACAAAATGAAAAACTCACAGATGTATGAGTTTGGCCACCAAAATGCAAGAAAAGTTGGGGCTCGCAAAAGAAAAGGCCATTCCTAAATTCATTATGGAAGAAGGCTTCAGATGGGTTCTAGTAGGTTCCAAACATTTTTGTTTATTCATACAAGGCTTCCCTGACCTCATGGTTTCACTTCATAAGTGGATATTGGTAGTTCTTTTTCTGTGGTTCAGGAACTCATTCCTCGTCTTCTCATATGATTTGTGCCTCTCATGCCAAATTTACTGTTAAAGAAGGAATGCTCTGTAACACACTGAGTTCGTTCATTGAGAAACACCTGCATTCTCTGGGAAGTCTTGGCACAAAAGAACACTTCCAGGCCTGGAAAATGCAGAGGCTGCTTGGGTGCAGTGGTTCAATTCTTGGACTGGGAAAGTTCAGTTCTAGCATCTCAGGAGGCCTGAAAGACATCGGCAGACTGCTCTCTCTGAGCCTGACCTACCTCACAAAGTGGCTGTTGTACAGGAAAGGATAGGTTGGAGAGTGTGAGGGACTTGAGACCCAAAGAGCAAAGCAAGCTCTGAATAGAAACACACAGGGTACAAGATGTGCCTTTTAAGCCAGAGATGCAGAAAATCAATCTCCACATGTGGAAATGAGCATCACTCAAGTAGGATGCACAGTGGTACTACAAGCACATCAGTCAAAATATCTACACACACACACACACACACACACACACACGTACACTGAGCATCCAAGATGCTACATCAGTGATAGTGAACCTTTTACAGGCTGGGTGCCCAAACTGCAACCCAAAACCCACTTATTTAGTGCCATGTCCCTCTGGCTTTCTAGTAACAAACTCTGGCAAAGTCTGTCCTGGGGTGATGAAACATGTGCCCACAGAGAGGGCTCTGAGTGCCACGCGTGCCATAGGTTTGCCATCACTGTGCTACATCAAAGATGGAGAGGATAACTGTCTGTTTGCAGAGATATTCACTGAATATTCGACACATTCCTGGTGGGGAATGACAGTCTCTTTGCAGCAAAATGCACAGCTTTAGGTCACCATAAGCTGGAAATTAAGACAAGCAACAACAACAACAAAAAGGCTTCCTTACCTTTCAGGGGGCCCTCTCGATCACGCTCCTCCTTCATTGCCCTCCATTGGGGACTCTGCCTGGGATCGAATGGCGCCTTCTCTGCCACAGGGAATTCAAAGTAAACTTCTGACAAGAGGTTTTTGGTCTGAAATAGCAGTCAGGATTAAAGACTTGGAGGAGGAAATGGCAAGGACTTGGGAAGAGGTTTGGGCTTGCGTGGGATAAGACTTCCAACCACAATATGTCCAACTTGAAAATGTCATACAAAATAAGAGCTCAAAAATGTGGGATACAAAATGACACTTGCGTTATTACTTGGTATACATTTATTGCATGTGCTGAAACACAAACAATTCCATGGAGCCCACAGCAAGACCATCTGGAGTGCTGGAAAACTCTGCTTTGACTTATAATGGCATTCTACTCATGTATTCATTTGTGTGTGTGTGTGTGTAAGAAAGAACTGAAATAGACATATGGGGAAACAAACATGAAAACCTATAGATGTACCCATCTGTACACTCTGTGGGCATAACAATAATGTTGGTCATTTGTTATGTTGGCTTTGGAATAAAAATAACATGAAAAAACTCAGCAATGGTAAAGAATTTTCACCCTTTCGGTGTGAAAACTGGAGACTTGCTAGAGTGGGTGAAAACCCATTCTGCTCCTGAACACATCATGGGTGCAAGTCAGGTTGTGTGGCAGTGGCAGCAGAGAAACCTGGAAACTTCCTTTGAAAACCTGGCACACACCAGGTTTTAAAACAGAATCACTCTTTTCAGATGCTTCAGGGGCTGAGATTCCATTTCATCAGAAGGCTGATCCTCCGTACACTTCTCCCTCTCAAAGCTTAGTCTGGGAACACCAGATTTCAGTCTTTGCCCCTCACCAGAGTCACCAGAGACTCAAAAAAGGCAGCCCAGAGCCAAATCCTACTCACCTTGGCCCCAGGAAGAAATGCTCTCACCTGCTGCTCTTTCTCCTTCTTCTCTGCCTCTGTCCGACTCAGGAGGAAACCCTCTGCCAGGGCCACCGCTTGGGAGCAGGTCTCTGCCCCACATTCCCTGACCCAGTTCCCCATCTCTGGGGGCAGGATGCTCAGGAACTGCTCCAAGATCACCAGGTCCAGGATCTCATTTTTCGTGTGTCGCTCTGGCTTCAGCCACTGACGGCAGAGATGGTGGAGTCGGCTGCAAACCTCTCGGGGTCCCTCTCCTTCCTTGTAGGAGAACTGTCTGAAGCACTGGCATTGCGTCTCTGAGCAGGCAAGCTCCTCTCTCATGGACCATGGCTCTCTCATGGCTAAGGGTAATTGTTATTGTTAAATTTATTTTCTTTTTATCTGTATTGTATTGGATTTGTACTGTTTGTAAACCGCCGTGATCGTGGGAACGGCGGTATAGAAATAAAATTTCAATCAATCAATCAATCCTCTCCCAGATTCCTCCACTGCTCTCAGCACTGAGGTCTTCATGTCCTTTTCTTCCTCCAGGACCAAGTAATTTTGGTTCCTCCATCTATGTTTTTTGAAACCAAATGAAGCCACAAAAAAGATCAGTTATTCTCCACCATCCGTCTGAGGGCAAAGATGTCCCTAACAGCCTGCAAAACCAATACATTTTGTTATTACTGGCATTGTCAGGTATATGAACATTGGCTTACCTTGTGAGATGTTTGTTTTCCGCGATGAGGGCGGAGACATCCTTAATGAGGGTTGGTTCTCCCGTTTGCTCCAATCAATGACTTTGGGCATCAGCATAGGGAGCCACACACCCCTTAGTTGCCCAGGCATTGAAAAGCCAAGCAAAGGTAAATCAAGAAGACTAAATGTCCCTATTATCCTAAGAACCTAACAGTATAATTAACGTGGAACTAAACAACCTATAACTAGAAAACTTAACAGTTTAGGAGGCTGTGAGGAGGCTCCCTCTGCCCGCTGCGGCCGCGCTTCCACTCCCTGGCTGGCTTCAGAAGTGGGGGCCTCTGGGCACGCATCCGGAAAAGCCGGGGCTGGCCTGGGCTGAGTGGAAGTGAGCTCACCCGCTGCTCTGGTCTCTTCCTTGCCAGCCATGGGTGGGGGGGAAAGAGGAGGAGGAAAGAAGGGAAAAAGAGGGTTGTTTTTTAAAGGTTAGAGAGGGGCGTAGAGAGGGAAAAAGGAGAAGTAGAATCAAGCCAAGCAAGTCTGGGGAGTTGAGATGATTAAAAATAGAAAGGAGGTTTTGGTTTGCAGGAAACCAAAAAGCATGTCCTACCAGGAGCTAGTCAGGAAGAAGACTGAGGTTACTAGGGGTCTGCCAATGGAGGCGGGGTCAGGCCCCTGGCCTTTGGTTTGTTTTCCCCTGCCTACAGGAGCCTTTGCAGGCAGAGCTACCCAAAGTTAGGATGCTCGGCCCCCTTCTCTGCCGGGAAACTGAAAGCCAAGGGGCAAAGTGGGTGGGTGGGTGGCAGGAGCCCAAGGAGACATTCTGGGTGAGGAACCTACAAGGGAGAATTACCACAGCTCTCCTACACAGAGAATGTGCGTGTGGTTTTACTACTCACTCCATGGCTCTCAAACTGAAAAAAGGGAACTGATACCCAGGCAGCTCTTGGTGATCTAATTTTTAAGACATTTTTTGGCAGAATTGCTGGGATTCCCCCTAAAGAAACTGAGGGGTTTATAACTTTCTTACTTGGTCTTCTTGATATCTGCTTGCAGCTTCAAAGATTAAGAATTCAGGCCTGGGGGCCTGGCAGCTTTTCCCCCTCCACCCCAAAGAATTGAGGTCTGGCAAAGAAATGGGGAGAAATGATGCTGTTTGATGGACTCCTCCTGCCCCAGATTGCAAAGGGAGGGGAACCTGAGTTGGGATATAACTGGGAAATGGGGGCCTGGCACATCCTTTGGGCGGAAGAGACAGAGGATGGGGAAACTTTGGCCTTTCTCCTCATTTGGATTTTCTCTCATTCTCTTAAATGCATTTCTGCTCTGGCAAGTAAAATACATAAATAAGTGTCTTTTCATCTTCCCGGTTTTATTTCCCCCCAGATCTCTTTACTTCCATTTCCAGAAGGGGGGCTGAGTGTGTCTGTTGCCTTCAAGACCACAGAGAGTCTTCTGGAGCCTCAAAGGCTAAGAGAGTTGGAGGAGCCTTTCCTCCCAGGAAAGCGGGTGAAGGATGGCAGCCTCAGGGCTGGAACTGGAAAAGGGGAAAGGATCAGGGGAACATGAAGAACTCTTTCCTATGTTACAAGGAAGAATACTTTCCTATACAGTCACCCAAATGCTTGGAAGACTTATTTCCCCACTTTCCAGACCTTCCGACCTGAATCCTTCAGAGCAGATCAAAGAGACTCAACTCTTTCCTGACAGGGACGTTTCTGCCTTTTTGGACGGTCATAAGGTTAGTCTGTGGTCTTCATGGTCCCTCTCTTATGTCTACCTCACTGGGTTGTTGTGAAGGTAAGAGGGTCAGGAACATTTGTGCCTCTCTGGTCTCCTTCCTAAAATCAGAGAGAATGTTTTAAAATCAGATTTATTTCCCTTGTGTTTATTTGCTTTAAACTAGTTTCAATAACCATTGCAACTCTAGCCATAGTTACAGAAAGAGGCTTTCTCTCCTAATGGACTGTTGGGTGCAAACAGTGGCTGAACTGCCCCATGGATTTCCAGAGGTCTTTTTAAAGGATGGATAAACATACGAAAACAACAAAACTGTGTTTCTGGAGGAGTGAAGGGGACGCAGGGGGGGCAGGCTTCCTTCCTTCCTCTCTTTCTCTCCTGGGGCCCTTTTCCATTCAGGGAGCCCAAAAGGGCCTCTCTCTCTGGGTCTCCTTGTGAGGAGGAGAGGCCCAAACCCACCCAGCAGCCCCAGGAAGAAAGGCTCCCCATGGAAACTGCCCTCTTCCCCCTTCCATGAGGGTCCTGGGGGAGAAGGAGGAGGAGGAGGGGAGGCTGGGGGTGCAGAGGGGCTCCTCCATTGCCAGGCCCTTTCTCTGGAAAGAAAGAGGGCAGCCCCTCCTCCTCCTCCCCCAGAAGCCAGGTCTCCATGGGGCTCCCATCATCATCCCCCATCATCCCCCTCTTCCCAACCTCTCTCTCTCTCTCTCTCTCTGGGGAGCAGGGCTTCCCTCCTTCCCTCCCTGAGAGCCTTCCCTCCATTTCTAGAAGGGACCCCCATCCTCTCCGTCCCTCCTGCTCCCTTCTTCTTCTTCTTCCTCCTCCTCCTTCTCACAGCAGAGGCTTCTGTTCAAGGGCTGGGTCTCCCTTCATCCCAAAGGCTTTCTCTCTCTCCAAGGACCCTCAGACGCACAGAGACCCCCCCCCCCACAAGCCCCATGGAGCAGTGGGACCCACTCCCTCCCTTCCCACCTCCTCCTTATCTCACCTCTCCTGCTGCTCCTCCTTGGAGGACTCTCTGGGAATCGGAGCTCCCTGTTCTTTCTCCCCTTGCGGCCGCTCTAGGAATCTGAGGCCTCCTCTCCCTTGAAGAACTCTCTAGGAACTTGAGCCTCTGCTCTATCTCCCTCTTGCGGTCCTCTCTAGAAATCTGAGGCCTCCTCTCTCGATGCCCAATTGGAGGGGGAAGACGCTCTAGGAATCAGAGGCCTCCACTCTCACTACCCCATTGGAGGAGGAGGACGCTCTAGGAATCAGAGGCCTCCACTCTCACTGACCCCTTGGAGGAGGAGGACGCTCTAGGAATCAGAGGCCTCCACTCTCACTGACCCCTTGGAGGAGGAGGAGGACGCTCTAGGAATCAGAGGCCTCCACTCTCACTGCCCCCTTGGAGGAGGAGGACGCTCTAGGAATCAGAGGCCTCCACTCTCACTGCCCCCCTTGGAAGAGGAGGACGCTCTGGGAATCAGAGGCCTCCACTCTCACTGACCCCTTGGAGGAGGAGGACGCTCTAGGAATCAGAGGCCTCCACTCTCACTGACCCCTTGGAGGAGGAGGACGCCCTAGGAATCAGAGGCCTCCACTCTCACTGCCCCCCTTGGAAGAGGAGGACGCTCTGGGAATCAGAGGCCTCCACTCTCACTGACCCCTTGGAGGAGGAAGACGCTCTGGGAATCAGAGGCCTCCACTCTCACTGACCCCTTGGAGGAGGAGGACGCTCTAGGAATCTAAGGCCTCCACTCTCACTGATCCCTTGGAGGAGGAGGACGCTCTAGGAATCAGAGGCCTCCACTCTCACTACCCCCTTGGAGGAGGAGGACGCTCTGGGAATCAGAGGCCTCCACTCTCACTGCCCCCTTGGAGGAGGAGGATGCTCTAGGAATCAGAGGCCTCCACTCTCACTGCCCCCCTTGGAAGAAGAGGACGCTCTGGGAATCAGAGGCCTCCACTCTCACTGACCCCTTGGAGGAGGAGGACGCTCTAGGAATCTGAGGCCTCCACTCTCACTGTCCCCCTTGGAAGAGGAGGACGCTCTGGGAATCAGAGGCCTCCACTCTCACTGACCCCTTGGAGGAGGAGGACGCTCTAGGAATCAGAGGCCTCCACTCTCACTGACCCCTTGGAGGAGGAGGACGCTCTAGGAATCAGAGGCCTCCACTCTCACTGCCCCCTTGGAGGAGGAGGAGGAGGAGGCCTCTCTAGGCACCTGTGCCTTGCTGCTCTCTTGGGCCCTGGCTGACTCTGGAGGAGGAGGAAGAGGAGGAGGAGAGGGAGGGAGGCTGGAGAGGAGGAGGGAGAGAGGGAGGAGGCTCTTGCAGCAGGGAAGAAAGCTCAGGAGGGGCCTCTGCACTGGAGGAATAATAGTCATAAGGCCCTTGGACACCCCCTTTGACATATATATATATATATATATATATATATATATATATATACACACACACACACACATTAGCTGACCCAGTGGCTGCCTCGCTTCTCCAGTGTGGAGGGTGCCCCCGGCCGAGTGGGAAAAGCAGCCCTGCTTTTGGGGGAGAATGTGGGCCTCTGGGGGGGAAAGAGGGGTCCCTGGAGGCCCTTTCCCTTCCGCATCCAAGGGAGGCAGGGGCTGAGGGCTCAAGGGGCCAGTCCTGAGGGTCGGAAGAAGGCCGGAAGGTGGGCGGTTGGAGGGCCGGATGCCTCAGGAGGATGGGCTGAACTCCTGTCTCTATGCCCAGCTTCTGCCAACCTAGCAGTGCCAAAGCATGCCAGAAATGCAAGGAGATGGATAGGGACCACTTCTCAGGGGAAGGAACTGCGTTCGGTGGAGTCATGCTGGACCCACGACCCCAGAGCAGTCCTTGGACAACGCTGGCTCTTCGGAAACGGAGAGGACCACCGTCCCTACAGTCGGTTACGACTATATATTCGTGGCAAGGGACTGCCTTTGCCTTCTTGACCTTCCCTTCGGCCATGGGGCCTTGGGTCGGAGTGTTTTGGGGGAGGGCAGTCTGGGGCTGAGGATGGAGGGGACTATGGCTTCCTCACCCAGACGCTCCCTGAAGGAGGAGGAGGAGGAGGAGGAGGTTTAGCAGCAGGGAATATTCAAGGAGGAACAACAAAAGAAAATGCAAAGTCAAAGGCTTTCATGGCTGGCATCCATAGTTTTTTGCTGGCTGACATGGAAGTGAGTGGGAGATATATATATATACACACACACAGACAAACTGACCCAGTCTGCAGTCAGAAAAAGCAGCAGCAGCAGCAACGTTATAAACCATCCTGGGCATAAAATGCTGTTTGAAAACACTGAAATTCTGGGCTATGCCACCAACTATCAGGTCTGAATGCACAGAGAAGCCGTTGAAATCCAGAAGGAAAGACGAAACCCTTAAAGTTAGCGAAGTTTGGCTACCAGACCTGAAAAATACTCAAATAAAGATACAGCAAATGCAAAAAAACCCACCCAGGATTAGGGTTTCCCAGCAGACAATGGATCTCTAATTAAACAGACACACTCCTCTTTGCATACCCTCCCACCCTGAGGCCTTGCAATTCAGCAACAGAACAATACCCAGATTAACATGGGAATCACTCCTCCCTACTCAGGGTCGGTCTGTCTGTCTATCTATCTATCTATCTATCTATCTATCTATCTATCTATCTATCATCTACACACACACATACACACCTCTCTTCCATGCCAGCATTCTCTGAAGATGCTGGCGAAATGTCACAAACTCTTCTAGAGCATGGCCATATCACCTGAAAAACCACATAAATTAGCAAAAGAAGAACCACACTGGATCTGCTTCCTCACACCCACCACCATTTTCATGCTTTCCTATGGGAATCCCACAGGAAAGATGGGAAAGTAACACCCACACATACAGACAAACACACTCTCCCATACTCTCCATCTGTCTGATTCTGGCATGGACAGTCCTGAGGAATCCTGTTATCCTGCTTTTCGTCTGCTCTTAAAATGTCCCACTTTCTCTCCTCCTCCCTTTCCCCCTTTGTCCTCAGCTTCCTTCTGTTGCTCAGAACTGAGTCCTAAATGCCACATTAGTTCCCACATACTGTAGTTACCTCAGTGAAGGGGAGAGGAGAGGAAAGGGCAGAATCCTTTCCTTTCACACAACCCCTCCAGTCGTTTAGGCAAAAGTAAATGGCTGCAGCTTCTTGCTTGTGTCTTCTTCCTCGTTGATATCTTTTGCCATCTTGGCCACACCTTGGTGTCACACATGTCCTGGATTTGGCCTGTAAAATGCTGGAGGGTATGGCAGAGATACCAGAGAAGCCAGAGAGCGCCCTGTGACCAGTAGCCATCGGTAGCCCTGGGCCTGACCTCCTTCCCAACCTACAGGCTTCACCAGACATTGAGAAGAAATAGAGGAATTTTATTGTAAGGGTGGGAGACTGAGTAAACAAAATTAAATCTAGTGTTACCACATATGGATTTTAATAAGTTTTGGAGAGTGTGTGGAGTTCCTTCATGACCCCAAACTGACTTTCCAGGCTGGCAGCCATAATCCTGGAAGCAGTGGGTCAGGTAAGCAGATGAGTCCGCCTCACAAGACCCCTGAGAAGCAACACTTTGGAAATTCCCCACAGAAAGGTTTGGGGGTTGCAAAAGAGAAAACCATCACCTCTAAGAGTAAAATCATTGTTTTAGGTCTCACACTTGATGAGCCAGAGATTAACAACTCATCTACCATCTCCTCCCGATTGTTGTCAGACCACTTTGCCTCAATAAGACAATGCAAATCCTTCGTTTACAATGGCCAAGCAACCAAACACCTTTTGTTCTCACCATCAAGCCCCTTTGCCAGAAGCAAGATTCTGCCTATAAGCTTCATCAGATTTGCCTGTTCACTGGGCCAGTCTGGATTTCAGGGGGAAGCTCTGTCCCTTTGAACCCTGACCTGGCTCCTTACTCCCGGTTCCTGGCCTAGTCATTCCATGGCCGAGCCTCATGCCATCCCCATCATATTCCATTTGGACTCCTGAAGAAGCCTACTGGAGTAAGTATAGCCCTAGTACTGCCTTGAACTATTCCCTATTTCCACTCTGGATTTCCCGAGCCTTGTATGAGTGTGTGTCTGTTAGTGAATTGTATGTGTTTTCCCCCCTTATAAACTGGATATTAATTTTAGAGGTCTGTCTCAGCTCCATTTATTGGAATTGCCTGGTCTGCTCCGTATACACAACGGGAAGCGGTTTTGCAGGGCTGTCGTAGCAGGCCCCCACTTGTAGTACTGAGCTAATATTCAAATTCCCCTAATTAGACCCTTGGCTACACGAGGATTGGCAATATCTGTCTATAACCACAGTCAGTAATACTTCTTTTGGAGCCCTCCGGGGCTGGCAGATATTTGCAATGCGTCCTGCTCTGCTGTCTACCACCATGAGTCTCTCCCTCTGAGCTCAGATCGAGGTGCCCAGCCATGTGACTGAGCACCTCATTTTTGGCATCAGTGACGGGTGGTACAGCAAGACGCATGTGTGAACAGCCATCCATCGTCACTCCAGAGTGCCCAGGTAATGGGGGACATTGGAGCAGCTTTGGGGCAAGAATACTCCAGGCTTCTCCCGGAATAATCTGGCCTGTGCAGACACCACTTAGGAAACATACTTACAGATAGAGCACTATCTCTTTATCTTGTAATGTTTTGAGCCATAAAATATACATTAAACAAAGCTTTTCTGTTTCTGATATCTGTCCATTAAACTTCTTTGGTCAATGACTTTCAACAGAACTGATCCAATGGGAGATGTCATATTTCTAGCTATCAGAGTCGTTTGGTTTCTATATATGAACTGAAGCTGCCTTGAGCTTGTGCTTCTAACAGAGTTCTCCCAATCTTCCATGTGGATGTGAAGATACCGCATTTCAGCCACAACAGGGGAATCCTAAAGAGAGAGCCAAGGGACTGGGACTTTACCTTTTGAGGTTTGTACTTCCAACAAAGGTAAAATATTTTTTCCCTTCCAAATTGGGATTGCACTGGCCTGTTTTACTTTAACAATACCTAAAGGTTTTCCTGATGCAAAAGCAAACTCTCCCACTACTCACATGGCCAGAAGGAAGAGGCACGAGGACAACCACCACAAATGCAGGCCTATGACTAACATCATCATATTTTGTCTTTTTTTCTCCTGCATCATTTTTAACACCTTTGCCTGATGAAGAAGCCAGTGGAGCTCTGAAAGCTTGCTACATGAATAATGTGCATTTTGCTTGGTCCCATAACAGTATCACTGTTTTGTAGATTTGGGATGACATTGTACTTTGCTAGATGGCCAACACAGTTAGCCTTGGATATTTATTCCATACAGTTGTCAGGCTCCTCCGGAACGAGGGTCCCGCAATCTAAATTAAATTTGATGTTTTACAAGAAAACAAATCCCTATGATATGGTCACCATAAGTCAGGGCAGTTCCCTGCTTCCTGAATATTCTGTCCGCAAAGCTGCCCCGAATCTCCCTCCGTTACCTGGGTGCTCCAAAGCAACACTGGTGGCTGTCTACACATGTCCCACTGTGCCACGTAGTGCCACCACTATGGGCACAAGTCACCTCCTCTGAGGTTGAAAATGAGACCCCAGACATTTGTGACGTCAGAGAGAGCGATTTACGGCAGCAACGGTGGCAACAGGTGGCACAGCAGGACGCTTTGTAAACAGCTGCCCAGCATCACTCTGGAGTGCTCCAGAGGTTCCTGGGAAATCTAGAGTAAAAGGTAAGACTTTTTAAGCAGGGATGACCCACATTCAATGCAATAGCAATAGCAGCTACAGTTCTATACCGCTTCATACTAAACTAAGCAGTTTCTAAGCGGTTTACAACATGTAAGCTAATCGCCCCCATTTAGCAACTTTGGAAGGATGCAAGGCAGAGTCGACCCTCGAGCTCCTGGCTGGAATCGAACTCACAACCTTGTGGCTGTGAGTAAGTGGCTCCAGTACCGGCATTTCACCACTGTGTCACCAGGGCTCCAATGCAGAACTGGTCTCGAACTATGAAGACAGTCCATAGTTGAATTGGGGTTTGGCCCTGTATCGTGAAGACAGGTTGCAGTGGGAAACCAGTTTGTTCGGCTCATGTAGACATGCCCAGAGATGGCCTGAAGGCACATAACAACAATTGTAATTCTTTCCACATTGCATGCATTTGTACGAGTTCTCTTTTTCATGGGTTCTCTGGTATTCAGTATCATCACAATCTGCTATCACCAAAGCCGTTTTCTAATTCCAGGCATTTTTATGGTTTCTACTCTGTGCAGGTTCTTTTATGTAAAGTAAAATGGCTTCTCATCTGGGGGGGTTCTTTGGGATACAGTCAAACTCCCATCAACACTGAAAATCTTCCCACATTCCATACAGCTGTACGCTTTCTCCCCCGTATGAGCTCTGTGATGAGAGTGCAGATGATCATGCCGACTGAAGCTCTTTCCACATTGCGTGCATTTATACGGTTTCTCCCCTGTGTGAGTCCTTTGATGCTTATGACACGCGGCGCTATCACGGAAACTCTTTCCACACTCGGTGCATTTATACGGTTTCTCCCCCGTGTGAGTTCTTTGATGCGACTGTAGATTTCCGCGTTGGCTGAAGCACTTTCCACACTCCATGCATTTATATGGTTTGACGCCTGTGTGAGTCCTTTGATGGTTAGTGCATGCTCCACTATCCCCAAAACTTTTCCCACATTCTGCGCATGTATATGGTTTCTCCCCTGTGTGGGTCCTTTGATGTCTAGTACACGCACCACTATCACTGAAACCTTTTCCACATTCTTTGCATGTATATGGTTTCTCTCCCGTGTGGGTTCTTTGGTGTCTAGTGTATGCGCCACTATCACTGAAGCTCTTTCCACAGTCTCTGCATGTGTATGGTTTCTCCCCTGTGTGGGTTCTCTGATGTCTATTACATGCTCCACTATCAATGAAGCTCTTTCCACACTCTCGGCATTGGTATGGTTTCTCCCCTGTGTGGATTCTCTGATGCAGATGCAGTCGTTCGTGACGATTGAAGCTCTTTCCACATTCCATGCATTTGTAGGGTTTCTCCCCGGTATGGGTTCTTTGATGCTTCACACATGCTCCACTGTCGATGAAGGTTTTTCCACACTCCATGCATTGATATGGCTTTTCCCCTGTGTGGATTCTTCTATGTGAATGCAGACGCTCCTGCCGACTGAAGCTCTTGCCACACTCCAAACATCGGTATGGTTTCTCCCCCGTGTGAACTCTGAAGTGGATGTCAAATTGTGCTTTACACTTACATATTCTCCCACAGATGGGACACTTGACTTGACTTGACTCTTTGGTCTGTGGTTCACAAAGATCAGCCCCTGGAGAGACAGAGGTCTTCTTTCCATTTTTCTCTTTGTTTCCCCCTTGCCTTTTCAGTCTTTTTTGACTTCCAGACTCCTCTTTTCCCACAACAGGTGTGGTTATTTCGCATGGTGTTACAAGAGGTTCTCCATAGATTTCATTCTCTTGTACTTGATCTGCTTGAGGAAAAGAAGACACCATTAAGTGCATTTGGATATATACATAATGAGATATCTTCGAAACAGGACGTTTCTCAGACACAGCAGTGCTCTATTGCACACATTTTAAGGGATTGTTGCAGACTTTGAAGGGGTTGGTGATGATCCCTCTTCACCAGCCCCTTCAAACTCTCCAATAATTCCTTTAAACATGTGCAAGAGGGCTCTGCTGTGTCTGAGATACATCCAGTATTGAAGATGGGTACACATACACACCTATTAAAAAAAATATCTCAGGAATTCTCCTTGGTTGGTTATAACACCACACCTGTATTTCTCCCTGTTGAAATTCATTTGGTCAGTTTTGACTCAGCTCTCCAATCAATCAAGATCATTTTGAATTCTCATCCTGTATTTACTCTCTTCTTCAGCAGGAGTACATACTAGGTGAAACCACCACCAAGAATGCATGTCACCCCTGCCACCTCAATTCCCAGCCAAGAATCCTCGCCTTGGATTCCATGAGAAAGGCAGGGTATAAATTCAAAGAAGTAAAGCAGGAAGAAAGGAACAAACAAGCACGGAAGGGAGAGAGGAAGATGGAAAGAAGAAAGGAAAGAAAGAAGGAATTAGTGCAGTAAGAAAAGGGAAGGAAGGAGGGAAAGAAGGAATGACGGAGGGAGAGAGGGAGGGAAGAAGGATGATGGGGGAAAGGAAGGAAGTTGGAATGAAAAAAGAAAAAATGGAAAGAAGGAAGAAGGTTGGAAAGAAGAAAGGAAAGAAAGATGGAAAGAAGACAAGAAGGCAAGAAGACTCTTGTGCCAAAACAGTGAGGGCCAAAACAAGATAGGAAGGAAGAAGGATGGAAAGAAAGAAAGAAAGAAAGAAAGAAAGAAAGAAAGAAAGAAAGAAGGAAGGAAGGAAGGAAGGAAGGAAGGAAGGAAAGATCTTGATTACACATTTAAGTGGTACCTGCATGTCTTTCCCTTTCCATGGAGTTTGCGCCAAGGGGGCCTTCAGATCCTTCTTCCAAGCGCCAGATGGGATCGCTATTGGGATTTTCTTCCAAATGAAACAGGGAGAGGCAAGTTAGGATTCTTTAAAGCATACAAGGCATTCCACATCAACTCCTTTGTCCACCTCCCCACCCCACAAAAGCATCCCCCAAGAGCCAGGAAATGACCAAGGTGATACTAAGTTTGACTTTCTATTGAGCCTTGAACTAATTACAGTTGTTTTTGTATTAATTATGAGGAATTGTATTTTAAAATGTCTGTGTGGGTACATGAACTATAGTCCATGTTATAACTGTATTATTGTTGCCTGTTATTTACTGTGTGTGTGTGTGTGTGTATTTCCCCTTCTAGCTAGGGTCGATTATTGTTAGCTGATTATATGCTATGTTATACTTTAACTATTATTATGTTATGTATTTTGTCATCTGTATTTTTCTTTTTTTCATACTTTCTTCCTTTTTATTTTAGTATTATGATATGTTTGTATTTTGTTTTAATTTATTTAATATTGGTTGAGTGGTGCTGAGGACAGAAGGGATTAATTATGACCTTTATTTATTTGTAATGTATTCTTTTAATATTGTTTGAATTGTGTTGTATTATATTGTACTCCTCTATTGTTGTAACCTGCCTGGATTCCATGTGATTGGGTGGGATATAAATAAATTTTAAAAATATATATCTTGCCAAAAAAAGAATAATAATAGAATCATAGAGTTGGAAGACAGCCCAAGGGCCATCCAGTCTAACCCTGTTCTGCCATGCAGGAACTCACAATCAAAGCATCTCCCAACAGACAGCCATTCAGCCTCTTTGAAAGACCTCTAAAGAAAGAGACTTTGTCACTCTCCAAAGGAGTACCTTCCACTGTTGAACAGCTCTCATGGTCCTAACATTGAGGTGGGATCTTTTTTCTTGTAGCTTGCACCCATTACTCTGGGTCCTGTTCTCTGGAGCAGCAGAAAAAAACCTTGCTCTATCTCAATACGACACCTCTTTAAATATTTAAACAGGGCTAAGATATCACCTCTTAACCTCCTGTTATCCAAGCTGAACATAGGGCTTTAGGGTTTCCAGACCACCATTTTTGTGGCCCTCCTTTGGACACTCTCCAGCTTCTCAACATCTTTCTTGAATTGTAGTGGCCAGAGCTGAACACATGATTTCTCCAAGTGAGGCCTGACCAAAGCAGAATAGAGTGGTACTATGACTTCCCTTGATCAAGACGCTATATGTCTATTGATGCAGCCTTGAATTGCATTGGCTTTTGATTCCTTTCACATCTACTGTTGTCGAGCCAGGTGTCACCCATCATATATCTATTCACTTCATTTTTTCTGCCTAAGTATAGTACATTGTTGGGTTATTTTTAAAGCCTTTTTAGGTTCATTTCCTTCTTATTGAACTGCATGATACTCAAAAGGTCTTTCCTCACTGGCATATTGACAAGACCATGGGAAATGCCCCAAACATTTCAGGATTGAGCCAAAGAGGAGGTCCCTTACCCAATGAGGCCACATTGCCATAATTCTCCAACATGGCTTTCTTGTCGAGAGCCCTCTGATCCCAATTCTCAAGATCCCACTCCTTCTTGGGCCACCTCCTCAAAGGAGACCAGGGCTGAAAGAGAGAAAAACAACCATAATTTTTGCATTTCCCCCCAAATATGTTTCCTTTACTGCAGACATGTTCTCCCTACAAGCGCCACTGGCAGAAACAGTGGGAAAGGAGGAACGATAAGTCAGAAACTCTCTGAGAGAGAACCTTACCTTGGAGTTGTACAGCGTTGCACAGGATTCTGACCCCTGGTCTCATCCCCCCCCCCCCCCCCCCGTTTTCCCATTTTATTATTGATGGTCAGCATTCCAGCTACTTAGGCCCTGTCCACACCCGCCAAATACAATTGGACCTCCAAATTTGGGGCTTTGATTTTTGCAGATTTTGTTATTTGCATCTTTGGTTAATATGTTCTCTCTAGGAATTTCTAGGTCTCCCAGAACAAGTCTGTGGTCAACTTCTACCATAGAGTTGTGTTGAAGAAGAAGAAGAACCTACAAATGCCTAGAGAAGTGTTCTTTCTAGGAATCTCTAGGTCCGCTAGTGAGACATCTGGCAAAAGTTGGTCATAGAGTCACGCTGGAGGACCCATAGATTCCTAGAGAGAACATATGTATCAAATCCGTGAATAATCAAAGCCGCAAAAATCAAAGTAACAAATGTAGAGGGATGACTGTTGATGCCCATACAAACTAAACAAGACCCACATGATCTCAACAAAAGACATACAATAACTTTGACTTCTCACCCATTAAACCAAAAACATAGGTGTACATATAATAATGCTTTCTTCTTTATGTATACAGTGGACCCTTGGTGTCTGCTGGGGTTTGGTTTCAGGATCCCCTGTGGGTACCAAAATCCATGGATGCTCATGTCCCATTATATACTAAAATGCCACAGTAAAATAGAGTCTCTTATATAAAATGGCAATATTTTCAAGCCATGGATGGTTGAATTCATAGATGCAGAATTTGTGAATACAGAGGGCCAAATGGACTTTAAATCCAGTAGCACAACAGCAAGAAATTGCTACATGCCCAGAAATGGAGGAACAGTGGATTCCCTCCAAAAGAGGAATGGTTGTTAAAAATGAATGAGTTCGTAGAGGTGGATAAATTGACTAACTGGATTAGAGAAAAAGTCAGGTTCGATTCCACTGGGTGGCATTGGGCAAGAAGTCACACTCTCTCAGCTTCAGGGGAAGGCCAGGGCAAACCTCTGAGCAAATCTTGTCAAGGAAACCCCCTGATAAGGTCGCTGTAAGTTGGAGGTGACTTGAAGGCACACAACAGCAACAATTTGTTTTTAACGTTTGGAAACCCTTGACTGACTTTTAAAGAAAGAATGTAGGCGTTAGGCTGATGATGGAAAAATCAGTGGGAGTTGAATTTATAGAGGAACTGCATCGTCTCCATTATGAATTTCAAATTACAAATGTAATATATGGATGGCTAGTTTTAATATGTATTTGTCTTGTTCTTTTAAACTGATGTTGTATGTTGGATATTAATCTGTTGCTGTCCCCTGCCTCAATCCATGGGGAGAGATGGGTAAGGAATGATGATGATGAAGATGATGATGATAATAATATGTAATAATATAATTTTGGTGGTGGTAGGGGTGGTATGTGCCTTCAAGTCTTCAAGGGTTTTCTTGGCAAGTTTCTTCATAAGGGCTTAGTCACTGCCATCCTCTGAGGCTGAGAAAGTGTAATGTGTCCAAGGTAAACCAATGCGTTTATGTGGCCAAGCCTAGATTTGAACCCTGGTCTCCACAGTCATAGCCCAATATAATAACATTATAACATCTATAATAATCTGAAATGCTTGGAACCAGGAGTGTTCTGGATCTGGATTTTTCTAAAATTTTATTTTGGACTATCAATATAGTCGGCCCTTCTTATGCACGGATTTTTTATACATGGATTCAAGCATCCATGGTTTGAAAATGTTCAAAAAAGTATAAATTTCAAATATCAAACCTTGATTTTCCATTTTCTATAAGGGACACCATTTTGCTCTGTCATTATATTTCATGGCACTTGAGCATCCACGGATTTTGTTATCCACGGGGGATCTTGGAACCAAACCCCAGCGGATAACAAGGGCCCACTGTATTTGCATACACACACATCGTGAGATCCAAGTCTAAACACTATCATTGAAGCTTTATGTACACTTTATACACATAACCAGAAGTTACTTTTATACAATACTTTGAAATAATTTTGTGCATGCTTTGTTTTCATAGAATCATAGAGTTGGAAGAGCCCTTAAGGGTCATCCAATCCAACTTCATTCTGCCATGCAGGAACACAGTATCAAAGCACCCTTGACAGATGGCCATCCAGCCTCTGTTTAAAGACCTCCAAAGATTCTACTTTTTTGACAGGCAAAAGGGATGCAGTTTCTACATTTTGGCAGGCAGGAAAGGATGCAACTTTCTGCATTTATTGCAAGCAGAAAAGATACAGTTTTCTGCCTAGCAAGGATGCAATTTCTGCCCTTTTTTCAAACAGAAAGAATGCAGTTTCTGCATTTTTGCAAGGCTGGGTGGTCTTTTTTTTGGGGGGGGTCTACCTTTCCATGGGTTTTGCAGGAACAAAGAAGACCCTTCTGCAAGGGTCTTTTGCCCCCCAACCCCCACACATTTGGGGGTGTCTCCTGTCCCAAATGCCTGCCCCCTTTACCTCTCTCTTTCTGTCTCCTGGCTGCTCTCCCTGGCCAAAGCAGCAGCTCCTCCAAAGGAATCTCCCCCACTCCCCCCCCCATTAGCCCATTTCCTGCCTCTCTAGGAAGCTGGACTCGTCTCCTCTTAACCCTTGGAGGACTGGGGACAGCCCCGCCCCTCTTTTTTGGCAAAGCAGCCAACAAACCCCCCCAATCCTCTGTTGTTGCCTTTGCTGAGGAAGACCTCTGTGGAGCCTGCAGGCTGGCTGCCTTGCTTACTGCCAAGGGTGCCTCCTCCAGCCTCTTCTGGAGCTGGGAACAAGCTTCCCCCATCTCTCTCCAGGAGGCTGAGCTCCTGCTCTTTGGCCCCTGGAGGACCCTTTTTGGCCAAGATGGGCCTTTCTCTCTCTCCCTTTCTATTCTCATTTTCTACCTTAAAATACATTGTACAGTATATACTTTGAAATGCATTGTGGACCTTAAAATACATTGTAGACAAGAGGAGGAACTTCCAGACAGAAAGAGCTGCTTGACAGGGGAACCTATTCCCTCCGAGAGCAATGGCCTCCTTCCTTGGAGGTCTGTCAGCAGAGGCTGGGTGGCCATCTCTCCCAGGGAAGGCTTTGATGGAGAGTTCCTGCATGGCAGAAGGGGCTTGGACTGGATCGGGGCCCTTCCTGGGGTCTCCTCCAACTCTACAATTCTCTGAGTCTCTGATTTTGAATTTTGGGCCTGTCCTCTGGGGTATTAGCTATTCCAATTAGGTGTCATCTGCAAAATTGAGAAGCAAGCTCTCTATTGTTTTTCGTGGCCATGTTTCAGGCTATGCGGCCATGTTCTAGAAGAGTTTCTTCCTGATGTTTCTCCAGCATCTGTGGCTGGCATGTTGCTGGTGATGCTGGCAAAACACTCTTCTAGAACATGGCCACATAGCCTGAAAAACCCACAAAAAACTATGGATGCCGGCCATGAAAGCCTTTGATGCCACAGGCCCTCTATTCTTTCATCCAAGTCATTGCAGCTAGTCTGATCCTTGCAAGAAAATAACCAAAGGGCCATCTAGTCTGACCCTAATGGGAGCCTAGCCTCCGTGGCAAAGGCATCCAGGGATCATGTCGCCTGAGCCCTGCTGGGTAGAAACCCAAGGGTCATCCTCTAGTCTGACCCCGGGCATAAATGAGTTGGAGGGTTGTCAGCCTGAGCCTAGTAGGAAAGAAATCCAAAGGCCTTTCAGTCCAATCCAATCCCCACAGGAGAGAAATCCAGGGGCCATCAAGTCTGACTCTAATGGGAAAGATGTCTGAGGATCGTCTAGTCTATCCCCTGTGAAAAAGGAACTGGAGAATCATCCTCTGATCTCTGATGGATAGAAATCCAAGGGTCATCTAGTCTGACTCTTGTGGAATAGTCCAGCTCTGTCAGAAAATAAATCTGGGGGTCACTTATTTGAACGTTTTCAGGAAATAAATCTAAAGGCCATCCAGTCAATCCTGCAACAAAGACATATAGTGCATTAACATAGTTCCAAAACACACTGCAGAAGTAATCCGGTTTGAGACTGCTTTAAGTGCCCTGGCTCAGTGCTAGTGACTCATGGGAACTGTAGTTTATTGTGGCACCAGAGCGCTCTGACAGAGAAAGCTCAACGTCTCTTTCCTGCAGGTTGCATCCACTGCTCAGGGTCCTATTCTCTGCAGCAGCAGAAAACAAGCTTGCTCCCTCCTCAATATGACATCCCTTCAAGTATTTAAAGAACTACAATTCCCAGAATCCCCGAGCATTGAGCCCGGGCAGTTAAAGCAGTGTCAGACTGGATTATTTCTGCAGTGTGTTTTGGACCATAGCTATTTTCTACAATGTGTTCATACAGGCTTTGCACACATTCAAAAGGGATATATATAGTGTGTCATTTGTTTTTTTTTACAGCATCCAAAATGCAATTGCAAGCTTTAAAATGAAAACACCAGAGGGGTCAGACTAGATGACCCTCAGATTTCATAGAATCCTAGAGTTGGAAGAGACCTCAATGGCCATTGAGTCCAACCCCATTCTGCCATGCAGGAACTCACGATCAATACATTCTTTCCCCAAAGGGTCAGGCTTTGGGTTCCCTTTTCAACTGATCCCACTTTCGGACAGTCCTGCGGTCCCTAAGCAGCCAGATAAGCAGGGGCTCCCTGTAATTTACAATCAATATAACATACAAGTAAAGATAAGGAAATCAAAGGTGAGGGGCAGAAAGAAGAGAAAAACAAGGGGGGAAATAAAGAAGAGAGCGGATTAAAGGGAAAGAAAGGACTCTAGGATTCTATTTCTAAATATCCACCTCCAGGTTTAGGTTACTCTAATGCTAGATATTTGGAGAATGAAACAAAATTTTATTGTGAGTACAGAATATTAATTTGGGGGGGCACCCTTCCCATTTGCTTGCCCCCCAGAATCTACATCCATGCCGCATGACATTGAGGCCTTGCAGTGCAGGAACTGTAGTCCTGGGAACTGTAGTTCAAAAAATAACTTTCTAAAACTGTTCATATGTTTGGGAAAGAGAAATTTCTATGCCTACAAATTCTGAATGTGACAAATCTGAGTAATGTAAAACACTCCAGGTCTGGCATGTCTGCATATTTTATTGCTAGTACATTATAGTATCATCTTATATTGTTTTGTCCTTGTTTACATATGCCTTATTTCCCAGCCTTTGGTGAAAAGGCCTTTATAAGTAGAGTAGGTCTTTCACATTTGCTGGAGTTACGGGCACAAGACCCCCATGAAAGTGGAAAAACACATTGCTTTTTTTAATCCGAGAGAACACCTCTCTAGGAATCTCCAGGTCCTCCAGTGCAACTCTATGGTCAACATCTGCCAGAATTTGACCACAGAATCATGCTGGACAACCTACATGTGCCTAGAGAAGTGTTTTCGCTTGTAATCTCTAGCTCTTTCAACACAAATGTATAGTTAACTTCCAGCAAAATTTCTCTGGAGGAAGTAGGGACCTAAGGATTCATAAAGAGAATATGTTAATCAAATCTGCCAACGATCAAAACTGCAAAAGTCAAAGCTGCAGATCTGGAGGGACAACTGTAAGAAGAAAAGTGCAGAAACCAAATATCCAATCACGGATCAATCCCAAATGCTTTTTTAACTCCTTTAACCTGCAAATCTGAAGAGTCATAGAAAATCTTTTAAAAAATCATATGCTGGCTTTATAGGAATTTGGCATCCCAAATCCCAAAATGATCTCAGGTTTGCTCCATCATCCTGTCCAGGTTTTTCCACAACTTGCTTTGGCATTTCTATGCTGTAATAAATGACTAAAGGAAAGAATCCTGGAAAGAATTATCCCGCAAAGAGTAAGAAAAGGGATGAAAGTCTTCTCATAGGCTTTCAAAACATTTGTGTAAGAGATGAATCTGAATCCTAACTCTAGTTCAGCAAGTGTATTGTTTTATATTGTATCGTATTATATTGTACTATTGTGTTATAGGAGGGTGATTTTAAGAGAATTTTAACGGTTGGAATTTGTATGATTGTATGTAATTTTGTTGTAATCCCGCCTCAATCCTAGGGAGAGGTGGGAAATAGAAATAATACATCATCATCATCATCATTATTATTATTATTAGAATTTGCTGTGATGGAACACAAAAATCTGTCCAAAAGTACTAAAGGAAAATTTAACCAAAGCTGAGTCACAGCTAAAACATTGAATCGGTGAAAGAACTGTTGTGTGGCATGACATTTTTATTGTGTTTTTTTAACTCAGCACCCAGAAATACAGCTATAACATTGGGGAAAAAATCCTTGTCATTGCAGACAAAGCCCATTTGCTCAGGTCGCTACATGTCCACATGAGTGGTCCCTTGTCCCTTTGAAGAGAAGTAACAAGTTGCTCATTTCAGGGATCTGTCCTGGGCCCAGTAATGTTCAACGTCTTTTCAAATAACTTGGGTGAAGGAACTGAAGAAATAGGACATAGAGATTAGATTCATAGCATCATAAAGTTCAAAGGGACCGCCAAAGGCCATCCAATCCAACCCCCCTTGGGACATTCAGGATTACAGAATCAAAGCACTCTCTGTGACAGAAGGCCATCCAGCCTCTGCTTACAACATTCCAAAGGAGGAGACAGCCCCACACTCTGAGGCAGCATCTTCTACTGCTGAACACTCTTATATCATCAGGAAGTTTTTTCTCACATTTTGGTAGAATCTCTTTTCCTTATTTTGAACCCTGTAGTCTTTCTGTAGCTTGCTAGTGGGTTGAACTAGATGATCCTTGGGAGTCCCATCTACCCCTGAAAATTCTAAGATTTTAAGTTCCGACAGCATGCCATTCACATCTCCTTTCTCCTGGATCTGGGTCTGCAATGTAAATTAAATTTCACCTTCTTCAGGATGTTTGTCCATGTATTGGATATTACAATATCAATAAATGCTCCATATTGCCATTATTCCGTCGCTCTGATTGAGCCATTGTCAATATTCTGCCACTACTGGAGCACTTCCCATATTCCATGCGTTTATATGCTTTCTCCTTGGTATGATGCCTTCCACATGATCCAATGTCACAGAAATTTTGTCCATACAAGTATATATGGCTTCCCTCCTGTGTGGCTTCCTCAATGTGAAGAACATTATTTGCACTGATGCTCTTTCGATAATCCATGCCTTTATTTCTCTCCTGTGTGCATTCTCTGATGTGAACGTAAATGTCCACGCTGAGTGAAACACTTCCCACATTCGGCGCACTGATACGGCTTCTCCCCTGTGTGGATTCTTTGATGTATAGTCAGGTATCTGTTGTTCGTGAAGCTCTTTCCGCAATCCACGCATTCATATGGTTTCTCCCCTCGGTGGGTTCGCTGATGGTATTCACAGGACTGGCTACTGCTGAAGCATTTCCCACATTCCGTGCACTGAAATGGTTTCTCCCCCGTGTGGGTCCTTTGGTGTACAGTCAAATTACCGCTAACAAGAAAACTTTTTCCACATTCCAGGCACTGGTATGGTCTCTCCCCCGTGTGGGTTCTTTGGTGTACTGTCAGTTGACAACGAACGCTGAAGCCCTTTCCACATTCCATGCAAGTATACGGTTTTTCGCCAGTATGGATTCTTTGATGCTTAGCCCATGATCCGTTATCACCGAAGCTCTTCCCACATTCCAAGCATTTGTAAGGTTTCTCCCCTGTGTGAGTTCTTTGGTGCACTGTCAATGCGCTGCCATTATTGAAGCTCTTCCCACACTGCACACACTGGTAGGGTTTCTCCCCTGTGTGGGTTCTCTGGTGTAAAATCAGATTTCCCCTCTGACTGAAGCCCTTGCCGCACTCCGTGCACCGGTATGGCTTTTCCCCTGTGTGGATTCTTTGGTGCGAACGGAGCTGTCCATTGTTACAGAAGCTTCTCCCGCATTCCGTGCACATATAGGGTTTCTCCCCTGTGTGGGTTCTTTGATGCGCACGGAGATGGACCTGGTGAATGAATCTCTTTCCGCAGTCACTGCATTTGTACGGTTTCTCCCCTGTGTGAATGATCTGATGTGAACACAAGTTTCCTCTCTGAGTGAAGCTCTTCCCACACTCCAGGCACTGATATGGTCTCTCCCCTGTGTGGGTTCTGTGATGGGAATGTAGTTGTTCCTTCTGCCTGAAGCTCTTTCCACATTGTGTGCATTTGTATGGCTTCTCCCTCATGGGAACTCTAAAGAGCATCTTTATGTCTGGTGTACATTTGCACACACTTCCACAGAGAGAACACTGTCCCTGATCTGACTGTGAGTTCAGGGGTTCATCAACAGAAACCTGAGACTCAAATGAGTTCTCCTCCTTCTTTGGAAAGTTTCCCACAAGAGGTTCAGTTATTGCCCATGATTCCACAGATGGTTCCCCATACTTCTCACTCTCCTGATCATTACCTGTTTGACAAAAGAAGAAAAAGATTCCATAAGAAGAAAAGTGCAGAAACCAAATATCCAATCACGGATCAATCCCAAATGCTTTTTTAACTCCTTTAACTAATTCTATTTTATATTACTACCTACTGTATACAAGTAGATTGTACGCCACTGGCAGGTTTTATATTTTATATTTTTATTGATTTGATTATCTATATGTACAGCACTGTGTACATGTACAGCGCTATAGAAATAAACTATAATAATAATAATAATAACAATAATCCTAGACTCTCCTTGTTCCTTTTAACAGGCCTTCCCTTCACCTCATTTGAAATGGCAGAGGACTACAGATACTGTGGATGCTAATAAAACCAATCAATGGGTCCCAGGGAAAATCAAGCTGAACCATCCCTAGACACCAAGATGACTAAATTTAGGTTGTAGTACTTTGGCCACATCATGAGAAAAGAACACTCACTGGAAAAGACAATAATGCTTGGAAAAGTAGAAGGCAGTAGAAAGAGAGGACCGCATACCAGATGGATAGACTCAGTCAGGGTGGTCATAGGCCTGTTACTCCCATGGACTTGCCCTCCTCCACCCAAGTTGACATTTGATAACAATTTAATATTAAAAAGGGATGTTTTAGGCAGGGAGCAGAAAGGGCACCCCCAGTGCAGGAAACTAGTCATGCCATAGATCCGGGAATCTCAAGGACACTTAGTTAAGACTGGCATCTGCATAATCCTTTCACATAGGAGTGTAATGGTGGGTGATAGATCAGGTGTTTGCCAGAAAGCTGGGGACCAAAGGGTGCTTCCATCTGGAGATTACACCTCTTTGTGTAGAACATTTGCATCGATGGTCCTTCCATTTCTACACATCTCTGTCTTCCTGGAAAATCCACTCATACAACTGAGAAACTAACTCACAACACATTTTACCCTATAAATATAAAAATACCCGCTTGGGCGATTCCAATTCATTTCAGTTGAAATCAGGAAGAACCTCTATCACATCCAAATTAGACTCCTTAGTATTACTGGCTGTGCCACAAAGAACAGTATTGGGCCCCATTTGATAGACTGGACGTCTGCTTCTGGAACCAGTAAAGTATTACCCACAGCAATCTTTTAATTTGCTGTCTGCTACCCTTTATAGTTTTGATCAGGGATTACCAAACTTTTGTTATTCCAAGTGTTTTGGACTTCATCTCCCAGAAGCCCCAGCCAGCTTGCTCAACAGCCAGGAATTCTAGGAGCTGTAGTCCCAAACATTTGGAAGACCAAAGTTTGGGAATCAATGTCTTAGATCTTGCTTTTGTGAAAGTGAGAGAGAAGATCTTGTGTGCCTGTTGATTACCCTTTTAATTAATTAATTAAACTAACCTGGAATATGCCTCTGGCGATCTTGGATTCAGAACCACTATTCATAGGCTTGCATCCCAGCTTCTTAGAGTTACCCAAAGCCCTCTCACTGCTTCTTATTCAGCTAAATTTATTTCCCCATTGAATACAATTGTGGATGACCTTCTTGGACCCTAGCATTCTGGGTAATAGGCCTGAGCTGAGACAGAACAAAAAGAAGGCCAAGGTAAATCCTAAGAAGGCAAAAGGGATTCTTACCCTGAGGGGCTGCAATTCCATCACCCTCCATGATCTCCAGAATACAGATTTCTCTGGCCTGGATCCAGATTCCAATTGCCCTTGGTGAAATGCAAAACCACCTTCTCAAAGGATGCCAGATTCTGAAAGGAGGGGGGAAATTACAACAAATTTGCAATTAGAAATAATTCCCCACACCAAGTTTGCTTACAGAAATAATCATCACACCCTCCAGCATTTCACAAAGGAAAACCAGACACATGTGGCCATGAAGCATCAGAGTGTGATCAAGACAACAAAATGTATTATGGGGGAAGAATGCACAAAGTAGGAGAGACTGTGGCAGTTTGCTTTTGTCTGAGCCTCTTGGGAAGAGCAAGATTGTGTCCCTTCCTCTTCACTCTCTCCTGCTGAGCTACTGAAAACCACACCATATAAGGAAAGACTTAGGGAGCTAGGTATGTTTAGCCTGGGAAAGAGATGTTTAAGAAGTGATATGATAGCCCCGTTTAAATATTTGAAGGGGTGTCCCATTGAGGAGGGAGCAAACTTGCTTTCTGCTGTTCCAGAGACTAGAACGTGGAACAATGGATGCAAGCTACAGCCTCAATCTGAATCTGAGCAGCTGCACCAGGTGACAAATAGGGATTGCAGGGGATGGCAGCTCCCGTTGTCGCTGCAAAGACTGCTGAAAATCCATGGCAAAAGGTGAGTTATTTAAATGCAAGTTAGGGAGGAACAGGGTGACCTGATGTCTTCCTTTTCCTAGTCATGTCCTATACACTGGTGTTCTGTCCAGGAGGAATTTCAAAATGACCTTCATTTTTGAGCAGGGCTAAGAAGCATGCATTTATACAGTGGGCCCTCCACATTCACTGGGGTTAGGGACACAGGGCCCCCACGAAAGTGGAAAAACCATAAATAAAAAACACTATTTTTTTACGTGAGATGGCACCTCTCTAGGAATCTCTAGGTCCTCCAGGGCAACTCTGTGGTCAACGTCTGCCACACACTGACCCTAGAATTGCACTGGAGGAGCTACAAAGGCCTAGTGGAGTGTTCTCTCTAGGAATCTCTAGGCTCTTCAGTGTGACATTTGGTTAAAGTTTACCATAAGGTTGTACTGGAGGACTTAGATATTCCTAGAGAGAACATATTAATAAAATCTGTGAATAATCAAATCTGCAAACCTGAAGGGACGACTGTACTTCTATTAGCGTTCCAAGCTTTTATTTGGTTATGTGCTACATTTTTCTTGACTACCCTACATTTTGAAGTGCCTTGTCCTCCTTTGTGGTTAGAACATCTGGACACCTTGGGGAGGAAGCCCTGAACTGAGTGCAGGCATCGTGAAGTCTTTCTGCACCTGATTTGGGGTTTTGGCCCTGCCTCATGTAAATAGGACGCAGTGAGCCTGGGGGAAAATTGGACTAATTTCTCCATGCAGACAAGCCCTGGGACTCAAAGGTGCATTACATTTCTCAAGAAGTCCCTGCACTGTTCCATCTGGGAAAAACATTTAGATGCTGTGCAGGGAAAAACTTGCCAACTTTAGTTCAAGTGAAAGCATTGTCATGTGCCTTCAAGTCGTATCTGATCTATGGCAATCCTAAGGCAAACCTATCATGGGGTTTCCTTGGAAAGCTTCTTCAGAGGGGGTTTGCCATTGCCTCCCTCTGAGGCTGAGAGAGTGTAGCTGCCCAAGGTCACCCAGCAGAAACCTCAGAGTCCAATCCCAGTCATTTAAGGTTCCTTTGTTATAAATGTCATTCCGTAGACTCTCTGTATTTGCTGGGGTTTGGTTCCAGGACCATCCATGGATACCAAAATCCCTGGATGCTCAAGTCCTGTTATAAACAATGCGGTAATAAAATGGCAACCCTTCTACAGATAGCGGATGCAGAATCCATAGATACAGAGGGTCAACTGTATTTCCAAATCCAGGAAACATATTCAGGGGTTGCCATGCTAAAGGATCTGAACTTCTATTACTAGTTTCTCCTTGTCCTTTGTCCCTAGTTTCCATAATAAGACAGCTCCCCCTGGATATAGCACAGTCTACAGAAGGCACACCCTTTCCAGCCCTCAAATAAAGGATGCTTTATCATAAGAGATTCCCAGGTAACCCTATTTTTCTCCCTCCAGGCCAGATCCCACTACTCCCCTTCCAGAAATGGGACAGAGAGTGCATCTCCACTGTAGAAATAATGCTGTCTGACATCACTTTAGCTACAGAATCCTGGGATCTGTAGTTTTACAAGGTCTTTAGTTTTCTCTGGGTGCAACTACACTTCAGAAATAAAGATGTTCGACACCTCTTTAACTGCCATGGCTCCATCCTACAAAATCCTGGGGTTTGTAGTTTTGCAAGATCTTGAGCCTTCTCTGGGTGCATTTACACTTCAGAAATAATGCCGTCCGACACCTCTTTAACTGCCATGGCTCCATCCTACAAAACCTTAGGATCTATAGTTTTGTGAGTGACCAGCAGAGAAGGCTAAAGATCCTGTAAAACTAGAAATCCCAGGATTCCTTGGGATGGAGCGTTAGCACTGCAGGTGGTATCAAACGGCATCATTTCTACAGTGTGGTCGCACTCATTTGGGCTGTAAGCAGCCACAGCTAAACGTTGCCCAGGGGCAGTCGAGGTGACTGTACAGCAAACTACAGCAAAACCCCAAACCCAGCAATACCTTTACTGCAAGCGTCCGACGCTCCACCGGGTTCTTCCTCAGGCGCAGGTGCTAAAAAATCACACAGCAGCAGGAGGAGGAGGAGGAGGAGAAGAAATTAGGATGTTTAGAGCCACTGGCTTGTTGCTGTTGTTGTCATCTAAGATGGCGTGGGCCCTCTGAAGGGCTCTCCCTGGGAGCAGAGGCCGCTCTCTCGAGGGCCATGTGGGCTCTGGCAGACAAAGAGCCCTGCCCTCCAGGCTCCTGCTCGTTCCCAAACTTACTTGGTCCTCCAGGTGTTTGGGACTTCAACTCCCAGGATGCTTAGCATGTGTCCACTGTGACTGGGGCTTCTGGGAGCTGGAGTCCAAAACACCTGGAGGAGCAAAGCTTGGGAGTCACTGCATAAAATCTCACCTCCATTACCAATAGGGAAAAAGTAACTTCCCCTGAGATCCAGCCTCTCTAGGAAGCTTCAGTCCCCGTCCTTTGGGTTCCTGGAGGACTGTGATGGACTCACCCCCTCCCTGAATACACAGCCTCTCTAGGAAGCTCTACTCGCTGATCTTTAACGCCTGGAAGACTGAGGTCCTACCTGCAATGCCTCTCTAGGAAGCGAAGCTCTCTGATCTTTTTAATCCCTGGAGGACCAGAAAAAGGACACTTCCCTCCTCTTATCTGCATAGCCTCTCTAGGACTCTGAGCGCTCTGGTTTTTTACTCTTTGGAGAAGAGAGGAGCAGACACCTCCTTCCTCGCCTCTTCCTACTGGCAGAGCCTCTCTAGGAAGCTGAGTTCTGTTATCCCTGGAGGACTGAGGATGTGACACTTCCTCTCGCCCCAGCTGCAGAGCCTCTCTAGGATGCTTAACTCGCTCTTCTTTTAACTCCTGGAGGGCTGAGGGGAAGACACCTCCCTCCCTGCAGAGTAGGCCCTAGGGACCTGAGTCCTAGTCTTTTAATGCCCCTAGGGATCTGGGCTCTGTCCTTTTAATCCCTGGAGGACAGAAGGGCAGGCCTCTCCCTCCCCAGACTCCTACCTGCGCAGCCTCTCTAGGAACCTGAGCTCGGTTCTCTTCATGTCCTCTCTAGGAAGCTGAGCTCTCTGGTTTCTTTAAACCCTTGGAGGACAGAGGAGCAGAAACCAGCTGGCGTCTGTTGTTATAATGCCTCTCTAGGAATCTGACCTTTGTTCTTTTAATCCCTGGAGAACTGAGGGAGAGGCACCTTCCTCCTCCCATCTTCTGAACTTCAGGGCCTATCTAGGAAGCAGGACTCTATGTTCTTTTAAATCTTGGAAGACCGAGGGGCAGAACCCCCCTCCCTTTTCTCCTTTAATAAAATAATAATAACATTTTTATTTTTATACCGCCCTTCCCATGATCAGGGCAGTGCACAACATAATACCAATACAAATACAATTACAGCACAATAAATAATAACAACAATAATCATTAAAATGACATTAAAACCAATTTCTGGCCAGCCGACCACTGCTGCCAGAGGGGGAAGCTAACCAGGACCAGCGTCCGGGAATGCTAATAAAAATAAGAAGGTTTTGAGCTCCTTCTTAAACTGGGCCAGGGAGGTGGCCGAGCGGAGCTCTATGGGCAGCGTGTTCCAGAGGGTTGGGGCCGAGATGGAAAAGGTCCTCCTTGAGGTGGAGGTTAACCTTGCCCCCGGAACCCTCAATAGATGCTGCCCAGATGTTCTGAGTGTGCGGGGCGGATTGTATGGAGAGAGGCGGTCCTTAAGGTATCTTGGGCCCAAGCCATTTAGGGCTTTATAGGTAATGACCAACACCTTGTATTGCGCCCGGAAGCGTATAGGCAAGCAGTGCAGACTTTTAAGCACAGGTGTTATATGGCTGGCTCTGGGTATGCCAGTAACCAGCCTGGCTGCCATATTCTGCACCAATTGTAGCTTCCGGGTTTGGTACAAGGGTTGCCCCATGTAGAGCGCATTGTAGAAATCCAATCTAGAGGTTACCAGGGCATGTACTACCGTTTCAAGGTCTCCCTGGTCCAGGTAGGGATGCAGCTGGCGAATCAGCCGAAGCTGATAACAGGTGCTCCTGACTGTCGCATCCACCTGAGATGTAAGGTGGAGCAACGAGTCAAGGAGCACCCCCAGACTGCGTACAGTGTCCTTCACAGGAAGCGTGATCCTGTTCAGGACAGGTGGAACCACCACCATCCCCGGACCAGGGGAACCTATCACGAGCACCTCCGTTTTCTCTGGATTCAGACTGAGTCGGTTTTTCCTCATCCAGCCCATTACCGACTCCAGGCAAACCATGAGAGGAGAGACGCCATCCTCGGTCACTGCATCAGTCGGAGACATAGAGAAGACTATTTGGGTGTCATCAGCGTACTGATAACCCCGCGCCCCATGTCTCCGGATGATCTCTCCCAGCGGTTTCATGTAAATGTTGAAAAGCATGGGAGACAGAATGGCTCCTTGAGGGACCCCAGATGTAAGGGCCCTCTTGTCGGAGCATACGTCTCCCAGCTGCACCATCTGGAACCTCCCAGAGAGGTAGGACCGGAACCACTGGAGCGCAGTGCCCCCGATCCCCACCTCTTCCAGGCACTCCAGAAGGATACCATGGTCTATGGTATCGAAAGCTGCTGAGATGTCCAAGAGCACCAACAGGGACACGCTTCCCCTGTCGATGCCCAGACGGAGATCATCGACCAAGGCGACCATGGCCGTCTCAACCCCGTAACCCGCCCGAAAGCCAGTTTGAAATGGGTCCAGATAATCCGTTTCATCCAAGATCGATTGAAGTTGGATTGCAACCGCCCTCTCGATCACCTTCCCCAAAAATGGCAGTAGCGATACTGGCCGATAATTATTGTGCATCAGGGGGTCGAGGGAGGGCTTTTTTAACAGCGGTTTTACAATGGCCGATACACCAACAAAATCCCTAGACTGTCCCTAGCCTTCAGGGTCAGGTAAATACACTCGATAAAGGAGGTTTGACGGATGTGGTTCCTGGTGAGAGACAAGGTGTTCTTATATACCAAGGCAACACCCCCCCCCCCCGCCCACCTAACCTGGACTGGTCCTTCACCGAAAACCCAGCAGGGAGGGCCTGCGCCCACACAGCATCCCCCTCAGGCCCAAGCCAGGTTTCGGTAATGCAAGCCAGGTCACACTTACTCTCCTCTAGCAGATCGTAAATAATGTGGGTCTTGTTGTTAATTGACCTGGCATTGCACAGGAGCAGAGACAGGGTTTGTGGCACGGTTGGAGTGACCCTCAGGTCCTGTTGGTTAGGAGGAGGACAGGAAGGAGAGATAGATATGACGCATCGATCTCGCCGTCCCCTGTAACGCAAGTCCACTCTCCTACCGCCATACCTCCCCTTGCCCCACACTACTTCGATAGGAGCCCCACTCGTACCAAAATGCTCACCCTCTACCTCACTGAGTGCCAAACCCTTTTTTGAATCATAGGATCCTAGACTTGGAAGAGACCCCAAGAAGGGCCCTGATCCAGTCCAACCCCATTCTGCCATGCAGGAACTCTCAGTCAAAGCCTCCTCAACAGCTGGCCATCCAGCCTCTGTTTAAGCAACTAAACGTAACCCTAATTGAATAAAAATAATTGTAACTTATTTCAACTCTCAAAATGATAATTGAACCAACCAATGAATCTTTCAGTCCTTCTAATACCTTTAAGATGTTTATTTTGGCATGAAGGGGGTCCAGGAAGCTGTGTGCCAAATAGAAACATGTTAGGCTGCATCCACACTGCAGAAATAATCCAGTTTGACACATCTTTAACTGCCCTGGCTCAGTGCTAGGGAATCCTGGGAATTCTAGTTTTCTGTGACATTTAACCTTCTCTCTCAGCAAACTCTGGTGTGACAACAAACTACAATTCCCAGGCTTTCATAGCACTGGGCCATGGCAGTTAAAACGTTATGAGACTGGATTGTCTCTGGAGTGAAAATGCAGCCTGAGTTGGGTCCAAGACACACTGCAGAAATAATCCAGTTTGAGACTGCTTTAGCTGCCCTGGCTCAGTGCTAGGGAATCATGGGAATTGTAGTTTGCTGTGACATATATGTGTGTGTGTGTGAGAGAGACTGTATATTTATGTATATGTGTCTGTATGTGTGTGTGCATATATATATGTATATATTATGTGTTTGTATATGTATCTGTGTGTGTGTGTGTGTGTGTGTATATATATATATATATATATATACACACATACGCACCTTGAAGTCTGAAGAATAGCCAAGACAATAGGACTCTGCCCTGGCTGAGCTTTTCCTGAGGGTGGGGGTGACCACTCTCCTCTCTCTGATTGGCTGAAAACTGTTAGTGTGACTCCCAACAGGATTGGTTGTTCTGTAGCCTCGCTCTCAGAGTTAGGGCCACTGTTGCCAATTCCGGGGGTTGGTCCCGGAAATTGGGCTTTTCAGGGCTGGAGCTGAAATGTGCAAAAGTCCCTGAACCTCCACGGAATAGAGCCAGACACGGAAATCACATGGAAAGCACTCAAAAGTCACAAAATTGGCAACAGTGTTGCTTGCATGCATTGCTCCTGGTCCTAGCCTCTGGAGCAGCAGAAAACAAGCTTCCTCAGTATGACATCCCTTCAAATATTAAACAGGGCTCTCATATCACCTCTTAACCTTCTTTTCTCCAGGCTAAACATCCCCAGCTCCCTGAGTCGTTCCTCGTAGGGCATGGTTTCCAAGTCCTTCACCATTTTAGTCGCCCTCCTCTGGACACGCTCCAGTTTCTCAACGTCCTTTTTGAATTGTGGTGCCCAGAACTGGACACAATATTCCAGGTGGGGCCTGACCAGAACAGAATACAGTGGCACTATTTCATTGTCCAAAAGGTGGAAAAGGCAACAATGGGTTCAGCCATTTTAGATCTGATCCTAACCAAAAGGGCTGACCTGGTTAATGGGGTGCAAGTGGTGGGATCCTTAGATGGAAGTGACCATAATCTGTCCATATTAAGCGCCCCCTCTCCCAAATATCCCAGATCTCTCTGGGGGGGTCAGATATCTCATTGCCCCCACCATTCATGCCCTATTATCCCCCACCCCAAATTCCAAAGGGGGAAGATAGTAGGGGAGGCAGTGCCCCCCAAAACAGCCCCCTCCCTGCCTCCCACTCACCTGCCTCCTCCTTCTTCGACCACTGGAAGTGCCCTTTCCCACTTCCTCCCAAAGAGCCCCTGGTCAAGCAGTGTCAGCACAACTGCTGGGGTCCAACAACCACTGTCAGCAACTCAAACGAGCCCTAGTGGTTAAATCAGACCTTTGAGCAGAGCTAGCAATTTTAGAAGCAGAACCGATTCCAAAGGCAGTTGAGATAATAGCAGCTGGATGTCTTCCAGGAACTGAAGCAATGCAGGAACCTCCGGGGACACACAGCAAACCGATGCCAGACTTCTTCTGATAAACCACCAGAGAAGCCAAGTCTCCCGAAGTGCTCTTTATTCACAGTGCTATAATACAAATACAGATCTCCAAAACTCCAAACCATACCAAACCAACTCCTACTACAAACCCACAGGCTATCACTTGCAACCCCTGGGTTTATATAGACTCCAGACCTTGTGGTCTCCCAAACCCAGTGAGTTCAGGTGTGTAACCATGACATGTGTCCTCTGTGTAATCCAGACACATGTTTCATCATCCATGGCTACGTGCACTTGGACACCAAAGTGTCCTTGAGCCAATGAGCATCAGCTGTGCTAATCAACCTTGTCCCTCTGCTGAATGCTCATGGTCAAGCACACACACACATCAAGCATTTCCTTGTGTGCTGTGTTTTAACCCTTGACACTCTGACAAGCAGCCCCCCAGAAAGAGAGGGGGGAAAGGGGAGGGGCCAAGGTCTCTGGAGCCCCACTTCTGGTCCCAAAATGGCGCCCCCTGTGGCCTGTTGTACCATAGAGAGGAGGAGTGGTGGAAGACTGTCATAGAATCATAAAAACATAAGAGACCCAAGGGCCATCCAGTCCAACCCCATTCTGCCATGCAGGAACTCTCAATCAAAGCATTTCCAACAGAATGCCATCCAGCCTCAGCTTAAAGACTTCCAAGGAAAGAGACTCCACCAAAACCTTCATTGAGGGAGTTTGTTCCACTGTTGAACAGCCCTTACTGTCAGGAAGTTCCTCCTAATGTTGAGCTGGAATCCCTTTTCCTGGAGCTTACATCCATTGTTCCGTTTTCTGGTCTTTGGAGCAGCAGAAAACAAGCCTGCTCCCTCCTCAATGTGACCCCCCTTCAAATACCGTTCTCATGACCACTTCATTGCTTCCCCAAGGCAGAGGAAGGCAAAGAAGCAACGGCTGATGCTAGAAGCCACAGAACATCTGATCAATATTGGGGCCATAAAAACCATACTCCTTTGGAAAGAACAAAAGATGCTCATTCCAATCTTCTTCAATTGTACATTTAAAACAAACAAAAACAAATTGTAGAGTCCGGTGCTAGAGCTGAAATGGGTCAGTTAGTTTGTGAAACAATACAGGTCCAGACTGGAGACTCCTGACAATTCTGGAGGCCCTTCATCTCCAGGATTTTTGTGTGTCCCTGTTCTTGGTTGTAGATTGCTTCTGCACCCCAACCCACCCACTTCATCACAAGTATCTACACATTGCTTACCAGGGGAAACCTTTTCCATACAAGGTTCTGCCGTTCAGTTCAGTTCAGTAAATGAACATTCACAGGTTAATGTTCCCTTTTAATCAACCCCCCAGTAAAGAACCCATAGGGTTCTGGAGCGTGTCCAAAGGAGGGCGAATAAAATGGTGAAGGGGCTGGAAACCTTGCCCTACGAGGAACGACTTAGGGAGCTGGGGATGTTTAGCCTGGAGAAGAGAATGTTAAGAGGTGATATGATAGCCCTGTTTAAATATTTGAAGGGATGTCATATTGAGGAGGGAGCAAACTTGTTTTCTGCTGCTCCAGAGAACAGGACCCGGAACAATGGATGCAAGCTACAGGAAAAGAGATTCCACCTCAACATTAGGAAGAATTTCCTGACAGTAAGGGCTGTTCGACAGTGGAACAAACTCCCCCGGAGTGTAGTGGAGTCTCCTTCCTTGGAGGTCTTTAGGCAGAGGCTGGATGGCCATCTGTTAATGGGGATGCTTTGATTTGGATTTCCTGCATGGCAGAATGGGGTTGGACTGGATCAGGGCCCTAGTGGTCTCTTCCAACTCTATGATTCTATGGGGTGTCCCTTTCCCTCTCTCTCTTTGTGTCTCTACCATCCCTCCTTTTTTGTCGTCAGGAATAAAACCTCAACCACCCCCACAGTTACCCTGAATGTCTCCCCCTTTTACCTCTTCCTCCTTGCCATGAACACTCATGACCCCCCTCTTTCCTTCCAATTTCTACCAAATACTCAGTCCTTTAGCTTAGAGCAGTAGTTCTCGCCATTTGGTCCTGTAGCAGATTAATTTAAAAGCCAGAATCATAACCAGATTTACTTGGGAGACCCAGAGCCAGTCCCTTTAGAGAAATGAGGCACACTTCCTGCCTCTCTAGGAATTGTCGACATTTCCTGTCCCTCTAGGAAGTGGGCATCTGTTCCTTTTAGAGCAATCGGTCAGACTTCCTGTCTCTCTAGGAAGTAGCACTCATTCTCCACACTTACTTCCTGTTGGTTTCTTCCGGCCTCTCTAGGAGTGAGAGCGTCTCTTTCACCCTGGAGGACTGAAAGGAGGAATGGCCATAGAGTCCTCCAAGGAAGAGCACTGAAAACTGTTTCCTAGAGAGGCAGTAACTTTGGGGGGATGATTTTTTTTTGGGGGGGGGGAAGGTTTGAGCAGAAAGCACTACGCCTCTAACTATATCCTTTTCCCTTTCAGTTATTTCCAGTTCTGCTCCTTTGGAGAGGCAGAAGGAAGGAAGGAAGGAAGGGAGGAAGGAAGGGAGGAAGGAAGGAAGGAAGGAAGGGGGTCTTTGGAGACAGCAGCAGGAAAGGTAAAAATGCAAACCTAGTCCTCTGTTTTATTTTGCGTTTAAAAGAGGGACGTCCTAAAACAAAGGACAGCGCTTGCCGATAGGAAAGCCATGCTTGCCCATAGGGAAAGCATAGTTGCCCATAGGGAACCATTGGAGATTGCTGCCCATAGAGAAACATAGGGATTACTTGCCCATAGAGAATCATGTGGATTATTTCCTCTTAGGGAAACACAGCGCTTACTTGCCCATAGGGAAACCTCAGAGAGTCCACACAGGAAAAGCCATACAAAAATGCCAGCCTTGTGGGAAAGGTTTCGCTTTGTCTTCAGCCTTAGAGACACATCCTATGTTTCCCTAAAGGGAAATAACCCCCATGATTCTCTATGGGCAAGCAATCTGCAATGATTCTCTATGGGCAAGCAATCTGCAATGTGTCCCTAAAGGCAAGTAATCCCCATGATTCACTATGGGCAAGCAATTCTCAATGTGTCCCTATAGGCAAGCAATCTGCAATGATTCTCTATGGGCAAGCAATCTGCAATGATTCTCTATGGGCAAGCAATCTGCAATGTGTCCCTAAAGGCAAGTAATCCCCATGATTCACTATGGGCAAGCAATTCTCAATGTGTCCCTATAGGCAAGCAATCTGCAATGATTCTCTATGGGCAAGCAATCTGCAATGATTCTCTATGGGCAAGCAATCTGCAATGTGCCCCTAGGCAAGTAACCCCCATGATTCTCTATGGGCAAGCAATCTGCAATGTGTCCCTAAAGGCAAGTAATCCCCATGATTCTCTATGGGCAAGCAATTCCCAATGTGTCCCTATAGGCAAGCAATCTGCAATGATTCTCTATGGGCAAGCAATCTGCAATGTGCCCCTAAAGGCAAGTAACCCCCATGATTCTCTATGGGCAAGCAATCTGCAATGATTCTCTATGGGCAAGCAATCTGCAATGTGCCCCTAAAGGCAAGTAATCCCCATGATTCTCTATGGGCAAGCAATTCCCAATGTGTCCCTATAGGCAATGATTCTCTATGGGCAAAGAATCCCTGTGTTTCCCTATGGGCAAATAATCCCCATGATTCTCTATGGGCAAGCAATCTGCAATGATTCTCTATGGGCCATCTTCACAACTGCCCTGTGCCTGAGGTTCAAAAGGCATAACTGGACAGTTGCCCCTCCACATTTGCAGCTTTGGTTTTTGTGGATTTGATTATTTGCAGTTTTGATTCCTATTTTTAAATCATTGTTTTAAATGAATGTTTTAATTTGATAATTGTGTAACACTTTATTCTCCCTTTCAGCTCTCAGTCTCCTTTGGGGAAATTTATTTATATTTCATTTCATTTCAAGGATTTATATCCCAGCTTTCTCCCAGAGTGGGATGAGGGTGTACTTGGTTGAGGAGGAATAAGATCTCCTGGATCTGGGATAGAGAGATCCCTACATGGACATCAAGATGGAGGACGATGGGAAGGTGGCTTCTCCAGGTAAGAGATCATTTTCTTCACTTGGTATTTGTCTTTCCTCTTGTGCCTTGAGTCCCTCTACTGGCAGGAAGGCGGGGAATAAATAAACATACTACTACTACTACTACTACTAATAATGTTCTTAGAAACCACCCTCCTTGCCAGAGGATGTCAAAGAAACCTGCTAAGGAGGAAGGTCCCTAATAGCAAGGAAATGTTATAAAATGAAAACCGTTTTTGTACACAAGGGGCTAAGTTGAAAGTGGCCTGTTTTAGAAAGATTACAGTCGGCCCTCTGCCTTTGCAGCTTTGACTTTTGCAGATTTGATTATTTGTGGTTTTGATTAATATGTCCTCTCCTCTAGCACAATTTTGCTGGAAATTGACCATAGAGTTGTGCTGGAGAACCTAGAAGGCCCTGGGGAAAACACTTCTCTAGGCCTTTGTAGGTCCTTCTGCATGGTTCTATGATCAGCTTCTAGCTGATGTAGGCCATAGAGTTGCACTGGAGGATCTGGAAATTCCTAGAGAGGTATTCTCTTAGGTAAAAATATTAGTGTTTTTTTTATTTGTGATTGTCCCACCTTCATGGGGGGGTCCTTTACCCATAACCCCAGTGAACGTGGAGGGACCATTGTAGATAATTATTACATTGCCAGGTTGCATATCAGCATGTGTGTGTGGTGTGTGTAACAAGGCCAGGACACAGTGACAAATATCCTTGAGGTGGCCAGACATCTATTGAGTACTATGCCTATCAGTATTTATGACTCAGTTGTATGACGCAGTGCATTATGCCAGGTACTGGAGAGTTGCATCAGCCAAGTATATATAAGGCTGAGACTAATGTAAACAATTGTGGATTACAGTGTGGGTTACAGTTGCTTTTACAGTGAGTAGCGTCGAGTTGTGGAGAGTGCAGTATCAGTTTGTCAGTCAGTATATCCATAGTTCTAGTTTAGCTCTATGTGGCTGTGAGCTACTAAGGCGGAATAGCAATAGCAAGTACATTTCTATACAACTTATCAGTGCACTTAAACACTCCCCAAGCGGTTTACGAAGTATAAGCTAATTGCCACCAACAATCTGGGTACTCATTTTAGCAACCTCAGAAGGATGCAAGCCTGAGTCGAGCTTAAGCCCCTGGCTGGTATTAAACTTGCAACCTTATGGTTTTGTGAGTGAGTGGCTGTAGCACAGGCATTTAACCGCTGCGCCACCAGGCAGCATCCTTCCATCCTGGCACTCTGTTTGTTTCTGTTCCTGCTTCTGTAAATAGCATCTCCTTGTCACCTGTAAATAAGTATCTTCACTGTTAGCAGTCCGGTCCACTTCCTGATTTCATATATGGGCCCACTCCCCCTTACCACTTGAACCAATTCCTGGATTCGGTTCAGAAACCAGTTTGGTGGCGAGTGTGGGTCCCACTATGGTTTGCACTGGAAGGAGGCCAGCATGGTGTAGGGCTTTGACAGCTCAAGGTTTGATTCTCAGTTCAGCCATGGAAACCCACTGGGTGACTTTGGGTGAATCACATGCTCAGCCCCAGAAAACCATGACTTGAAGGCACAGAATGGAGAGGCAAGGAGGCTGGGGGCAGAGAAGGCAGGCCAGGGTGAGGAGAGAGGATGGAGAGGCAGGCCCAGTGCGGAAGGAGGTAAAGCCAGGGTGAGGAGAGGCAGACTGGGGAGGAAGGAGGAAGGCCGGGCATCCATCACTCCCTCACTTCGGCCCAGAGTTCCCCGGGGGTGGGGGATGGCAGGAGAGGCAGACTGGGGGCGGGGGGGGGGGTGCAGGCAGTCCCTGCTGCCTCCAAGGCCTCCGGAAGTACCCCAGCACCCACAGAGAAGGAGGAGGAGGAATGCAGTTAGGCGGCCTTCCCTTAGGCCCCTTGGGCAAACAAAGAAACAAGCTTCATTTATATACCGCTTCATACCACCTAAGCAGTGTCTAAGCAGTTTACAACTGTAAGCTAATTTCCCCCAACAATCTGGGTACTCATTTTAGCTCCCTCCTCGGAAGGATGCAAGCCTGAGTTGAGCTTGAGCCCTTTTGTTGGTCTTGAACTCGCAACCTTGTGGTTTTGAGTGAGTGGCTGCAGTACAGGAATTTAACCACTGCGCCACCAGGACAGCAGAAGAATGGGGCTTGCACTGGAGGGCCCTTCTCCGCCACTGGCCTTCTCCGTCCCTGGCGTGGCTGGAGCGCTTGACAGGTGGGAGGAGACGGAAGGAGGCCAGGGGCGGGGAAGGCAGGCCGAGGCCAGATTCGAATCTGCTTGGTCCACATTTAGGCTGAATCGATTTATTTGAAAATAAATTGATTCAGTCCAAAAGAACCTGAAAAAAACAGCGTCTTTTTGACTTGGGTTAAATGGGCAAAAAGTATGCCCCCCACTTTAGCGATTCATATTAAGTGGGAACCATGCTCTTTTAAAACAGATTGTATCAAATCATGATCCTGTTTAAACTATAGTGGGAATGAGGCCTTGGTATCTCAGAGTCTGGGTGAGATACTGAAATCATGTTCACACCTCGTACCCAGCGGGACGGTCTCAGCCTTCCATCCTTTTGTATGTCGATAAAATAAGTACCCCGCTTGTTGGGGGCAACTGGCTTACAGATTTTACAATTGTAGACGTAGTAGTCATGGGCAACTTCAACTATCCTGATATTTGTTAGAAATCAAACTCAGCCAAAACATTAAGGTCTAGCAAAGTCCTCACATGCCTGGAAGACAATTTCATTGTCCAAAAGGTAGAAAAGGCAACAATGGGTTCAGCCATTTTAGATCTGATCCTAACCAACAGGGATGACCTGGTTAATGGGTGCAAGTGGTGGGATCCTTAGATGGGGGATGACCATGTTCTTCTGGAGTTTGTTATACAGTGCAAAGGAGAAGCCAGGCATTGTCACATAACACATTTCCCGCATATCAGACTTTAGGAAAGCTGATTTCAATTAACTCCCGTGATCAGGAATAGTAGAATCATAGAGTTGGTAGAGACCACAAGAGCCATCCAGTCCAACCCCATTCTGTCATGCAGGAAATCTCAATCAAAGCATCACCGACAGATGGCCATCCAGCCTCTGTTTAAAAACCTCCAAGGAAGGAGACTCCACTACTATTCTTTGAGGGAGTGTGTTCCACTGCCAAACAGCCCTTACAGTCAGGAAGTTCCTCCTAATGTTGAGGTGGAATCTTTTTTCTTGTAGTTTGCATCCATTGTTCCATGTTATAGTCTCTGGAGCAGCAGAAAACAAGCTTGCTCCATCCTGTGATTCTATTCTAACTGTTCACTATGAAGTGGTATAGAAAGTTAAATGCTAATGCTATTGCTTTCCCTGCACACTGCAGCTCCTTATTAGTTTCCTCCCTCTCTCTGTGGTGTCTGTGTGTGGATTACGGAAAGTACTTAACTTTTGAACACTTTTCCCTCAACTCTCAACTCTCTCTCTCTGCTTAATGACAGTTTCAAATTGCTTTTAATTCCAGACTGAATATCCTTGCAAATTTGCTAAGATCTGTTTGCCACTGCACAAATATTCATAGAATCATAGAATCGTAGAGTTGGAAGAGACCGCAAGGGCCATCCAGTCCAACCCCGTGCCATGCAGGAAATCCCAATCAAAGCATCCCCGACAGATGGCCATCCAGCCTCTGTTTGAAGACCTCTAAGGAAGGAGACTCCACTACACTTCGAGGGAGTTTGTTCCACTGTCGAACAGCCCTTACTGTCAGGACGTTCCTCCTAATGTTGAGGTAGAATCTCTTTTGCTGTAGCTTGCATCCATTTTTCCAGTTTGTAGTCTCTGGAGCAACAGAAAACAAGCTTGCTCCCTCCTCAATATGACATCCTTTCAAATATTTAAACAGGGCTATCATATTACCTCTTAACCTTCTCTTCTCCAGGCTAAACATCCCCAGCTCTTTAAGTCGTTTCTCATAGGACATGGTTTCCAGACCCTTCACCATTTTAGTCCTCCTCCTTTGGACACACTCCAGTTTCTCAATGTCCTTTTTTAATTGTGGGGCCCAGAACTGGACACAGTATTCCAGGAGGGGCCTGATCAGAGCAGAATAGAGTGGCACTATGACTTCCTTTGAACTAGACATTAAACTTCTATTGATGCACCTAAAATTGCATTGGCCTTGTTAGCTGCTGCATCACACTGTTTACTCATGTTCAACTTGTGGTCTACTTGGACTCCTAGATCCCTTTCACACGTAGTTTCATTCAGCCAGGTGTCCCCCATCCTATATCTGTGCATTTCATTTTTCTGTCCTAAGTGCAGTACCTTACATTTCTCCGTGTTGAATTTCATTTTGTTAGCTATGGCCCAGTTTTCTAGTCTGTTCAGGTCATTTTGAATCTTGATCCTGTCCTCTGGAGTATTAGCTACTCCTCCTAATTTGGTGTCATCTGCAAATTTGATAAGTATGCCCCCAATTCTGTCATTGATAAAGATGTTGAATAGCACTGGGCCCAGGACAGAGCCCTGTGGGACCCCACTGGTCACTTCTCTCCAGGATGAAAAGGAGCCATGGCTGACCACCCTTTGGCTTCGGCCAGTCAACCAGTTTACAAATCCATGTAACAGTTGCCTTGTCCAGCCCACATTTTACAAGCTTGTTTGCAAGAATATCATGGGGAACTTTGTCAAAGGCCTTACTGGAATCAAGATATATTATATCCACAGCATTCCCTTCATCTAACAAGCTGGTAATTTTATCAAAAAAAGAGATCATGCTGCATGTTCAGTAAAATCCTCCTTTTAGAGAGTTAGGTGTGAATGCAGGGGTTTTTGCATGTACCTGATGTGCATGATGTACTGTTTTGTCAAAGTAACAAGTTCCCTGATATGCACATGGATGAATCTAGTCATACAGTGGGGCCTGCTTGGGTTTGGTTCTAGGACACCCATGGATACTAAAATCCATGTGTCAATTCTCAAGTTCCATTAAATACAATGGTATAGTAAAACGATGTCCCTTGTAAAAAACAAAAAACAAATTTAAGGTTTGTGTTTTAGAATTATATCTTTTTGGCATATTTACAAGCTGCAGGTGGTTAAATCTGTGGGTAAAGAATCCATGGATATAGAGGGCTGTCTGTCTGTTCTGAGGGAATACCTGATAACACTGTGACCCATTTACAGTTAGTCACAGCCCTAATCGATTTAGCTTCCAAGCTCTGAATTCCTAAATATTAAACATCATGTTCACAACTCCTAATGGGATTTTCTTTCCTTTTTTACTCAAACAGGAAACAAGCAATATAGTGAGGATGATTGGGAAGGAGCTCTGTCAGAAATGAACAAGAATAAACCAGGGAAAGAGACTTTGGAATATCAAAAGAAAGGACAAATGAACAAAGGAAAGCAATCAAAGAAAGGAATGGAGGACTTGTTTGCTTCTCAGGATTCTGACACATGTGAAATCCTGACCATCCTGGAAAATGTCACAAGTGAAAGCAGAGGAGAGTGTTGTTTCAGTGCAAAAAATTTCAGAGATAAATGGCATTTAAGGGTACACTGCAGCAGCCACACACAGGAAAAAACAGATCAGTGTATGGAACGTGGAAAAAATGTAAGTCAGTGTGGACATTTTCAGTCACATGAAAGAACCCACTCAGGGAAGAAACCATATAAATGCCTGGAATGTGGGAAAAGTGGGCATGCCTTAGACATGGAATGTGGAAAGATGTTTAGTCACAGTTCAGAAGAGAAAAGACAGAAAAGAATCCACCCAAAGATGAAACCCTGTAAATGCATGGAATGTGGAAAGAACTTCATTAATAGTGGAAATCTAAAGTTACATCAAAGAACTCACACAGGAGAAAAACCATATGCTTGCATGGAATGTGGAAAGAGCTTCAGTCAGAGTGGGCATCTTCAGTCCCATCAGAGAACCCACACAGGGGAGAAACCTTATGAATGCATGGGATGCGGGAAGTGCTTCAGTCAGAAAGAACATCTCCGTTCACATCAGAGAACCCACACAGGGGAGAAACCTTATAAATGCACTGAATGTGGAAGGAGCTTCAGTCAGAATGGAAATTTGCGGTCACATCAGAGAACCCATACAGGAGAGAACCCATATGAGTGCAAGCCAAATGACGTAAAACCATATACAAGAATAAAACCATATACATGCATGGAATGTGGAAAGAGCTTCTGTCAGAATGTTAATCTGCGTTCACATCAGAGAAGCCACACAGGGGAGAAACCTTACAAATGCATGGACTGTGGAAAGAGCTTCACTAGTAGTTCATCATGTTTGATACACCAGAGAACCCACACAGGGCATAAACCTTATAAATGTATGGAATGTGGAAAGAGCTTCAGTTTGAGTGGATCATTTATTAAACACCAGAGAACCCACACAGGGGAGAAACCTTATAAGTGCCCAGAATGTGGAAAGAGCTTCAGTATCAGTGGAAACTTACGTTCACATCAAAGAACCCACACAGGGGAGAAACCTTTTAAATGTATAGAATGTGGGAAAAGTTTCAGTACGAAAGGAGGTCTAGATGTACATCAAAGAATCCACACAGGAGAAAAACCATACATGTGCATGGAATGTGGAAAGAGCTACAATTCAAGGTCACATCTACATAGACATCAAAGAATCCACACAGGGGAGAAACCACATAAATGCACAGAATGTGGAAGGGGCTTCCGCCAGAAAGAACAACTCCGTTCACATGAGAGGACCCACACGGGGGAGAAACCATATAAATGCCTGGAATGTGGGAAAGGCTTCAGTCACAGTGGAAGTCTAACTTTACATCAAAGAATCCACACAGGAGAGAAACCTTATGAATGTACGGAATGTGGAAAGTGCTTCAGTATCAGAGAAAATCTGCGCTCCCATCAAAGAATCCACACAGGGGAGAAACCTTACAAATGTCTGGAATGTGGGAAGAGCTTCAATCGGAACGAACATCTGCGTTTACATCAGAGAACCCACATGGGACCAAAACATTAATTGCATTAATTGTGGTAAGATTGTCAGTAGTAGTTCATCTTTGATACATTAAATAATTTGCATGGAGGTGAAACCATATAAATGTATGGACTATGAAAAGACCTTCCATAATAGTGGAAAACTATCTGTATGTCAAAGAACCCACAGAGGGACGAAACCTTATAAATGAATTGAATGTGGAAAGAGCATCTGTCAGAATGGTACTTTGAGGATTGGCAGGGGTCATTCCATGCGCTGAATACTCTACGATTGTCACCTGCACTTTTGCTTGAAGGCACTACAAGTATATGTACTTGTACAGCTGTTTGTAAAGTTTTTCTTTTTAATTATTTTAATTTCCTTATAGCATTAGAATTCAAAGATGTAGCCATGTTAGTCTGTAGAATCAGTATGTAGAGAGATCTTGTTGCACCTTTGAAACTCACTGAACGGAAGAAATTGGCAGCATGAGCTTTCCTAGACCTCAGTCTACTTCCTCAGATGTTAACTGTAATAAGTAAAATTTCATGAGTTATATAAGTTTTTATTTTCTTCCAAGACGTTCTTCAATATTCTAAGCTGCTCTTTAGATTGTGTGTTAACATTAATGTTAATAAATAATAAATACTTTAATTATATTTCTTCTTTTATGACTTCCTGTGTTTCTTTCTCTGTGTGGTGAGGCATAATTTCTTATGCTTAACAACTTCTTTATTTGGTATTGTAATTAGTGTATTTTTTCAGTGCATACAGTGCTCTACAGGCTAATGGTTATTCCAGCTCAGACATCAGAAGGGCTGCCATCTGTCAATGGAGATGCTTTGATTGTGATTTCTTGCATGGCAGAAGGGGGGTTGGACTGGATCAGGGCCCTTGCGGTCTCTTCTAGGGCTCTGTGATTCCTGGCAGAGGTTGGTGCATCGGATTGTGTCCTTGTGCACTGTAAAGGTTTCAGGACAAATAGGATTGCCTGCCATCTGTCCCTCCCAGTCTGGCAGGGACAGGTGTGATTGTCAACCCACTTTTTCAGCTGTTTTAAAAATGTCTCAGTTTCTGCCTCCTTTCCTCCGTTTCCTCTTCTTTCCTCATCTTCTTTCCATTGCTACAAAATGAAGAATGCCTTAATTGTGGATTCCTGCATGGCACTCTATGGCCGTTTTGGGCCCTTCATCAATAAAGGGAGGCACCGTTCTGAGCCTGCAAGACCTGAGCTCTGCTGCAGATGACTGGGGCTTTTGTAGGTCTGGAAGACCATATTCCAGGTGGATGGACTCAATTAAGGAAGCCATGGCTGCCCTGAGATTGCAAGACCTGAGCAGAGCTAGACCATGTGGGTTTGGTCATTAGCAGTTTTGATTATGATGGTCCTCCAGTGTAAGTAACTCTGCTAGAGGTTGACCATAGAGTTGTGCTGGAGGACCTAGAAGTTCCTAGAGAAAACACTTCTTGAGGCATTTGTAGGTCTTCCAGCAGGATTCTGTACTCAGTGCCATAGAGTTGCCCTGGAGGACCTGGGGATTCCTAGAGAGGTGTCCTTTCGTTAGAAAGGCTCATGGCTTATTTATTTGTGCCTTTTGCCCATTCCTGGGGCCCTTCATCCCTCGCCCCAGTGAATGTGGAGGGAGCATGTGCTCTGAGTATTCTCAAGCCACGGATGGTTGACTTTGTGGATAAGGAGGGCTGGTTGTAGGCATTCATTCCCCTTTGCCTAGGTTTGCGGGGGGGGGGGGGGAATTGGGTGGCCTCCATTACTTGTGCCAAAGGCAGAGAGAAGGCTAGCCGCCTGAGAGAGGAAAGGCACCGGCTGGGAAGCTGTAGGCTTTGGGGTCTCCCCACAGGGCCTCAGACTCCTGGCATGGGAGACACTTCCAGGGCGGAATCGTTCCTGCAGCCAGCCAGACTGTTCAGAGAGAAGGCTTCTCTAGGCATCTGTAGCTCTTTTGTGGTTGACGCCTGGCAGGTCTTGACCATAGAGTCGCGCTGGAGGACCTGGAGATTCCTAGAGAGGTCTTCTCTCAGGCTAAAAAATAGTGTTTTTAAAAAACCTGCGGGTTTCCCCACCCTCATAAGTAGCCCTCCCTTCCTTCAATTAGCCTCACTTCCTGCCTCTCTAGGAGGTAGAACTCTTCTTTCCCGCAGCAGCAGGAGGAGGAATGGCAGCGTAGTCCTCCAAGGGAAGACAAGAGCTGGATGCTGTTTCCTAGAGAGGCAGGAAGAGAGAGAGAGGGGGGGCAGGGAGGAGGGCAGAGACAGCCCCCCCATTATACTCTCCTCCATAGTCCATTCCCATTACATTGCCGGGGGGGGGGTCTTTGGAGAGGGCAGCAGGAAGAGGTAAGGAAACAACAACAACAATAATAATAAGGCAGTCGCATTGTTTGCCTTTAACTGAACTGATTTTAATTCTGCATTTGCAAATGCCAAAAGAGATAAAGGCCTTTGCTGGGGGAGAGGGTTGCCATCATCCTATAGATATCACTATTACAGCCGACCTTCTGGATCCACACATCGGTGTCTATAGGGTCAACTGTTCATGGCTTGAACATGAGTTCAAGAGTTGCCCTGGAGGACTTGGCAGTCTCCCCTCTTCCGTGGTGGCCCTTCAGACGTAGCCCCAGTCAATGTGGGGGGCTCACTGTAGGGCCACTGCTCCCTCAACCATGAATCCCAAAGCTGGAGGGGTCCCCCAAAGGCCATCCAGTCCAACCCCTTCTGCCATATTGGGAAAGGGGGCATCCAGCCTCTCTTTGAAAGCCCCCAAAGAAGGAGACTCCTCCACGCTCCCTCCTCTCCCGTCCAAAGGGACAAAAGAGGCAGAGATAACACCCTCCGTCCCCCCCTTTTCTCTCCCTGCAGGTTTCGGCATGGCGCTGGGGGTCCGACCCAGTTCCTCTTCTCTGTGGGTCGGAAGAGAAAGAGTCGCCCCAGAGCCTTCTCTTCCCGTGGCCTTTGGCTTCATCTGGCACCAACCGGACCAAGTAAGATGGTGGCAAACTCAGCTGGTCTGTCATTGCTGAAATGACTTTTTAGACTATTATTATCCTTGTCATTATTCTAATATTTGTACTATATTATATAGATCAGGATGTATCAATATGTCCCCTCTAGGAATCTAGTATATATTGTATACTAATAATTATAAAACAACAATAAACAACAACAACAACAAAAACAATATAACACCCTTTGTACCAATGTAATAATAACAAGAACAATACTCATAATATTTGTTTATAACACCCTTTCCACCGATATAATAATAATAATAATAATGTTTATTTATAACCCTTCCCACCAATAATAATGATAATGATAATAATAGCATCATACAGAAATATTGTTAAGTCCCCTCCTCTGCAATTGCAAAAACAAGAGGTGAAGAAAAGTGGTTATTGTTGTCCTCTCTCTTCCTTTCAGCACTTGGCTGCCTTTGAGGAAGTGGCTGTCTATTTCACCAAAGGAGAGTGGGACCTCTTGGACAGTGGCCAGCGGGCTCTTTATGAGGAGGTCATGATGGAGAATTATGGGCACGTGGTATCCCTCGGTAAGGGACCCCTTTCCTTTTCATGGGCCAATTAGTCCCTCGTTTTGGCTGATGCTCTCCCATATTTTTATCAGTCATGGAATCCTAGAAGTGGAAAGGGACCTCCAAGGGTCATCCAGTCCAACCCCCACTTGAGATGCAGGAAGGCACAATCAGAGCACTCCCAATGAACGGACAGATGGAAACTGACCTGCAAACTCCACACCTTCATTAGTTATAGATTTGGAGGTGACGCCCCCAAGGTCATCCATTCCAACCCCCTTTTGGCATGTAGGAATATACAGAGCCCTAGAGTTGGAAGGGATCACCCTGCTGTCTCCCGCATCTGTCCCAGGAAGGAAAGGTGTTACTTTGCTTGCCATCAACCCCAGGTCCTAGAAAGTAAACAGTCTTAAACAATATCCCCTTTAGCCCATCTGTTCCCTCATTTGCCTATCATTCCAATACTAGTTCTCTTCCGATTTCTCTTGACTTCCCTATATCACTATTCCACCACATTGGTCTTCCCCTTTCCCTGCCTATCCTTTATAATGGCAGACCCATAAACTTCTGGATTGTGACTGAAGTTTATGGGTATGACACCCAATCAGTATACACCAATATATCATTGTTATATCAAAATGTTTATATTATATCATTTTATACCAAAATATGTTCTTTAGTGTCATCTTATCCTTTATGATCTAGGATTACCAAACTCAACTCTTTTCCCTTCTATTTAATCCGTATAGTTTCCCAGACTTTCCTCTAATCTGCCCCTTCTTTTTGTCTGGATAAATGGAACCGTAGATTTGGAAGGGATCCCTAAATGCCATCCAGTCCAACCCCCTTCTGCCTTGCAAAGAAGACACTTCTGTGTCTTTTAATGTCAGGAAGTTCTTCCTAATATTTAGGTGGAATCTCTTTTCCTGTAGTTTGCATCCTTTGCTCCTTGTCCTAGTCTCTGGAGGAGCAGAAAGAAAGCTTGCTCTATTCTCAACGTGACACTCAGTTTAAAAATTTGAAGGGGTGTCATATTGAGGATGGAGCAAGCTTGTTTTCTGCTTCTTCAGAGAACAGGAGCAGGAACAATGGATTCAAACTAAGGGGAAAGAGATTCCACCTAAACATTAGGAAAAACTCCCTGTCAGTCAGAGCTGTTCAACAGTGGAAGACACTGCCTCAGAGGGTAATGGAGTCTCCTCCTTTAGAGATCTTTAAACACAGGCTAATAATAATAATAATAATGGGATAACAAAGACCAGTTTGGGGTTCAGTAGTCAAATGTAAACTATGGCTTCACTGCAGAAATAATCTGGTTTGACACCGCTTTAACTCCCATGGCTCGATGCTATGGGATCCTGGGAACTGCAGTTTGTTGTGGGACCACAGCTTTCTGACAAAGAAAGACTGAATGTTTCACAAAACTGCAAATCCCAGAATTCTATGGCACTGAGCCGTGGCAGCTAAGGCAGTGTCATGCTGGAGTATTTCTGCAGTGCGGACACAGCCACTGAGTCTCTGGATGCTTTGCCCAGACGATTGACTAGCTTCCCTCTTTTTTCTCTGGAAGAGCTGCCCAAACCTGACCTCATCGCCCGCTTGGAAGCAGGAGACGCTCCTTTCGTCTAGCGCTGCAAGAAGGAAAGAGAGATGCAGTTTCCTGCTTGAGACGTGCGATGGGACCATTTCTCGTCTGGGAATGGAATGCATCCCGGATTTAATTTTTCAGATCCTATTTAAGGCAAAAACTTGGGCGTGCAGAGAAACCGTCTGGCACCAGGTGTGATGAGACTATACAGTAGATCTGGCTGGATGTTTCCACTTGGGCTACATCCACACTGAAGAATTTATCTAGTTTAACACAACAAACTACAAATCCCAGGGATTCTATAAGCATTGTGCCATGGCAGTTGTAGCGGTGTAAAACATTATTCTTGCAGTGCAGACAGAGCCCATGTTAATCAAAGGAAAGGCTTTGGTTTGCTTTAAGAAAGATTGGGACACACTTGTTATATTTTTTGAGACTACAGTGGGGGAATGTATCAGTTCTGTAACTTTGATTTGGTGTTTAGGTTGGACTGGATGCCCATGGGGGGCCCTTCCAAGTCTAGGATCCTATGTATTCCTGCATGGCAAAACGGGGTTGGACTGGGTGGCCCTTGGGGGTCCCTTCCAAGTCTAGGATCCTATGTATTCCTGCATGGCAAAACGGGGTTGGACTGGGTGGCCCTTGGGGGTCCCTTCCAAGTCTAGGATCCTATGTATTCTTGCATGGCAGAAGGAGATTGGACTGGGTGGTCCTTGGGGGTCCTTTCCAACTCTAGTATTTGGTGAGTCTCTGATATCCCTTATACTACTACTACAACAACAACTACTACTAATAATAATAATTTAAAACACATTGGTCAAAACACACATCAATTTAAAAAGACAAATAAAATGTACACGTAGCTTAAAGGTAATTTTATACACAATATTTTTAAAAATAATTTTGTGTATGAAATAAAGTTTGCATGCGCTGAAACATCAGGAAAAGGAAAGATGCCACTATCTCTCAGCCACTCGTGGAGGATTTTGGAATATTTTGGATTTTGGATAAGGTAGAGTCAACCAGCACTTTTGAAATATGTAATGATTAATTTGCTTGTTTATTTTGTATTCTTATGTTGCTGGTTATGTTATTTTTTGTGTGTTTTTAAAATGTTTTAGGTATTCAAATGTATGTATTTAATAAAAAGATTTTTTTAAAAAAAGCAATAACCTGAGGCCTACAAAGGAGTGGGTTAGGGACTCTTTTCCCCAGGCAATCAGTCATCCTCTGTAGCATCTATGTCCACACTGGGCAGTTACACCATTTTGATAACCACGTTGAACCATCACAGCTTAGTCCTATGGGGTCTTGGAATTCATAGTATGGGGAATTCTCAAATGGGGTTTGAATGCCAGCAATTTTCTGTTCTCGCCGGGGAGTATGGAACGGATGGATGGATGGATGTCTAGACTGGTTGAGTCTCCCTTCTTTTCTGAAATGTTTGGGACCAGAAGTGTTTTGGATTCCATCTTTCCATGTCTGCCTTTCTTTTTATCTATTTCTCTTTCTTTCTTTCAATCTATATCTGTCTATCATCTGTCTTTCTATCCTTCTGTCTTTCCATGTCTGATTTTCTTTCTATCATTTCTCTCTCTCTTTCAGTCTCTATATGTCTATCATCTCTCTTTCTATCCTTCCATCTTTCCATGTCTGGCTTTCTTTATATCATTTCTCTCTCTTTCTATCATCTGTCATTCTATCTTTCCATTTCTGACTTTCTATCATTTCTCTTTTTCAATCTTTGTTTTTACTATCCTCTCTCTCGCTCATCTGTCTTATCTATCACTCCATTATTCCACATCTGACTTTCTCTCTATCTTTTCTTTCTTTCTTTCTTTCTTTCTTTCTTTTTCTTTCTTTCTTTCTTCCCCCGTCATCTAATGTTCTGTCGTTCTATCAATGTATCTGTCTGTCAATCTATAGATGTATCTTTCTATGTCTTTCTATCATATCTGTCTCTCCTTTAATCTTTCTTTATTCTATCATCTATCGATCTAATGTTCTATGATTTCTCAGTCTGTCTATCTTTGTATCTATCATCTGTCTTTCTGTCTTTCCATGTCTGACTTCCTTTCTATCATTTATCTCTCAATCTTCCTTTTTTTATCAGCAGTCTGTCTGTCTGTCTATCTATCCTTCTGTCTTTCCATGCCTTTCGTTCTACCATTTCTCTTTTTCAATCTTCCATTTTTTGTATCATATGTCTATCTATCTATCATCTCTCTTTCTATCCTTCTGTCTTTCCATGTCTAACTTTCTTTTGACTATTTCTTTCTTTCAATCTTCCCTTTTTCCCTTTCATCTGTCAGTCAGTCAGTCAGTCAGTCAGTCAGTCTGTCTCTCTGTCTGTCTGTCTGTCTATCACCATGTCTACACCTTCCAAAATAATAGGAAAAATGCAATGGGAAACATCCACATGGGAGAGGGTGGAACTCCATTTTTTAAACATGAAAGACATACAACTGGAACCAACCTGTATTCTTGTTAATGTTTTCATTGTGCTCCAGAGAATAGGACCCAGAGCAATGGGTGAAACAACAGGAAAGGAGATTTCACCTAGATATTAGGAACAACTTTCTTGCAAGAGCTGTGGCAGTGGAATATGAACTGCCTGGGAGGCTGGTGGGGGACTTCCTGGGAGGCTTTTCAGCAGAGGCTCTCTCTCTTGGGAGGGCTTGGATTGCGACTCCCTGCCTTGCAAAAGGGGGCTGGACTGGATGGCCCTTGGGGGTACCTTGTAACTCTAGGATCCTGTGTATTCCTGGATGACAGAAGGGGGCTGGATTGGGTGTCCTTTGGGTGTCCCAATTCTAGGATCCTAAATATTCCTGTATGGCAGAAGGGGGCTGGACTGGATGACCTTTAAGAATCCCAACTCTAGGATACTAGGATTCTCCTCCTTTGGAGGGATGGCCATCTAGCCCAAGGGGGCTTGGATGGTGCCTCCTTGCATGGCAGGAGTGGGGCTGGACTGGATGACCCTGGGGAAGCCCTCCCAACTACATGAAAAAAGCACGACTCCCCCAGAATTGTTGCAAATGTGCTGGAGAGGAAGAGGAGACTACCACTCAGTCCTCCAAAGAAGTCAGCTGACTGAGCTCTGATGGCTAGAGAGGCAGGAAATATTGCAAATTACCTGGGGTTGGTTTTGGAGGGGAGAGAGGGAAAAGGAGGAGAAGAATCAGCCCTACCTGCCCCTCTCCATTTGGCAAGTTGGGGAAGGGGCTTTTTTGGGGGGTGTCTTTGCAAAGGCAGAAGGGTGGTAGTGCATGGGGAGAGAAATAAACAAGGAAGGTGCGGGTGGTCAGGGATGGGGTACCAAAAATGGGATGATGATGATATTGTTGTTGTTGTTGTTGTTGTTGTTGTTGTTGTTATTATTATTATTATTATTATTATGGAGGGGTTAAGCAAGAGAGCCCTTTGTGCAGAATACAATGGGTGGTAGTGGTCTTACCCATGCTTGCCTATCTCACAGCCTCCTTGGTGCAAAAATGGGTGGAAGAAGGAAAATAATCTCTTCCAGAATGTGTGTGTGTGTGTGTGTGTGTGGGAGGGTAGGTATAAACATATGTATGTATATAATATATGTATGTGTGTGTACACATGAATGTATATTCATGTATGTATTAAACAGAGGTTGAATAGCCATCTGTCAGGGATGCTCTCATTGTGAGTTCCTGCATGGCAGAAAGGTTGGAAAAGATGGCCCTTGGGGTCTCTTCCAGCTCTAGGATTCTATGATATATGTGTATACAATGTCTACAGCTATGTATAAATGTATGTACTCTCGTCCCTCTACCTTTGCAGCTTTGACTTTTGCAGATTTGATTATTCATGGATTTTATTAATATTTTCTTTCTAGGAATATTTAGGTCCCCCAGTGCAACTTTGTGGTCAACTTTAACCAAAAGTCACACAGAAGGACCTAGAGATTCCTAGAGAGAACACTCTGCTAGGCATTTGGAGCTCCTCCAGCACAATTCTATGGTCAATGTTTGGCAGATGTTGACCACAGAGTTGCCTTGGAGGACCTAGAGATTCCTAGAGGGTTCTCTCAGGTAAAGCCATAGTGTTTTTGTTTTTTGGAGACCTTGTAGCACCTTTGAGACTCACTGAAAGAAAGAGGTTGGCAGCATAAGCTTTCCTAGACCTTAGTCTGCTTCCTCAGGTGCATTTGGTGGAATGGAAGCCAGACCCAGACACACACACACAGCTTTGGTATGTCAGGATGTCCATTCAAATGATGAATCCTTTGTGTATGGTAAGGAGGGGGATGGCCATTCATAGACAAAGGCTTTGTGAACAGGCCTATCTGTGTGGAAATGAAGTGGCAAGCCCAATCTTAAGGATGGTCATTTGTGAACAAAAGCATGATATGAAGTGATCTACCATTTTGAAAGCCGCCCTGATCATTTCCATGGAAGGGCGGGGTAGAAATAAAATTTATTTATTATTATTATTATTTATTACCACTATATAAAAGGCTTTGGAAAGTAGCCTGTAGTAGCTGAAAAGGAGAGATGAATGAATGCAGGGCAGCCCCAGGAGGATGGGGGCAGAGAGTGTGGATGTGGGCCAGGAAGCCATCATCACCTAGATGGTTGCATCCTTAAAAGAGTTTTGGCATTTTGCAGATATCTTGCAACTAGACGTTGTGCTCTCTTGGTCAGCTGCTGTGCAAACCAGTTGGTGATTGCTGCTGAGCAAATGTTCATAGTTAGGGACACATACTGTCTGGAACATTAGAGAACTGTACTAATAAGTTACAAAAGAAGAGTGCTGCAGATTGCTCAAACTTCTTCAAGTTATAAAACCAACATGTATTTGGGATACCACTCTTTCTGGGGACAGAACAAGTGCAGCTACCACCATCATAACACACTTGACTCCTTGCCATTGTGCTCTGTTTGATTTAGAAATAATGTAGATATAAATTGTGTGTGTGTGTGTGTGTATAGTAGAAGTTACGCAGTGTGTGAATAAAAATACTGTGTTCCTGCATGGCAGAATGTGGTTGGACTGGATGACCCCTGGGTCTCTTCCAACTCTGTGATTATATAGAATCATGGAATCAATTATTATTATTATTATTATTATTATTATTATCATCATCATCATCATCTCACCTTCCTTCCAATACGGGCATTCAAGGCAGCTTACAAATCTAAAACAGCCCAAGTTAAAACACTATAAAACATGCAAAAACTACAAGTTTAAAAAACAATCAAGTAATTCAAACAATTAAAAACATTACATTATTAAAATTTAAAGTTTAAATAGAGTTGGAAGAGTATTTTTATACACACTTCATTATTTCTACTTCAGCCCCATTCTGCCATAGAATCATAGAATAATAGAGTTGGAAGAGACTGCAAGGGCCATCCAGTCCAACCCCATTCTGCCATGCAGGAAATCCAAATCAAAGCATCCCCAACAGATGGCAATCTAGCCTCTGCTTAAAGACCTCCAAGGAGGGAGAATCCACTACACTCCGAGGAAGGAGTGTGTTCCACTGTCGAACAGCCCTTACTGTCAGGAAGTTCTTCCTAATGTTGAGGTGGAATCTCTTTTCCTGGAGCTTGCATCCATTGTTCTGGGTCCTGTTCTCTGGAGCAGCCATGCAGGGACTCACAATCAAAGCATCCCCGGCAGATGGCCAACCAGCCTCTGTTTAGAACCATAGAATCCTAGAGTTGGAAGAGACTTCAAGGGCCATCCAGTCCAACCCCATTCTGCCATGCAGGAACTCTCAATCAAAGTCTCTTTTTGTATGATTCTATATATATGTCTGCCCCTTCCCCATTTTGCTAAAATTGTGAGTTATGGAGCTGCAAACCTCTCCTCCATTCTCCCAAATGCATGGGGCTTGTAGTTATGCAAGGTCCTTAGCCTTCTCAGGGTGCAGAAATAATACATTTTTGAAACCCATCCTGTAAAAATCCTGGGATTTATAGTTTCGTGAGGTCTTGAGCTTTCTCTGGGTGGCTCTACATTGTAGAATTATAGCAGTTTTACACAACTTTAAATTGCCCTGGCTCCATCTTAGGAAGTCCTGGGATTTGTAGTTCGGTGAGGTAGCTTGCTTTTTGGCAGATAAGGCTGAAAGACCTTGGAAAACCGCAAATCCCAGGATCCCATAGGATGGATCTACAGTACTTAAAGCAGTGTTAAAACTATGATTTTTTCCAGCGCAGATAAACCCAGAAGACCTTGCAAAACCACAGATCCCAGGATCCCATGGGACGGATCCACTGCACCACTTAAAGGTAGTATCAGACTCTGTTATTCCTTCAGTCTAGATGCCCCAGAGGTTTCTGGATCCAGGTGGGACTGTGTTTCTCTTCTGTCTAAGTCTAGCAGGTGAGGGAATTTCCCACCAATCAGAAGGGGAATCCAAGCAGGCGCTCACCTGGTTGCTGGGCAGACTACCTCCCCCTAGCAACCTGCCTGCAAGTTCCAAGTATTTTTTCCAGGTGGTTCCAGGTGTGTTTTTCCTCCCCCTCTGGAGGGATCTTGGGGGGCCAAACCCTCCCCTTTCCAAAGCTATCCAGCTGTGGCTGCAGCTGCTCTTGCTCTCCTTCCAAAAGAGGAGAATTTCAGGTTTTTCTGGGGTTTTTGAAAAGAGGCTCTTTTTGGAGATGGATCAGGGGGAGAAAGTCAGGGATGGGTGCAGTTTTGGGGGGTTCCCCCCATTTCTAGTGGGAAGCAAGGAATCAGGTGCTGGTGAGGGAAGAGGGGAACCCCCCCCCAAAAAAAAAAAGATGCAAAGAGGTTTTGGGTTTAAAGCCAGCCTTGGATCCCCTTCTTGGGGATGCTGCTTTTGGGGGATTCTCTGGGTGTCGCTACACCATAGTAATAATGCAGTTTTGAAACTGCTTTAACTGACACAAATCCATCCTACAGAACACTGGGATTTAAAGTTTTACAAGGTGCTGAGCCTTCTCTGGTGGCATCTACACAGTAGAAATAATGCAGTTTGACACCACTTTTACTGCCATGACTCTGTCTCAATGACCCTTGGGATTTGTAGTTTCCCAAGGTCTTTAGCCTTTCCCTGGGTGCATTCCGCTGTGGAATTGGTGCAGTTTGACCCCCCTTTTAAGTGCCAGGGTTCCATCCTACAGAACCCTAGGATCTGTAGTTTTGTGATAGAGGAGGCTAAAGGCTTGCAATACTACAAATCCCAGCTGCAGCCCTTAAAATGGTGTCGAAGTGCATTATTACTACAGTGTAGATGCATTCAGGAACATCCTGGGATTCCCTGGTGTGCAAAGCACATGCCTTTGGGAGCTGGAGTAGCCGGATTGCAGATTGGAGAGTGGACTCCACTAGCTTGAAGGCTCGTTGTGTACAAGAGGGAATTGATATTACCTCGTTGTGAACGACAAGTCAATAGATGTGCAATGGGACCTCCACGTTTGCTGGGGTTAGGGGTGCAGGACACCTGTGAAAGTGTAAAAAATACAAATAAAAAACCCACTATATATTTTAACCTGTGAAAACATCTCTCTAGGAATAAGTAGGTCCTTTAGCGCAACTCTGTGCTCAATATCTAGCAGATGTTGCACTACACTGTGCAGGATTGCAGCCTGTAGTGAACCCATAGTAAAGCTTTAGTACACATCTACTTCTGGTAGTTGGTGCTGACTTGAAGGGTGACTTGCCCACAAACACCTACACATACACACCCCTAAACACAGAGACATACAAACATGTAAACCCACCCACACACACACACACACCTGGATGTGTACACACAAACATTTAAACACACTCATACACACAGAAACACCTAAGCACACACATGCTCACACAAACACACACCTAGCAGATGTGCACCATAGAGTTGTGCTGGAGGACCTAGAGATTCCTAGAGAGAAAATGTTACTCAAATGTGTGAATAATCGAATCGATAAATGTCAAAGCTGCAAATGTAGAGGGCTGGGTAATAATAGTAGTAGTAGTAGTAGTAATACTCCCTTTTTTCCTACTCACAAGGAGCGCATTAAGATCAGGGTCCCGATCCGAATAGTCTCCTCTTTGGAGCAGAGCAGGAAAAAACATGCAGCCTTTGCTCCCCAGGACTTTGGATGTGCCGAGATTTCTGGGAATCCAGGTAAGAAAGTAGCAAGCGCTAATGTAATTTTCCAATTTTTAAAATTTTAAAAAGTCCAGCCCCACAGATCTGGAGATTGTTTCTCCGTATCGGAGCAGGTTTATAGGAGAGGCGGTTTCTTTTTTCCATTTCTATTTTAATACTTTTAAAATAATAATAATAATAATAATAATAATAATTTTTTAAATTTAAAATTTAAAAATTGTGAATTTTAAAAGACAAATTTAAAATGTGGATTGTTATCGCAGGTTTTAGAATTTGAGGTTGTGTGTCCACACTGCAGAATTAATGCGGTTTGATGTCACTTTAACTGTCGTGACTCAATGCTGTGGAATTTCTTGGATTTGTAGTACAGCGAGATATTTAACCACCTGCTTTCTGGTCGTTGTGGTGCCTCAACAAACTACAAATCCCAGAATTCCATGTGCAAGTCTTATATCCAGGTTTGTATATATAGTTGGCCCTCCATGTTTGTGGCTTTGACTTGTGACACCACTTTAACTGCCATGGCCCTGTGGTATGGATTTCTGGGATCTGTAGTTTGGTGAGAGATTTTGGCTTCTCTGTCTGAGTGCTCCGGTGCCCCAGCAACTACAAATCCCCAAATTCCATAGCATTGAATCCCATTTTGGGAGAAAGGCAGGATATAAATCCAGTGAATGAATAAATTAATTAAAATTGAGCTGTGGAAGTTAAAATGATATCAAACTGATTTATTTCTTCTGTGTAGATGTTGCCTGATACCTGAAAGATGGTACCTATTTCTTCCACGGATTTCCAATGTTTGCTGTTCATATGCATCCAAACAAATTATGGTGGAGTTATTTCTGATTCGACCAATTTTGGGTTGCCTCTTTTCAGCGCCGGGTTTCCTTTGAGGAGGTAGCTGTGTATTTCACAGAGGAAGAGTGGAGACTCCTGGACTGTGGCCAGAAATCTCTCTACGAGGAAGTCATGATGGAGAATTACTGGATTGTGGCCTCCTTGGGTAAGGAACCTTGTGGCCTTCTTTAGATACAGTCAGTCCTCCATGTTTGCAGCTTTGACTTTTGCAGATTGGATGGTTTGCAGATGTGATTACTATGTTCTCTCTAGGAATTTCTAGGTCCCTCAGTGCAACTCTGCTGGAAATTGGCCATAGAGTTGTGCTAGAGGACTTAGAGGTTACTAGAGAAAACACTTCTCTAGCCATTTGTAGCTCCTCCATTGTGATGCTGTGGTCAACCTCTGGCAGATGTTGACCACAGAGTTGCACTGGCAGACCTGGAGATTGCTAGAGAGGTGTTCTCTCAGAATAGTGGTTTTTTATTTACAGCTTTCCCACTTTCATGGGGATCCTGTGCCCCTCATATCAGCGAATGTGGAAGCCCACTGTATTTTGAAATGGGGATGATGATGATGATGATGATGATGATGATGATGATGATGAGTTTGTCCTCCGCATTTGTGGTCTTCACTTTTGCGGATTTGATCAATATTTTCTCTCTAGGAATCTCTAGGTCAGTGATGGTGAACGTTTTAGAGGCCGAGTGCCCAAACTGCAACCCAAAACCCACTTATTTATTGCAAAGTGCCATGTCCCTCTGGCTTTCTAGTAACAAACTCTGGCAAATTCTGTGCTGGGGTGACAGCACATGTGCCCACAGAGAGGGCTCTGAGTGCCACCTCTGGCACGCGTGCCATAGGTTCGCCATCACTGCTCTAAATAAAAAATAAATAAAAGTTTTATTTTTATACCGCCCTTCTTCAAATCAGGGCGGTGCACAACAAGATTATACAAATACAATATACACCAAGGCAATTACAATATACAAAAAACCATATCACAGTAAAAAGCCTAGACTTATTAAAAACATTACAAACTCATGCCAGTCTATTGTGCTGGCAGAGGAAGGGGGGGGGGGTGAATAAACATTCTGAGGGGGAATATTCAGGGGTAGGCCTGCTCAAATAAATAGGTTTTCAGCCCCTTCTTGAATTGGGGTAGGGAGGTGATTGCGCGGAGCTCTATGGGCAGCGAGTTCCAGAGGCTGGGGGCTCTAGGTCCTCCAGGGTCACTCTGATGGAAGCTGACCATGGAGTTGCACTGGAGGACTGAGATATTCCTGGAGATAACACTCCCCTAGGCATTTGAAGATCAGCGAGCACAATTCCCTGTCTGTATGGGCCAAATAAACCAGATTTCCTGCATCCTGTCAGTGAGGAAGCCAAGAACACACGGTTTAATAAACCCTGGTTCTGGTGCAAACAAACCAGACAGTGTCCAGCACGTTCAGCACCAGAACAGTAATATAAACACCTGTTACATGCATTTAAGAAAAAAAACCTTACCATTTACACTGGATCTTCCAGGAAGGTCCAGAATACCCTCCACTGCGACATTGGGTAGATATTTGAAAAGCATCTCACTAAGCTGCCCAGGAAAATTGCTCTTGCTGCGAACGAGATGCTCAGTCGTGTGATCTGCTATTTATTTATTTATTGGATTTACAGTAGGTCCATGTTATCCTTCAGGGGAATCCGTTCCAGACTCCCTGCGGATACAAAAAAATGTGGGACCTCAAGTCCCATGGTCCCTATTGGTGGCACGATGTACATGCGGCCATTAGCATAGCACACACAGCCATTGGGGAATCATAGAATCATAAAAACATAGAGCAGCAAGATACCCCAAGAGCCATCCAGTCCAACCCCCTTCTGCCATGTAGGAACTTACAATCAAAACACCCCTGACATATAGCCATCCAGCCTCTGTTTAAAGACCTCCAAAGAAGGAGACTCCACTATTTTTGAGGGAGTGTGCTTCACTGTTGTACAGCCCTTACTGTCAGGAAGTTCCTCCTAATGTTTTACTGGAATCTCTTTTCCTGGAGCTTGCATCCATCTTTCCAGGTCCTCTTCTCCGGAGCAGCAGAAAACAAGTTTGTTCCATTCTCAATATGACATCCTTTCAAATATTTAATGAGGCTTGCAGTCCGCGGATGCTCAAATCCACGGATGGCAATCCTGCAGATGGTAAGGCCCCACTGTGTATCCCACCTTTCTCTCAAAGCAGGATTCAAGATTACTAATTCATGTGTCATGTTAATGCACAAGCACACTCCATAGACAGCATAAGTTTCCGGAGGACATAGAGAGAGTTAAGAGGAGAATGTCAGAGATGATACAGGTAATTGCTTGGGCTCAGTCTCTGAGTACAGTCGGCCCTCCATATTTGCAGCTTTGACTTTTGTGAATTTAATTATTCACGGCTTTTATTATTATGCTCTCTCTTGGAAAATCCTCATCCTTCAGTTCAATTCTGTGATCAACTTCCACCAAAAACAGTGCTAAGGAACCTAGAGATTCCTAGAGAGAACACTCCTCTAGGCATCTGTGGTCTTCCAGCACAATTCTGTAGTCAACTTCCAGCAGATATTGACCACGGAGTTGCCCTAGAAGACCTAGAGATGCCTAGAGAAGTAATATCTTGAGTAAAAAAAAAATACAGTGTTTTTTTAAAATTTGTATTAAGCGAATGTGGAAGGTCCACTGCACTGCTGTTTTTAATTGTCTGATTTTAGAACTATTTTTAAAGAGCTGTCGTTGAGCATTTTTAATTGGCTTTTAGTTCTGTGTTTACTGTTTTAAGCGTGTTGTATCTCTTATACATAGCATTGAGAGCCTTGGTGGGTCAAGATGGGATAAACAAATACCTTCTATAAATAATAAGATCTTTTTTCCCCTCAAGCAGGTAATCAGCAGGAAAATGGGAATTACAAGGAACCCCTTTTGGTGTCAACAGAAATAACTGAGCAAGGAGCGGGAAATGGAAGGGGAACCAAACGGTACAAAGAAAAACGATCAAAGCAAAAGAAGAAGGGATCAGATTGTTGCCAGGTTGCTGTTGTCACCAAACGGCACAAGGAAAAACGATCAAAGCACAAGAAGAAGGGATCAGATGGTTGCCAGGTTGCTGTTATTGCTGAATTCCTGGTCCCACATGAAAATCACAAAGAAAACAAGAGGGAAAAATGCACTATCTGTGGGAAAATATTCAAATATAAATCGGCCTTCAAGAGACATTGCCGACGCCACGCAGGAAAGAAACCGTATGAATGCCTGGGGTGCGGAAAGGGCTTCAGCGACAGAGGAAGTCTTACCAAGCATGAAAAAACTCACAGAAGGGATAAGCCATATAAATGCAAGGAATGTGGAAAGCAGTTCAGTCACACTCAGTACCTTATGAAACATCAGGTAATCCACACTGGACGGAAAGCCTTTCAGTGCCTTGAGTGCGGGAAGCGCTTCACTCGGAGTTCTTCGTTGACTTTTCATCGAAGAATTCATACAGGAGAGAAACCACATCAGTGTCTTGAATGTGGAAAGAAATTCAGTCGCAGTGGGGTTCTTGTTTTACACCGAAGAACGCACACAGGGGAGAAACCATATAAGTGTATGGAATGCGGAAAGAGCTTTAGTATAGGTGGAAATCTCTCTAAACATGGAAGAACCCACACAGGGGAGAAACCCTTTAAATGTGTGGAATGCGGGAAGTGCTTCGGTTCTAAAAGTCACCTTACTTTTCACATCAGAACCCACACAGGGGAAAAACCCTATAAATGTATGGAATGTGGAAAGTGCTACAGCGAGGGCAGTGCATTGACTCGACATCAGCGAACCCACACAGGAGAGAAACCGTATAAATGCAAGAATTGTGGGAAAAGCTTCAGTTCACATGGGAGTCTTAGGGCTCATTGTAGAACCCATACAGGAGTGAAGCCACATACATGTATGGAGTGTGGGAAGAGCTTCAGTGTAAGAAGTGGCCTCATTTCCCATCAGAGAACCCACACAGGGGAAAAACCATATCAATGCATGGAATGTGGAAAGCAGTTCAGTCACAGTAATTCCCTGAGTGCCCATCAAAAAACCCACTCAGGGGTAAAACCTTATAAATGTATGGAATGTGGAAAGAGCTTTGGTCTGAGTGGATTGCTCCGTTCACATCAAAGAATTCACACAGGGGAGAAACCATATAAATGTATGGAATGTGGCAAGAGCTTCAGACATCGTGGAAATCTTAGGACACATGAACAATTCCACAGAGGAGAGAGACCATATAAGTGTACGGAATGTGAAAAAAGCTACTTTGATATCCACAGTCTTACTAGGCATGAAAAAAGCCATACTGGGGTGAAACGCTATAAATGCATAGAATGTGGGAAGAGCTTCATTGACCTTGTTAGACACCAAACAACCCACACAGGGGAAAAGCCCTATCAGTGCAAGGAATGTGGGAAGAGCTTCAGAGATACTGGGAATCTGAACAGGCATGCAAGGATCCACACAGGGGAGAAACCGAACAAATGCACAGAATGTGGGAAGAGCTTCATTCAAAAAGATCATCTCTATTCACATCAGAGAACCCACACAGGGGAGAAACCCTATCAATGCAGGGAGTGCGGAATGTGCTTCGGTAGCAGTGGAAATTTTAGTAGACATAAAAGAATCCACACTAGGTTAAAACCATAGATCAACAATAGCAGCTGTGTGGCTCTCCAGATGTTGAACAACTGCTCCCAGCATTCCACCACTGTGCCTATGCTTACCAAGGCTGCTGGGAGTTGCAATCTGGAAAGCCATATAATTCGTACCACTGCCTTAGTGCATTGGGGGAATCACCATATACTGTTATCTTGCCACATTTGCGGATTACTGTGTTTGCCCCTGCGCCTGAAACAATATGTTCTCTCAACATTTGTAAGTGTTCCACTGTGACACTACGGCCGACGTATGCTGGAAGCTGACCATAGAGTTACACTGGAGGACCTACAGATGCCTAGAGAGAACACTTCTCTAGGCATCTTTAGCTCCTCCAGTATGATTCTGTGGTCAGCTTCAGTCATACTAGAGGACTACAGACACCTAGAGAAGTGTTCTCAAAGCTAGCCAATATTCACATTTTCCCACTTTCTTGGGGAGGCTGTGCCTCTAATGTGGTGGGTGACTGTAAAAGAATGACAGGTTGAAGTAGGTTGAACTGTGGTGATAGCCTTACTTCTGAGTAACCATTTATTGAGTAGACCACATAAAGAGAGCGGAAATCTTAAAATGAAAAATCCCATATAGGGAGATAGGTAGGTATAAATCTCCACCATGTGGAAGGTGCTTTAGTAGGAGCAGTGCTCTGCATGTAACTGAACATAAATGTGGTTGGACCCCCCAGATCTGCAGGCGATCCATTCCCAAGGTTGTCAGGGTTACATGAAACCGTGGTTAATACCGAATGCTATTTTCCAACGGAACTTGGCCATAGAGTTAAGCTGGAGGACCTCCACATGCCTAGAGAGACCTCCCTCCCAGATGCGGTCACAGGTCCTGGGGATACAGGTGTCCTACTGTGTAGACAAAATGAGTTTTATATGTAGACCATGGAGAAAGACTTGAAGCAAAGTTTACAGGAAATGTGTGCATTGGGTGCCATGTGCATTGGAACATTAGCTAGGCTGTGCATTGTCCAATTGCGCATCTTCACAATTCATGAACAGGGTTTCCAAGTGCTTCTGCTATATAGCAAAGTATGCATAAAGTTGTGTAATGCAGACTCTGATGGGGGATTCTGGCTGTTGAATGCAACAAATACATTTCTCTCGACCTTGAGTCTTGGTTTTGGGAGGAAAGGTGGAATTATGGTGGTATAAGATCAAATTTACAACACCGCTAAGAAGAGGATCAAGCGAAGGGGATACATGCCTCCCATATAACTAACACAAGAATTTAAACATAAGAGGTACATCATGCCATCAGATACAAATTATTACAGTTTACAAAGAAGGAAAAGTAAACTTTTTATTATTTCTTGAGTGGAAAATGATAGATTACATAACATAACTTGGGTGGAGGGGAGATATAGGGGAAGATTTATGTAACTTTGTACTGTCTAATTTTGTTATACCGTTTCTTTTTAATAGTAATTAAAATTTTAAAAAAGAAATGATTATTGCAGTTGGGTCTCTGTATCCACGGATTCAGCATCCCATGGATTCATCTTACCATGGTTTGAAAACATTCACTCACACACAAAATTCCAAGAAGCCAACCTTGATATTGCCATTTTATATAAGGGACGGCATTTTACTAGATCATTGTATATAATGGGACTTCAGCATCTACAGATTTGGGGATCCATGGAGGGTCTTGGAATCAAACCCCAGAGGATGCCAAGAGCCCATGGTATTATTTATTAATTTATTACACTTATTTCTACTTTGCTTCCCTCCCATAAAACTGGGACTCAAAGTGGCTCATAATATAAAAGAATAATACAATTAAAAACATACACAAGGAAGGCATTAAAAGAAATAAATTATTTGCAGTGTGAATACCATTCCATTAAAAGAATGAAATACGATTTAATAGAATAAAAAGTCTTTAAAATAGTTCAGTTAAAACAATGCAGCACCCTCCAGGCTGTTCTGCCAAAATCTTAGGACAGAAGTGAGCAACTTCATATAGGCCGGGGGCTGATTTTCTTTACCTTTGGCTTGCCGTGGGGCACATGGACTTTGACAGATTCCCAAAGGGAGCAAAACGTTTTTAAAACAGGGAAATGAAGTCCCTTCCAATGTGATTCTAAGCTACATCAACAGAAGTATAGTCCCTAGATCAAGGGATGTCACAGTGCCACTCTCTTCTGCTCTGGTCAGGCCCCACCTGGAATATTGTGTCCAGTTCTGGGCACCACAATTCAAAAAGGATGTTGAGGAACTGGAGTGTGTCCAAAGGAGGGTGACTAAAATGGTGAAGGGTCTGGAAACGGCTTAGGGAGCTGGGGATGTTTAGCTTGGAGAAGAGAAGGTTAACGGTATTTGAAGGGATGTCATATTGAGGAGGGAGCAAGCTTGTTTTCTGCTGCTCCAGAGATCAAGACCCAGCACAATGGATACAAGCTCCAGGAAAAGAGATTCCACCTCAACATTAGGAAGAACTTCCTGACAGTAAGTCTGTTCGACAGTGGAACACATTCCCTCAATAGAGGATGGTGGAGCCTCCTTCCTTGGAGATCTTTAAGCAGAGGCTGGATGCTCACCTGTCAGGTATGCTTTGACTGAGATTTCCTGCATGGCAGAAGGGGGTTGGACTGGATGGCCCTTGGAGTCTCTTCCAACTCTATGATTCTATGAAACTCATGGTCAGTTGCAAGACAGGTTTTAGGGGAACAGGGTTTCATACTGTGCTGGATGGGGGTTGCGCTCCCCCTGAAATCTCAGGTTTCATTTGGGCATACATGTGACCTCACCCCTTAAGCTTTGAGGGCCCTGTTTTGGTGGGGCCAGCTGCCCCCATTCCTGAAGATGACTGCTCTGGCCACAGTAACGCATGATTTCATTACCTCCTAGTTGGATGACCATAACACGCTCTGCATTGGGCTTCCTTTGGAAACTGCTTGGAAACTTCAGCAGCTTGAAAATGCCATGACTAGACTGCTGAGGAACGTAATATCCAAACGGAACCAGATCCCATCTGATCTTGAAAGCTAAGCAGGGTCAGTCCTGGATGGGCCTTGGATGTGAGACTACCAAAGTATGGCCAGTGCCTTAGGCTCTATTTCAGAGGAAAGAATCAGGAAAAACACCTCTTAAGGCAGGGGTAGGCAACCTGCCTTGGGACCGGCCCCCGCCCGGTCCTGCCGCCGATTGCCGCCAGAGCCTTTGGTCTCTCGCGTGAGGGCGTGGGGCCTTTGGCCTATCAGGAGGAGGCGGGCAAGGGGGGGCAAGCGGCAGGCAAGGGGGGCAATTGTCTATAGAAGCCTCCGAAATATGCATTTTTATTAACATTTTTTTAAAAATCAGCAATTTTTTTCGCGTGTCCTCCATTTTTATAAAAAAGTGCCCTCCATCTGAAAATGTTGTCCTACATTTGTCCTGGTTTATTTATTTATTTCATTTTTTTAAAAAATATTTATTTATTTATTTATTAGCTTCGGCCCCCCAGTTGTCTGAGGGGCAGCAACCCGGCCCCCGACTCAAAAAGGTTGTCTACCCCTGTCTTAAGGATTCCTTGCCTAAGAAACCCCTATGAAATTCACAAATCGGCAGATGACCTGAAGGTACATATGCACACTGAGCGAGGCTGGATATAGGGAATGTATAATCCCTTTGCTGAAACCGCGCCACTGGTTACTGGTCCACTTCCAGGTACAATTCAAAGTGCTGGTTCTGACCTACAAAGCCCTATACATTTTAAGTCCAGAATATCAGAAAGCCCCTATTCCCCTTTATGAACCTTCCTCCTGTCTTTTCACCAGTAGGCTGACTTTCCCATTTAAACAGGACTTTACCCTGAACTAATTGAAGCAGAGAGACAAGCCTTAGGTATGCAGTTTTTACTATGCTGACTGAGATCTGCAGGTCTGCCTATAGATTCAGGATTTCTAGATTTTGTCTCGATTGATGAAAGAAAATGGAACCCATATTAATACAGGTATTTTTGTTACACCCCTAAAATTCCATCTTGAACCTCCTGGAGGTCCAGGCACCCCAGGTTGCAAACCCCTGGTTTCATGCTTTTAAAGTTTTGTACAGCGGGCCTTCCACATTCGCTGGGGCACAAGACCTCCATGGATGTGGAAAAACTGCAAATAAATTGCCCCTATTTTTTTAACCTGTGTAGGAATCTCTTGGTCTTCCAGCACAACTCTATGGTCAACATCAGCCAGACGTTGACCACAGAATCACACTGGAGCATCTACAGGTGGCTAGAGAAGTGTTTTCTCTTGTAATCTCTAGGTCCTGCAGAGCAACTCTATGGTCAACTTTGCACTGGTGCACTGGAGGACCTAGAGATTCCTACAGAGAATAATCAAATTCGCAAAAGTCAAAGCTGCAAAGCTGCAAATGTTCTACAGCCTCGTCTCCATATCCATGGATTCAGCATCCATTTTTAAAATATTCAACACCTTCCAAAAAGCAAGCCTTGATTTTGCCGTTTTGTCCATGGCGAGCTCCTGGAACCAAACTCCAGCCGATACCAAGAGGCCCACTGTACACACTGTTTTGTTTTATCTTATATTCACTTTGAGTCCCATTTGCGCGAAAGAGTCTAAATCAAATCGAATTTTAAAAAAATGTCATCTCAATCTTTTATTAAAGTGTCACTGGTCTAATTATGTATACATGTCCCTTTGGGTTTGCCAGCTAGTTCAAAAGCTTCCAAACATTGCTAGGAGTGACAGTGTGCATTCTTGCAATGAGTTTTCAGACTTTTCAAATGCCTGAAACTCTTCCCACACTTGGGGCATTTATAGAGCATCTTCCTTGAATGGGCTTTTTGATGAATGTCATATTCTGTGCTGTGACGGAAACTCTTTCCACAGTCTAAACATTTATAGGGCTTCTCCCCTGTGTGCATTCTTGGATGTGGCTTAAGATGTGACTTCTGGGTGAAGCTGTTCCCACAGTCAAAGGGTTTATGTGGCTTCTTGCCCACGTGAGTTCTTCGATGTATTTCAAGGTATTTACTGCCAGCGAAGCTCTTTAGGCACTCGGGACAGTCGTAGGGCTTCTCGCCTGCATGGATTCTTAGGTGGACCTTAAAATTTGCAGGGTGAGTGAAACTCTTTCCACACTGTCGGCATTTGTAGGACTTCTCGCCTTTGTGAGTAAGCTGATGGGCATTTCGCTCGGTGATTCGGTGGAAGCTTTTTCTGCACTCCAAACATTCATAAGGCTTCTTGCTTGTGTGAATTCTTTGATGTGCTTCCAGGTGTGTCCTGGTTTTGAAGTTCTTTCCACACTCTAAACATGTATAGAGTTTCTTTTTGTGGGAGTTAAGGCTTACATGCTGGCTAAAGCTTTCCCTACACTCCGTGCGTTCATCGGTTCCCTTGCTTTTGTACATTCTCTGATGCGCTTTGAGGGCTTCCCAGTCACTGAAAGCTTTCCCACATTCTACGCATTTACAGGGCTTTGCGTGCTTCCTTTGATGGAGGATAAGCCTCACGCTATTCTTGTAAGCCTTTCCACAAACTGTACATTTATAGGGATACTTGCTTATATCAAATATTTTATCTGCATTAGGGTCTGGGTTGTGGGCGGATTGCTTTGGGAGCTCCGCACCATTAATGTTTTCCCCTCCTGAGTGAATTCTTTCATGTTTTGTAAGATCCATCAGCTGGGAGAAGCTCTTTCCACACTCAGAACATACCAACAGTAACTCCTCCTCCTCCTCCACAATATCTTTTTCAGGTTCTTTATGAGAGTCTCCAGTTGGGATTTCATTCACATCAGCCTCTTCTAAAGCGACCACTTTGTTTCCCTGCATTTCATCAGCTTTGCGTTTTGGTTGTTCATATTTTCTACTGCTCTCCATCCCACCACCTGAAGGAATCAAAACAGATGATCTGGTCATCAAAGAGTAGGGGCATGTCTACATGCGCCATTTGCAGTGGCTTTCCTCGCCCGCATGTCACCCAATCCTGGTGATGCAAAGGTCCCATTCGACTGCAGACTCTCTACATACGAGAAGGGCAGCCCCACAGTGAATCTGGACTATACTTGCTTTATAGTGAATTTAAAAGAGTCATCTTTTCATAGAATCATAGAGCTGGAAGAGACCCCAAGGGCCATCCAGTCCAACCCCATTCTGCCATGCAGGAACTCTCAATCAAAGCATAACTGATAGATCGCCATCCAGCCTCTATTTAAAGACCTACAAAGAAAGAGACTCCACTACACACAACACTCCTTTGCTTTGGATCTTCCCAGAAGATCTGGACACCCTAAAAATGACTGCTTTGACCAAAGGGCTAAATAATGAGATGGTAAAAACTTTTCAAATAAATTAGGTGTTGATGAATTGATGGCCAGTGTTGTAAAGAAAGGGAGAAATATTAGATACTGCACTTAGGTACAAATAATGAAATGCATACATATAGGACTGCAGACACTGGCTTAAGGAGACCAAATGTGAAAGGGATCTAGGAGTCCTAGTAGACCACAAGCTGAACATGAGTCAACAGTGCAATGCGGCAGCTAAAAAGGCCAATGCAATTTTAGGCTGCATCAATAGAAGTATAGTGTCTAGATCAAGGGAAGTAATAGTGCCACTATATTCTGCCTTGGTCAAGCCCCACCTGGAATATTGTGTCCAGTTCTGGGGCCCACAATTTAAAAAGGATGTTAAGATAACTGGAGTGTGTCCAAACGAGGAGGACTAAAATGGTGAAGGGCCTGGAAACCCTGGAGCCCTATGACAAACGACTTAGGGAGCTGGGGATGTTTAGCCTGGAGAAGAGAAGGCTAAGAGGTGATATGATAGCCCTGATTAAAAATTTGAAGGGATGTCATATTGAGGAGGGAACAAGCTTGTTTTCTGCTGCTCCAGAGACTAGGACCCGGAGCAATGGATGCAAGCTCCAGGAAAAGAGATTACACCTCAACATTAGGAGGAACTTGCTGACAGTAAGGACTGTTCGACAGTGGAACACACTCCCTCAATGGAGGAGGGAGAAGTCTCCTTCATTGGAGGTCTTTAAGCAGAGGCTGGATGGCCATCTGTCAATGGGGATGCTTTGATTGAGAGTTCCTGCACGGCAGAATGGGGTTGGACTGGATGATCCTTGTGTTCTCTTCCAACTCTATGATTCTATGAATCTGTAGGTTCTGCAGTGCAACTCTGCCAGAAGTTAACCACAGAGTTGCTCTGGAGGAACTTCTCTAGGCATTTGTTGGTCCTCCAGCATGATTCTGTAATCAGCATCTAGCAGATGTTGACCACAGAATTGCAACGGAAGACCTGGAGATCAGTTTTTTGTGGGTTTTTCAGGCTATGTGGCCATGTTCTAGACGAGTTTATTCCTGATGTTTTTGCCAGCATCTGTGGTTGGCATCTTCAGAGAATGCTTGCCTGGAAAGGTGTGTGTGTGTGTGTGTGTGTGCACGCGTGCGCTCGCTCGCTCGCACACACACACACACACACACACACACACACACACACTGTGTGAACCTGGGAAGGCAGGAGTGGGAGAAGACAAGCCTGGAGATTCCTGTTGAGGTGTTCTCTCAGGTTAAAAATAGTGTTATTTTTATTTGTAGTTTCCCCAAAGTACCCCATTGAATTTGGAGGGGCCCACTGTATACTATTTTCCACCCCCTTCCTTAAAATTTTCATTTTTGATATTTTGGCAGGGTAGTCGTCTGTGGACCAGAAACCAAAGCCATGGGAGACCTCATGTTACCCACCTCCGCCAGGGTGACCAGATGTCCTAATCATAAAAGAGGACAAGGCACCGTAAAATGTAGGACATGAACAAATAAAAGTTAAAACACTCATAGAAATATGAATTTGTGCTTCTTAATCATGCTCTAAATGGAGGACATTTTGGAATTTCTCCTGGACATAAGTTTGAAATAGAGGACATGTCCTGGGGAAAAAGGACACCTGGTCACCCTCTGCACATTCCCCCAACGGTTCTAGCAGATAAGATTTCATTGGAAGACTTGTCTGCCGGGAGCATGCATAACCTTTTACCTGTTGCCACGTGTTCCAATCCAGCTGAGCAACTATCTGTTGATTCTTCCCCTTCTTTGGAGCCATCATCTTTAGGGTTTTCCTTGTCTTTTTCTGTAATGAAAATACACCGGTAGACATTACTGAAATAGGCACGCCCTCGAACTGTCCCCATTCAGAAAGGGCAATCTGAATTGTCTGTCCCACTTTCCAGTCGCTGTTTAAAAGTCCCGGTTTCTCCCTCCTCTTCCCGCTTAGTCATCAGCTTACTTCAATTGCTGCAAACCAAATTCAAAGTGCAAAAAGGAGTTTGTGCTCCAAACAGCTGTTCGACAGTGGAACACGCTTGTCCTTTCCAAGAACTAAAATAGAGTCTCCGGCATCTGGGATTCTTGGTGGTCTCCCATCCAAGTACAAACCAGGACTGACCCTGCTTAGCTTCCAAGATCAGATGCAATCTGCTGCCTTTGGGTTTTTTTTTTTTTTTTTGTGTGTGGCCAGATTCAGGGTCTTCATAACTGAATAACAGCTTGAAGGCCTGCCCACAGCAACAACAATAAAGCTCCAATCCACTTTGTGTTAGAATAAATCAGTTAAGTCTCAAAGCTGCAACTGGTGCCCTTTATACCTTTTTGCACTGAAACAGATCAACGGGGGAAGGTTACCTGGAGGGAGCTGAATCTTTTCCAGAGCTGCCTTAGGTCCAGCTTTCAGGCTTAGATCCAGTGGAACCAACTGCTCCTTTGTGGACAAAGCCGGCTCCTTAGAAGCCACTGGATCCTGGTGGAGGAAGACAAGAAGGTTTTCTCAACACCAGTTGAGACACACAGTTTTCCAACATTTGGAAAAAGAATGACTATCCCCTTGCAGGTTTCTCAGGCCTCCTCCATGGTTTGCAAAGCTCTCCTATTGCTTCCTCTTCAGGATCCAAATCTGCCTTGGCAATTTGAAAAGCTTTTGGATGGTACAGCTTCCCATCTAAATGAAACACAATTATAATTGAAAGCGAGCAATTGTCTCAGGACAAAGACAATTTGCAGAGGAATGCCAGGATGAATGTCGTCTCTTGCAGGATCTAAAGCTGCCCTGATTATGTGAAAAGCTTTTTCCTAGTGTAAATTTCTTACTGAATGCAATACATAATTCTTCCAAGGCAAGGAAGATGAGAGCAATGTAAAGACTGCCCTGCAGGATTTGAAGCTTCTCCTGATTAAAAAACTTTCATTTGTCACAGTTATACCTGAATTAAATACAGTTCTAACTGAATGAAAGAGAGTGATTCTTTCAGGACAGTGAAGACTTGCAAAAGGCAAATTTCAACGCTCCACTTTATGTTTTCTGTGCTTCACTTTATGCTTTAAGTTCAGTGCTTTGCTTTATGCTTTGCATTACACACTTTCCCTTAAAAACTGGGATTCTGACCCCGGTGGTTGGACTTTGCCTCATCTGACTGAACAACACAATAGCTGTATCCATCGTCTGGTGGACAGAAGACGGTTGCGATGGAACATCTGCCAGTTGAGCATCTCCAGTCGATGCTTTGTTTCCTATGATGAAGACAAAAGAGAAAGGGAGAATCACAGTCATTTTGCATTTTCATTCCTTGCATGAAATCAACCTCACTTTACATTGCCATGGAACATAATTCAAAATAAATGGGGATGCTCCCCATTTGCTGGGGTTAGGGATGCAGGATCCCAGTGAAAGTGGAAAAACTGCAAATAAAAAGAGACTCATTTTTAAACCTCAAATAACACCTCTCTTGGAACCTCTAGGTCCTCCAGCACAACTCTATGGTCAACATCTGCTGGAAATTGACCATAGAATTGTGCTGGAGGACATACAAAGGCCTAGGGAAGTGTTCTCCCTAGGAATCTCTGCATCCTCCAGTGCAACACCTGGTGAAAGTTGGCCATAGAATTGCGCAGGAAGACCTAGAGATTCCTAGGTTAATCAAATCCGCAAATAATCGAATTTGCAAAATTCAAAGCCGCAAATGTGAAAGGCCGACTGTACTAGTTTGGATTTTGCAGTCATCATGGTACAGTAGTGTGAATGGGTTCTGCACTAAAAGATTCATCCATCCATGGTTTGAATATCTATCTATCTATCTATCTATCTATCTATCTATCTATCTATCATCTATGTTGCTCCTAATTTGGTGTCATCTGTAAATTTGATCATGCCCTCTATTCCTTCATCCAAGTCACTGAGTCCAAAAAGCAAACCTCAGTTTTGCCATTTATATAAAGGATACCATTTTACTATGAAATTCTATATATAGATACCAAAATCCGTGGGTACTAGTCCCATTAAATACAATGAATGGTAAAATGGTGTCCCGTATATCAAATGGCAAAATCAAGGTTTGCTTTTTGGAATTTATATCTTTTTGGAATATTTCCAAACCGTGGATGCTTGAATCCATGGATAAAAAATTGGTGGATATAGAGGTCTGACTGTAATTGGACTTGAGCATCCAGCAATACCAAGGGCCCACTGTACTTCATTTACGCAGGAAAAAAATTAAATGCACAGATGTAGGATGGGGGGCACCTGGTTTGACAGCAGTGCCTGCAAAAGAGATCTTGATGGCAAGTAACAACATTGAAAATGGGGATGATTACAAAATAGGCTGATCAATTCAACCAAGGGTACCAGAATGGCTGCACTGAGTTTGCAAGACCTGAGCAGGGATCTGGATGACAAGGAGTTCCTGTACGTCTCTCATTCAGAAGGTCACCAAAGTCGGCTTGATGCCGGGTGTCATATTGGAAGAAAGCAGGTTATAAATTAATTGCAGAACCACCACTGTATCCACAGGATCAGTATCCGCAGTTTCCCTTACCAGTATCCAAACAAATATAGTCTCTCTCATCACTTGGAGGTCTTCCAGCATGTCTCTATGGTCAAAGTCCACCAGAAGTTGACTAGGGAGTTGTGCTGGAGGACCTCCAGATGTCTAGAGAAAACACCTCTGTAGGCATTTGGAGGTCTTCCAGCCAAAATGTTAATTAACCAAACAATATATTCTAACCTGGAGATCCACCATCTCTGTCAGTCTCCTGTTCAAGCCCTCCGTCCGGTGGGTCTTCTCTGGTCGCTGATGGAATTTCTTCTGCCTCAAGTGACTCAGTGGCCGCTTCAGCTGTCCTCTCTTGTGTCTGGAACCCAGGAAAGAAATGTTTAAGAAATTATTTATTTGAAGATTTCCCGTTCTCTTTTTAAGATTTAGAGGACACTGATTATCTTCTGAAGATTCATTATCTTTGGCATACTCTGAAGGTTTCTCCATTATTTATTTGATGATTTACCATTCTCTTTAGGGGATTCTACAAAAATCTCCACTGAGGGAGTGTGTTCCACTGTGGAACAGCCCTTACTGTCAGGAGGTTCCTCCTAATGTCGAGGTGGAATCTCTTTCCCTGGAGCTTGCATCCATTGCTCTGTGTCTCATTCTCTGGATCAGCAGAAAACAAGCTTGGAGTGCCCCTAAACCAGCATCCTCAAGATGGGGATTATGAACCTGGTATGCCCCCCAAAGCAGCACCCATAAAATGGGGATTATGGGACCTGGAGTGCCTCCAAAAGCACCATGCCCTGGATGGGGATTATGGGACTTGGAGTGGCCCCAAAAGAAGCAGCCCTCAAATGGGGATTGAGGGACCTGGAGTGTTGTAACTGAATGAAAGAGAGCGCCTCCTGACTTCCTGACAGTAAGGGCTGTTCGACAGTGGAATGCACTCCCTCGGAGGGTGATAGAGTCTCCTTCCTTGGAGGTCTTTAAACAGAGGCTGGATGGCCATCTGTCAGGGATGCTTTGATTTGGATTTCCTGCATGGCAGGGGGTTGGACTGGATGGCCTTACTGGTCTCTTCCAACTCTACGATTCTATGACTCATTCAGGACAATGAGGATTTGGAGAAGACAATGTGACATCCCTCAAATAGTCAAACAGGGTTCTCATCTAACCTCTTACCACCCTCTTCTCCAGGATAAACATCCCCAGCTCCCTAAGTCTCTCCTCATAGGACTTCATGGTTCCCAGGCCCTTCACCCTCTATTGCAGAATTTTGTGGTCCTCCCTGTCTTGCTACGCCTGCAGCCTAGTCTCACCTGGGAGTCTTCCTGCTCCTTCTCCTCCACCGGCCTCTTGAGAAATCTTTCCGCCAAAGCCACCGCCTGGGAGCTGGTCTCTGGTTCATGGTCCCTGACCCAGCTCTCCATCTCTGGAGGCAGGGCTTTGAGGAATTGCTCAAGGATCACCAGGTCCAGGATCTGCTTCTTAGTGTGCTTCTCGGGCTTCAGCCACCGGTGGCAAAGGTGGTGGATCCGGCTGCAGACTTCGCTGGGTCCCTCGGCCTCCTGGTAGCAAAACTCTTGGAAAAGCTCCTGCTGCTGGTTCCATCTCGCGTGGTTCCCTCCGAGTCTCTTCTGCACTCGCTCGCCCCAGATATCGATGCCACCGGTCCCACCCTCTGCCTCTTCATTGACCGCTCCTGCTTCTGATTCACCTGGATCTTGGTCTTCCATTTCTGATCCTGACCGTGAGCCTTGGAAAGAGTGAAATGATCTCTTTGGTCTGCGGGCAATTTTCTTCCCGAAAAGTGTTTTTGAACATCCAAAGGAAAGTGTTCATGCCGACATGGGACTGCAAAAATCAGGAAAATGATGTTTGAGAAGAATATGTTTAAGGGTTTTCTTATCTATTTAATTGCTATCCTGTCCTCTGCCCCAATACAAGATTCAGATTCTTTTAGGTTGGGATCGACTTGTGGGTGGTAAACAGCAGCAGCAGCAACAATATACACACACACACACACACATACACACAGAGTATACATTTACACACACACTACTACTACTACTACTACTACTACTAAACTTTTATTTATATCCCACCTACACCAATTAGGACCGAGGCGGCTTACAGTAAAACAGTCAAAACCCAGTAAAATATTTTAGGTGATTTTAGGTGTTATATGGTCACTCCTGGTTTTTCTGGTGACCAACCTGGCTGCTACATTTTGGACTAACTCAGTACTTCTCAAATAGTGGGGCAGGCCCCCCAGGGGGGGCGCGAGGCTCCATAAAAGGGGGCTTGTTTGACCTCGGCAAACAATTTTATAGACAAATGATACTATTTACAGTCGCGCGGGGGGCGCGAAATGTTTTCTTCTTCCTAGGGGGGGCATGACAGAAAATAACTGAGAAGCACTGGACTAACTGAAGTTTCCGGACTAGGCACTAGGGTAGCCCCATGTAGACTGCGTTGCAGAAGTTGAGTTGTGAGGTTACCAACAAATGTACCACAGTTTCCAGATCCCTTGGTTCCAGGAAAAGATGCACTAAAAATATTAAAATGGATTAAAACCCACAGAGGTCCCTCCACATTTGCTGGGGTTTGGGGTGAAGGACCCCCATGAATGTGGAAGACCCGCAAAGTTATTATTTATTTATTTATTTTAATACATTTATTATAAATTATTATTATAAATTTATTTATAAATTTAAAAAACTATTCTTTTTACCCAAGTGAAAACCTATCTAGAAATCTCTAGGTCCTCCAGCGCAACTCTATGGTCAACATCTTCCAGAGGTTGATCATAGAATCATGCTGGAGGACCTACAAATGCTTTCTCTAGAAACGTCTAGATTCTCCAGCACTACTCTATGGTCACCTCTGGCAGAGTTGCGCTGGAGGACCTAGAGATTCCTAGAGAGAACATATGAATCAAAACCATGATGAATCAGAGCCGCAAATGAAGAGGGCCAACTGTATACATATTTACCATATATATATATATACACACACACACACACACACACACACAAAATGCAGCTAAAATGGCTGGAAAGTTCTTTTGAGAAATAAAAATCTCTAAAATGCAGAATTTTTGGGTTTAGATCAGTTTTCCCCCCATTAATCTTTTAATGAAAAAATTGAATCCTGCTTACTATATTCATACTGTGAAGAATTATTTTATGTATTAGAAAACTTGATTGACCCTGTTTTAAGGCATCCTCCAGCTGGGAATTGTGGGACTTGGAGTGGCCCCCAAACCAGCACCCCCATCTGGGGATTATGGGACCTGGAGTGTCCCCTAAAGCACCATGCCCTAGATGGAGATTATGGGACCTGAAGTGTCCTTAAAAGCAGCATGCTGTAGATGGGGATTTTGGGACCTCAAGCGTCTCAAAAGCAGCATCCCAAAGTGAGGAATATGGGACCTGGAGTGTCTGCAAAAGCAGCATCTCCAAGCTGGGGATTCTGGGACCTGGACTGCCCCAATGTCAGCATACCCAGACTGGGGATTTGGGGACCTGGAGTGCCCCCCCTCAAAAGCAGCACCTCCAAAGTGGAGATTCTTGGACCTGGAGTGCCAAAGCAACAACCCCCAACTGGGGATTTTGGGACCTTGTGTATACAAAAATCATCATGTCTAAACTGGGGATTTAAGGACTGGAGTGCACCCAGAACCAGCACCCCCAAGCTGGGGATTCTGGGAGCTGGACTTACCCAATGCCAGCATGCCCAAACTGGGTATTATGGGACTTGGGGTGTCCCAAAAGCAGCTTCCCAAACTGGGGATTTAGGGGCCTAGATTGTTCCCAAAACACCATGCCCTAAATGGGGATCATGGGACCTGGAGTGCCCCCAAAGCAGCATCCCCAAGCTCTGGTCCAAGGCTGGCTTTAAACCCCAACATTTCTTTGCACCTTTTTTTTGGTGGGGGGGCTCCTCTTCCCCACTAACATGTGACTCACCCCACTATAGAAATGGGGGATGCCCCTCAAAAATGTCCTCACCCCCAAACTCTCCCCAGAGCCTCTTCCCAAAGCCATCTCCCACCTTCTTCTCCCAGAGGTTCCTGGCAAGCCAGGTCTCCCTTTCCCCCGACACGTGTTCCTCTCTTTTGGAAGGCAAGAAAAGGCACCTGCAGCCCCACCTGGAGGGTCCTGGGAAGGGGAGGGGCAGGGCGCAAGGGGGCGGGGTTTGCCCCCCCCCAAGATCCCGTGAGAGGGGGCAAAAGAGCCACCTGGAATCACCGGGAAGAATTGCCTTGACCTTGCAGGCAGGTCGCTAGGGGGAAGTAGTCTGCTCAGCAACCAGGTGAGCTCCTGCTTGAAGGCCTCCTCTGATTGGTGGGAAAATCCCTAACCTGCTGGACTTAGAGGACAGGAGAGAAACCCAGGCCCACCTGGGTCCACGAAGCCTCTAGGGGCGTCTGCACTGGAGGAATAATGCAGTGTAACACCACCTTGAAGAGCTGTATAGCTCCATCCTATGGAAACCCTGGGTTCTGTAGTTTTGCAAGGTCTTTAGCCGTCCCTGAGTGCTGGTGATGCCATGAGATTTCTGTAGGATGGAGCCAATCAATGGCAGTTAAACTGGTGTCTAGATGCACCTAGGGGAGAATAAAGACCTTGGGAAACTACACATCCCGGGACTTTCTGTAGGATAAGAGCCATAGCTGTTGAAATGGTGTCTAGATGCACCCAGAAAAGGCTCAAGGCCTTGGTAAACTACAAATCTCAGGATTTTCTGTAGAGTGGAGCCATAGCTCACTAAACTACAAATACCAGGATGCCCTACCATGGAGCCAAGGCAGTTAAAGCAGTGTCAAAATCACAAATCCCAGGATGTCCTGGCATGGAGCTAGGGGCGTTAAAGCAGTGTCAAACTACATTAATTCTGCAGTGCAGATGCAGATCCCATAAATTCCATGATTTTTGGACAATTTTGGAACTCCAAACAGGCAGGAACGTGAAAATGACCCCAACAAGCAGCCCCAAAATTATTACCCTCAAATACAATTCTTTTGCAGTCCCTCTCAAAATGGCGACACTTCCTGTTGCCATTTGGAGTGGGACTGCAAAGGTAAACAGGAAGAACCCTTGGTCTGGAATAAATCCTTTCATCTCTTCTAATAACCCCTTTCATTCCCAGATAATTGTTCAGAATGAACATATATCTTGAAGATGGGATCGAAGACTAAACATGAAATCCATTTCTGAAATGTATTTGCTGCAGTTGTCCGATGTAGATGTGGTACTACACAAGCCCTGGTGACGCAGTGGTTAAATGCCTGTATCCCAGCCACGGACTCATAAACCACAAGGTTGTGAGTTCGATACCGGCCAAGAGCTCCAGGGTCGACTCAACCTGGCATCCTTCCAAGGTTGTTGTTGTTGTTATTATTATTAACCTTTATTTATAAAGCGCTGTAAATTTACACAGCACTGTACATACAATCTTTTTAATTGGACGGTTCCCTGCCCTCAGGCTTACAATTTAAAAAGACACGACACAAAATGAGAAGGGAGAGGTGGTGGGGAAGGGGATGAGGTCCAGCAGTTCTTCTCTACCTCTGAGGCCTGGATCAGGGGAGATGGACTGGAGGGAGGGCTTGGCTTCTTAATGGATGGTTAATCTTCTTCCAGGGAGGCCTGTTGGAGCTAGCCTGCCTCTCTAGTAGGATAATACATATAAAATACATAGCAATACAGGAAATGATTCAATAAAACAGGCAACAAAAGAACATCAAATAGCAAGTGACAACTATGCAATGCCTAGGAACACTTCTCTGAACAGGATGGTCTTCAGCTCCGTTTTGAAGTTGGTTAAAGAAGTGATGGCTCTTGCTCACAAGGGAAGAAGGTTCCAGGAGTGAGGGGCAGCAAGTGAAAAGGGGCGAATCCAGGATGGGGCAGAGGAAATCCTGGGCTGAGACAGCAGACCTTGACTACCAGAACGGAGGGCCCTAGTGGGAAGGTGAGGAGAAAGAAGGTCTGATAAGTAAGGAGGGGCCAGTCCATGGAGGGCTTTAAACGTCGACAGCAGGAGCTTATACTGAATGCGGAAAGGGAGGGGGAGCCAGTGAAGGGATGCCAACACAGGAGAGATGTGGTCAGAGCGGTGGGTGGAAGTGATAATGCGTGCAGCTGAATGCTGAACAGAGATTAAAAGACGGAGGTGAGAAAGAGGAAGCCCAGCCAGGAAGACATTACAGTAATCAAGTCATGAAATCACTAGGGCATGGACCAGGATCTTGGCAGTAGAGGCAGAGAGATATAGTCGGATTTTGGCAATGTTATATAAAAAGAATCTACAAGCCTTGGCTGTGGTCTGGATCTGAGGGATACACGACAGAGAAGAGTCAAGATAAAACCAAGACTGCGGGCTTGCTGGACTGGTTGAATAGAAATGTTGTCCACAGAGACAGAAAAGGAGTATTGAAGGGTGGGCTTAGGAGGAAAGACAAGAAGCTCCGTCTTGGACATGTTGAGCTTCAAACGCCGATGGCGCATCCATTGCGAGACAGCTGTGAGGCAAGATGAGACTTGCTGTTCAAGCCTTGGAGAAAGGTCAGGGTAAAATTAATATCCAGCTGGTTGGGGGCAATTAGCTTACGCTTTGTAAAAAGCTTAGTACATTGGTAAGTGGTATAGGAATGTACTTGCTATTGCTAATGTACTTGCTACTAAGACCTCCTCTATCAGTGAACCATCTTCTGCACTGAAATTCTTTAAGTGGATTCTTGCATTTAAAGGATATTGCTTGGGATACAGCCCTCCAGCAAGAGATTTTATGGGTTAAAAAAGGTTGTACTGAAGGTTTTCAGATGTACAGCCAGCCCTCCACGTTCACGGATTTCAGATTCATGGTACTGACTATTTACGATTTTGTAGCTGCTGCTTAACGAAGTCGGCCTCATCATCTCCCTCCCTCCCTCCCTCCCTCCCTCCCAGCCAGCCAAAAGCAACAGCGTATGTTCCCCATTTTTCATCCACCTCATTCCAAGTCCAACGTTTGGATCACCACCAAGAAGGATCCAATCTCTCTTCCGTCCTCCTCTCCCCGGGCTCCCAGTCAGTCAAAAGCAACCGTGCTTTGCCAAAGTCTGCATCTTCTTCATTTTCAAAGTCCTTCCCTTTGAATCCGATGTTTGGAGCCACCACTGGGGAGGACCCAACCTCTCTTCCCTCCTCCTCCTCCTCACCCAAACAAAATCAACATTGTACCTTCCCTTTGTGGTAGTGGCTGCAACCATCAGATTCAGAGTGGAAGGATGTTGGAAATGGGGAGGATGCAAACTTTGGCAAAGCAGGGAAAGGTATGGTGTTGCTTTTGACTGGCTGCATGGGGAGGAGAGGAGAGACGCTGAATCCTCCCTGGTGGCGCTGCAAATATCGGATTCAAAGGGAAGGACTTTGGAAATGGGGAGAATACAAAAATTTTGTTAAAGTGGGGAACATACGATGTTGATTTTCTTTGGCTTGGAGGGAATGGGAGGAAGAGAGGGAAGAGAGAAGGTGGATCCTCTGCAGCAGTGGCTGTTAACATCAGACTGAAAGTGGAATCACTTTGGAAATGTGGGGGATGAAATGAATCCAAGGTTGCAAGGCGAGTTATGGGTGGTGCTGTCAATCATTAATGTTTGGGGAGGTCTCACATATTTGTGGTTTTTCCATTTTCATGGGAGCTTCTGCCCTAAAGTGACGGTATACACCACTCACTGAATACCAAGTCAGGATTATCCATGCCATCATGCAACAACAAAATTTTCCCCTCCTTTCAGTGGGTTCTCTGATGTGCTGCAAGATTTCGGTTACTGCTGTAGCCTTTCCCGCACTCTGTGCATTTGTAAGGTTTTTCCCCCGTGTGAGTTATTTTATGCTTCCTAAGCGTCCCATTATCGGTGAACCTTTTCCCACACTCTGGGCACTTGTATGGCTTCTCCCCTGTGTGAATTCTTTGATGTTTCCGAAGTGTGCCACTATCGCCGAATGTCTTTTCGCACTCTGTGCAGGGGTAAGGTTTCTCTCCAGTGTGGATCCTCTGATGAGAAGTGAGGTTGCTGCTCTGAATGAAGCTCTTCCCACACTCGGTGCATGTGTATGGCTTCTCCCCCGTGTGGGTTCTCTGATGTGCGGTAAGACTACTGCTCTGGATGAAGCTTTTCCCACACTCGTTGCACTGGTATGGCTTTTCCCCCGTGTGGGTTCTCTGATGTGCGGTCAGGCCACTGCTTGTGCCAAAGCGCTTCCCACACACCTTGCATTTATAGGGTTTCTCTCCTGTGTGGGTCCTCTGATGTGAAGCAAGGCTGCTGCTCATACTGAAGCTCTTCCCGCAATCGAGGCACGTATACGGCTTCTCGCCTGTGTGGGTTCTTTGGTGTGAGATAAGGTTGCTGAAGCACTTCCCACACTTGGTGCACTTATAGGGTTTCTCCCCTGTGTGGGTCCGCTGATGTCTGTCATAGTTCCCTCGGTGCTGAAAGCCCTTCCCACATGCTGCGCATTTATATGGTTCCTCCCCTGTGTGAGTTCTGTAATGCCGCTTAAAGTTTGATTTATGATTGAATGTTTTCCCACAGACGGGACACTTTTCCTTTCTCCTTTCATTGTATTCTTCTTGCAGGATATGGGGTTCAAGGAGATCAGCACCCCAATAATCAGAAGATTTCTTCTTCCTGTTCTTTGACGGATTTCCTGCATGCCTTTTTGCTTTTGATGCATTTCCAAACTTCTCTATCTCTGCTGCCTTGGTTGTTTCCGGTTGCACCGCAGACGGTGTCCCATAATCCCCATCGTCCTGCTGGATCCCTGGTTGGAAGACAAGGAAAAGAAAATCTAATTAGGAATTCAAGGGCAATTGAATTGCTTCAAGGGGATTCTGCCATTTTCAAATCCAAATCAGATGATAAAAGTTGGTTCTTTGTATTGGCTGGGATTTGGTTCCAGGAACCCCCACCCCCCCCATGGATTTCAAAAATTCATGGATGCTACAGTTCCATTATATATTATGACATAGTAAAATGGTGTCCCTTATATTAAACAGCAAAATCAAGGCTTGCTTTATGGAATTTATTTATTATTGGAATATTTTTAAGACGTGGATAGATGGTGGATAAAGAATTTGTGGGTATGAAGGCCTTACTAGGTACAGTAACCACTATTTTTTTCACTTGAGAGAACATTTCTCTAGTAATCTCTAGATCCTCCAGAGCAACTCTATGGTCAACTTCCAGCAGAGTTGCGCTGGAGGACTTAGAGATTCCTGGAGAGAACATATTGATCAAATCTGCAAATAATCAAATCCTCAAAAGTCAAGGCCACAAAAATGGAGGGCCAACTGTATTAAAGAGATATACAAGTAATTAAGTCAGTGTGTTCCTGGGCTTTATGTGAACAGAAAATTAGGAACCGGAGGCAGAAATAACACGAAACAACCAAGTCAACAAGGCTCCAAAACACCCTGCAGAAATAATCCAGTTTGAGACCGCTTGGACTGCCCTGGCTCAGTGCTAGGGAATCCTGGGAACTGTAGGTCTGTGAGACATTTAGCCTTCTCTGTCAGGAGCTCCAGTGCCAGGATAAACGACAGTTCCCAGGATTCCCTAGCACTGAGCCAGGGCCGTCCAAGCGGCCTCAAACTGGATTAGTACTGCAGGGTGTTTTGGATGAGTAAAAAAGAACATTTTGAATCTCCCAGAGACCCCTTCAAGGCTGTTCCAAAATGCAATGGGATGATTTTCACGTTTTTAAAAATTCTCATTGTAAATTTTAAAAACATGTTTTTATTTGGAAGAAAGGCGGCATAAAAATGAAATTAAATATTGAGTCAGGCCTGGTCTTGGGGAAAGGGTGGGATATAAAGAAATATAATAAACAAACAAACAAACAAAGAGGTTATTCAGCTTTGGCTTTTTAAAAATGATATTCCTTTTGGAGGCCAAATGCATATAGATCTATTTTGGGGTTGTTGTTGTTGTTGTTGTTATTTTGACATGCTGAGGGTAGCTGGTGAGGCAGGCAAATTCTGGGGGGATGGTTCAAACAAACAAACAGGGATTATCTATCTATCTATTACCAAATTTCCTTGGAGGGCTTTAAACAGAGGCTGGATGGCCACCTGCTGGGGTTGCTTTGATTGAGAGTTCCTGCATGGCAGAAGGGGGTTGGACTGCATGGCCCTTCTTGGGGTCTCTTCCAACTCTATGATTCCATGAGTCTATAATTCTCAGAAACTAAATTATGCCTTAAGGTCACCATAAGTCAGAAATGACTCGAAGGCGCATAACAACGACAAATTACTTCCCTCATTCTGGACACTACACTCGGATTGATGCAACCTAGAATCATATTGGCCCTTTAAGCTGCTGCATCACGCTCTTGGCTCATGTTCAGCTTGAGAGATTCCTTCAGATACATAGAGGTCTCCTTCTTTGGAGACTTAGGTCCAACCATCTGCTCAATGCAGGATATCTCCAGCACTAAATTTGATTGCATCAAGTTCAACTTTGTCTTAAGGTGATTTAAATAACCTAAAGGCCCAGATCCTGTGTGATCTGGGATGCTAAGCAGAGTGGGCCCTGGTCAGTCCTTGGATGGGAGACCACCAAGGAACACCAGGTGCTGGAGGTTCTATGTCAGAGGGCAATAAATCCTCAGCGGTGGCTTTGCCTGTTCCTTCCTCTGACATAGAACCTCCAGCACCTGGTGTTTCTTTGGTGGTCTCCCATCCAATGACTGACCAGGGCCAACCCTGCTTAGCATCCCAGATCACACAGGATCTGGGCCTTTAGGTTATTTAAGTCACCTTAAGTCAAAGTCACGCAGGATCTAGGAACTGTAGTTCGTTGTGATCCCAGAGCTCTGTGACGCAGAAGGCTATATGTCTCGCAAAGCTGCAATTCCCAGAATTCCTTAGCATAGAGCCAGGGCAGTTAAAGCAGTGTTAAACTGGATCATTTCCGATGTGAAGGTGTAGCCTAGCTGTTGCTGACAATTAAATTGTGTATTCATCAGAAAAACCAATCCTTGAGAAAGTTAATCAAAGAACTCCTAAGAAGGAATTGGCAAAAGCATCATTGCAACTATAACTATTAGAACTGTAATAACTAATTCATGAGAAATTGCAGACAAACAAATGGAGAAAATTCAGTCCAGACGCTGATAGGAAGCAGATTCGAAACAGACAGAGAACCATATATTGTAAAGATATTCAGTGTAAACGAATGATAGGTATATGTAAGAAAATGACTGTAACAAGGATGTGTTTGTGTCTCTGTGTGTATCTATATCTATATATTTATTTATATACAAATAAAATGTAAAAGAAAAAAATTCTTTTTCATTTGTCATTTTGTTAACTATATATATATATATATATATATAGAGAGAGAGAGAGAGAGCACAATCTATATATAGAGCATAACCATGTACAATGATGTGTATATGAGTGTGTGTGTATCTCTATCTATCTATCTACTATCTATCTACAAATCAAAAATTTAAAATAAAAATATTTTTCTACTTGTTCTTTTTGATAACAAGACTATATATATATATATATATATATTGCAACCATATAAAAATGATGTTTATATATGTGTGTGTCTATCTATATACAAATAGAAAATTTAAAAGAAAAAGAACATTCTTTTTCCACTTGATCTTTTTGATAACAAGACATTACACACACATATATATATACCAACCATATGAAAATTATATGTATATGTGTATGTATGTATGTAGCTATCTACACATTATATGGTTGCAATCTATCTATCTATCTATCTATCTATCTATCTATCTATCTAGTCTTGTTATCAAAAAGAACAAATGGAAAAAAGAATTTTCTTTTTCTTTAAAATTTTCTATTTGTATATAGATAGATCCACACATATATAAACATAATTAAAACAATATTTTAATTAATATGATTGTAATTCATGAAAAATGAAAAAATAACAATTTATTAGAATATTAAGGTTATACATATTATAAAATTATAAATAAAACATTATAAATAAAAAATAAAAACATTGTAAATATTATAATGTATTGTAACATTTATATATATATATATATATATATATATATATATATATATATATATAGCCATGCTTTTAATGTCTCTGTATTTATATGTGACGAATTTAATTGTTTTAAATTTAATTGTGATTTTTAATTTTTTTTTATCTGTGACCCGCCTTGGGTCTCTTTCTGGCAGAAAAGGCGTCATACAAATGAAATAAATACATAAATTAATATTATATTAAAAAACCCCGGGGCCATGGTTACACTGGTGTGAAACTGGATTATTTCTGCAGTGTGGATGCAGCCTAGGTTTGCAGAAGGGGAGAAGATTTCTAGCCCCTCTGGAAGTGGAAAAAACCAAATGCATTCATTATTTTAGAACCATGCTTTTATTTGATCTACCTCCATCAGGCCTTTCCTTCCTGTTGGCAGTCCTTAAGGAATCACCCATTTAGCTGTTGCAAAGAATGAAATAACAGATTAAAACCCCAGCACTAGAGTTTGCATTTGCAATGGCTCCTCCAGGCATTGGTGATATAACCCCTGGCTTCTTCTTCTTCTTTCTCCCAGGGATTGCAGCCAAAATAAGACCTTTCCCCTCCTCCCTCCTTTTCCAGACTAAACAAATAACGTGGATCCTCTGATGTTCTCCTCCCTTCTTCCCTCCATTGCAAAACATAAAGATAATAAATTAAAAAGTCCCTCTGGCCTCTCTAGGAATCAGAGCTCAGCTCCCTTAACCCTTGGAGGACCAAGGACTCCTTGCTAAACCACTGTCTCAGTCTGCCTCTTGGATGCACAGCTGGATGGGGGATGATGGGCCTTGTAGTCCGACCATCTGGAAGCTTTGCAAGCTTTGGAGAGAGATTTGAAACTGCTGCCATGCAGCTCTCCCCCAGGCATTGCTTTTTATTTTTTGGCGATGCATAAAAACGTATTATGTATTGCTTTCGTGCGATACGTAATTGTTTGCGCATTTTATTTTACCATGCACAAAAAATTGCAATATTTCTGCAACAAATTTGCAACATGTAATTATTATAAAACATATATGAATGATAAAATATGAATTATTAAATATATATGAATTATATATAAACATTCACTGCAGAATAATAACGTTACATTCAGCTCTCCTTATCCATGACTTTTTAATCCACGGATTCAAGCATCTACGGTTTGTATAAATTCCGGATAGCAAACCTTGACTTCACCATTTTATACAAAGCAGGGTATCATATAAATGTTACAATATGTCATAATATAATATTATAATTGTAACATTTATATGATACCCCTTATATAAAATGGCGAAGTCAAGGTTTGCTATTATAATATTATAATATATATATATATATATTGCAATATTAAATTGTTTATCATTTATTTTATTTTGCAATATATAATCACTTCCGCATGTGTGTGTTTTTCTTTTTTACAATACAGGATCATTTGTGCACTTTTTGCCATTCGCGATCGCATTATGCCTTGCTTTTTTTTTGGCGATGCATAAAAAATTCACATTTTTTTTGCAATAATTATATATATATATATATATATATTTGCAATATGTAATTGATTGTGCAGTCTTTGCTATGCTTTGACAGCAATGCATAACAACATATCATTTTATCGCTTTTTTGCAATACCTAATCACTTGTGCATTTCATTTTTAAAGTGCGGAATCACTTGTGCAGTTATTTATTTATTTAATTAATTTATTTGCAGCATTTTTACCCCAATTTTCAGTCAAAAGGCTCTCAGAATGGCTTAAAAATGGTTAATACTTTTTTTTGCTATGCACAATCGCATTATCCAAATGCTGGATTGCATTTTGGTGGGCAATGAGTAAAAATGTGCAGTATATTTGCAATAAATTTTTTTGCAAGTTGTTTTTGGTTAACTTCCATTGATTAACCTCCATTGCAACTAATTTACTAAACAAAACAATCTCAGGACAGCTTTTGATTTCAACCCTTCGGTGTAAGCCTATCCGGTAGGTGGCATCAAAATGCTTCCTTTTGTAAAAGCATGGCTTTTTATTGTCCTGGTGCCATATCCAGGGTTAGCCATTTGTCAGCCATATAGCAAAGTGCAACTTTATCCATAATCCACCAAATAGCGATACATTTATTAGTCCAAACCAAATTAGGGTTGCCATCGTTCTTTTCCACAAAACTGGAACAAAAAGTATGCAAGACAGGATTGGGGCGGTTTGTCAAACCCCAGCCATAAAAAGCCCCCTACCACCACATTTTGATATTTAACATTGCATACAGTCAGCCCCCCCCCCCCCCCCCAATATCCATGGATTCAACCAGCCAAGGGCTTTAAAATATTACAAAAATACACAAATCCCCCCAAAAGCAAACCTTGACTATTTTATATAAGGGAATAGCCATTTGGCTATTCAAGTCTATATAATGGCACTTTTGGAAGCAAACCCTGGCGGATGCACCAAGGTCCCACTGTATTTCGAGTTGTTGTTCGGTTATATATTGCCGCCCATTTCATTCTTGGGTTTAGTTTGTTGCTTCAACTGGCGCAGCTGGCAGGGACATTTTTCCAAGCCTGGGATTTCTCTGGTTTTCTGGGACAAATGGTAAACCTAACCCAAATGCTCAAAATGCACAATGCAAGCTTTCGAAGATCCAGTGGCTTCTTCATCAGGCCAAGATGTTAAAAATCTAGTCAGGAAGTGCCTCCTAATGTTGAGATGGAATCTCTTTTCCTGCAGCTTGCATCCATTGCTCCGGGTCCTAGTCTCTGGGACAGCAGAAAACAAGCTTGTTCCCTCCTCAATATGACATCCCTTCCAATATTTAAACAGGGCTATCATATCACCTCTTAACCTTCTTTTCTCCAGGCTAAACATCCCCAGCTCCCTGAGTCGTTCCTCATAGGGCTTCATGGTTTCCAGACCGTTCACCATTTTAGTCGCCCTCCTTTGGACACATGGCTCCAGTTTCTCCACAACCTTTTTGAATTGTATTGCCCAGAACTGGACATGGGCATATTTAGGTGGAATCTCATTTTCTTGTCATTGTAATCCACCGGTTCGTATTCTGGATTCTGGGGCAGCAGAAAATAAGCTGGCTCCATCTTCTATGGCATCTCTGATATAAAGATAGCTACCTCTCCAGAAGTTGCTCCTCAGAGGCCTTGGTGGTTTCCAGACCTTTGACCACCCTGCTTTGTCCTCCTCTGGACACACTCCAGGTTGCTCATGTCCTTCTTGAATCGTGGTGCCCAGAACTGGACACAGGCAAGACTCATCTCGCTGAGCTCCGTAGTCTACAGACCTTTGGTTACCTTGGTCTCCCTTCTCTGGACACCTTCCAGCTTGTCAATGTCCTCCATAAGCAAATAAATATCCCTGCCCCCTTTGCAAATCTCTTGCTCCGACGGACATTGCAGGAATGTAATTGCCACTGCGTATGCTGGGCATTGCAAGCTTGCAAGACAGCTTGGACCTCCAGACCAAGATGGGTTGTCTTTGGTGGTGTCTCCTGATGCTAGGAGCTGCTGCCTTTCTGACGGAGGACTGTTCTGGTGAGTGTCCTGTGTGCTTACCTAGGGCTAGGGCCATTGCACTATAACACTGAGGGTAGCCTTTATGCTCTACAACTCTCCATGGGGCTGTTGGACTTAATGTCTCTCCATCAAGTCAACCTTGACATCTGGGGACCCCATGAATGAGAGACCCCCAAGTCATCAGCAGCCCTGCTCAGGCCTTGCAGAGTACGATCCTGTTGCTAATGCTTGCTATGTTGTTATTGTGGTGGTGGTGGTGGTTTCTGCTAGTCATTTCCAACATGACCCTAAGGCCATTGTGGTACTCATTTATTTGCTTCAAAGTCAATATCACGCTGTAGCGCTATTATTCCACTTTAATGGCTATGGCTGCATGCTGTGTAATTCTATGGGTTGCAGTTTAATGAAGTAGTAGAGATCTCTGGCCAAGAATGCCCCTTCCTAAACTGTACATCCCAGGAATCTACAGGAGATAACCATAGAAGTTAAAGTGGAATCATAGCACCACAACAGTGTGGCGTGATATTGTCAAGTCACCTCTCCAGTCCTTGCAACTTTCCAGTCTCAAGTTGAGTCTCTTGTCTTTGCAAGATACTTTCTGGTTGAGTCCCAAATCCTTGGGAAGCTACTTTTAATTCAAGTCTCAAGCCAAGTCTGAAGACTATGCAAGATCGACCCTCAATTTGAGTTTCAAGTTCTTTCAAGATACTTTCCAGTCAATTCTCAAATCCTTGCAAGATACTTTCCCATCTCAAGTTGACTCTCAAGCCCTTGTGCAAGATACTTCCCAGTCTCAAGATCCTTGCAAGATACTTTCAAGTCAAGTCCCGGTTGAGAGAGTGTGGCACTTTTGTACTTTTTAATTGTGTTGTATTTGAATTTGTAAGCTGCTTTCTGTCCCAATTTTGGGAGCAAGTGGAATATAAATAAATAGATAAATAAATATTCTTCTTCTTCTAGAAGCAACAATGCACCCTCCTGTTTTTGGGCCAGGAAAGGGTCAGTGTGTGGTAGGATTGGGGATCTGGTGCCTTTGGGGTATTTACATCTTATACTGGTTTAATTATATTTAATGCCCACCTTTTAATGTTTTTATGTGTATTGTTTTTTCATTTGTAAGATGCTTTGTGTCCCAATTGTGGAGGGAAAGCATAATAATAATAATAATAATAATAATAATAATAATGTCTTTAATTGTATTTTTTTTACATTTGTAAGCCACTTTGAATACCAATTGTAAGGAGAAAGTGGGATATAATAATAATAATAATAATAATAATATAATTTGTATAATTTGTATTAGTGGATTTTATCTATTTTTATGAGATGTTTTTAATGGTTTTTATATGGTCTGTAAACCGCTTTGATCTATGGAAAAGCGGTATAGAAATAAAATTTATTATTATTATTATTATTATTATTATTATTATTATTATATTTAGTATTATATTATACTATATTCTATATATGATGATGATGGCGACCGGAGCACCCTCTTTTCTTTTTCTTTTTGACCAGGAAAGGCTCAGTCTGTTGGAGGGTTGTCAGATTTCAGGGTCTGGCCTGGAGGCTCCAGTTTTTGAGGGCAACTCAACTTCAGGACTCCCTCTAATTTGGTTGCTTTCTGTTTCTGTCTCTCATTTTTCTTCCTGCCAGGCAGCTCCTCTTCTTCCTCGCACTCCTTGCGCCTTTTGTACACGGTGCTGGCGGAGTTTGACCAGGAGCAGCCGGAGGTCACTGTGCTGGGCTACGTAGATGACCAGCTCATCTCTCGCTATGACAGCAGCACCAGGCAGATTCGGCCTCAAGTGGCCTGGATGAGCAAGATGGGAGCAGAGGACCCCCAGTATTGGGACAAGGAGGTCCAGAGGATTCAGAGCTGGAGTCTTGAGCTGAAGCAGATGCTGAATATCTTCACCAGGCTCCCCATCGAGAAGAAGGGTAAGAGGAGGAAGGGGTGTGTGGAGCACCAAAGGCTTCCGCCTGCCATATTTATATTTCACTGCTTGGATTTTGCTTGGCTTTACTGTTTTTGCTTTTAATCTACCTAGGGTCGTGTTGGCCTTTTCAGCTGCCGCATCACACTGTTGGCTCATGTTCAGCCTGTTGGCTCATGTTCACTAAGACTTCCTTTTTCCATGTAGAGTCAGCTCTTTGTATCTGCAGGGGTTCTGTTCCAGACTCCCCTATAGATAGCAAAATCCAGGACCTCAAGTCCCGTTGTTCCTAATGGTGGACAACAACGCTGCTAAATGCTGTAGGTTTTAAGATGCCTTGGGTCCCAGAATTTGTTTTTATTCATGGCAGTTCAGTTGGCTTTCTTCTTCCGTGGGCTTGCCATCTATGGATTGGAGCATCCATGAATGGCCTTGCCTCATTTTCCCCAATGGCATTAGATGGAGACAGCTGCACCAATGCGGTTGCACTTGTTTTGTGCCGCCATTATGAACAACAGGACTTGATTCCCATGGATTTTGCTATTTATGGGAGGAGGAGGTCTGGAACAGACCCCCCCCCCCCATGCAAAGAGCCGTCTGTACATATGAAATGAACCTATGAGTCTTGAGTACCAGAGCCTGAACATGAGCCAGTTGTGTGATGTGGCAGCTAAAAAGGCCAATGCAATTCTAGGCTGTATCAATAGGAGTGCAGTGTCCAGATTAAGGGAAGTCATAGTGCCACTCTATTCTGGTTTGGTCAGCTCTCTTGCACACTGATATTTCAGATGATGCCCCTGTATTGTTAGACTTGGAATGAACTACCAGAAGAGATTTGACAGCTGAATATGCTTTCCGAATTTAAAAGAGCATTCAAGTCCAACCTCTTCCAGCAAGTCTATCCTGTGCAGAAAATGTTGTAGTTGGGGACTACACTAAGGCTGTATCTGCACTGCAGAAATAATCCAGTTTGACACCATTTTAACTGCTGGGGCTCAATGCTATGGAGTCCTGGGCATTATAGTTAAGTAATTAATTAATTTGTTTATTTAGTGTGTCATCTCACAGAGCAGGCTAAATATCTCACAAAACTACAAGCCCCAGAATTCCACAGCATTTAGCTATAACAGTTAAAGTGGTGTCAAGATGGATTACTTCTGCAGTTTGGACACAGCCTCAGTCAACCAATTTTTTTTTAATGAGATCAGTTTGCTGTAGTATGAAGAAAGGAGTTGGTGGAGGAAGCTAGGAGCATCTTTGAGACTAAACCAACTGATTTATATTTTAGCTTTGGATATAACTCAGTTCAGCTGTTTTTCTTACCAGTCCTGCTTTGAAATTTTGTTGTTGTTCCGGAAGCACCACTTGGAAGTCCCATATTGTATGTTCAGGAACATGGAAATGCTCTGCAAGTGGTATAAATCAAGTAGCCTTAAAGATGCTGCCAGATCTTCTTTAGGGTGAGGGCTTCAACTCCCAGAAAACCCTCCACCAGCAAGGCCACTGGTCATGATGGTGGGAGGATTTTGGGAACTGTAGTCCATGCTCTAACAAAAGCTGATCCAGGCCAATCGAATGCAGAGAGCCAGCTGTGAAAGATCTGTAGACTTTGCAAAGTGAAAGGTAAACCAATGCAGATCTTTTCTGGGAATGTTCCCGACCCAGCGTTTAATGCAAAATAAACAATGGAGTTAAAAATCCTCCCCCATGAAATTATTTAACCTTTGGAATTCAGGTTTGTTTTCTTTAAGCTAGAAAGGACAAATACACACTGAACCTGTCCAGTTTGGAGTGGCTGCAGTCTAGCAGAATCACTAAATCCTAAAATCGTACAATCATAGAGTAGGAGGAGCAAAAGAAGGCCCATCTGCCATGTCGAGATGGGGATGGTGAGATGGCCATCCAGCCTTGGCTTCAAAACAAAGGTTTAAAATCTCATTAAACTACCTATAAAATTAAAATAAGTTTTAAAAATACTATGACTACTAATAAACCAAATAATAAACAAAGCAGAAATAGTTTCTGAGTTTGCATTTCTTTCTCTGCTAGAAGGGGAGAGAGTCCACAACTCTCCAAAGCCATCTATCATGCTGTTGAACACAGAACAGAATCATAGAATATTTGGAAAGAACCCCAAAGGCTATATTGTCCAACCCCATGCCATGCTAAAGCACTCCCAAGAAATGCCCTTCCGGCTTTGATTTGAAAACATTCAACACGGTTTTCCCTCTGCTCCCTCCAAGGCGGCGTGTTTCACTGCTGAAAAGCTCTTATCTTCAGGAAGTTCTTCCTAACATTTAAGTAGAACCTTTTTTCCTGTAGTTTGAACCCATTGCTATGTAACTTTGGGGCTGAACAGACCATTCTTTGTTGGATTGGTGCCGACACCTACATGCCACCAGTCTTTCCACGGCACAAAAAGGACCAGCAAAAAGTGGCTCCTATTTACGCTGCAGGGAGGGTGCCATAGCTGCTAGCACTGCAGCTTTTTGGCGCTCCTTTGGCGCTGCATTAGAGGAGTGCCATGATGCTGCCAGCCATGTGGTGGGGAACGCAGCATCATGTCAGCATGGGGGCAGAGTTGGGGGTACGCTGTGCAGACTCCATGCCCCAACTCTGCCCCCATGCTAGCCTTTGATGCCGGTCTCTACATCTCTTTGTCTCTGGAGCAGCAGAAAACAAGCTTGCTCCATCCTCCATATGATACCCCTTTATCTGAGGGTGTGAGGCTACTCAATGCCACTCCTTCCTACTTCAAGCTTTATTGCATAATTTACTGAAGAGATGTTGCTGCAAAGCGATGTTCATAATCTGGCTTTCCTTCACCACCCTCCTAAAGCCAATGCAGCTAAAAAATGTCCACCCGACAGAGGCTGACTAGGAGAGTTGTGGGTGGTGTTAGCCATTGTGCATTTTTCTAAAATTTTGGTGTGTGAGGTATTCCTCATGACCTCAAATGGGCCCTGCCAGGCTGTCCGCCATTATCCCCAAATGGCAGGACATGTACACCCTGAGGCCAGCCTTATGAGACCTCCAGGGAACATTACCCTCGGACTTGCCCAACAGGTAGTTTGGGAGTCGCCAATGGGACTACTATCGCCTCCAATAATCAGAAGAATGTACAATGTTTGTTTAAGATCCCTCACCTGATGAGCTGGCTATCAATTTTACTCCTTCCCCATTTCCCTTGATTGTTGCCAGACCAGATTGTGTCACCCAAACATTCAGACATCTTTGTCCGGAACATCAAGCACCTTTGCCCAGGACTAGTTTTCACCCTTAAAAATCTCTGTAAAAATCCCCTCAGTGTGCTATTTCAAATTTCATGGGGACGTCACATCGCCGTGAGCTCTGATTTAGCCCCAGCACTTCTGATCAACCAACGGTCTCTGAACGTCTGCGTCTCACCCCATCTCATCTGATTGGACTTCAGAAGCAAGTCTCATCTAGAATAAGTATCACCTGTAGTGCTGCCTTTTCCAAAGCTAACCTCTGATTCCCTGAGCTTTGAATGAATGAGTATGTGATAGTGAATTGCTGTGTGTTTTCCCCTTTCAATAAAAATACAGCCATCCCTCCAAATTCACGGGGGATCCATTCCGGAGACCCCTGCCAATTCGAAATTTCACTGATGCTCAAGTGCCTAATCGAGGCAAGGCCTCAGCCGGCGCGGCCTTGCCTTGGCTAGAGCTCCGCCATGCTGGCTGGGAGAATGGCCGCACCAAGGCAAGGCCATGCTGGCATGAAGAAGCCTGTGCTGGCTGAAGCCTTGCCTCAATAAGGTAAGGAAGGAGGGAGGGAGGGAAGGAAGGAAGGAAGGAAGGAAGGAAGGAAGGAAGGAAGAAAGAAAGAAAGAAAAGAGAGGAGGGAGGGAGGACTTGACATTGAAGATTAATCGAAGCTGCGAATTGCAAGTCCACAGATACAGAGGGACGACAGTATACTTTCATTGGAGAAGCCTGTCTCTGCTTCATTTGTTAATTCCTCGGGCCCTTGGTGTACAGATGGGAAACGATTTCACTGGGTCCTTGTAGTCAGCCCCCCTCAATTTTGAGCTAAATAACCCCCCGCCCCCCAGTTAGAGTTTTGGCTACAGTGACTATAAAATTGTTTTTTTAAAAAAGAGTTTTGCTTGAATAAATTTTTTTTTAAAAGAGTTTTGCTTTAATAAAAAAAAAAGAGTTTTGCTTTTGGAGGCTTTGCTAATTTTAGGGGCGGAGGCAGGGAAGAAAACGGCTTCTGACTTGGCCACCTTTCTATGTCTCCTTCAGTTGCCCCTACCTTGCAGTATATGGAAGGCTGCGAGGTTTTCAGCAATGGGAATAAGGAAGGCTACGCTGCGTCCGCTTATGATGGGCGGGACTTTCTCACCTTTGACCGGCAGGCCATGAACTGGAGAGCCGCTGACTTCACGGGCCACCTATTGCGGTTGATGTTTCTCAGGAACAGCAATCAAACACAAAAATTAAAGTCCTACCTGGAGGAGGAGTGCATTGAGCAGCTCAGGAAATTCTTAGAGATTGGGAAAGAGGCCCTGCTGAGGAAAGGTAAGAAGGGAGAGAGCTGTGCCCTCTCTAGCCTTAAGCCAGGACTTAAGAACTGATCTGTGTAAAGAGGCATCACTAGTTGTGTGCGGTTAGGTATGGACTCTACCAGGTGTGGGCGGGGTTGGTGTGGCAGGCTGCATGCTGGGAATTGAAGTCCCTTCACTAACACGTGTGCAACAAACTTTCCACGCAAGGTTTGCAAGAACTGTGACTTTTAATTGTAAGCAGTAACTCCAACCATGTGCAAACCCCAACAATTCCCAAGTCCCAGGACAACCGCCTTCACAACTCCTTCTCTACTCCTGCTTCCGCTCACCGTCGTCCTCTGGGTTCTTCTCCCCTCGGGTTGCTCTCCCACCCGCGTGTTTCTCCAGAGGTTCTCTCTCGGCCTTCTCCCATTCCTGTGGTTGTGGCCCGTGCTCCCAATGACTCCCTTTGCTGTCCCACCACTCACTCACTAAGCCTCCTGCCTCGCGTCTCCTCCAGTGTTCCTCCTCCGTATAAGGGAAGTCCCCTTCCTCTTGGGGGTCCCGCAGCTGAAGAGTCTCGTGGGGTCCTGGTGGCCTTGGACTCAGCTTGGTTTGTAAGGACATAGGCCGTCCGGCTCTATGAGGACTATGAGTCACCCTGTCTCACCCTAACTCAACCGCCTCTCCCTGTCCTCCTCTTCCGCGTCTGTTCCCTCTCCCCGTGCGCACCTCTTCCTCTCTCTTTATCCCTCTCCTTGGCTCCTCCTCTCTCTTCTCCGGCCCCTCCCCTGGGCTCTTCCTCCTTATCCCTTCCACCTGATCGCTCTCTCCTCCCCCAACTCTCTCCTCAGCCACCTCTATTCCGCTACACCAGGTGACACTGCAAAGGGGTGTACAACCGCAGAAGGTACGGACCCAAAAGAGGGGTGACATCCAGTGGGGTCCTCTTCCTGCTGTGGGCAGCATAGTGCTGCTGCCACTGGCACCTAACCCTGCTTCCTGCTGCTGTGGCTTTGTCCCCGAGGAGCATGCCAAGGCAGCAGAAGAGGAGGAGGAAGGGAGAGTGCGCTTCTCTTAGCTTTTGTCCAGGAAAGCAGCCAACAGCTGACAACAATTCCAAACAAACCCAAGGTCTCCACGCAGATTTTGTGGAGCAAGGCAAGTCTTGAAAAGCAGACTTACAGGCAAAAGGCAGAGTCCAGAAATGAAATCATTAGTCAGTCTGAGTGGAAGCCAAAGGGCCAAACCAAGAAGGTCAAGGGTTCCAGAAAAGCAGAAGGGTCAGGTCAGTCCGTAGTTCAAAGGTTCAAGTCAAGAAATCAACACTGTAAGAATGAGACCTTGGTCTGGGGAAATTTATCATTAGATCAAATAGAGGAGTGGTTTCTAGTACTGTTTATGAAGGTAGCCAAGTTAATAAAAGGTCAACAGAGACAAGTTTTATGAAAACTGACTACTGTTTATTATTCGTACACATGTAAGACAATCATATATTCACATAATCACCCAAGAACTCAAGAGTATACAGTGCACCTGTGTCATACGCAGGTGCCTTTTACGCGGCTTTCAGTTTACGCTTATTTTCAATGTGGCTCAAGCATACGTACTATTTGCCTTACACGGAGGGATCCGGAACGGATCCCCACGTAAGGCAAGGGCGCACTGTAGTAAGTAAGCATTGGAGAGAGTACAAGAGGCTTTACTAAAAGTAATATTTACCTGTATTGCGATGCTCCAAGGTCCAAATTGATGAAGACTCTGCTGCATGGAGGGGAAGGGGGGGGGAGCGGCTAGAGGATTGGAACTATATCAGAATTCAGATAGACATGGAGTCTACCTGGATTCTAACACAGAACACTGAACAAAGGATTTGGGGATCCTTAAGTAAGCCAAAACCTAGCCTTAGGTGGAGAGTTGTTTATCTTACTTCAAAGCAAAGCCAAATCTACATATTAAAGATTGCTTGATCTATAGATAGTCTCCAAGATGAGAATAGTTTTCTGATGGCTCTGACCTGGCAAAACATCCTGGGCCATAAATCTGCCCAAAAGTGTGAATGACTTTCCCTGATGGCAGCTCCTATCTTGGCCTCTTTCCTCTGTTTCAGTGGTGCACATGATGCTCTTGCCTTGCTTCCATGGAGGACTCCAATGTCATCTCTCCCATCAGGCACTCCACATAGAGTCATGAGAGGAAAGCCATGCACACTATGGATGTTATAGCTCCAATACTCATAACAATACAGAGAGTCAGGAAACATGATGCTTTCACCAGGGAACTCAGATAGCTTCTGACAAAAGCCCTGGCGGGCTTCCCAGGGATTTATCATAAGCTCTCATGAATGCAGGTGGCCTATGATGGGCTGGCGTTTTGCATAAAGCCTCCTCAAGCTACGGAGGCATGCCCTTTCAGGTCTTCTCTGGCTGAAGATGGGTATTTGGTTGTCCTTGACCTTCATGTCTACAGTACTAGAAGGCTCTGCTGCTGGGAAGTTTGGCTCCTTGTTGTCTTCTAAAGCCATGGACTCTGCTGGAGCGCTTCAGGGCAGAGCTAGGGCCAGCCTGAGCCTCAAATTCAGGCTGAGGCTCCAGCTCACCCTCAGAGTCCTCCCCTGAATCCTCTGCCAGGCTGGACCTCACATCATTTCCTCCCTGTGGGCTCCCTCCTCATGAGGAAGCTGCATTGAGGAGAAGGAGGGATAGAATCATAGAATCCTAGAGTTGGAAGAGATTCCAAGGGCCATTAAGGCCAATCCCATTCTGCCATGCAGGAACTCTCAATCAAAGCATTCCCGACAGATGGCCATCCAGTGTCTGTTTAAAGATCTACAAATTGTCAATTAAAAATTAAATTTTAATTTTAAAATTCTTTCAAATTTTATGAAAAAATCTTACAAAATTTTAACTATAATTTTCATTTTGCTTGTTGTTTTTATTGCCATTACATGCCGTGGCTTATGGGAATTACGATGTATGAATAATATTAGTACAAAAAATATTACTAAGGATGCTTATGGTGTGGTATGGGAGGAGGTCAGTGGTGTGGACAGGTTATACCATGGAGTTATTGCACTGAATGATGCCAACTCTAGTGATGCCGCTGCTCACAAATGTTATTCTATTTGCAGAGTCCCCGGTAGTGAAGGCTACCCGTTGGGTAGGGAATGACAGCCTGCAAATCCTTGTCTGCCAAGCCTACGGCTTCTACCCCAAGGAGATTGACATCACCTGGAGGAAGGATGGTGAGGTTTGGGAACAGGACCACTTCCCCAATGCTGTTGCTCCCAACTCGGATGGGACATACCACACCTGGCTCAGTGTTCAGATTGACCCAAAAGACTGGGATCGCTACCAGTGCCATGTGGAACACGACAGTTTCCAAGACCCTCTGGATGTGGCTTGGGAGGATTCTGGTGAGAAACTGGGGGAGGCAGTATTTGTTTATGTGTGAAAGTGCACATGCATACCCTGGTTTTGTTCTCTTTCACTGTAAAGCCACCTTTTGCATGCTGCCCACCTCCTGGCACAGCCATATTGCAGTTGGTACAGGGGCATCTAAGAAGCGTCTGACTATATCCCTGTCGTTAGATGCACAACAGGGACATCATCTTGTAGGAGTGCAGTAGGATGCTTTTACCATAGAATCATACTCCTAGTTGGAAGGAACCCATAGATGGATATACATTAATATATATATATTAAATACATAACTATATTTCAGAGCGACATCCCAGGAATCACTCCACTTTTAGACAGAAGGAATTGGGGAACAGGACTCAAGAGTGCAGTGCAGTGGCTACCTCTTTGTGCACGGAAAGGACAGAGGATGTGATTTCAGCTGTGTTGAATCTGAAAGACACCGTGGAAAAGGCTAGTAAGTGATTCTCTAAAGAAGTGAAAGTAATAGCCCTGAGTAGTTTTTGCAATGTCCTTATTCACCCAGTGGCTGCTGTGAGGTTGTAAGGTATAAATGTCCATTGCGCAGTGGTAGCTTGTACAGTGACTGATGCAGCATGGCCCTGATGTGCAGTGGACACTGGTGTACACAGAGGTATGTACCTGGACACTGGCTATGTGCCGGCAGCAAGTGTAGTGCCCAATAGGTATATCGTGCCCAGGGAGTATGAGAAGTGCCAAAGTGCATAAGAAGTGCCCAATGCAAATCAGAAGTATCCGATGCACATCAGAACTCCCTGATGATCATAGGGAGCACCCAGTGCACATCAGATGTTCCCAATGAACATAGGGAGCATCCGGTGTTCATCAGAAATCCATGATGAACATAGGGAGCACCTGGTTCACATCAGAAATGCCAAATGCACATTGGGAGCATCTAGTACAGATCAGAAGTTCTGGATGCATATTGAGAGCATCTGATGCACATCAGAAGTGCCAAATGAATATTATGAGCTCCCAGTGCACATCTGAAGTGCCTGATACACATTGAGAGTACCCAGTGCACATTTGAGGTGTCTGATACATACTGAAAGCACCCAGTGCACATCAGAAGTGCCTGATGTACATTGGGAGCACCTGGTGCACATCAGAAATGCCCAGTGCATATTGGGAACATCCAGTGCACCGCTGCATGTAGGAAGCAGCTGCTGCACATTGGGATACTTTTATTGGAGCCTGGATGCATGTTTTTGCCATTCACTGACAGGATGTTATTGAATTTCTGAAACATATCTATGGCCCGTTACAAACAGGCATAAAAGTACGGACTGGGTCCGTACTAGCGTTAGGAAGGGGCATCACTTCTTGATGCCCCTAACCCTAGTACGGACCAAGTCTGTACAAAATGGCCATGCCCTATGCACACGGGTGCCACCATGACTACGTCACGACCGCGCCCTCTAAACGGGGCGGCGCGGTTGTGACGTAGTGGGGTTGTGCGAGGGCGCCCTTTCTGTGGCCCTGGAAGGTGCTCCGTTTCAGAGCTCCTTCCAGCTTTGCGTCGCTGGGCGCAGTATTTACATGGCTGCGCCAGCAACGCAAAGAAGAAAGGGGCCAAGCGGCCCCTTTCTCCTCCTCCCCGCCGCTGCCGCCAGGTGTCCTTGGGGCTTGAAGCCCCTAGGACACCCCTTTCCAGGCCGTGGGGAAGCGGCCTTTTGCAGCTTCCCTGCGGCCTGGAAAGCGGCAGATTGGGGCCTCGGAGGCTGCCGTTGTGGCAGCTGAGGCCCTGATCCGGCGGGGAAAGGGCCGGTTACAGGCCGCCCCAAACGGGTGGTCTGTAACACGCCTAAGGATTTGTACAGTTCTGAAATGTAGCTTATGTGTTTGCGTGTTCCTAAATACAGCCTACAATGTTTTCTGTGTTCCTTAAGGAAAACATAGAGGGCATTTGGTATCCACTGGGATTTGGTTCTAGAACTCCCTGTGGATACCAAAATCTGTGGATACTCAAGTCCCATGATATACTGTACAGTGGTCTAGTAAAATGATGTCCCTTATATAAAATGGCGAAATCAAAGATTTTTTTGCAATTTATTTTGCAAAATATTTTTTGAGCATGCTGCCAAGGATGATTTAATCTGTGGATAAAGAACCCGTGGAGATGGAGAGCCGACAGTAGCACACTCCTAACTCAGTGTCATTATTTTCATCCCCTTTGCAAGTGAGATGCTTTGAGAAGCGGCTGTCCGACCTGGAGAACACGGTGGAAAACCTCACATGCCAAAGTAAAAATGAATAAATTCTGCTGGGTTGAAGGACACAAATCAAACGAGGTCAAAGCAATGGAAGCACCCGAGCATCCCTTTTGTGAAGTTAGCGAAGAGGTGGAGAAAACAGTAGACTTTTAAAACATTTTTAAAAAAACCCAAATGGTGGAAGGAATAACCAAAAATGTTTCTTGTTTACGTCATAAACTTTTATGAGCCACACATGCTAGCTTTACTTAGTTTGCTTTCTCAGATATAAAACAGGGGAAAAGCTTATTCTCCCCTTTAGCTGTCTGCTGGTTATTCAAGTGTGTTTTCCTTTTTAATTAGCCACCGCAAAAAACTGAAGGATTTTTTTGTTCTTTAATAAAGGGAAATAAAGGAAGAATATGATACAAAAACTGGGATACTAATAAACCTCCCTATATTTCCAACATACAGACAGGAGTTTTGGTAGTGTCTTTGCACAAGCGTAAATTCCCACACAGAAGTGGATGGACAGTTTCATCCACTAATGCTCCCGTTTGACTTTGTACTCCCTCTCAAAATGGCAACCCGAAACGATGGGAATGTCATTTCCATCTCCTACCATTTTGAGAGGGACTTGCAGACCAAGAGGGAGATATTTGGGCTTCTTCTGTGTGCACGCACATCCATTTGTGGGTAGAAATGGGCTCCTGGGCCACCTTTTGCTGAAATGTTTTAGCTGCTGGAGCCCCCCTCGACATGGCGAACTACTAGCAAAGAACGGCGGGTGGGCAATAGAGATGCATCTGGTATGTTCCTGCAGCTGGATGCACAGCAATGAAATTAGCCTCCAGAGGAACCCTGGGACGTCCCAGAAAACGCCTGCCACCCCAATGAGCCCCTCAAAACTAGCTATTTTTTTAAAATGGCACAATTTTTGCACAATTTCTAGCAACCAGAACTCAACAGAAAGTGCACTGTCCAGGCGTAAAAAATACTGGCAGTCCAGAAAGAAAGTATCTGGTTTGCCTCTAAAGCCACTCTCATAATGGTTACAGGAAATGAAGTGCGTTCTCCATCTCCATTTTGAAACACAAGCGCACTTCCTGTCGCCATTTTGAGAGTCTGCAAAGGAAAATGGCAGTGTATGGGCTTACTCTGTGTGTGTGTGTGCCGGCTCAGGGGAACGTTATCTCTTGCCCTCAGTACTAGTTGAGTCTCCCTTATCAGAAACATATGCATACAAGATGCCTACCAAACATCAGGGATTGTCAAGGCTAGATTTAGGTCCCATCTGCAAGAGATCACATATGCAAATACAGGTTGAATCTCTATTATCCGAAATGTGTAGGACCAAAAGCGTTTTGGATTTCGGAGTTTTATGTATAAAATTATTAAAAATGCTGTGAATAAAATTACCTTCAGGTGTATAAGAAACCAATAAATTTCATGTTTAGACTTGGGTCCCATTGACATGATACTCAAAATCTGGGAAAAAAGTGGCAAAATCTGAAACACTTCTGGTCCCAAGCATTTTAGATAAAGGAGACTCAACCTGCATCATGGTTTAGCAGGCTTGAACCAGTAACACACCCAGCCACAGGATTAATTTTGGGGGAGGGGGGATTTTATTTAACATGTGGAAAAACCAAAAACATACAAAAAACATAGTAGTCCCTCCACATCTGCTGGGGTTAGGAGCAAATTTTTATTACCTGAGAGAATTCCTCTCTAGCAATATCTAGGTCCTCCAGACTATGGGCAAAATCTGCAGAATGCTGACCATAGAATTAAGCTGGAGGACCTAGAATCATAGAATTGTAGAGTTGGAAGAGACCACTAGGGCCATCCAGTCCAACCCCATCCTGCCATGCAGGAAATCCATATCAAAGCATCCCTGACAGATGGCCATCCAGACTCTGTTTAAAGACCTCCAAGGAAGGAGACTCTATCACCTTCCGAGGAAGTGCATTCCACTGTCGAACAGCCCTTACTGTCTGGAAGTTCCTCCTAATGTTGAGGTGGAATCTCTTTTCCTGTAGCTTGCATCCATTGTTCCGGGTTCTGTTCTCTGGAGCAGAAGAAAACAAGCTTGTTCCCTCCTCAATATGACATCCTTTCAAATATTTAAACAGCGCTATCATATCATCTCTTAACCTTCTTTTCTCCAGGCTAAACATCCCCAGCTCCCTAAGTCGTTCCTCATAGGACATGGTTTCCAGACCCTTCACCATTTTTGTCGCCCTCCTTTGGACACGCTCCAGTTTCTCAATGTCCTTTCTGAATTGTGGCGCCCAGAACTGGACACAATATTCTAGGTGGGGCCTGACCAGAGCAGAATACAGTGGCACTATTACTTCTCTTGATCTAGACACTATACTTCTATTGATGCAGCCTAGAATTGCATTGGCCTTTTTAGCTGCCGCATCACACCTGCAAATGCCTAGAGAAGTGTCCTCTCTAGGAATCACTTGATCCTGCAACTTCTGGCAGAGTTGCGCTGGAGGATCTAGAGATTCCTAGAGATAACATATTAATCAAATCTGAGAATAATCAAATCCACAAAAGTCCAAGCCACAAAGTGGAGGGTTGACTGGAAAGCCATGAGTGCTAATAAGGAATTCTTTCACTCATAGGAAACTATTTTGTTCAAGTATACTGGGGCAAAGGCACAGAATTATCCCAAGACCTGAGATAAATTCATTATTTTTATAAACACGTCCTTAAAGTTTCCATCTCAAGTTGAAACTCAAGACTCTGCAGCCTCTCCTAGTTTGTGCATTCTTACTTATTAATAACCTTCTCACTAATAATACAGGCCTACAAAACCGAGATTCTCCCCCCCCAAAAAAAAGTCTCGAAGGTTTTATAGGCATTTGGCAACCCATGAAATCCAAAATCCAAAAACTCAAATCCAAAAATGACTGCGGATTTGCTCCTATTTTCTCACAATCAATGAATGAATGAAACGTTCTTGCAAAGAAAAGCCCTGAAAAGAATAAAAAAGGGGTTAAGGTCTCCTCATAAGACTTTTGAAGACCTTTTAAATTGCTGATGACAAACAAAGAAACAAACAGTATCCTCCCAAAAGCACTAAAAGAAATCATATCGGCGCATCGGTGTCCACACTTAATCAAAGCCAGGTCACAACCAAATTGATAAAAATATCAAATTTATAGAAGAACTGTCTGGTGCTTTTCAAATTCAGCAACCCAAAACACATTAGAAACAGCTAGAATACTTGGATGGGTTTTTTCATCACAGGCCTGTAAAATTAATTTGATTGATCTACTATTTATTTATTCATTTATTTTATTGGATTTGATGGGATTCAAGGCAGTTACTAATGAATTCTGCCCTCAGGTCTCCTAACAGAAGTTTCCACTATGCTTCCTTCACTGTCACACTGCATTGTTGGTTCATGTTCAGCTTTTGGTCTACTAAGACTCTTAGATCCCTTTTGCATGTACTGTTGCCAAGCCAGGTGTCATCCATCCCATATCTGCGCATTTCGTTGTGTCTTCCTGCACGGCAGGTTTGGGTTGTATTGGATGAGGTCTCTTCCAATTCTAGGATTCAAAGTCAAGGCTTACACTAATTCATTTAATATGTCTCCTCAATCTAGGACTACAAATTCAGTTTAACTCTTCCAAAACGTGTGACTTGAAATTTCTGATGGCCCATGATAGAACTGCTTTCCCAAAAAAGTTATTTCCTCAACAGTATTTCACGGCCGCATGGATTTTTTGATGCATTTTATGGTTCCAGCTGTGACTGAAACACCTTCCGCACTCGGAGCACTGGTAGGGCTTCTCCCCCGTGTGAGTTCGTTGATGCGATTTAAGGTTCCCATTGTAACTGAAGCACTTTCCGCACTCAGAGCACTGGTATGGTTTCTCCCCTGTGTGGATCCTTCGGTGCAGCTTCAGCTTGGAGTTGAATCGGAAGCTCTTTCCGCACTCGGAGCACTGATAAGGTTTCTCCCCGGTGTGGATCCTCTGATGTGATTTGAGGTTTGAGCTCTGCCGGAAGCTTTTCCCACACTCTAAGCATATATGTCTTTTCTCTCCTGGGTGGATTCTTCCATGTTCGGTAAGGTAGAGCTGCTGAATGATGCTGCTCCCATGCTCCAAGGACTTCCAGTCCCCGATATTGTGAATAAGAGTGTCATTCCTTTCACGGTCTTTGCCGAGTAATGGGATTTCATGGATGTGGCTCCTCCGCTCAAACATCTTACTGTATTGCCTCACACCATCTGGAGAATTAAAAGAAATGTCTGATCAGGAAGGAACAGATCCTCAAACAGGAAAATAACCTCCAGTGATTTGCTATTTTGACCAAAACTTAAACATCCAGAGAATGTTACACATACCACCAAAAAGACCAATAAAAGGGTATGAGTGCAAATCATAGCCTGAACTTTCCCTAGAAGCAAAGATGACTAAACTGTCATACATTGGCCATCATCGCCATCATCATCATCATCATCATCATCCTCATCATCCCAACTTCCTCCCAGCATAGTGATTCAAGACGGCTAACAAAATTTAAAACAGTAGAAGTTACAGTCTTATACCGTACCCTTGTCAGTGTGAGAAAGCCTGGCAGCATAAAAATGTATTTAAAATATCATGAAATGGCTTTAAGAGGAAAAGATAATGATGATTGATAAAGTCTAAGGGTGCATCTCCACCAGTGTTGCCAATTTCTGAGGAATTCCCTGGAATCCAGGGAATTTAATTAATTTATTTCTGGAGATTTTGACTGAATAATAATAATAAATATTGAGGAATTCTGGGGATTTTGTAAAACATTCTGGGGACTACCTTCAAGGTTTGTTGGCAACACTGATCTCCACTGCAGAAGTAACACCGTTTGATACCATTTAATGCTATGGCATCCTGGGATCTGTAATTTGTTGCGGCACCAAAGCTCTCTGTATCAGGGGAGACTAAGTATCTCACAAAATGACAAATTGACACAACCTCTAAGAAGCAGACCTATAAACTAATTTGATAAGGATTGGATATTGATGATAGAATACATAAATTTTACTGCTGGCTTTCTCCTTCATGTCGATCCTATAGAATATATAAGTTGAAATGATAATATAAATATATATAAAAGCAAATATCAAAAATGAACTAACAAAGAACAATGTCCAGACAAGAATGATGACAGGATTAGATTATGGAGGTATAAAAATTAAATCAATGCAAAATTAGGTGATGAAATAGGGTGGAGGACAAGAATTTAGTTCAACGTCAACAAAATATGTCTATATCTATATCAATAGCTATAAAGGAACCAAGGCTATAACCAAGCATTAGAGGTTTAGGAAATCATTTTACTGTGTTCTGCAATTATGTTGTTGTTGTTTTTAATGATATTAATGTCATTATTTTTACGTGAAATATTGGTCTGTCTGAATAACGATAAATATAATAAATAATAAATAATAAATATTATACACAATAACAATAATAAATATATCGCAAAACAGCAACTACTATAAATCACAGGATTCCCTAGCAATGAGCCACGGCAGCTAAAGTGGTGTCGACATGCATTAAATTATGCAGTGCAGATGCAACCTGAATTCTCCCCTGGCCATTTCTCTGATCATTTGCTGGAGCATATTTGGGGAAAAGAATTCATCGACCAATACACCAGAACAAACATCTCCCCGCCCGAATGCCTGTACCTGTTGATATCTCTTCTTCTTCCTCCTCTTCCTCTGAGGTGTCTGCAAATGGATCATCCTCTTCCTCCTGCCAGGAGATGAAATCCGAGCTGTGATCCGGAGTCCCTTTTAGAAATGTGGAAAAGTAGACATTACTGCTGGCACTTCCAGCTCTAGAAAACATGGAAAGAAGGATGCAAAAATGGAAGGAAGGAAGGAAACAATGCCCTAGTGTCATCAGCAGCCTGTAGAACTCATAGGCATCTGAATCTGACCAGAGCTGTTTCAGCTGCATCTCTCTTAACTTTGGTGCTGGGTGTTATCAGTACGCTGATGACACCCAAATCTATTTCTCCGTATCTCGTTCATCGGCCTTGAATTCCGATGGCATCTCTTCTCTCAATGAATGTCTTCAAGCGGTAATGGGCTGGATGAGGAAAAACAGATTGAAACTGAATCCAGACAAGACGGAGGTGCTCATGGTAGCGGCCCCGAAACCAAGAATTGGGTTGCAACCTCCAGTCCTGGATGGGGTCACACTCTCCTCCAGCGACTGTGTTCGCAGTCTGGGGGTGCTTCTTGACTCGTCGCTCCTGATGACAAATCAGGTAAATGCGACAGTCAGGAGTGCCTGTTATCAGCTTTGGCTGATACGCCAGCTGTGCCCTTTTCTGGAAGTAAGGGATCTCGAGACGGTTGTGCACGCGCTGGTAACCTCACGCCTTGACTTCTGTAATGCACTCTACATGGGGCTACCCCTGTGCTTGACTCGGAAATTACAGCTGGTTCAAAACATGGCAGCCAGGCTTGTCTCAGGAACATCTAGGAGGGACCACATTACTCCGGTTTTGAGGTCCCTCCACTGGCTGCCTATCAGCTTCCGGGCCCAGTACAAGGTGTTGGTTATCACCTTTAAAGCCATAAATGGCTTGGGACTGCCTCCTCCCGTACAACCCTCCCCGCGCTCTCCGGTCCTCTGGGAAGAACTTACTACAGCCTTTAAAATCTAGGATAGCGGCGACCTCCCAGAGGGCGTTCTCTGCTGTCGCCCCCAAACTCTGGAACAACCTGCCGGATGAGATCCGTCAGATAACATCATTAGACAGCTTTAAAAAAGCGGTCAAGACGGATCTCTTCCGGCAGGCCTTTCCAGATTAACCATCCTGGCCCAGGTTCCCTGATTCCCTCATTCCTCCCGTGGCCCCATCTTAGTGATGGTTGAGGATCAACAGAGGGATATCAGGGTTTTTAGTTTTTAATTGTTGTTTTTATGCATTGATATTGTGTTTATAATATGTTATACTATTTAATACTGTCTTAAGGGGGGGAGGGATAAAGTGTTTTTAATTGTTATATTTTATATTTTACTGTTGTCAACCGCCCGGATTGGTTTGCCATAGGGCGGTATACATATTATTATTATTATTATTATTATTATTATTATTATTATTATTATCTTTGTTAAGCATGGTGAAACGTCAGCACCCATCAAGCCCTCTGAGGAGAGACTTACGGAGCTGGGGATGTTTAGCCTGAAAAGAAAGTTAGGAGATGACATGACAGCCCTGTTAAATATTTGAAGGGGCATCATATTGAGGATGGAGCAAGCTTATTTTCTGATGCTCCAGAGAACAGGAAATCAAAGAATCATGGTTGGAAGATGACCTGAAGGGCCATTCAGTCCCTTGGATATGGAGCAAATATGGAGCAGTGGGTTCAAACCCCAGATGACCATCTGTCGGGAGTGCTGGATTGTGTCTGCATGGCAGAAGAGTTGGACTCAATGGTCCTTTGGGTCCCTTCCTAGGATTCTAGGATTAGGAAGAACTTGATGATAATAGCTTTCCAACAGTGGAAGAGTGCCTTAGAGAGTAGTGGAGCCTCCTTCTTTGGAGGTTTTTAAACAGAGACCATTTTTAAACAGATCTTACAATCAGGAAGTTCTTTGTAATGGAAGTAGACCATAGTTGCGATGGAGGACCTCCAGATGCCTAAAGAGATGGTCTCTGTAGGCATGAAGAGGCAGCCTCCTGCTGGAAACTGACCTGAAGTCACACAGAAGGACCTCCAGATGCCTAGAGAGACCTTTCCCATCCTGGATGCTTGTAAGTGAAACTGCAATTAACATCCTGGAGATATGGGTGTTGTAGTCCATCATTTGAGTAAAGCAATAAAATAAAATTGTAAAAACTTTATTTACGGTTAACAGTACATTCTGAGAGCATTGACCAACCACAGTTGTCCCCAATGACAGCCCCCACAGTGCACTGATAACAAAAATCATCTGTAGGTCCTCTGCGAGGAGAAATGTGGGCTTGAAAATAATCACAGAATAATAGAATTGGAAGAGACCAAATTACAGAAAGACACACCAAAAGCACCCCCAAGAGATGGCCATTCAGCCTCTGTTTAAAAGCCTCCAAAAGAGACTCCATCACCCTCCAAGCCTGTGTCTTCTACTGTTGACCAGCTCTAATGGTCTAAAGAAATAGGTGACGCTCAGAACTGCTGAGCCAAAGGGAAAAGGGGACCTTACCTAGGGAGACCAGAGTCCTGTAACTGTCTTCTGTGACCTCTCCCTGCAGAGTCTTCTGTCTTGGATCCACCAGATTCCATTCTTCCTCTATGGAACTCACAACCACCTCCTCGCAGGTCAAGGGACTCTGAAAGAAGAGAAAGGACAGGTTCTGCTCAGTGATAGTTTATGACTCAAAACTGATAGCAAACAATGGGATGGATGGAGGTTGGATTTCATCCATCCAAAACTTCATTAGTTACAGATCCATAGATCTGGAAGCGACCTCCCCCAAGGACCATCCAGTCCAATACATTCTGTTATGCAGGAAGACACAATCAAAGCACCCCCAACAGATGACCATCCAGTCCCTCTTTGAAAACCTCCAAAGGAGATTCTCAGAGTGTAGTGGAGTCTCTTTCCTTGGAGGTCTTTAAGCAGAGGCTGGATGGCCATCTGTCGGGGATGCTTTGATTGAGAGATCCTGCAGGGCAGAATGGGGTTGGACTGGATGGCCCTTATAGTCTCTTCCAACTCTATGATTCTATAATTCTCTACCAAACTTTGAAAGACCATCTTCCACTGTCTAACAGCTTTTACTGTCAGGAAGTTCTGCCTAATATTGAGGTGGAATCTCCTTTCCTATAGTGTGCACCCATTCCTCCATGTCCTATTCTCTGGAGCAGCAGCAAATAAGTTTGCTCCCACCTCAGTATGATACCCCTACCCTATAACCTGTGAACCTTGTCTTTCCTGGCCTAAACATATCCTGCTCCCTAAGCCACTCTTCACAGGGCTTGGTGGTTTCCAGACATTCCCCCATTTTGGTCACCCTCCTCTGGACATTTTGTGTCACCCGAAATGTAACTCTGGTAACCTTCTTACTATTGCCCTCCCACCCGCAGCAGGAAAAGCCACACAGATCGCCCAACAGACAACAGACACAACAGGTTTCACCACAACTAACATCTTTTTTTATTGAACATTATTATAAAATATTTTTATTTCTCACTGAATATTTTTAATGAACATAAAAAGCAACATAGAACTCTCCAAACAACCCAAAGCCCTCTCTGAACATCCCCGTAGTGGTAACAAGGTCCGAACAAGTACTAAGGGTTTTCACACCGCACTGCATCTTCTCCAGTCCAGAAGTATTCTGCGAGCGCATCCCGCACAGCCTCCCCTTCTTGTGTTTTCTGTTCCTCACGGTTCACTATCGGTGCCCCTGAGGTGTCCCGCACGTACTCCCCCAACTGATGAGGAATGATATCCAGAATTTTTCCCTTGGTCTCGCATATATTATGCAAGCTCACACATGCGGCGATGACTGAGGGGACATTCTTTTCGGCCACCTCCAATGAAGCAGTCAGGCATTTCCAACGGGCTTTCAATCGGGCAAATGCCCTTTTCACTACATTCTGGGCACGACTCAGATGCTTGTTAAAGAGTGCCTGTTTTTCAGTTAGGGTACCCTCGTATGGCTTCATCAGCCACTTTCGGATGGGGTAGTCACTGTCTGACAGGAGCAGTGGTCCGACCTGCTGGCCCAACACAGTAATGGTTGGGTTTCCTGGGACAAAAGTCCCTGCCTCCATGGCCTTGTAAATTGCCGAGTTCCTGATGATGTGTGAATCGTGATCCTGGTCACTCCAGCCAATCTCCACATCTAGAAAGCGTCCAGTGTGGTCAGCAGTCGCTTGAAGCAGGACAGGGTAAGTGTGCTTATGGATGATAAACTCCCCTCCTTGTCTCACCGGCAAAAGGATTTGGCAATGGCATCCATCCACTGCCCCCACCACCTGCGGGAATCCCAATTCAGAGAACCCTTCCATGATCTGTGTGGGAAGCAAAGTGGGAACGGGAAGGAAAAAGACAATTAATACAGTTATAGGCATGTACCTCCCTACAGGTGAAATTGAAAAACATAAAATCTCTAAGGAAAAGAACAGCTAAAGTTAGGAGTTATAAAATGTCACACTGTCTATGAAAATTTACCTGAAAAACTTTGTGTATAGTAGTTGTGAATTCTGTATTCTATGATACGCACACAGACACACGTCAGTCATGACTACAATCGGTCACGACTAGATAATCCTGTTACCTTTACGTATACCTTCATGTATATGTGCGTATAAAAGTCTGTATATGGTATATATTTCACAGATCTGCATATGGTATATATTTCAAATATACCGTATACAGTGGGCCCTTGGCATCCACTGGGGTTTGCTTCCAGAAGCCCTGTGGATACCAATATCCATGGATGCTCAAGTCCCATTAAATACAGTGACATAGTAAAATTGTGACTCTTACATAAAATGGCAAAATCAAGGTTTGCTTTTTTGGCATTTATATATATTTTCAAGCTGTGGCTGTTTGAATCTGTGGATAAAAAACAATCCATGGATATGGCAGGCTGACTGTAATATAATCAAATCAATAAAATAATACATCAAAGATACAAGGAAAAGAACCAATGCCTTGTGAGGAGACCTGCAGTTTCTTGGAAAGCAAAAGTCTTTTTGAAGGCAAGAAACTGGGATGAATTCAATCTCCAACAGTGTAAGTGTCCTTCAAGAGACAAATGACTGAAGCAAATGTCTTGATAGGAAAGAATTAAGTCAGGCTGGTTTCGTCAATGACAGTTCACAACTACTTGCAGCCAAAGGCCTTTTGACAACAAGTCTTCATCAATGACTGGAATATTTTTTTAGAATTTCCTTATCAGAAAAGAATCAATGAATGTGAAGAGTAATCCACAGATATTCTCCTGCTTTCAGTCTTTTTATGTTATATTCCATGTATTGTTTTACTGAGATGCTTATATTATTATATGGTGAGAGTTTTAGTGGTGCAGTGGTTAAATGTCTGTAGCCACTAGTTCATTACCAGCCAAGGGATCAGGGCTGACTCAGTCTTGCATCCTTCCACAGGTTTCTAAAATGAGTACCCAGCTTGTTGGGGGCAATTGGCTTACACATTGTACACTGTTTAGGAAGTGCTTAAGTGTACAGATAAGCAGTATAGATATGTACTCGCTACTGGTATATCTGGAAGTTATTTAAAAACACAAACACACACACATATATGTATACAAACCAGTTTTTCATACAAATGTTCATAGATAGTGTGAGATTTTATAAATCCTAACTTTAGCTGTCCTTTTCCACATCCCTCCATACATATGGTACATGTGATTACACAATCTATTGACATTGCATTCAAGAATGGGGGCAGAAATGACAATCCATGATTAGATCAGGGAGCAGAAATGACAATCAATGCAGAGATTGGGGGCAGAAATGACAATCAATGCGCAGATCATGGGAGCAGATCAGGGGGCAGAAATGGCAATCCATGCACAGATCAGGGTAAACATAACAGAAAGGAATTGCATTAACAGCAATACATACCTCCTGAACATTTCCCAGGAAAATGGTGCGGGGCAGAAGAACCATTTCCATTGACAGTATGACCTCCATGAAAATGTTTGAAACTGTGGACCGGCCAACTCCAAACTGCTGAGCCACACGTCGACACGAACACCGGTTCGCAAGCACCCATAGGGTGATTGCGAGTCTTTCCTCTACAGGAATGGCCCGCCTCATGATAGTGTCTTGCTTCTGCACTTTTGGACGAAGCAGCTCCACTATCTGGAAAAACGTGTTGCGGGACATTCGGAACACGTTGTACCACTCTTCGTCCGACCACGCCGTCGTGACAAAGTTGTTCCACCAGTCCCGGCTTCTTACGCACACCCACGTACGAGGAGCCTGTCCAGGCCCACGAGGAATCTCGAGCACAGCCGGATTGACTGAATTGAGGCTAGCAGCCCACTGCAAAGCCAGAGCACGGTGTCGCATGTACTCTCGATGACGTTTTTCTATGGTTCTTTGGCGTTGCATTCTGCGCCTGCGATAGAATATGTCCAGCGCATCACGCACCGCGATAGTGGTTTTCAGCAAGGTAATCACTGCCAAGCACACCTCCAATGTGGTCTTCATTCCTGCAATCTCCAATCCCTGACTGCAAGCGACAATGACCTGTTAAGGCAATGGCGGTTGCATAATGTGTGCAGGATAACTTAAAACTGCAGCATGCCTGCCCATTCATACAAAGCAGCTAATGGGAATGCTGATGGGTGGGAAACAAAAGGTGACTGGCATGATGGAATTTTTTAAAAGGTGTGAATATAGTTGTGTGGAGGAAAATATTGCAAGGTATACAGTATAACATTCAAAGGATCTCCCTTTTGCATCACTGTGAGTTTGAAAAGGGGAATGTGCATCTGTTCACTCCGATATCACTGGAATGAATGTGGCATTCACTAGGTCACTATGAAGCAGGAAAATGTGCTGCAACAAGATGGGTGAACATTTTTCTGTCAGTGTAGACAAGCCCTTACTCTCTGGAGCAGCAGAAAACAAGCTTGCTCCATCCTCAATATAATAGCCCTTCCAATATTTAAGCATGGCTAACATGGCACTCTCAACTTTCTCTTCCCCAGGTTGAACATCCCCAGATCCCTCAGCAGCTCCGCATAGGGCTTGGTGGTTTCCAGACCTTCCACCATTTTGGTTGCCCTCTTCTGGACACGCTTCAGCTTGTCCTCATCCTTCTTGAATTGTGATGCCCAGAGCTGGACACAATATGTCAGGGAAGATCTGGGCAAAGCAGAATACAGTGGCAATATTATTTCCCTCAGCCAGGACTCTAGACTCCTACAGATGCAGTCTAAAATAGAATTGGCCTTTTTAGCTGCCACATCACACTGTACTCATGTTCAGCTTGTAGTCTACTAAGACTCCTAGATTCCTTTCACATGTACTGTTGTCAAGCTAGGTGCTCCCTATATATGAACCTTCCATTTCTACTGCTAAATGTAGTACCTTACATTTCTCCCTTTTGAAATTCATTTTGTTAGTTATGGCCCAGTGTTCTAATCTATTAAGGTGATTTTGAATTTTGATCCTGTCCTCTGGGGTATTACCTACCTCTCCTAATTGGCGTCATCTCCAAATCTGATAAGCATGCCCCCATTCTATTATCCATCATTCATATAGATGTTGAATAGTGCTGCATCCCATGTATGCAAATTCTTGTTACAGTAGAGCCTTTTCTTTCAGGAATTTGAAGATTTACATAGGATAAACCCCATCCCTTATCCTTGATGATTCTTCCCCCACCTGATCAAACTGTGCAGCGAGTGTATCTATTCCACCCGAAAGGGAAGACAGCCGAGAAGGAACATCCAGGGTCATTTCGCTGTCTCCGACCTGCATCCCATTTCCTGTTAGAAAAACAGAAGGCGATGCATTTTAGAATGTGTATATTAGCTCCCTAAGAACAGCAAATTATTTTAGTCATTTATATTGAGCCCTTTTCCTAATATTGGGACTCAAGGGCGGTTGTTGTTAATTTCCATCAAGTCAACTTCGTGAGTCCTTGTCATCAGTACCAAAACACTCTCAGTAGCTTTGCTCAGGGACTATAAACCCAGGGATGTGGCTTCCACAGTAACAGCAGTAGGAGTCGTCGTCATCATCATCATCAAGGGCATATGGCCTGCGGGGGGGGGGGGGGGGGGGGGCGCTTATGGCCCACCAAAGGATTTTGGATGGCCTATGAAGATGTTGAACAACTTCAAGGCTCCTCTGCTGCTCAACCTTCTGAGGAGAGGGCTATGTGAAGGAGGAGGAAGAAGGGCAGATATTTGCCTTACAAACCTCCTCTGCTGCTTAGCTTTCTCCTAAGGGAAAGTCCAGCTGAAGGAGGAGGAGGATGGGCAAACACTTGCCCTGCAGGCCTCCTCCGCCATCTGGCTTTCTCCTGAGGAAAAGGACTGGTGGCAGTGGTGGAGGAAGGCGAGTGAACACTCACCTGCAAGGTTCTTTTGCTGCATGGCTTTTTCCTGAGGGCAGTGGAGGAGGAAGAGGGGCAGAAGCTAGCCCTACATTGCTGCTCAGCCTTCTCTGGAAGAGAAGGCTGAATGGAGGAGGAGGAAGGGCAAGGCTCCTCCACCACTCAGCTTTCAACAGAGGAAATGGCTGGACAGTGGAAGAGGAGGATGAAATTAATATTAATAATTATTAATTCATTAATATTTAATTAAAACCTATCTGCGACCCAAAGAAGTTTAGCCTCTTTTAATTCTGGCCCTTTCCTACTGCCAAGTTGTGTAGGTTTGGGATCCCGGGAGTCCAAAACATCTAGAAAGGCAGATTTTGGGAATAACTGGTATAGACTTTAAAGACCCAACAATCCTGCCAACCTCAGAAGAAGAAGAGAGTGTTCTACCAAGGCTCTGATGGTTTCTTATATGCCACCAACTGGAACAGCTGTCATATGCATATAACAGTTATCCCATGGATATAGACAAGCCACTGTTAACCACTGCAATATTGCTGGAGTGCAAGGATACCTCCCAAGAACTTTTCATGTCTACTGGCTACTAATTGCATTGGGGATCCCTACCTAGGGAGGAAAAATGCCCATAATTCTCCTGTGTGACTTCCTCGTAGAGAGCCCTCTGGCCCGGGTCCAGCAGCATCCACTCTTCCTCTGTGAAATGCACCGTCACCTCCTCCAGGGTCACTGGAAACTGGCCAAAGGAAGAAACAAATGGTTTGAACAGGGAGGTCATACAATTAAGAGAAGTAAAAATGGTGATTTGGTGAGAAATGAGATCCTTTCTTAAGACGTTTCATCTTAAACAGCTGTGAAGCACAGAGAGAGAAAAAGAAACAAAGAGGGAGGATCCTTTCATTTGCAGAAAGATTTGTCCAGGACAAATCCCTAACTCTTTTTATAAAAAACATTGGGGCTTTCCAGACTGGTGCTTTGCACCGGCCTGGATACATGCTAGGGTTGCCCAAGGGCAGTGCCACCGCACGCCCCGCAACCCTAGCATGTCACGGTGGCGTGATAATGGCGGCGCCCTGTATACACATAACCACAAATTATTACATTACCAATAACCTGTCTAATTAAAAATAATAATTGTAAGCCGCTCTGATAGCCTTTAGTGCTGAAGGGCAGGGTATAAATACATAAAATAATTAAATAAATGCTAGATTTCTTATCACTTATAATATCCACAAATGATTTCCAATTATTTTTTAAAAAATCTTCAATTGGCATATCCTTTAGAAGTAACATGAATCCGTTCCTCCCTTATTGGCTCTTTGGTCTGTTTATTTTTCCTGCTGTTGTTATATATCGAAGAAGCAATTCCTCTCCAGTTTTTTCTCCACAATGCCCAGCAAAAATATTTCCCTTCACATTACAAAGTCTACCTTTAGATTATTTTGGATGAGCCTATCAATTTTAGAGTAGTAAACCTTTTGCCTCCTTATGAGTCCACCACATCGGAAAAAGGACATGCCAGTTTGGCATAGTGGTTTGAGCACTGGGCTAAACTCTGGAGACCAGGGTTTGATTTGCCGCTTGGAGTGCAAGGATACCAACCCCCTGGGTGACCTTGGGCAAACCACACCACACTCTCTCAGCCTCACAGGAAGGCCATGGCAAACCCCCTCTGACTAAACTTGCCAAGAAAAACCCATGACAGGTTCTCCTTAGGGTCGCCCTAAGTGGGAAACAACTTGAAGGCAAACAGCACAACACACAACCTTGTCTTGACATCCCCAACTCTGGTTTGACTCATGCTGAGGCATTTCCAGCAGCTTATTTGGAGTTAGAGACCTTCTGCACATCATCTTCAGCCCAACTTTTATCTCTGTTTAACCTTTTCCTACCTGATCCGACTGAACAGCAAGTGATTTGAGTTCGCCATAGAGAGAAGATGGCCGCAAAGGAACCTCCAGCGATATTGTGTTCTGTCTGACTATCCTTCCATGCCCTGCAAGAAAAACAGAAAGATCGCTGTTATCTATATCACCTTTTTAGCTTAACATAACTTTATGTATACTCAGGTTGAAGCTACATTGGCCAGAATGCATTGATAGCAGCCTGGAGTATTCTGGCCCTGAAGCAGTCCCTGTTAAGTGAGCACTCTGGAGTGATGCCATACGGCTGTCTACCGTTGTTCTGTTTGGCAACACCACACCATTGGCATGGAGCAAAAACAGGGCACCCAGTGTTGATCAGATGGCTGGGCACCTTGTTGTGACCTCAGAGGGAGTGATTCGTGCCAGCTATGTAAACAGCCACCTGACATTGCTTCAGAGCACTCTGGATTTTCTTGTAAGAGCTGGAGTGAATGGTGAGTATAATAATAATAATAATAATAATAATAATAATAATAATTCTTATCCTCCTGCCCTCATGGATCAAGGTGAGGAACAACAATAAATCAACAATGAACAATATCCATTGCAATACATTAATTAAAACAAGCAACAGTTTAAAAGGATAAATAAGACACATACAATTCAAAACAGTCCACATTTAAAATTCAACATCTAAATTCACAATTTAAAAATAGTCTGAATAAGCCTGCTGGAAAAGACTGGCATTCAATGCTCTTTTAAATTCAGACAGTGTTTTCAGCTGTTGAATCTCTTCTGGCAGTCATTCCACAATTTGGGGGCAGCTGATGGAAAGTGACAGTCACCAAACTAGTCCTGTTGTTGGTGTTAACTGTCTTTGAGTCGATCTCGACCCATGGTGACCCTGCTGTGAGTGCGCAGGGTGGATTATATGGGAGGAGACAAGTCTTTAGATAATTGGGATGAAACCATATAGAACTTTAATGCAGAGACTGCTTGGATTGACTGCTGAGCTGCTCTTCTGATGTGAACACAGTTTGCAGTTGACTCTTTTGGCCCTGCAGTTGACAAGCCCTTAGTTGAGTAACAGAGATCCTAAGAAATCTCTTAGTGAATTGAGAAGATGCATATTGGGATACCAACGAGGGTTTCTGATGCACACTGTGACCAATGTGCATCAGTGCCCAATGCACATTGGGGTGGGATGCACTATGCCCCCTTACCTGGCAAAGTGGCACCTGCATCTCCTTCTTGCACAATCCACTTGAACAGGGGCTTTTGTGCAACATTTGGCAGTATCTTCTCTGTCACAGGGAAATCTGGAATGGCTTCATCCTTGACCTGGGAAAGAGGCAAAGACCCCAAGAAAGCAGGAGGAAGAGAATTAGGCAATGGGACAAGCAAAGTGTTCTAAATGGTAACCAGTTACAGAGTTGGAAGAGACCATTGTCAAATAGCCCTTACTGTCAGGAAAGTCCTTCCTAATGTTGAGCTGGAATCTCTTTTCCTGTAGCTTGCATCCATTGTCCAGGTCCTGTTCTCTGGAGCAGCAGAAAACAAGCATGCTCCCTCCTCAACATGACATTCAGATCAGGTGGGAAAAATCTTCTGAGTGTTCCCAAGACTAGATTTGTATCAACGGCGCAAAGGGCATTTTCTGTTGCGGCCCGGCAATCTTGGAACGATCTCCCTGAGGAGCTCCGCTTAGCCCCCTCCCTGGAGTCGTTCAAGAAGAACCTGAAGACTCATTTATTCTGTCAAGCCTTCCCTCACATGTCCTGATTGTTTTTCCCCTATGTATCGTGGATTGTATTGTATTGTATTTTTAGATTGATTAGTAATTTTTAACTGTTTTTATGATGGATTTTAATGATGTATAACTATGTTTGGTTTTATCTGGGGTATCTTTCATTGTTAAACTTGTTCTCTTTTGTTTTTGTTTTGTTTTGTTTTTTAATTTGTATTGTATTGTATCTGTACTGTTTGTAAACCACCATGATCGTAGGAACGGCGGTATAGAAATAAAATTTCAATCAATCAATCAATCCCTTCAATTATTTAAACAGGGCTACCATACCACCTCTTAACCTCTTTTCCAGGCTAAACATATCCAGCTCCCTAGGTCCTCACAGGGCTTGGTGGTTTCCAGACCTTTCACCATTTTGGATGTGTTACAGCTGTAATTTCAGGCTTCATTCAGTGCCAATACCTGACACTCAAAAATCATATAAGTTAAGTTTTATTGACTGTAAACTGATGCAGCCAGGGGTCTACAGCAGAGGAAAACACCCAGGTCCTTGAGCTGTTGGGTTCCAATATCCCCCTTTGCAAGTGGTAGAACCAGCTCCCTTAAACCACAGATTCTACCCAAATCAGCCTAGGGCCTGTATGCCAGATCCCAAAGATGGATCAGGGTTAGGAAGCTAGGTACATTTAGCCTGCAAGAGAGATGGTAAAGGGGTGACATGATAGACTTGTTTAAATGTTTGAAGGAAAGTCTTATTGGCGATGAAGCAAGCTTGTTTTCTGCTGATCCAGAGAATAGGACCAAGAACAATGGATGCAAGCTACAACATTAGGAAGAACAGCTGGACGATAAGAGCCATTTGACAGTGGAAGACACTCCTTTAGAGGGTGGTGGAGTCTCCTTTGGAGGTTTTTAAACAGAGACTGGATGCTCATCTGTGAAAGAGTGCTTTGAATGTGTATTCCTGCATGGCAGAAGGATGGCCCTTGGGATACCTTCCAACTCTAGGATTCTATGATTTCAGTGTGTGTACATGCCCCTTACAACAGTGCCTAGCAGATGACTTTTTGGGTTTATTCTTGGCATCTTGGCCAAAGGTGAACAGCTCTCTGGTGGCATCAAAGTCTTGTATTTTGTGATCAGTGCAAACGTTCCTCCTAATGTTTAACCTACAAACAAAGTAGACAGCTTGTGGTGTATGATTACAAAAGGATAATCAAACACAATGGCTGATTGCAGGGTGCATTGACACTGCAGAGATTATGCCTACTTTAAGTGCTGTAGTGCCATCCTATGGAATCCTGGGATATATAGTTAAATCCCTGTAATCTCAGCCTCGGAGGATGAGGTAAACCCTCTTTGAACAAATCTTGCCAAGAAAATCCTATGAAAAATTAGCCTTAGGGATGCCACGAGTTGGAAACAATTTGAAGGCACCCCAGAACAAGCTTTAGGTGTATAGGACCCCCTTGGAAACATTTTTAGCAATGTGGTACTACCTGAAGGAAATGCTCTCACCTGGTTTTTGTGCTCTGCTTGGCTCAGGAGGAAGCCTTCTGCGAGGGCCACTGCTTGGGCGCTGGTCTCTGCCCCGCATTCCCGAACCCAGTTCCCTATCTCCGGGGGGAGGACAGACAGAAATTGCTCTAGCAACACCAGGTCCAACATCTGGGCCTTGGTGCGTTTGTCCGGCTCCAACCACTGGCAGCAAAGGCTGTGGAGCTGACTGCAAATCCTTCGAGGTCCCTCCTTGTCCTGGTAACTAAACTCCCTGAAGTTCCGGCGTTGACTCTCGGAGCTGGTGGCGTCCCCGATGACCATCTTCTCCGTGGTCCTTTCCCAGGATCCTCTGCTGTTCTGAGCTGGGAAAACAAGTGGGTGGCTGTGCCCTCTCTCCGGACCAGAAGCTTTTTGATTTTCCATCTTCGATCTCTGTTCTCCCTCAAACAAGACCATTGGGAGTCAAACCCAATGCGACGATTGTGTCTCCTGCAATCGTTATCTATATCTTCCTTGAGACAATAAGAAGGGCTGTCAGGAATAAGTAGAAAGAAAGAGAAGAATCCTGTCTTGCAAATGTCTCATTTGTGCACTCTAAATGCATCTAATGAACTTCTACTAGCTGATTCTTTTTCTTACAACTGTGCCTGGCTGATCCTAGAATCCTAGAGGTGGAAGGACCCCAAGGGCCATCCAGTCCAACCCCCTTCTGCCTTGCAGGAAGACACAATCAGCCTCTGCTTAAAGACTTCCAAGGAAGGAGACTCCACCATTCTCCATTGAGAGAGTTTGTTCCACTGTCGAACAGCCCTTACTGTCAGGAAATTCTTCCTAATGTTGAGGTGGAATCCCTTTTCTTGGAGCTTGCACCCATTATTCCTGATCTTGTTCTTTGGAGCAGTAGAAATTAAGCTTGCTCCATCCTCAATGTGACATCCCTTCAAATATTTAAACAGGGCTATCATATCACCTCTTAATTGTCTCTTCTCCAGGCTAAACATCCCCAGCTCCCAGACCCTTCACCACTTTAGTCACCCTCCAGCTTCTCATCCTTTTTGAATTGTGGTGCCCAGAACTGGACACAGTATTCCAGTTTAGGCCTGACTAAGGCAGAATACAGTGACACTATTACTTCCCTAGATCTAGATACTATACTTCTATTGATGCAGCCTAAAATCACATTGGCCTTTTTAGCTGCTCCATCACACTATTGACTCATGTTCAACTTGTGGCCTGCTAGGACTCCTAGATCCCTTTCAGATGAAGATTTCTTATGCCAGGTGTCCGCCATCCTATATCTATGTATTTCATTTTTTCTGTCCAAGTGCAGTACCTTACATTTCTCCCTGTTTCTCCTATTTAAGTTTTGATAGAAAGTCTGGTCATGCTTACAGCTGTGAATTACACATCCACCCTTATGTACACTGTGAGGCCCAAGTACTTGATCCAGAGAGGAATCTTAAGGGGAGAAGGGACAAGGTGAGGGACAGTCACACTCTCTCAGCCCGAGGAAGGCTGAACAAATCTTGCCAAGAAACCCCCATGATAAGTTCGCCGTAAGTGGGAAACAACTTGAAGGTACGCAGCAACTATTTGACAAGCGCATAACTGGAGGCCAGTCTGGAGAGGGGAATCTGTTGTAATTTTGTTGTTGTTGTGTGCTTCAAGTAGTTTCTGACTTATGGTGATCCTGAAATGAACATATCTTGAAATTTTCTTGGCCAGATTTGTTCAGAGCAGGTTTGCCTTTGCCTTCCCCTGAGGCTGAGTGTGTGTGACCTGCCTAAGGTCACTTGTTTTTTAAAAACACAATTGTTGTTCTTAAATACAGTGTGTCCGCATCATATAAGGGCACCTTTTATGCAGCTTTCAGCATGCCACGCTGCACATCATGCATGAGCTCTATTATTTTCAATGGGACTCAAGCATATGCGCTATTTGTTTTACATGGAGGGGTCTGGAATGGTTCCCCCACGTAAAACAAGGGTGCACTGTATACACTTGCCCCTCCACATTCGCTCCTCCAGTGCAACTCTATGGTTAACTTCAAGCAGAAATTATCTGGAGGAAAATTAGAAATGCACCCACATTGTAAAAAATAATTTAGTTTGGCACCAATTTTAATTGGCATGGCTCTGTCCTATGAAATCCAGGGATTTGCAGTTTGATGAATGCACCTGTCCTCTTGGGCAGAGATGGCTAAAAAAAGACCTTGCAAAACTACATATCCCCAGGACCCTTCAGGATGGGGCTACAGATCCCTTAGGATGGCATTACAGCACTTAAACGTAGAACGTAGAACCCAACTGCATTGTTTCCACAGTGTAGATGCACCCATTGAAAGGCCAAAGACCTTGCAAAACTACAAATCCCCAGCGTCCCATAGGATGGAGTTATGGCATTTCTAAGTGGGGTCAAACTGCAATATCTCCACAGTGTGGATGCACCCAGAGAAAGACCAAAGACTTTGCAAAACTGCAAATCCCCAGGGTCCCATAGGATGGAGCTACAGCACTGAAGAGTGGGGCCAAATTGCATTATTCCTAGAGTGCAGATCCATCCCCTGGTTATTAACTAGACAAAGAAACCTTTGGGATGCTCAGCCAGAGAGCATCTTCAGGGCCTCTCCAAAAACTACCCTACATCCCAGGGTTCCAACCCCTACTATAGACTCCCCTGGCATTGTGCCTCCTTTGCATGGGTGCAGGGGGGGATCCTAGACCCCTTGCCTTTAATACAAACCCTAACCCTCACCTTGCAATCCCTCCACCCCCTCCCCTGCAATGCACTTTGCACTCACCACCAGCTCCCTGGCAGAAGAATGCATTTGCAAACAGAGAGGTTTGCAAAACCCAGAAAGGAAGTGGGTGTTTCCTTGCCCTTCTAGGCATCCAGACTCAATCCCTCCAGGAAAGGGGGGGGAGAGGGGGAAGGCGGGGCTTGCAGGCATTCCTAGAGAGTCACTTCCTCCCCCCATTTTACCTTTTTGCAGTGACAGAGAGAGAGATTTTTTTTTTGCAAAAACTGGGAGAAGGAAAGGAGATCACACCCTTTTGCAGAGATAATTTTGAATTCACACACCTTTCATACATGCTTTTCATGGATTTGGGGGACTCTGGGGTTTTTGCATGCCCACCCTTTGCAAGGATTTGGGGTCCCATGCATTGCAGGCTTTTGTGGGGACATGAGATTTGTAATCACACAGTTTTGCAGGCTTTTGCAGGGTGGATGTTGCATTCACATACTTTGCAGGATGATTAGTGTTGGAGTTGCGAATCTTGTGTGCACACATTGGAGGCCTTTGCAGGCATTCAGTTTTAGCCTTCACACACGAGACACACAAACCTTGCAGGCACTGTTTGTAGGGACATGAGTGTTGCATTCACATTCTTTGCAGCCTTTGCAGGGACACAAGGGTTGGAGTCACTGTGGCCACTTTATTTGTGATTTATTATGATGTTTGTTGACTAATGTTTATTTGATGTTTGATCAGTTGATCGTAATAAATTTATCAAACATACTTTGCAGGCTTTTGCATGATCACGGGTGTTGCTTTGGTGGCCTTTGCAGGGATACAGATTCTAGAGTCATGCGCTTTGGGGGCACTTGGGTTTGGTGTTCACACACTAGGCAGGCACTTTGCATACAGTTTACAGGCTTTTGTAGGGCCATGGGTGTTGCATTCACATGCTTTGCAGGCTTTTGCAGGGACACCTATTTTTGAGTCATGCACCTTGCGCACACACTTAGAAGGCTTTTGCGGACACTCCGGTTTGGTGTTCACACACTTTGCAGGCACCATTTGCAGGGACATAGGTATTACATTTACATGCTTTGCAGGATTTTGGAGGGATACAAGTTTTGGAGTCATGCACCTTACGTACGCGGTTTGGGGGACATGGTGGGCACTCAGGTTTGGCATTCACACTTTGCAGGGACATGGGTGTTACATTTACATGCTTTGAATGCATTTGCAGGGACACACATATTTTGGAGTTATGCCTTTGCATGCACACTTTGGATGCCTTTGTGGGCACTCAGGTTTGGGCATTCATACACTAGACACTTACCACAGATTTGGAGCCCAAAATCACCCCTCTCATGATATTTGATAGGGAGTAAACTATGGCTGCCCCGAGATTGCCGCCATATCAAGACATTTGGCCCAGACTAATTGGCTCCACTGAGGGTGAAATGTGGCCATGTTCTGGAGGAGTTTATTCCTGATATTTCACCAGCACCTGTGGCTGGCATCTTCAAAGAATGCTGGTGTGAAAATGAGTGGGATATATATATATACACACATACACACAATGTGACTCTATGTTGGGAGGAATGATTTCCATGTTAACCTGTGTATTGTTCTGTTGTTGAATGGTAAGGCCTCAGGGTGGGAGGATATGCAAAGAGGATCTGTGTATATTTAATTCGTGATCCATTATCTGCTGGGAAAAACCTTGGCCCTGGCTGCTTTTCATTTGCATTTTGCTAAGTCTTGATTTTGGTGTTTTTCAGGACTGGTAGCCAAACTTTTGAGGCTGTACAGACTAACATTATACACTGGCCTCAGTGCAGAGTGGGAGGATATGGCATCTGCATGACTCACGCCTGACGCTGCCCTGATGCCGCCATCATGCCGTCCATCTGAGCACACAGTGGGCAACCTCTTGGCTGAAAAGGAGAGGCATTTTGCTGTTCCTTTTAGCGTCAGGGAAAGGCCGGATTGGGGCCACGGTATGTAATTGCTGTGGCCCTGATCCAGTGCTGAAAGGGATGGCAGCAGTCGCTCCAAAGGGACGGTCTTAGTCCCTTTGTTCACTTTCAGGGTTTCTTCTTTCCTGTTGAAGTTGTCCAGATGTTCGTGGATTTCAATGGCTTCCCTGCACATTCTGACCTGATAGTTGTTGGCATGGTCCAGAATTTCAGTGTTTTCAAATATTATTTAGGCCCTGGATAACACACAGATTAACATGTAAATCTCTTCCTCTCATCTTAGGTCACACAATATATATATATATATATATATATTCACTCACTTCCATGCCATCATAGAATCATGGAATCGTAGAGTTGGAAGAGACCCCAAGGGCCATCCAGTCCAACCCCCTGCCATGCAGGAAATCTCTATCAAAGCATCAGCGAAACATGGCCATGTAGCCTCTGTTTAAAGACCTCTGGTGAAACGTCAGGAATAAACTTTTCCGGAACATGGCCACATAGCCCCCCCAAAACACAAAACCTATGGATTCTGGCTGTGAAAGCCTTCGACTTCCTAAAGATGGTGGTTCTTGTAAAGATAAGGATCCTTCTCTTTCCAAGGTGGGAGTGTGCCCTTTTCTCTTGGGACATAACACATATTTCTTAGGATTTACGACTTTCATCCTCTGGTCTGAAAACATCTGCTGCAGCCATCGATCTTTTATTCAAACAATCATGGACACAGTATTCCAGGTGAGGCCTAACCAGAGCAGAACAGAGTGGCACTATCACTGCCCTAGATCTAGAGACTATACTTCTGTTGATGGAGCCTAGAATCGCATTGGCCTTTTCAGCTGCCACATTGCACTGTTGGCTCATGTTCAATTTGTGGTCTACTTGGACTCCCAGATCCATTTCATACATAGTTCCTTAAGCCAGGTGTCCCCCATAATCCTGTATCTGTGCATTTCATTTTTTCTGCCTAAGTGCAGTATCTTACATTTCTCCCTGTTGAAGTTTATTTTGTTTGCTTGGGCCCAGCTTTCTAGTCTATTCAGGTCATTCTGAATTTTGATCCTGTCCTCTGGGGTACTAACTACTACTCCTAATTTGGTGTCATCTGCAAATAAGATACACATGCCCTCTATTCCTTCGACCAAGTCGCTGATAAAGATGTTGAATAGCACTTAGGGATGCCACATCCCACCTGGGGGCGGGACTTTCCCGGTTTGGGGCGGGTCCGCATGGTCCCGCCCCGGTTTGGCCCCGCCCCCGGGACACACACCCCTGCGACGGAAGCCAGGCAGGGAAAGGAGCCTCCCATGAGCGAGGCCCGTTCCCTGCTTGGCCTCCTCCGCTGAGGGAGGCGGCCTGGCTCTCCTCGCTCTTTCCCGGCCTCTGTGAAGGCCAAGCCTCCACAGAGGCTAGGAAAGGGAGGGGGCCGCCCGCGATCGCCACGATCGCAGGCGCTCTCCTCGCTCTTTCCCGGCCACTGTGAAGGCCAAGCCTCCACAGAGGCCGGGAAAGGGAGTGGGAAAGGGAACGGAGCCCAAGCGGAGAAGGAATCCTCGCTGAGCGGAGGGATTCTTTTCCCCTTGGGCTCCGTTGGCAAAAACGGAGCCCAAGGGGAAAAGAATGCCTCCCTGGGGGCGGATTCCTTCTCCGCTTGGGCTCCGTGAACGGAGCCCAAGCGGAGAAGGAATCCTCCCCTCAGCGAGGCTCTTTTTCAAATGTAGGACCCCCCCAAAAAAAGGTCCTACATTTGAAAAATTTGTCCTACATTTGTCCCGGTTTGGAGGTCCTGACTAATGGCAACCCTAATAGCACTGGGCCCAGGATTGAACCCCACTGGACACCCCACTGGTCACTTCTCTGCAGGATGAGAAGAAGCCATTGTTAAGCACCTTTTGGGTCCGCCTGGTCAGCCAGTTACAGTCAACCTAACAGTTGTATTGTCTCTTGTAGGGAACCTAGACCCAAACATGTAGGGCACTAGCAGCCAAGTAGTACTAAACCTCAGTTTAGTAACCTTGGCTGCTAGTATTAAAATGGTGGAATGGTAGAAAAAGTGCAGTGATTAATGTGCTGAATTTGCCTAAGCAGAATGCATCTTAATAATTTTGAATTGCGAAGGCTGTAGGGAAATGTGAAGTAAAACTCTTTCATGGCCAGCATCCATAGTTTCTTGTGGTTTTTTTTGGCTATGTGGCCACATAGCCCGAAAACCCCCAGAAAAAAGCTGTAGGGAAAGATGGAACTCGTATGGCTGGTGGAGATGATCTCCATTCAGGAAGCCACGGCTGCTGCCCTGGGTTTGCAAGGCCTGGGCAGGGCTGAAGATAAGAAGGTGACTCGGAGGTCCCTATGCTTAATGTCAAATGTCATCCTACAAAAACCCACTGGTGTCATTAGGGAAGGGGAGGGAATACAGACCGTGCCAGGTGACACCAAGGAGAGGGACACCACTGGAAAAAACGACACATTTACCTTAAAATATATACTCGTAGAAAAAGGACCAGATCAGAGGAAGGAGGTGTGAAAATCACGGGGAGGGATATTAACAGTTTAAGATATCTAGCAAAATACGAGAAAATAAAAAACCCTACAAAACAGTGTCCCCTTTATTAGGCTGATTCCAAAGTGCAAAATACATGATGCAAGCTTCCAAAGCTCCATGGGATTCTTCATCAGGCAAAGATGTTCAAAATCATACAGGAGAAGACAAAGAGGAATGTTAGGGTCACGGGGCCACTTTTTGTTTCAGATGTTACTTCTGGTATCTGTTAAGATTGTCTGACTCTGGTGGAGGGATATCCATGCAGGCAGAGGCCGCTCTCTTTCTTGTCCATGTGGGGACATGGACAAGAAAAGGCATGCAATACCAGTTCAGATCCATTAGTGGCAGCTAAGTCTAACATCACAACTTCTCAGGAATGCCACAGGGGTGATTGTGTGACCCTCCAAAGTCTTCTGGGGCTGCGAATGTACCCTCCCATTATTATTATTATTATTATTATTAACCTTTATTTATAAAGCGCCGTAAATTTACACAGTGCTGTACATACAGTCTTTTTAATTGGGCGGATCCCTGCCCTCAGGTTTACAATCTAAAAAGACACGATACAAAGGGAGTGGGGTGGGGAGGGGGCATCTCTAGTAGGATAATACATATAAAATACATAGCAATACAGGAAATGATTCAATAAAACAGACAACAAGAGAACATCAAATAGCAAGTGACAATTATGCAATGCCTGGGAATGCTGCCCTGAACAGAATGGTCTTCAACTCCGTTTTGAAGCTGGTTAAAGAAGTGATGGCTCTTGGGTCTCGCAGGGGAAGAAGGTTCCAGGAGTGAGGGGCAGCGAGTGAAAAGGGGCGAATCCGGGATGGGGCAGAGGAAATCCTGGGCTGAGACAGGAACCCTTGACTACCAGAACAGAGGGCCTGAGTGGGAAGGTGAGGAGAAAGAAGATCTGATAAGTAGGGAGGGGCCAGTCCATGGAGGGCTTTGAATGTCGACAGCAGGAGCTTATACTGAATGCGGAAAGGGAGGGGGAGCCAGTGAAGGGATGCCAACACAGGAGAGATGTGGTCAGAGCGGTGGGTGGAAGTGATAATGCGTGCAGCTGAGAGCTGGACAGAAATTAAAGGACGGAAGTGAGAAAGAGGAAGCCCAGCCAGGAGGACGTTACAGTAATCCAGTCGTGAGATCACTAGGGCATGGACCAGGATCTTGGCAGTAGAGGCAGAGAGAAATGGTCGGATTTTGGCAATATTGTATAAAAAGAATCTACAAGCCTTGGCTGTGGTCTGGATCCCGGTCTTCTGCAGATGCCAGACCCTGGGGTTTCTGGGCAAGGAGGCCATTAAGCTGAGTCTGGTCATGACACGTTGTGTCACCACTGTTTTGCACACGCTTCTGCTTGTGGACATATACAGTAATCCCAAACACAGCCACCAAGAGGCTGACAGCAATAATAATCCCTGCCATGAGTCCCACGTTGGACACAGAGGCTGAAACGAGACAAAGAGGAGAACGTGAGGGGAGCCATGTTGGGTCAGGCTGTCCGGACCACGAACTCAGTTCCCAGTAACCAGGGAAACATTTTCTTGTGATAGAATGCAAAAGACTTTTATTCCATGTATTGAGACAGTAGTCACCAATCCACGGCCCCATACAGACAGGCCAAAATAAAGCTGCTTCGGGTCACTTTGGAGGTATGCTGTTTAAATGTTGCATGCGTCGTAAGAGTCTGGAAGCCATGCCAAAGCCACAATCCAGTCCTAAGGAATGGAGTATGGCTTTGGCGCAGCTTCTGGACTCTTAGGACGCATGCATCATTTAAACAGCATACCTCCAAAGTGACCCGAAGCAGCTTTATTTTGGCAGTCTGTATAGGGCCCAGGTTTTTTTGCCAGAACTGAAGATTTTCCTGCTTGGAATTTACCATAAACATCCCCATCATTCTGCCCCCCCCCCCCAGCTGCGATCTCCGGCCTTTGATTCAGATCAAAGCAACCTTTCATGTTCCCTCTTCCCTTTCTTGTATTATCATTCAATTGCACTTATGGAAGGAAAGCATCCCTTGGTCTCAGCCCAGATCCGCTTCAAAAAGAGTAGGGTCATAAAATCCACAATCCTTCTCACTGCTGGCCATCTGCCCCCTTCCATCATTTCCCAGGCTTGGATTCCCACATGATTAGTATCACCCTGTCAATAAAGCAGCATGTTATTATAATGCCATATCATCATATCATCATGGCAGAACCATGCATATGGGTCTGACACAGGCTGACCTCCTATTGCAGAGTTTGAACTTTCCAGAAGGGTTGGCGATGCAAGGTTACTTAGCTTTCACATTGACACAACATATGTGTTTCATCAGCCTATGGGATGGAAGAAGCAGAACTCCTTCCCCCAGTAATTCCAGGGGAAATGTGATGGCCATACCGGTTTCCTCAGAGGGGGTTTGCCATTTCCAACCTCTGAGGCTGAGAAAGTGTGATTTGCTCAAAGTCCCCCAGTAGGTTAACATGGCTGAGTTGGGATTCGAACCCTGGTCTCCAGAGTCCTAGTCCAACGTTCAAACAACTAAAAAAAACACACCACTAAAACAAAATTGAACAAGCATCATTAGTGTGATGCTGCAGCACACAGTGAATGTGATTTTAGCCTACATTAATAGAAGCATTGTTCATTGTTTCCAAGACCTCCAGAGAAGGAGATCCCACCACCTTGATTCCACTGCCAAATCACTCTTATTGTCCAGATGCACCATCTCGACTTTCCTGCCCCTTCAGACCATTGTACCCATCCTCCCATGGATTGGCAGAGAATGGTCATCTGGACCTCAACAGTCGTTCATCATGTCACTTCCCCAAACTGAACATGACGAACTCCTTCAACTTCTCCTCACAGGTTTTGTCCTCCATCCCTCTTATCAAGGGCCACACATGAGGATCCCAAGAATCATAGAATCATAGTTGGAAGGGACACTCAAAGGCATCCAGTCCAACTCCCTTCTGCCATGCAGGAAGACAGATTCCAAAGCACTCCCGGTGACAGATGGCCATCCAGCCTCTGCTTAAAGACCTCCAAAGAAGGAGACTCCACCACTCTCTATTGAGGGAGTGTCTTCCACTGTCGAACAGCCCTTACTGTCAGGAAGTTCCTCCTAATGTTGAGCTGGAATTGCTTTTCCTGTAGTTTGCATCTATTGTTCTGGGTCCTAGTCTCTGGAGCAGCAGAAAACAAGCTTGCACTCCTTCCTCATTATGATATAGAATCATAGAATCGTAGAGTTGGAAGAGCCCACAGGGGCCATCCAGTCCAACCCCCTGCCATGCAGGAACTCTCAATCAAAGCATCCGCGACAGACGGCCATCCAGCCTCTGCTTAAAGATCTCCAAAGAAGGAGACTCCACTGCACTCCGAAGGAGTGTGTTCCACTGTCAAACACCCCTCCTAATGTTGAGGTGGAGTCTCTTTTCCTGCAGCTTGCATCCATTGCTCCGGAGCAGCAGAAAACAAGCTTGCTCCCTCCTCAATATGACACCCCTTCAAATATTTAAACAGGGCTATCATATCACCTCTTAACCTTCTTTTCTCCAGGCTAAACATCCCCAGCTTCCTAAGTCGTTCTTCATAGGACATGGTTTCCAGACCCTTCACCATTTTAGTCTCCCTCCTTTGGACACACTCCAGTTTCTCAATATCCTTTTTGAATTGTGGCGCCCAGAACTGGACACAGTACTCCAGGTGGGGCCTGACCAAAGGAGAATATAGTGGCACTATTACTTCTCTTGATCTAAACACTATACTTTTATTGATGCAGCCTAAAATTGCATTGGCCTTTTTAGCTGCCGCATTGCACTGTTGACTCATGTTCAACTTGTGGTCTACTTGGGACTCCCAGATCCCTTTCACATGTACTTTCATTCAGCCAGGTGTCCTCCATCCTATATCTGTGCATTTCATTTTTCTGCCCTATGTGCAGTACCTTATATTTCTCCGTGTTGAACTTCATTTTGTTAGCTTTGGCCCAGTTTTCTAGTCTATTCAGATCATTTTGAATGTTGTTCCTGTCCTCTGGGATATTAGCTACTCCTCCTAATTTGGTATCTGCAAATTTGATAAGTATGCTCCCAATTCTGTCCTCCAAGTCCTTGATAAAGATGTTGAATAACACTGGGCCCAGGACAGAGCCCTGTGGGACCCCACTGGTCACTTCCCTCCAGGATGAAAAGGAGCCATTGCTGACCACCCTTTGGGTTCGACCGGTCAACCAATTACAAATCCATGTAACAGTTGCCTTGTCTAGCCCACATTTTACAAGCTTGTTTGCAAGAATGTCATGAGGAACCTTGTCAAAGGTCTCACTGAAATCAAGATATACTATATCCACAGCATTCCCTTCATCTAACAAGCTGGTAATTTTATCAAAGAAAGAGATCAGATTTGTCTGGCATTTCTTTCTCTGAAACCCATGTTGACTTTTTGTGATTATGGCATTGTTTTCTAGATGCTCACAGACTCTCTGTTTAATGATCTGCTCCAGAATCTTTCCTGGTATTGATGTCAGACTAACTGGACGATAATTGTTGGGATCCTCTTTTCCCCCCTTTCTGAAGATGGGGACAACGTTTGCCCTCCTCCAATCTCCTGGGATTTCTCCTGTTCTCCAGGAGTATTCAAGGATTATTGCCAATGGCTCCGATATTACAATTGCCAGGTCTTTTAATACCCTTGGATGGAGTTCATCTGGTCCTGGAGACTTCAAATATTTAAGAAGGGACAAAATGCAGGCTGTCTAAAGTAGGGGAGGTCATAGTGCCACTCTATTCTGCTTTGGTCAGGCCTCACCTGAAATACTGTGTTCAGTTCTGGGCACCACAGTTCAAAAAGGATGCTGAGAAGCTGGAGTGTGTCCAAAGGAGGGGGACTAAAATGGTGGAAGACTTGGAAAACATGTCTTATGAGGAGAGACTGGGTATGTTTATTTGAAGGGGTGCCATTTGAAGGAGGAAAAAGCTTGTTTTCTGCAGCACCAAAGAAAAGGACCCAGAGCAATGGATTCAAGTAACACAAAATGAGATTCCACCTCAACATTAGGAGAAACTTATTGACAGTAAGAGTTGTTTGACAGTGGAACATACTCCCTCAGAGAGCGGTGGAGTCTCCTTCTTTGGAGGTCTTTAAACAGAGGCTGGATGGCCATCTCTGTGTGTGTATGTGGGGTGTGTGCTTTGACTGAGTTCCTGCATGGCAGAAGGGGGTTAGACGGAGTGGTCCTTGAGGTCTCTTCCAACTCTATGATTCTGTGGTTCCATGATTCTTGGGATCCCCATTTGTGGCCCCTGTAGCCCACAAATCCCCCAGAACCTGCCAGTTTTTTTTTTTTAAAAAAATGGAATTATTTTCAACTATATTTTTGTCCCAAACTAAAATGTTTCCAAACATCTTAGATATTAAGAAGCAGCACATCCAATTGGGGGGGGGGGGGGGTGAAAGAAAAGAAAGTGGCCCAAAATCAGACAAAATGGTGGACAGAAGTGAGGTCCAGTGATGTCAGGTGGCACCCTCCCCTGCTGAGCTGTTGCCAACCCCTCTTAAAGCCTATTTCCACCACCTAGACTCTTACCTGCAGGTGCTTCCCAGGCCACATCGAGGGGCGTAGGGAGGCCATCATGTTCTACATGGCACCGGAAGCGGCCCCTCTCTTTGGGGTCAATCATGATTCTGAGCCAGGTATGGTAGGTCCCATCTGAGTTGGGGACAACTCCGGCCCGGAAGGTTTCCTGCTCCATGTTGACCCCATCCTTCATCCAACTGGCATCCAGCTCTTTGGGGTAGAAGCCATGGATCTGGCACATGAGGCTCTCCAGGCTCTCCAGCTCTGTCTTGTGCAGCAGCACCTTCACTGCCGGGGGTTCTGGGAAAATTGCAATGATCCGTGTTCAATGCTCAAGTCAATGGAGGATATCCAACCGGGGTGGGTGGCTTCCCAGGGTCAGGTAGTACAATGGGGCCGTAGGGCTTGGAAAAGTTACTTTTTCTTGATCATTGTCCTCACCCCCTTGCTCATTCCATGTTGGAGCATATTCATTGCCCATGCTGGAAATTCTGGGAACTGAAGCCCAAAGATGTAACAAAGATGGCATCTTTGTAAATTGATACACATCTGCTAGAATTAAGAGAACTGGGCAGTTCCATAATGTCCGTATCCAGTAAACGGCTGCTGTTACGCTGCCCTATATCAAAGCTGGCAAAATGACCATTGCACAATGGGATCAATAGGATTTACATTGTGTTGGTCCCATTGTTCACCAGGTACCCTTGTCGGTGTCCTATGATACATCTTTGCAAGTCACTAACAGCGTTTCTTATCACTTTAGCAATAGTAATAGCAGTTTACATTTCATATTTCATCACAGTGGTCCCTCCACATTCGCTGGAATTAGGGGTAAAGGACCCTTGTGAATGTGGCAAAACCACCGATTTAAAAAAAAACCACTATTATTTTTACCTGAGAGAACACTTCACTAGGAATCTCCAGGTCCTCTAGTGCGACTCTGTGGTCAATGATCAGCCAGATGTTGATCACAAAATCATACTGGAGCACCTACAAATGCCTAGAGAAGTGTTTTCTCTAGGAACGTCTAGATTCTCCAGCACAACTCTATGGTTAATTTCTGGCAGAGTTGCACAGGAAGATTTAGAGATTCCTAGGGAGAACATATTAATGGCAAATAATCAAATCTGCAAAAGGTAAAGCCACAAATGTGGAAGGCCAACTATATTCATAAGTACTAGAGTTTCTTTCTGAGCCATTTATTCCACTACCATTCCTGATTCTGGACTCACCTTTCCTCCTCAGACTCCCCCTCCCATAATCCAGGTATTTCCACAGCAGTGCAACACAGTCCTCCTCCAGTAAGTGCTTCCGGTATTCGCGGTAGGCTGCGTCACCATCCCACAGCCTCTTAAGCGCTTGAGACTTAAGTCGGATCCTGCCCTCCATTTGAGAGTCTCCAGGTCGAAGCTCATGACCTCCTCTCCATCATAAGCCAACCTTTCGTACGCTTTAATTTGGCCTTCCTCGCTCAGCTCACAGCCATAAGTCCACTGCAGAATGGTGACATCCAGAAGGGAGTGAGATGCTGAAAGGAAAGAAAGACAAGTCCGGGATATCAGCATTCAAACAGGGCCAGCAAACAACAACCCCCCCCCCCCCCCCAACGTTGACCATTACTAGCGTTGCCAGATCTCAGGGCCTGGTCTTGACTTTCCACTTCTTGTGGGTGGTCTCTTAGTGGGACCCAAACTCTCCACTTAGAAGAGGCTAAGATCCAGCCAAAAACATTATAGTTCTCAAGCCGGGCTGCCCAGGCTGCTGCTTATGTCACTGATAGCTGACATACATTTTGAAGCAGTGCAAACTAGTGGGGAGGGCAATTGTGCCAAAAAAGAAGCGATTACATTGATAATGAAAAGATATGGTCTCATAGTGGGAATGTCGGACCTTTTGGAATCGATTACCAACATGGATCGAAGGTGAATCAGATATCAGTTTAAAGTGTAAGTGGGAATGAGCCCTAAGATTTCTTTCTTAACTTCTAAACAGGAAATGATTGTGTGCATGTGAGTGACAAGGTTTAAGCAACTGTGGTTTGCCCACAACAGTGGTGAGCTGATTTGCTTGTCCAGCCAAAGGTGTTTATCAGATGGGGTCTCTGCCGTGAGGAACTGGGGCTTTTGCGTGCTGGGCGATTTGAATTCGCGTGCTAACGCGAATGTACTTTCATACCTGGCATCGCTGGATGTGCGCCCCTTCCGTGGGGCTTCCGAACTGATTGTGTACTGGCTCCTCTTTTTGGCGCATGTTGGCGCGTGCACTTAATATGTGGATTGGTGATATCCGCATTGGGGCTGTGTGCGATCTCAGTGCGAACTGGTCTGGTGTGAATTCCCAGTCCTGAACTCCATCGCAAGACCCCCAGATTCCAACTTTCCCATGATGCCCTGTTGCAATCTGCCCCATTTTTCCTTCTGGTGGGTCTTTCCTCTTGCCGGTTCCAGGGAAGCCGGGGGAGGCGCACTCTTGGTGCAGAGGAAAGGTAAGCTTGCGGTCCTTCCAGGGGTTTTTCTGCAGGTTTGAGCATGTTTCGCTGTTGCAAAGTGGGGTTTAAATTTGCCCGCTTTGATGGGGGTGTGTGGGGTTTCCTCCAATGTTCTTTCTGCTCCTCTCCTTCGGTGTGCAGCCCATCCCATCATCCCCTGCCTTCTCCCTGGGGCCCATCTGCATGTCTCCTTCTGCCAGCCACCAATCCCATCATCCCCTGCCTTCTCCCTGGGGCCCATCTGCACCTCTCCTTCTGCCTGCCACCGATCCCATCATCCACTGCCTTCTCCCAGGGGGGCCCATCTGCACCTCTCCTTCTGCCTGCCACCAATATCATCATCCACTGCCTTTTCCCAGGGTGTCCATCTGCACCTCTCTTTCTGCTTGCCACCGATCCCATCATCCACTGCCTTCCCCCAGGGGCCCATCTGAACCTCTCCTTCTGCCTGCCACTGATCCCATCATCCACAGCCTTCTCCCAGGGTGTCCATCTGAACCTCTCCTTCTGGCTGCCACCAATCCCATCATCCACTGCCTTCCCCCAGGGGCCCATCTGAACCTCTCCTTCTGCCTGCCACCGATCCCATCATCCACTGCCTTCCCCTAGGCCCCCTATCTGCCCCCATTATTTGACCTGCAACCCATCCCATCATCCTCTGCCTTCTCCCTGGGGCCCTTCTGCACCTCTCCTTCTGCCTGCCACCGATCCCATCATCCACTGCCTTCTCCTAGGCCCCCTATCTGCCCCCCTAATTTGACCTACAACCCTCCCAGAGAAAACCCTTGGACAAGTCACACTCTCTCAGCCTCATAGGATGGAAATGGTGAACCCCATGTGAACAATCCTCCCATAGCTAGCATGTGCATCTACCTGCCTGTAGACCTTCCTGTACATGTATGAGTGTTTCTGGGTATGATATCAAGTAATATTTCTTGGTTTGCCTTTCTTTTCTGATCCTGCAGCATGCTGGGGATGACATTTCTGGACACTGCAGCATCTGAAGTTGGGACCCTCGCTTTTTGCTGGACTTGCTTGGGGGAATACCTTGCCCTGACTATCCTCAGTGTGTTCTTCTGAACTTCCCCGGCACAAACTTGTACAAAAGCCCAGGAGACAAGCAATTGTTAAATAAAAGATTTTAATTATGATTTTTGGTCTATCTATTTACTAAACTGGCGGATATATATGCATACATATATAAATGTATATATACACCACCAGACCCAGAGCATATGTGATTTCATATGTGTGAATATTTATAAATATATATATACACACAGACATGGACACATATATACATAGACAAATATATACATACACATTCAGAAATGCACACACACACACCTGCAGCAAATTACATTATATATATTTCCCCATATATATATACAGATACATATATATATTTTTGTACCTACGTGTACATACATACATACACACACTCACACCCATACCCACACTCTCTCTCACACACACGGACCCCAACAGATCCAGGGAATAAGTAGGGGTGTGTGTGTGTGTGTGTTTATAAATATATAAATATCTCTATATCTATCTATCTATCTATCTATCTATCTATCTATCTATCTATCCACGCACATACAGAGAACATGTAGTAACAAAATTATACACATACATACGCATACATATATATATGCAAACCCACAAACAGAGCACATGAAACTACATATAAAGCATATGCATATGTGTGTGTATAGTGACATGCAAACAGCCAACATGTACATATATGTGTGCGCATATATAAATACATACAAACACACCCACACACAGAGCATATGTACTTCTATGTGTGTGTATAATTTTCATATGTGTGTATACACACACACACACTTACACACAGACACTCACACACCTAGAGCTAATGTAATCATATATATCTCCATATATATATGTGTATACACACACACACACACACACACACACACACACACAGAGTCACACAGACCCACACAGATCCAGGGAATATGTAGCTGTGTGTGTGTGTGTGTGTGTGTGTGTGTGTGTGTATAGACGCACACAAACACACACAGAGAAAATTTAGTTACAATATTATATACATACATATACATGCCAAGGCACGCACAGAGCATGTGAAATCATACATGGGCACACACACACACAAACACACACACAGAGCATATGCTATTTTATAGGTGTATCTACCTATGTATCAATACATATATTTAGATATATACACACACCGTGCAAATGCAACTATTTGTGTGCATATATACCCACACACAGAGCATATGAAATAATATGTATGTGTGTGTGTATACACACACACATACACACACACACTCACACACACCTAGAGCAAAACATATATATATTTCCATGCCTATGTTGATATACATACACACACTCACACACAGGCACGCAGAACCGGGCATTGCTAATTTGTTGCAAGGGAAGGTAATTGTTACATTACAACCAAGCAGGAAAGTAGAGAGGAAACAGTAACGGGCAGGTTGTATGGCATTGTGAATGTGCATGAGCTTGCTCTCCAGCTGTTTACCCGGCTGTCATGCCAGGCACGAAAAACAGGAAAAGGTTACAGGCCGCCTCAAAGGTCTGTAACACGCCTTAGTTCTGTTTTCCTTATTGAGTCTTAGATCATCGCTAAGACAGGAAACAAAGGTCTCTGGAAATACTGGGGCTTTCCAGTTTTCTCTTTTGATTGCCTATTCATGGCTTTGCATTAAGAAATAGATTTCTTTAAATATCCCAGGTTTCTCTCTCTCCCTCCTTCCCTTGCGACTTCTGTTCTTCCTTCTCACCTCCCTTGACATCCAATGCAAGCAACATTTCCAAAATTGCCTTTCACCCATTTCCACCAAGACCTTTTAAAATGATTATTCAAGACTTATAGTCAAAGTGCTAAAATGTTTTAGCAAAATTACACCAGCTAAGCATTGGGATCATTTTCCTTTTTAGCTCCTCTTTCCCTCATAGAGTGCGGCAAATCCAACTTAACATGTGCAGAAGAGGGGTAAAGGACACAAAAAGGAGGAGACTAGCAGACCAGAAAGTGTTGGTTTTGGGTTTGTTTGTTTCTTCACTTCACCCTGCTGACAGAAACGAAAAGATTCTGGGAAAGAAGGGGGAGAGCCCGCAATGTCCCAGGATAAGCAAAACATCACCTGTACCTCTGAAACAGAAGTGATAAGTCATGTCAAAAGCCAGGATCTCCCAACAGATTTGCCTTGTCTGGAGGAGCCCTCTAATGGGGTTCCTATAATTTCTCTGTAGATGCCAGCCACAGATATTGGTGAAACGTCAGGAAGAAACTCTTCTAGAACATGGCCACATAACCCAAAAAATCCCACAAAAAACTATGGATGCCGGCCATGAAAGCCTTCGACTTCACATGCCTATAATCTGTTTGTCCAGGTTTTGCTTGGACTATTGTAAAAGCCTACTGGCAGATTTGCCTTCCTGCTCTCTTACTCCTCTGGTTTTAATCCAGAACAGTGCTGTCCAGGTTGTCTTAAATCTCCCTAAATACTCACATGTCTATTCCTCTTGTAGATCCCTCCTCTTGCTTCCAGTTCAGGCCAGGGCTCATTATAAGCTTTTGATCCTAATATTTAAGGCCCTCTGTTTCAACCTCCCCCTGTATTTAGCAGCTCGGCTAGCATTCCCATCTAGATATTTAACACCTGCAGACAAAGGATTGGATCTGGCTCCGCATTTGTGGAACAGCCTTCCTTTGCTCCTCCGGCTCTAGCAGGATTTGGTTCACTTTCATAAATAGCAATAGCAAGAACATTTCTATACTGCTTACTAGTGAACCCAGCACTCTCTAAGCCGTTCACAATCTGTAAACCACTTGCCTCCAACAAGCTGGGTACCCATTTTACTGACCTATGAAAGGATGGAAGGCTGAGTCAACCTTGGAGCCCTACGAGGATCAAACTCACAACCTTGCCGCTGCAGTAATGGTATTTAACCACTGTGCCACTAGGATTGAAGACTTTGGTTCACCGGGGGCTCATTCCCACTTATATCGAAACCAGTTTCCAATTTGCCTTCACTCTGTGTTGGTAAATTGATTCCAAAAGGTCCGTCATTCCTACTATAAAAGCGGATCTTTTCATTATCCCTTTGTAATCACTTTTTTTGGCACGATTGTCGTCCCCACCAGTTTGAACCGCTTCAAAATGTATGTCAATCATCGGTGTGTCATCACTGACATAAGCAGCTGTCCAGGCAGCCCCGCTTGGGGACTATATATATATATATATATATATATATTGATAGGAGAGTCGATTGATTTTGCAACTACTTGCCATCAGTGAAGCAAGTACAGTCAGCCCTTCTTAGACACGGATTTTTATACACGGATTCAAGCATCCATGGTTCAAAAAAGTATAAATTTCAAATATCAAGCCTTGATTTTCCATTTTTTATAAGGGACACCATTTTGCTCTGTCATTATATTTAATGGGACTTGAGCATCCACGGATTTTGTTATCCACGGGGGATCTTGGAACCAAACCCCAGCGGATAACAAGGGTCCACTGTAGTTCCAAAACCAACGAAGCGAATCTTCCATCAATTTTTTTCTAAAAATAATTGATAGAAGATTCGATTCATTGGTTTTGCAACCACTTGCCTCACTGATTGGAAGTAGTTGCAAAATCAATCAATCGACTCTTCTCTCATTTTTTAAAAAACCATGCGCCCATAGGTCACACCACAAGCACAAAGGCAGTGCTGAGGAAGGGGTGGTGGTGGTGGTGGTGGTGGTGGTGGATCTACCACAGACTGAGGAGGGAGGTAAATACCCCTCTGCCTAATGATGTGATTCAGATCCGTTGTTCCCACTTGTTGAACACAGTTCAGAGTCAATTCTTTTCAAAAGCACTGCTAGGAAACTAGTGTCTGGAAAAACCAGTTTTTGTGTGTGTTTGTTTTGCTTTATCGCGGCAGAAATCGATCAAAGTAGGATCAGAACCGGTTTCAAATGGTAACAACGGTCATATAAACAGATCAGCAATCCGATTTAAATCGTAATGGGAACGAGCCCCAGATAAGGTGGCCAAGATGGGTAGCGACTGAGGAAGATTTTATTTGCTTTTGTTTTAGCATATTAGTATATTCTTTAGTATTTTAGCATTTTATAGAGTGATGTTTTATCATTATTTTTCATTGTGTATGTTCTGATGTACCGCCTTTGGGTGGAAAGGGTGTTATAAATAAATGTTATTAATACGTTTTGGCTTTTAGTCCTAACACTCCTTAAAGCTAGCCCCCTAAACTTGTGTGCTCCCAATCACCATAAACCTCAGGAGGAAGGTGTGTGTTTAGGCTTCCTACTCACGCTTACTCTGGTTGTAGTGATCCTGGAAGATACTCAGTGCCTCGCCGCATTCCTGCTCATTCTCCTGCGAAAACTGAGTCCTCGTGTCCCAGAAGTGCGCATCTAAGTTGTCTTCTCCCCACAGCGCTTGGGGCAATTCTCTCTTGCTGTGACTATCGTAGCGACTGATGGGACAGTCATCCACATACTCCGCTGCGGTGAATCGAGGCAGCCCAGCGCTGGGCTTTGACACCACGGTGGCGGCATATCGAAAGGAGTGTGACGGAGATCCTGGAGAGGAGAGAGGGGCAGAGTTAGATGTCCTTCCCACAGGACTAGAAAGAGCTGCCATATGTCCCTTATCATAAGGAGTGTCTCTTGTTTGAGGCCAGAAAGCTTCAGGTTAAGAGGTGATATGATAGCCCTGTTTAGATACTTGAAGGGATGTCATTTTGAGGATGGAGCAAGTTTGTTTTCTGCTGCTCCAGAGAACAGGACACAATGGAGCAATGTATGCAAGCTACAGGAAAAGCGATTCCAGCTCAACATTAGGAGGACCTTCCTGAAAGTAAGGGCAGTTCGACAGTGAAACACACTCCTTCCTCGGAGATTGTGGTGGAGTCTCCTTCCCTGGAGGTCTTTAAGCAGAGGCTGGACGGCCATCTGTCAGGAATGCTTTGATTGAGAGTTCCTGCATGGCAGAATGGGGTTGGACTGGATGGTCATTGCTTGCTCCCTCATCAATGTGACACCCCTTCAAATATTTAAACAGGGCTATCATATCACCTCTTAACTGTCTCTTCTCCAGGCTAAACATGCCCAGCTCCCTAAGACATTCCTCATAGGGCTTCATAGTTTCTAGATCCTTCACCATTTTGGTGGCCCTCCAGTTTCTCAACATCCTTTTTGAATTGTGGTGCCCAGAACTGGACACAATATTCCAGGTAAAGCCTGACCAAAGCAGCATAGAAATAATATATATATATATATATATATATATATATATATATATATTGAAATATGAAACTTTAATTAACAACAAAACAACAAGATTGTCACCCCCCCCCTTTCTCCTTTCACTGAGCCTTACTCCACTCTCACTATCTCTTAACACATTTAAAGGGACCCAGGTGAATGCCACAGTCCATTTCTGCCCAAAAGCAGCAGTTTGAGGAGCAGTGTCACCTGGTGCGCTCCGCACCCCCTGCGCCCCCTTAGTGATGCCACTGCCTAAGTGCACTTTCCAAAAGCCCCTTTTTGTCTTGTTCCCCCAAAGCCTTAAAAAGGCAACCAGGACAACCCTTCAGCCTGGATGAAGCCCTCCTGCCCTTCAGGGACTCACCTGGGCAGGCCCAGAGGAGGAGGAGGAGGAGGATGGGAACTGCAGTCCCCAGAAGAAGGGAGGCAAGACCCATCTGTAGCTGGAGTCCTTTGCAGCAAATGCGAATCAATACAAGCCCTCCTGGGGAATTTAGGAGCAAGAGCTGGGATTGGCTGAGGAAGAAAAGTGTTGCCCAATAGGGGACTACTTAGTCACAGTTGCTGGGTAGAAGACTGGTCGGAAAGTGAAAGTCCCTTTGCCATGTGTGCCACAATTTATTTCCTTATTGTTTCAGAGCATTTCTAACAGGAAGAAAAATGCTCCCAGAGAGGCTTAGGAATCATTCATTCTCTTCTTTCACTCAGTCTTGCAAAGATGATGTAACCTCATTGGAACTCTCTTGGAGACACAGATGGATGATATGATACTTAATAAATAATAAAATAAAATAAAATGCAATCTTAGATTATGTCCCCACTTTTTGAAAAACACTTTCTGCCCTCTGCATTTGCAGCTTTGACCTTGACCGCATTGGTGATTGATGGATTTGAGTAATGCATTCTCTCTAGCAATCTCTAGGGCCTCCAGCGCAACTCTGTAATCAATGTCAGCCAGACGTCACAAAGAAGGAGCTAGAGAATTTGAGAGAGAACACTTTTCTAGGTATTTGTAGTATTTCTGTAATTAACTTCCGTTAGATATTGACCACACAGTTGCGCTGGAGGATGTAGAGATTCCCACACAGAACATCTCTCTAGGCATTTGTAAGTCCTTCAGCATGATTCCATGCTCACCTTTGGAGTATATCACACGGAGCTTTTTGGAGATTTTTCAGCTCAGATCCGACATGAGTGTGAGTCTAACGATGCGGATTCACGTCATAACGTCAATGTGTTATCAGACGAGATTCATTTCTATGGGAGCTCCTTCTGTGGCACTTCTGCAGTGATTCCAAAGTGACGCCTCATTTTGGTGACTTTGGTACAAAGTGAATTCACAGAATCCACATTCAAGCTCACTTCGATTTCACTCCAAATTAGTCTGGTGTGGAATGAAACTTTGCTTCCCTCCTGGTACACCCCCTTAAACCTCCAAAGAAGCAAATTTCCCATGATGCTGCACTGCAATTTTGCCCCAATTGCTTCTGTTGCTCGGAAGAGGGATGGAGAGCATGAAACAGGAGGCTGGGGGAGAGATGGGAGGCTGGGGGGAGCAACAAATTCCAGCTCCCAGAATTCCATAGCCTCGAGCCAAGGACCCCAATCAAAGCATCCTCAACAGATGGCCATCCAGCCTCTGCTTAAAGACCTCCAAGGGAGACTCCACCGCAATTTCCGAGGAAGGAGTGTGTTCCACTGTCGAACAGCCCTTACCGTCAAGAAGTTCCTCCTAATGTTGAGGTGGAATCTCTTTTCCTGCAGCTTGCATCCATTGCTCCGTGTTCTAGTCTCTGGAGCAGAAGAAAACAAGCTTGCTCCATCCTCAAAATGACAACCCTTCAAATATTTAGACAGGGCTATTATATCAAATCTTAACCTTCTCTTCTCCAGGCTAAAACCCCCCTACTCTCTAAGTCGTTCCTCATAGGGCATGGTTTCAAGACCCTTCACTATTTTGGCCACCCTCCTTTGGACATCCTGGAGAGAAGTGACCAGTGGGGAGTCCAGTGGGGTTCTGTCCTGGGCCCAGCACTATTCAACATCTTTATCAATGACTTGGATGACAGAACTGGGAGCATACTTAATAATTAATAATAATAATAATTTGTTTTATTTATATACCGCTATTCCAAAGATCATAGCGGTGAACAGCAAGTAAGCTAATTAGCAAGTAAGCTAATTTGCCCCCAACAGTCTGGGTACTCAATTTAGCGACCTCGGAAGGATGCAAGCCTGAGTCGAGCTTGGGCCCTTTTGCTGGTCTTGAACTCACAACCTTGTGGTTTTGAGTGAATGGCTGCAGTACAGGCATTTAACCACTGCGCCACCAGGGCTCCTTATCAAATTTGCAGAGGACACCAAATTAGGAAGAGTAGCTTATACTCCAGAGGACAGGATCAACATTCAAAATGACCTGAATAGACTAGAAAGCTGGGCCAAAGCTAACAAAATGAAATTCAACACAGAGAAATGTAAGGTCCTGCACTTAGGGCAGAAAAATGAAATGCACAGCTATAGGATGGGGGACATCTGGTTTAAGGAGACTAGTAAGTGTGAATCATAGAATCATAGAGTTGGAAGAGACCGCAAGGGCCATCCAGTCCAACCCCATCCTGCCATGCAGGAAATCCAATCAAAGCATCCCCAATAGATGGCCATCTAGCCTCTGCTTAAAGACCTCCAAAGAAGGAGACTCCACTACACTCCGAGGAAGGAGTGCATTCCACTGTCAAACAGCCCTTACTGTCAGGAAGTTCTTCCCAACGTTGAGGAGGAATCTCTTTTCCTGTAGCTTGCATCCATTGCTTTGGGTCCTAGTCTCTGGAGCAGCAGAAAACAAGCTTGCTCCCTCCTCAATATAACACCCCTTCAAATATTTAAACAGGGCTATCATATCACCTCTTAACCTTCTCTTCTCCAGGCTAAACATCCCCAGCTTCCTGAGTCATTCCTCATAGGACATGGTTTCCAGACCTTTCACCCTTTTAGTCGCCCTCCTTTGGACACGCTCCAGTTTCTCAAAGTCCTTTTTGAATTGTGGTGCCCAGAACTGGACACAATATTCTAGGTGGGGCCTGACCAGAGCAGAATATAGTGGCACTATGACTTCCCTTGATCTAGACACTATACTTCTATTGATGCAGCCGCATCACATTGTTGACTCATGTTCAACTTATGGTCTACTTGGACTCCTAGATCCCTTTCACACGTAGTTTCATTCAGCCAGGTGTTCTCCATCCTATATCTGTGCTTTTCGTTTTTCCGCCCTAAGTGCAGTACCTTACATTTCTCCGTGTTGAATTTCATTTTGTTAGCTATGGCCCAGTTTTCTAGTCTATTCAGGTCATTTTGAATCTTGATCCTGTCCTCTGGGGTATTAGCTACTCCCCTAATTTGGTGTCATCTGAAAATTTGATAAGTATGCTCCCAATTTTGTCCTCCAAGTCATTGATAAAGATGTTGAATAGCACTGGGCCCAGGACAGAGCCCTGTGGGACCCCACTGGTCACTTCTCTCCAGGATGAAAAGGAGCCATTGTTGAGCACCCTTTGGCTTTGGTCAGTCAACCAATTACAAATCCATGTGACAGTTGCCTTGTTTAGCCCACATTTTAGGAGCTTGTTTGCAAGAAAGGGATCTAGGAGTCCAAATACATCACGCTGAACATGAGTCAGTGGTGCAATGTGGCAAATAAAAAAGCTGATGCCACGCGCGATCGCTGGCAGTCCGAACGCACTCTGAACACAATCATGCGTCAATCCACAGTTAAGAAAATTCAGTGAACTAGCAAAGTCACAAACCCTATTCCTAGACAACCTCGCACTCAGTGAGCTGTTGTTTGGTGTGATGTGCATGTCTCCTTTGGCCCTGTCCCCCCCAATCTGGAAAGGGGGGGGGTTCCCATGAAGCCACGCTGCAATTCTGCTTCATTTTTGCTTCTGCTTGTCCTTCAGCATTGCTGGGGGGGGGGGGGGACTGCTGTCTGCCAATGAAGAGACATGGACCGGGAGCTATTGGATAACCATGATATTCACATTTTAACGTGACAAGAGTGAATATATGCTCGTTTTAATGTGAATAGAGCATGTTCTTTCAACCATTCCAACCTCTTTTGTAAATTGTGGGGTTCCTTGGTTCCTCTCTCTCACTCACTAAATATGCTATGCTCCAGTCAACTGGAGTCTCACTGAGCATGCGCAAGGGTACCAATTTGCAATTAAGAACCCACTAATGTGATGCCTTATTTTGCACAGAATCTGGGTCGCGTTCGGGCAGGCCATTACTGCGAATTTAAGGTGTGATAAGTAATCACGTAATTGTGTGAATTTTCGAATTGACCTCGGTATCTTCTCTTTCTAAATTGAGAGCCTCCCGTCCAGTTTGATAAACTCCTTAGTCTCCCTAATCCAGAACTCTGAAATCCAAAATACTCCAGAAAGTAAAACATATTTCAGGAGCAACTGAGAGAGTGACTCCTTTGCCTTCTGATAGGTCATTGTATACACAAGCTTAGTTTTGTGCAGAAAATTATTTATAAAATGTTATATAATTACATTCAGGCTGTGTTTACAAGGTGTATATGAAAGATAAATGAATCTTGTGTTTAGACTTGGGTCCCATTTCCAGGATATATCTCATTATAATGCAAATACACTCATTCCAAAAGCCAAAGAAAACCCCCTGAAATCCAAATCTGGTCTCATGCATTTTTGATGAGGGAGACTCATTACATACCTATGAGTTGAAGAGAGTAGTTACAACATCCGTCCCATGGTTCATTCTTGGGGCACATCACTTGCACTTATTGCAGACTCAGATTCTCCAGAGTGAAAAGAAGGTTGCAACAATCAGTTGCCATTTTGGGTTTTCATTGTGAGATGCTCCTTAGTATTCAGGTCAGGTCTCAGGACAATAATGGAGCACTTGGGGAAGTTTTTTTGGCAGCCCCCCTCCCAAACCTACTTGTGTTCATTCAAAATGCATATGAACCACAAAGAATCATTCCCCATTCTACTGGGATTATTTTCACTGTCTGAATCACCCCCCAATTTCGTTTGACCTGTTCATGTGGTTCATGCCTCCTTTCTTCTACCTGCTCTTAACTTCACCTCACTTAGATGTAATGCACATCTTTTGCCAGCAGGTGGCAGAATAACATTAATAACTTTTGCCAACTGACCACTAGGTGGCGGTGTTGGGTGACAATAGTATTTGCTTCTGTTATAGACAGATCTCTTTTATGAGAGTGAAAGCAATTAACTTTAGATGATACATAATAAAGATTCTACATACATGTTTAATTTTGTGAGTGTTGAATTTGCCTGATTTCTTTAGGTTCGCCCCTCCACAATCTTGCGTGCCAGCCTTTATTAAGGGAGTCTTCTTAAAATTTGCAAGCTGTTCTTGATGGTTAATTAGCTGCTCTCTGTGGTGCTCAGTATAAAGAAGCACAGAAAAGATCAATGAATTATTATTATTATTATTATTATTATTATTATATTTTGCCCCCGCGCCTCCAAAGTTGGAACGCAAAGCTAGTAGACCGAACATGTAAGAAGTACAGTATACCTCAGTTAATAAATTTTGGTACATTCCTGAGAATGATTTCTTTAAGAGAAAATTTGGTGCCAAAAGCAGAAAGAATAGGGAAAGAATAGCAGAGGTGTTTCAGCAAACCTTGTGCTCAAAACCAACAACATGAACATATAAACAACCAAGTGAAGTAAACAAAAACATTTTGAACTGTCCAGAGACCCTGCCTTCCCCCCCCTGAAAATGTGATGGACCTGTGATAAAGTACAGAAGTGATGAACTAAAAATTAATTTAGTATTGGAAGACATTTTTTAAAGTCAAGATAGCCTTGAAACCAGAGATTATTCTGCTTGGATTGCTGATGGATTAAATGGGGAAGAAAAATGGAAAGACTTTCCAGTATATAATCACAGCAGTGAGAATAATATTTGCTCCGAGATGGAAAGAGACGGATATCCCGACTCAACAAGACTGGCGGACAAAGACGTTTGAACTGGCTGAAATGGAGAAACTGTGAATTTTAAGAAAGATTGGAAAATGTTTATCAGACACTTGTAGACTCATTGGGGATATGAAGCAGCTTTGGGATTTGTAAAATAGGCAGAGTTTGTATGTTGTAGAAGTATAAACATATGGCCAGCCCTCCACATTTGAGGCTTTGACTTTTGCAGACTTGATTATTCATAGATTTGATCAATACATTAGGAATTTCTAGGTCCTCCAGCATGACTCTATGGCCAACTTCATGGGAGTTGGGCTGGAGGACCATATTTGGGATGGAGGACCTAGAGATTCCTAGAGAAAGCACTTCTCTAGGTATTTGTTGGTCCTCCGATGAGTCTATGGTCAAGTTCTGGAGGCTGGCCATAGAATCACACTGGAGGACCAACAAATACTTAGAGTAGTGTTTTTTCTAGGAATCTCTAGGTCCTCCATCACAACTCTATTGTCAACTTCCAGCAGAGTCACGCTGAAGGACCTAGAGATGCCTAGAGAGAACATGTTGCTCAAATCCATGAAAAATCAAATCTGCAAAAGTCAAAGCAGCAAATGTGGAGGGCAGACTGTACACTGTGGAGCATGCTTGGATTTTAAGATCCTTGGCTTCCCACCAGGATCTGATGATGCAAGACAAAAAGGCTAGAATGTATTGTAAGAAAAATAGCAATCGTGTGTCTTTATCAGAAGCCATGGTTCATGTCTGGATTCTGGTGGGAGCCGAATTCTTCATTGCTCTTAGTACAGTAGATGAGACGCTGCCTTTATTTTCCATCATGAGATATAATAATAATAATAATAATAATAATAATAATAATAATAATAATAATGGTTTTATTTATTTACCACCTTTCCTCTAGATCAAAGCAGTGTACAATTTAGCAAATCATGTGACACATGTCACGGTACAGAACAATAAAATATTACAATCACAACTTCATACAAATCGCATAAAAACCCAGGGCGAGTGCATATAGTTAAAAACAACAAATTATAGGTAGGAGGGTTCATTATCTAAACTCCTTAGTATTAATATCAGGACAATAATGTAGCACTTGGAGAGGAAGATGCATCCCAAGAGCCCAGTGCCGGAGGCCAAGATGGAGAAGACCTGGATGGCCACCATGTACTTTCCCTTGGTGCTCAGGTAAGTGGGCACAAAGGAGACCCAGACACTGCAGAAGACCAGCATGCTGAAGGTGATCAGCTTGGCTTCGTTGAAGGCCCCTGGGAGGTTCCTAGCCAAGAAAGCCACCGTGAAGCAGATGGTGGCCAAGAGAAGAGTAGAACATGGCTACAGAGCCATGGTCACATTGCAGGATGATCTGATGAGACTGGGAGTGCATATCAGAGTCAGGGAATGGGGGAGAGATCCACAACCAGATGATGCAGGTGACAACTTGGATAACAGAGCAAGGAAGGACAGTGATGCTTTCCAGACTCTTCCCCATCCATCTCCTTGCCCTGTTCCCAGGCTTTGTAGCCAGAAAGGCCAACACAGAAGAGATGGCAACTGAGAAGATGCTGTCAAAGGTCGTTTGTCAGAGAATGCAAGTCTTTTCTTGGCTGTCTGATAAAAAGGAAGGATGACAAGAAGAAAAGGAGGAGGGAGGGGAACGTAGAAGAGTTGTTAGGAGCCCTGGTGGTGCAGTGGTTAAATGCCTGTACTGCAACCACTCACTCAAAACCACAAGGTTGCGAGTTCAAGACCAAAAAAGGGCTCAAGCTCAATTCAGGCTTGCATCCTTCCAAGGAGGGAGCTAAAATGAGTACCCAGATTGTTGGGGGAAAATTAGCTTACAGTTGTAAACTGCTTAGACACTGCTTAGGTGGTATGAAGCAGTATATAAATGAAGCTTGTTTCTTTGTTTGTTTGTTGGCTTTGCATAATTGTCACTTGCTTTTTGTTGTTCTTTGTGTTGTCTGTCCTGTATTGCTATGTATTTTATATGTATTATCCTACTAGAGAGGCCCCTTCCCCACCACCTTTCCCTTCACCTTTTGTGTCGTGTCTTTTTAGATTGTAAGCCTGAGGGCAGGGAACCGTCCAATTAAAAAGATTGTATGTACAGCACTGTGTAAATTTACAGCGCTTCATAAATAAAGGTTAATAATAATAATAATAATAATAATAATAATAATAATTTGACTAGCAGAATTTCTAGGAATTTAATGAAGATTAAAGATTAAAGACAAGATTAGGGCAATACACATCAGAACCATTCTCAAAGGCTCTTTGAAGGTGACAGTCCTGGGAACCCATTTATCTTGGTCCTTGTTTAGATGCTGACCTCTGGACACGTGATGCAGTTTTCACCATTTTATTATATTATATTATTTATTTTTTTAATCACCATGTTGTTTTTTTCACCATTTTAACAGTCCTTGCAAAGAACAAGAGTGATTTCAGATTCTCTCAGAAGCAAATGATGTTCCCTACAACACCAAGGGACTGCAACATGGGTTATGTAGTGAATTTTTGTTTATTTTATTGGAGGCTATACATGACCAACTGACACCTATCCAGATCATTAGCTTGACTGCATTTTCCCAGCACATGCACTTGGCAACCTGTATTTATTTATTTATTTACATTATATCCTGCCTTTCTCTCAAAGCTATATTAGAATGTAGATCTTAGCTTGTGGCTCAGGGCTTCCTTTTTGTTCGGATTCGGTTCAGAGGGCAGCAAACAGAAATGCTTTTCTTTCCCTCAATAAAGTTGGATCCCGGATTCACCAGGCCTGGTCCTATAATTTCTCCTAGAGTTATGGAGGAAGGAAAGTCCCCTTTAGTTTGCAATACTTTGTGCTTCTTAAAAGGACAACTCTTTGACTGAGGAGGCGGCTGTTGTCTTTTGATCATGGAAATATAGTCAGCCCTTGATTTTCAGGGATTTAACTTTTGTAAATTTTATTATTCATGAGTTTGTTATTAATACTTTGATAGGATTTTTGTTTTAGTTTTGCGCCCTACTACAGAAAATTGCAGATGACACACGTAGTTTAGAAAACGTAAAAACATACTATGTGAATTGTTGCAGATATTTGCACATTTTCATTGCCCCTCACCTCCATGAATGTGAAGGGCTGAAAGTATATTCTAGAGTGTACATAAATCAGTGCTGGTTGGTACATGTAAACCAGAGTAGTGAATCCACTCTGGTTTTCGTATGAACTTTATTTTGAACATAGGATTCAGCAATAGCACTTGCATTCCTATACCGCTTATCAGTGAACGCAGCACTCTTTAAGTGGTTGGCAATCTGTAAGACAATTGCCCCCAACAAGCTGGGGACTCATTTTACTGACTTACAAAAGAATGGAAGGCTGATTCAACCTTGGAGCCCTTGGGATTGAACTCACGACATTGTGGCTGCAGGACTGGCATTTAACATTGCCAGTCACAACATTGTGCCAGCAGGGCCCCAGCACTGTGCATAGTTTAATTTGGACTGTAAACTAGACCAGTTTCATTGCCCCCAGAGATACAGTAGCCCCTGGAATTGATGCTGTCACGGATGCCTCTCTTTCATCTGTGGGCCAAACTTTCATGAGAATAAGGGGGAAAGAGCTGGGAAATAATAGCCTTTGCCATCAATTCCAGTTGCATTGCTCATGCCAACTGAGAGCAGCTGTGGCTCTCGGCATCTCCAAGGAATGAAAACACGCTGCGGCAAAAGTGCCCAGGTTGCTGAAATCTCTGAAATTTCCACTGTGGTTCCCAAAAGGACAAGTCATTTGCATCCACAACCCTTGCGCCAACTTTTTTAGTTCAAGAAAAGCATCTCATGTGGATGTGAATGTGTCTATTATCGGATTCTTAAGCAAATTCCTCTGGGCTTTGGAGCATAGGAGAATAAGCCACTATGGTTTTTTTTTTGTGTGTGTGATAATTATATGTAGATAGAGAGATAATTGTGGGATGCATCCCCTTGGCAACATGGCACACTCTGCAGCTCCAACGACAGCTTCATGGAGAAAGCAAAACATGTTTACAGTGACACCCGTCCGCTACTCAGATCAGCATTGAAGGGCAGCTGAACTTGGCCTGGCTTTTACACTAGAAGCATCCATGTAAAAGAAAGGCCAAAGATATTATTTTTAGAGAACCAGTGTGGGTATAACAACAACAACAACAACAACAACAATATTTTTTACCCACCTCTCCATGTGGATTTAGGAAGGAGACGTCAACAATTAACAGAAAAAGAACATCAGTTGAAACACATCAGTTAAAACACAAATCCCTTTAAAAGGATGAATAAGATGTAAACATATATAAACAATCCAAATCTAAAATCAATCACTTAAAATGTCACAATTTAAAAGCCATCTGCCAGAAGATACTGGTCTTCAATGCTCTTTTAAATTCAGGCCCCATTCACACTTAGGTTTTTGCAGCGAGAAGATCCAGGGAGATTTGATCATGCAATAGAGAATCAAAGTTCCCACTATGTTTAGCCCAATCAAATCTCTCCGTGGCAATTTTACCCTGTTGGAGTTCACATTGGCATTTGTATCGATTTAAAATGGAGCCACCATTTCTATTGCTCGCGGGTTTGTTTGTTTTTAACTCTCAGTCAAATGATGAACATCTACGTCACACGGTTTGGGTGAATCCCTCCTCCCCAGTCTTGGAGGATAGTGAGGGCCAGCCCCTCAGAGGACCCCCTGCCATGAAACCCCATGAGACTCCTCATTCCCCTGTGCCAGTCTTGGAGGACGGGGATGGCAAGCCTCTCGGAGGACCTGTTGCCATTAAATCCCACTCAGAGCCAGCAACTAAGTGCAAGCACAAAAATGGCGCTCACCACTCGAGATAGATTTGTGGGATGGGTATGTTCCGCCCATTTGCCCATCCTCTGCGCATGAATCCTTCCCTTCAGGATGCCCCAAATGGGATTGGGAGCAAGTTCCCATTGGTGGCACTCTGATAAAACCCAGTATTTTGCAAAAGACATGGGGGAAAACTTGATATCGGAAAGCCTGGGTTAAGGGGGATTTGCACTGGGTCCACTTCAATTCAGGTTGGAAAACTTGATGCTACCTTTAAAATGGTTTGCAGTCTGGTTTATAATGTAGTGTGAACGACCCCTCAGACAGTGGATTCAGCTGTTGAATCTCTCCTGGCAGGTCATTCCACAATCTGGGGGCAGCTGATGAAAATGTCCTCTGAGTGACACTTGCCTGGCTGACTGGAGTATTCCAAAATTGCTATTTTAAACTCAGACAGCTATCAGTCTTTTCCCGCAGGCCATTCCACAGTGAATGTGGTTGCAGAAAAAGTCCTCTGGTTGACATTTGCCAACCTAGTTCTGGCTGGCTGGAGTAAATGTCTGCCAGAGGACCTGAGCGTATGGGGCGGATTAGATGGGAGCAGGCGATCCTTTGGGTAACCTAGGCTCAAACCATAGAGGGTTTCAAAGGTGATAACCAACACTTTGTATCTTGCCTGGAAATAAACTGGCAGCCAGTGGAGTGATTTTAATACTGGTGTAATGTGACCACTCCTGGATGTCCCTGTAATCCATCTGTCTGCTGTATTTTGAACTATGTGAAGTTTCCAGACTTGGTACAAAGGTAGGCCCATGTATAGCACATTGCACAAGTCCAGCCTTGAGGTTACCAGTGCATGCATTATCATCTTTAATGGTGTGAGTGTGCAGCTGATATTCTGGGAGAGCAGTGTTTGAATCCTTGCTTGGCCATAGAAAGCCATTGGGTGACCACAGAAACTCATTGGGCAAGTCCCACTCTCACAACCTCAGAGGAAGGCCATGACAAACCTCTTCTGAATAAACTTTGCTGATAAATCCCTATGGGAGGGTTGCCTAAAGTCAAAGGCAACATCCCACACTGCGGAAAGAATCCAGTTTGACACCACTTTGACTGCCATGGCTCAGTACCATGGAATTCTAGGAATTGTAGTTTGTTGTGGCACCAGAGCTCTCTGACAGTCTCTCACAAAACTACAATTTCCAGAATTCCATACTTTGAGCTACGGCAGTTAAAGTGGCATCAAACTGGATTCTTTCTGCAGCGCAGATGGAGGCAAAGTCAACTTCATAGAATCATAGAATCATAATAAAGCAATAAAATATATTTTTAAATTTCTATCCCGCTTTTTGTCAAGCAATCAAAGCGGCGTACAAGTTAAAATACAACCATATATACATAGTACCCCCCTTAAAACAAGATTAAACAGTATAAGATTAAAAACTACATATTAAAAACCAACTAATCCAGAATCATAGAATCGTAGAATTGGAAGAGACTGCAAGGGCCATCCAGTCCAACCCTCTGCCATGCAGGAACTCTCAATCAAAGCATCCCCGACAGATGGCCATCCAGCCTCTGTTTAAAGACCTCCAAAGAAGGAGACTCCCCTACATTCCAAGGCAGTTTGTTCCACTGTCGAACAGCCCTTACTGTCATGAAGTTCCTCCTAATGTTGAGGAGGAATCTCTTTTCCTGTAGCTTGCATCCATTGCTCCAAGTCCTATTCTCTGGAGCAGCAGAAAACAAGCTTGCTCCCTCCTCAATATGACATCCCTTCAAATATTTAAACAGGGCTATCATATCACCTCTTAACCTTCTTTTCTCCAGGCTAAACATCCCCAGCTCCCTAAGTTGTTCCTCGTAGGGCATGGTTTCCAGACCCTTCACCATTTTAGTCGCTCTCCTTTGGACACGCTCCAGTTTCTCAATGTCCTTTTTGAATTGTGGCGCCCAGAACTGGACACAATATTCTAGGTGGGGCCTGACCACAGCAGAATACAGTGGCACTATTACTTCTCTTGATCTAGACACTATACTTCTATTGATGCAGCCTAAAATAGCATTGGCCTTTTTAGCTGCCGCACCACACTGTTCACTCATGTTCAACTTGTGGTCTACTTGGACTCCTAGATCCCTTTCACACGTAGTTTCATTCAGGCAGGTGTCCCCCATCCTATATTTGTGCATTTCATTTTTCTGCCCTAAGTGCAGTACCTTACATTTCTCCGTGTTGAATTTCATTTTGTTAGCTATGGCCCAGTTTTCTAGTCTATTCAGGTCATTTTGAATCTTGATCCTGTCCTCTGGAGTATTAGCTATTCCTCCTAATTTGGTGTCATCTGCAAATTTGATAAGTATTCCCCCAATTCTGTCCTCCAGGTCATTGATAAAGATGTTGAATAGCACTGGGCCCAGGACAGAGCCCTGTGGGACCCCACTGGTCACTTCTCTCCAGGATGAAAAGGTGCCATTGTTGATCACCCTTTGGGTTCGGTCGGTCAACCAGTTACAAATCCATGTAACAGTTGCCTTGTCTAGGTCACATTTTACAAGCTTGTTTGCAAGAATGTCATGGGAAACCTTGTCAAACTTGAAAGCACACAGCAACCTCAAGGTAATTTAACATGTATATACAATCTATCAGGGAGCCAGCCGAGTGTCGTGCTTTGAGTATTGGACTTGGAACCTGGGAGACCAAGTTTTGAATCCCTGCTCAGGCATAGAAACCAACTGAATGCCTTGGCAAGTCACACTCTCTCAGCTTCAGAAAAAAGCAAAGGTGGCATACCCTCTCTGAATAAATCTTGAGGGCTAGCATGATGTAGTGGTTCAGTGTCAGACTAGGACACTGGGAGACCAGAGTTCAAGGAAGGCCATGAGAAACCTCATGTGAATCAACCCTGCCTCTCTCTGTGTGTATTGTGGGACTTCAAGCCATTTCTAACTCATGGAGACCCTAAGGTGAACCTATTACGGGGTTTTCTTTGTAAGATTTCATCAGAGGAGGTTTGCCATTGTCTTTCCCTGAGGCTGAGAGCATGACTTTCCTGAGGTGACCCAGTGGGTTTCATGGCCAAGCTTGATATTATATATATATATATATATATATATATATATATATATATATATAGTTTATTTGTAATCCGCTTTTCCAAAATTTTGATCAAAGCGGCGAACAATTATATATAAAAACATTCCAATAAAATCAATTAAAAACAGCATTAAAAACAACATAGTAATACCAACAACAAAAGGGCCAGATGGAAAGGGAAGTCGATATATACATTCCAGGGTCATCAATGAAAAGAGGTAAGGAGAAAAAGATTTTCTGGGAAACTATTCCAAGATCTTGGGGCCACGATAGAGAATGCCCTCTGTGAGGTCCTCGCATAGTGTGTTGCTGGGATCTCCAACAATTTCATCCCTGTTGATCTGAGTGTGCGGGGCGGATTGTATGCGGAGAGGCGGTCCTCCAAGTACCCTGGGCCCAAGCCATTTAGGGCTTTATAGGTCATTACCATCACCTTGTATTGAGCCCGGAAGCGAATAGGCAGCCAATGAAGATCTTTCAAGATGGGTGTTACATGGTCAGACCTGGAACAACCAGCGACCAATCTCGCTGCCATATTCTGCACTAACTGTAGCTTCCGGGTTTGGTACAAGGGTTGTCCCATGTAGAGCGCATTGCAGAAATCCAATCGAGAGGTTACCAGAGCATGTACCGCCGTTTCAAGGTCTCTCCGGTCCAGGTAGGGATGCAGCTGGCATATCAGCCGAAGCTGATAACAAACGCTCCTGACTGCCGCATCCACCTGAGATGACAGCTGGAGCGACAAGTCCAGGAGCACTCCCAAGCTGCGAACCGAGTCCTTCAAGGGGAGCGTGACCCCGTTCAGGACAGGATGGCAAATCTCACCGCCCGGACCCGGGGAACCTATCACCAGTACTTCCGTTTTCTCTGGATTCAAACTGAGTTTGTTTTCCCTCATCCAGCCCATTACCGACTCCAAGCAGGCATTTAGAGGAGAGATGCCATCCCTAGTTACTGCATCAGTTGGGGACACAGAGAAACATATTTGGGTGTCATCAGCGTACTGATAACACCGCACCCCGTGTCTCCGGATGATCTGTCCCAGCGGTTTCATGTAAATGTTAAATAGCATGGGGGACAGAATCGCTCCTTGAGGGACGCCAGATGTAAGCGCCTTCTTATCGGAGCAAACGTCCCCCAGCTGCACCATCTGGAATCTACCTGAGAGGTAGGAACGGAACCACTGGAGTGCAGTGCCCCCAATACCTAATTCCCTCAGGCGTTCCAGAAGGATACCATGGTCAATGGTATTGAAAGCTGCTGAGATGTCCAAAAGCACTAACAGGTACACGCTTCCCCTGTCCATGCCCAGACGGAGATCATCAACTAAGGCGACCATGGCAGTCTCAGCTCAATAGCCCGCCCGGAAGCCGGTTTGAAATGGGTCCAGAAAATCCATTTCATCCAAGATCGATTGAAGCTGGAATGCGACCGCTCTCTCGATCACCTTCCCCAAAAATGGCAGCAGCAATATAGGCCGGTAGTTATTATAAGTCAGGGGGTCTAGAGAGGGTTTTTTTTAGCAGGGGTTTAACCACTGCTAATTTTAATTTAAATGGAAATTGTCCCTCTCTTAAGGATGTATTAATTATGCGATGCAACATAGTTAGCACCGCATCCCCCCTGGGCCGCCAGTTATGAGGGACAGGGATCGAGAGAGCATGTCGTCCTCCTAACACTTCGAAGGATCTTGTTCACTTCCTCGGTACTAACAAACTCAAAGTGATCCAGTATAACAGGGGCCACGGAAGCTCTGGACACCTCTCTAATAGATTCTGTAGAAATACTGGCGTCGAGATCAGACCTTATCCGAGATATTTTGTCCGCAAAGAAGTTATTAAATTTGTCACAACAGGCTTTAGATAGTTCTAAAATAGGGTTCAGGGAGGGGGGCAGATGTGTTAGCTCCCTCACTACCCTGAACAGCTCTGCCGGACGCGACTCTGCGGACGCAATATGTGCAGCATAGAACAAATGCTTTGCTGCACCTATTGCCACTCCCGCTCTTTTCTCAAGACTGGGACTCAAGCTTGGAATCGAACCCTGGTCCATAGAGTTGTAGCCCCAACCTCAACTGCTGTGCCATGCTGGCCCTACTACTGTAAGTCAAAGTCACTTGTAGGCACATATTATTATTTTAACATGTATATATAAGCTACCAGAGCGCCAGCATGGTGTTGCGGTTTGAGTTGTGGACTATGATGCTGGAGACCACGGTTCATAGAATTATAGAATCCTAGGGTTGGAAGGGACCCCCAAGAGCCATCCAGCCCAACCCCCTTCTGCCATGCAGCAATACATAGGATCCTAGAGTTGGAAGGGACCCACAAGGACTATCCATCCCATCCCCCTTCTGCCATGCAGGAATACATAGGATCCTAGAGTTGGAAGAGATCCCAAGGGCCATCCAGTCCAACCCCCTTCTGCCATGCAGGAATACATAGGATCCTAGAGTTGGAAGGGACCCCAAGGGCCATCCAGTCTAACCCCTTCTGCTAGGGAGGAATACATAGGATTCTAGAGTTGGAAGGGACCCCCAAGGGCCATCCAGTCTAACCCTCTTCTGCCATGCAGGAATACATAGGATCCTAGGATTGGAAGAGACCCCCAAGGGCCATCCAGTCCAACCCCCTTCTGCCATGCAGGAATACATAGGATCCTAGAGTTGGAAGGGACCCCAAGGGCCATCCAGTCTAACCCCTTCTGCTAGGGAGGAATACATAGGATTCTAGAGTTGGAAGGGACCCCCAAGGACCATCCATTCCAACTCCCTTCTGCCATGCAGGAATACATAGGATCCTAGGGTTGGAAGAGACCCCCAAGGACCATCCAGTCTAACCCCTTCTGCTAGGGAGGAATACATAGGATTCTAGAGTTGGAAGGGACCCCCAAGGGCCATCCAGTCCAACCCCCTTCTGCCATGCAGGAATACATAGGTTAATAGTCATGGATTCCTAAGCCCTAAGGACTGGAGCGTGTTTTTGGTGTGGCTTCTGGACTCTTAGGACACATGCATCATTGAAACACCATACCTCCACTGTGACTTGAAGCAGCTTTATTTTGGCTGTCTGTAACAGGCAAAAGACTCATTTTTAATACCACCCATTGTTCACTCCTGAGGCATGAAGCTTGTATTCATTACTGCCATGCAACACATAGATTCACAAAACAGTGCTCTAAGAATCAGATGACAACTTTTGTCTTCATCATGAGGTGTTCCTTTGTGTTCAGGTCAGGTCTCAGGACAATAATGTAGCACTTGGGGAAGAAGATGCAGCCCAGGAGCCCAGCACCGGAGGCCAAGATGGAGAAGACCTGGACAGCCACCATGTACTTTCCCTTGGTGCTCAGGTAGGTGGGCACAAAGGATACCCAGACGCTGCAGAAGACCAGCATGCTGAAGGTGATCAGCTTGGCTTCGTTGAAGGCCCCAGGCAGCTTCCTAGCCAAGAAAGCCACAGTGAAGCAGATGGCAGCCAGGAAGCCCAGGTAGCCAAGGGCAGAGTAGAACATGGCCGCTGACCCTTCATTGCATTTCAGGAGGATTTCTCCAGGCTGGGAGTTCATGTCTGAGTCTGGGAAGGGGGGAGAGATGCTCAACCAGAGGGTGCAAATGACAGCTTGGATGGAGGAACAGGATAAGACAATGCTGTTGGCCAAAGTCTTCCCTAGCCATCCTCTTGCTGTGTTCCCTGGCTTTGTGGCCAGGAAGGCCAGCACCACTGTGATGGTTTTGGCTAGTAAGGAAGAGACAGTAATTGAGAAAATGATGCTGAAGGCTGTTTGTCGGAGAAGGCAAGTCCACTTCCTTGGCTGGCCAATGAATAAGAAAGAAGACAAGAAGGAGAGTAGGAGGGAGATGAGGAGAACGTAGGAGAGTTCTCGGTTGTTGGCTTTGACTATTGGAGTTTGTAAGAATTTAATGAAGATCCCTAAGACAAAGCCTGTGGCTAAGGAAAAGAACAGGGCGAAGCAAACCAGGACGATCCCCAGAGCTTTGTCATAAGACAGGTAGGTGATCAACTTGGGGACACACTGATCTCGGTCCTTGTTAGGCTTCTGATCTTCTGGACACTTGGTGCATTTGTCAGCATCTGCAGAGAAGAAGGAGAGTGACTTCTACATAACTGAAAGTCACATTTCATCGAAAGTTCACCATCTGGAAATATCTCACTGAGATAAAAAGGAGGAACTTTTACTCTTAGAGGAAATGTTTAAACTTCCCAAGCAAACTTTCCCCCATGTCTTCCCTGTTCAATTCTGGGCATCTCCGCATAAAAACACAGCAGAAGGAGGGAGAACTTTTGCGTAAGACAGAAAATAATAACAAAACAAAACAAAAATCATTGGAGAAATTTGAGGATGATTGGAAATGAGTAATAAAATCATTGCAAACAGAAATGGAAGTTATTGTATGTTGATTAAGGAGTAGTTATAAATTTAAAAACCATGAAGGATTAAGTTAAGGTTATTGAATATTGAAAACTGAGATATTGTGAGAAAAAGATCACGTTCATTTAGACTTAATCTAATTTAGATTATCAAGACAATTACCCTGGGAATTCAGTTTAGACCTCTCTCTTGCTGGCACAAGAACAGCCTTATTGCATGAGAAAACAAGGTGGAAATGGAGCCAGAGAGCAGTGGCTTTCTCTGGGCTGTGCCTTATCGCATGATGTTGTAGCACCTTTGTTCTCTTCCTGTGGGAGGTGGTCACAAAAGCATGTCTTTTGCCGTGTTGGAAAAATCCATTTGACCAAAGGCATGCTTTTACAATGGCCTCTCACGGGAAGAGGACTGAAGCGCTCTGAGGTCGTGTGGTAAGGCATAGAGAAAGCCGCTACTCTCCAGCTCCATTTCCGCATTCTTTTCCCATGTGATGAGGCTGAGAATTAGAGAGAGAACAACCAAATTCAAGTTAAGTGTGACATTCTGAAAAGAAGGTCAGGAAAATGGATAAAGATTAATGAAAAATTCAACACAGTCGAAGCAGGACGTACAAAAGAAGCACAAACAAATTTAGATGGAATATTAGGGACGTACAAAATTAAGGAGGTTTTTTTTTAAAGAATGAAGTATCCAATTATGTAAGGAGCTAGTGTAACCCCCCACAGCCCCTAGACGACATTTTGGAACCAAAATTTTATTTGGATAGATTTGGCCAAAACCATTTTTTGACCCCTCATTTGATATTCTTTCTTTTTCAGTTTCCCTCTTGTCAATATCCTTCTTGAACTGGACACAGGAATGGTCTGGCAGCCATCTTTTTTTAAAAAAATTGACCCCACTCTGAGTTTTGTTGGCACCCAGAGATCCTTGGCAGAGGTTCTGTTTAAATAATTGTGAGCCCACAAATAGACAACACAAGAAAACATCCATAGAATCTAGAATCATAGAGTTGGAAGAGACTGCAAGGGCCATCCAGTCCAACCCCATTTTTCCATGCAGGAACTCACAATCAAAGCACCCCTGACAGATGGCCACCCAGTCTCTGTTTAAAGATCTCCCAAAAAAAGAGACCCCACCACAATCTCCAAGGAAGGAGTGTGTTCCACCGTCGAACAGCCCTTACTGTCAGGAAGTTCCTCCTAATGTTGAGGTGGAATCTCTTTTCCTGAAGCTTGCATCCATTGCTCTATTGTGTCCTCCCTCCTCAATGTGACATCCTTTCAAATACTTATATAGGGCTATCATATCATCTCTTAAACAATTTTTTCAAGGCTAAATCCAAGTAAGATTTGTTTTTAAAAGAGATGCTGTTCCTCTGGGGTGACCTACCTCGCTGGGAGGACACAGTCCCTTCTCCGCAGGGAAGACAGTCATAACAGCAAACAGGTTTCCCTTCCTGAACCATCTTGAAGTATCCGGGGTGACAGCTGTGAACACACCTTGAAGAAGGAAGGGTCTAAATAGGAAGACAAGAAACACTGAAGGGAAAGGCATTAAAGGTAATGTCGCAGTGGAAGGGAATCATCCAGACCCAGTGGGACTTTTGAACCCCAAGGATGGTTGGGCTACAAATCCAGACAGCTTGTTTAGCTGTTGAATCTCTCCTGGCAGGTTATTCCACTATTTGGGGTGGCTGATGAAAAGGCTCTTTGTGTGACCATTTCAAATCTAGTCCTGGCTAGTTAAAATAAATGTCTGCCAGAGGACCTGTATGGGGCATATTACAGGAGAAGGTAATCCTGTAGGTAACCAAGCCATGTCGGACTTTCAAGGTAATAACCAACCCTTTGTACTTTGCCTAGAAACTATTTGGCAGCCAGTGGAGTGGTGTTAATATTGGCACTATGGGATGACTCCTGCATGTACCAGGAACCATTCTGACTGCCATGTTTGGAACTCGTTGAAGTTTCTGAACTTGGTACAAAGGTAGCCCAATGTAGACCACATTGCAGAAGTCCAGCCTTGAGGCTACCAGTGTGTGCGCGCTACCATCTTTACATGTTGCTGAATTGCAAACCCCAACATCCCATACTCAGTACCATTTGTAATGAAAGATAATGGGATTTGCAGTTCAAAGACACAGCAAGGAGTACATGATTTTTCCTCTGGTTGTTGCTAATCTAGAGTCAACCAAAGTTGAACCAAAGCCAAGTCAACACTCACATGATTTCCATTGACTCAGTGAGTCTAGTCTATGACTAATAGGATTCAAGACAAAATGATGCTAGACCCATTCAAGTATGGATGAACAATGAGAAAGTAGGAGCTCTGTGCTGGTATGTAACCCTTTGCAAATAGGAAAGTAGGAAGTAGGAAGGCAAAGGATTAATTGGGACTGCTACTGCCAAATCAAGATAGTCAAAAAGTGTGACACACAAACACACCAGGACACACATGGCCAAGCAACTGAACCCAGCTTTTCAGCAATGGAAGTAGGCTGAGTCCAGAAAAGCTCATGTTCAAGTAAATAAGTCGTCTTTTAGGTGCACCCAGACTTCTTTGTTTTTTTTACATGTCTAATACAGCTGTCTTGTGACTTCTCAGAGGAATATGAAAGGTTAAGATAGAATCTCTACCATGTAACTTTCTGTGTGAAATATGAGTTTTGCCTTCACCTGGTTGAGCCATCTGGGCCAAACCATGGCCTCCTGGTCAATGGTGAACTTGCGCTCAGGGCTTCCCTGTCTTTGAAAACTCCCAAATTTGACTCTTGCGACCGATCGGTTGGGAAAGACCACCCAGTTCACAAGGTCCAAGTCGGTCGCAAGGTCTCCATCCTCATCCAAATATATTCCATCCATGGTAGAAGTGTTGTATAAACGGGAATTTCTGAGGAAGCGATGCAGCTAGGAGGAGAGAGGAAAGAAATTAGAGAGATGAAGACGTAGCCCATCATCCTATCACTACAACGGAAGAGATGTCTTTGGAGGGTGCTGGACTCCCCATCTTGGCAAGTTTCTAAACAGAGGTTCGATGGACATCTTTCAGGAGTGTGCGGAGCACAGAGCATGGGAAATAAAGCAAGATGAACTTGAACTACTAGCACAACAAAGCAAATATGATATAATAGGCATCACTTTCAGTTCTAAGGTGTTCAGATTCCATATGATGTCCTGTTAGAGATTGCAATATGGCCACCACTTCATCTTTGAATCTTCCTTTCTTTCAAGCTATTTCTCATAGGCCTTGACTTCCAAACATTTGGCAAAACAGCTGGCCCTCCACATTTTACGACTTTGACTTTTGCAGATTTGATTATTTGTGGATTTGATTCATATGTTTTCTCAAACCTGCTCTGAAGAAACTTGCGAAGAAAACCTGTGCTAGGGTCACCTTAGGGTTGCCTTAAGTCGGAAATGACTTGAAGCAACCTATGAGATGGATCAAAGGCATTACCTGCCATGGCTGGATCCTCCGATAACCTGATTGGTCTCCACCGGCCTCCCTCAACATCTGCTTCGATCTGGATAAATAGGCCTCATGTATGGCACGTGCCACAGCCCAGATGGTATTGTAAATGACAAAGCTATCCAGAGACAGAGTCCTCTCAAACACCTCCTTGGAGACAGTCCTTAAAATTTCTTTCTCAGTACATCTCCTCCAGACCTTCACAGATAAAGCATGCTCTGAATACGGACAGCTAAAGGCCTTCTCCATGAGTTCAATGATAAGAATAAAATAGGAGATAAAATCATTGAATTTTCTCCTTTCATGTGTCTGGGCAGGGAAAGAAAATATGCCATGGACATTTTGGGCAGAGAAAGGGCTATAGCTCAGCTCCACCGTGAGATCCCACTGGGCAGTTGTGATCCACATTCTACCTACAGTGCGCATTTTGAGGGTTTTTGCCACGTGATAAATCATGACGATCCCTTCGACAAAGGAAAAAGTCTCAGCATAGTAAAGAAAGATGTTGACTCCTCTCCAAGTGAGAACAGAAGAACTTTTCACTCTAAAGGTGGTGGCTCCTCTTTCTGCAATGCTTTGGGAGAAGGCGACGCAAATGCCATGCTTTTGAAGCAAGGGCTTCATGGTCCTTGTGAACCTTTCCCCATTGTCAGTGTCTGGAGCAATGAGGCCGATCCATGTCCAGCCAAAATATCGGAGCAGTGTGACTATCCCTGGGTACTGGCTTTCTTCTTTGGGGACCATCCGGTGGAAGAAAGGGAACTGTGCTTTATCATCCAGAGTGTGAGAAACAGAAATATAACTGGCCTGTAAAGGAATGGAAGCAGGATGACAAAATGCCCTCTTTTTCCAGGACATGTCTTATCTTTCAGCCTTCTGTACAGAAGGAATTGCAAAATGGCTCCATTCTGAGCATGACTGAAAGCTGGACAGTGTCCAAAGGAGAGTGACCAAGATGGTAGGAGGTCTGGAAACCACCAAACCATCTAAGGAGCAGCTTAGGGAGCTGGGTATGCTTAGCTTGGAGGTTAATGGGTGATATGATAACCCTGTTTAAATATCTGAAGGAGGGAGCAAGCTTGTTCAACATGGAACAATGGATGCAATCTACAGGAAAAGAAATTCCAGCTAAACATTAGGAAGAACTTCATCACAGCGAGAGCTATTGGAAAGTGGAAAACGCTGCCTGGGAGTGTGGTTGAGTCTCCTTTTTTGCAGTTTTTTAAACAGAAGCTGGATGACTATCTGTTGAGGGTGCTTGGGTTGTGTCTTCGTAAGTGGCAGAATGGGATTGAACTTGGTGGCCCTTGGGGTCTCTCTGAACTATAATTCCATCCTTACCTGTGGGACCTTGTAAACACCCAGCATGGATGAAATCTGGATGGAGTTTTGAGAGTCAGCTCCTTCAAGGCTGGCCAAGAGGAGATCTTGTCTTCCACAGGAATAGTTGGGAACATTGGCTTGTCCAGTAGAGATCAGATCTACTATGGCATCAGAAGTCATTCTTGTGTCAAAGTAGTTCTCATAGATGTTGTATCCCAAGGTGATGTTGGCTAAGACCTTAGGATCCTGGTTGACCTCCTGAATGGCAAACAGGAAGGACAGCATGTTCCAGTAATGGGTGGTTGCTCTCCTGTCAAGATATATGTTTTACATCACAATCCTGCAGTCAGTGTGAAATAAAATACAGTTCCTTATTACAAAGATTGCATTGTGTTCCAGTTGTTTTCTAGGCATGGTTTAAAGTGCTTGTTATGACATACCCTCCAAATGCCCCAGTTTGGCAGAAAAAAAAAGTCCCCATTACTCCTCCATTGTCCCACTTCCCTAGCTGCTTATAAAAAGTCCCAGTTTCTCTCTCCTCCTATTTCTCCCCTTTGTCTGCAGCTTATTTTTGTCACTGCAAAATGTGTTTGAAGCGCAAAAGTACTTTGCATTCAATCAGCAAATTTCAATTGCATTAAAAAGTGCAAAAACAGTTTGCATTCAATTAGCAAAGTTCAATTGCATTAAAAAGTGCAAAAACAGTCAATTAGCAAAGGTCAGGGTGACCAGCCCTCCTTCTTTTCTACATTTCCACCTTCTGTCCATGAGGAATACTCAGATGTCCTCCGTTTGGAGCATGACTAAGAGGCATGGATTTATATTTATTTGATTGTTTTTACCTTTGATTTCATACATTTTTCCTTGAATGTCCTTTTTATGATGCTTTGTCCTCCTTTGCAGTTAGGATTTCTCATCACCCTGGCAAAGTTCAGTTGCGTCCAAAAGTGCAAAAAGCCCAATTTCCATTCAATTAGCAAGTGGAAGACCCTCCCTCAATGGGGATTGTGGTGGAGTCTTCCTCCTTGGAGGTCTTTAAACAGAGGCTGGATGGCCATCTGTTGGGGATGCTTTGAGAATTCCTGCATGGCAGAAGAGGGTTGGACTGGATGGCCCTTGTGGGCTCTTCCAACTCTATGATTCTATGATTCTAATTTAGCTTTATGGAGCAATATTTAGTTTAAAAGTTTTCACCTATGTATTTAATGTCTGGTATGCTTTTATCAATTATCCAATGCCCTCTCATAAGCTGACAGGTGGGACATCATGCCTTAAAGTAAATAAGCAAACAAATAAACCAGGCATGACCCTCTGTATCCACGGCGGGGGGGGGGGGACTTTCCTGGACTTACATCGAAACCTTGGATAATGGCTGATTTAGTCCCTGGTCTACTGGAGTCCTAGTCCGACAATCAAACCACTAAACCATGCTGTCTCTCACTTGCAAGTTCTAGTTATAGCAGGTTTGCTTTCCTCTGAAGCTGAGAGAATGTGACCTTCCCAAGGTCACCCAGTGGACCTCTGTGGCTGGGTAAAGACCCCAACCCTGGTTGTCCACATCATAGTCTGACACTCAAACTACTACATAGTGTTGGCTCTCTTTTGCAAGATTTATTCAGAGATGTTTTGCCATTTTCCTCCTCTGAGGCTGAGAGAGCGTGACTTGCCCAAGGTCACCCAGTGGGTTTCCATGGCTGAGCGAAAATTTGAATCCTGACATGTAGTGGTTTGAATGTTGGACTATGACTCTGGAGATCAGGGTTCAATTCTCTGCTTGGCCATGGAAATCCACTGGGTGACCTCGGGTAAGTCACAAACTGTCAGACACACAAACACACACAAAACACACCATGATAGGGGCAGTTGTGAAGATACACAATAATAATAACCTTCAAAATTTGACAGCCCACCGGCTGTCAAGTTCTGAAGACCATGACCATACTTTCCCTATAATCAGAGCAGTTAGAAACTTAAAAAGCTACTATGTTAAACATCTAGACATTAAACACTGCTTCCATGCATAGAAATGTTGAAGAAAACATGGACATGGAGCAGACCCTTGGCTTTAAGGACAAAAGTGACAAACATTTTGTACACAAAGAGTTACTCAAATGGTTCCTTATTTATAGGAGAACACACGATACTTATGGGGAGAAGGATTGCCACTAACCCAAATGCCAACTCTGCAAACACATCTACTTGGGAAATGTCATCACAGGACCTAATCCCATCACCCACAACATTAGAAGGATGTTCACTTGCTCATCCTCTAAAGTCATACATGCCATCCTCTGTCAATAATGTCTTTCACATTCTACACTGAAAACAGGCCAGCCCTGCATTGTAAGATAAACAGACATAAATAAAATGTTAGAAATGGGAATACACAAAAACTTCTTGTAGAACACTTCAATCTGCCTGGACCATGCCTTAGTCTCTGGAGCATCAGAAAACAAGCTTGCTCCATCCTTAATATGGCACCCCCTGAAATACTTAAACAGGGCCATCATATCACTCCTTATCCTCCTCTTCCCCAGGCTGAACATCCTCAGCTACCTAAGTCTCTCTTCATAGGGTTTTATGATTTCCAAACCCTTCACCATTTCAGTCACCATCCTTTGGACACACTCCAGTTTCTCAATATCCTTTTTGAATTGTGATGCCCAGAACCGAACACAGTCATAGAATCATAGAATCATAGAGTTGGAAGAGACTGCAAGGACCATCCAGTCCAACCCCCTGCCATGCAGGAAATCTAAATCAAAGCATCCCCGACAAATGGCTATCCAGCCTCTGTATTCCAGGTGAGGCCTGATCAAAGCAGAATAGAGTCACACTATGACTCTTCTCCATCAAAGGAAAGGATAAAGCATCTTCAGTTAACCTGAGACACAGCTGACTGACACTCCTGTGCAAACAACAGTCTGGACAGAAACTATTCAGAAGGACCCGTATGTTCAAATGAGGGCAGAATGATACCTCTGACCAGTAAGGAAGGGGTTGTTTTGGTTGTCAGCCTTCACATAGGCTCTGGCTTATGGTGACCCTCTCCCAGGGCTATCCAGGCAAGATTTATTCAGAAGAGGTCTCCCGTTGCCTTTGTCTGAGGCTGAAGGGGGGTTGAGATCATAGACATCTAGAATCCAAGAGTAGGGAAAGGCCACCAGGGGCCATCCAGTCCAACCCCCTTCTGCCATACAAGAAGACACCATTAAGGCCCTTCCTGTGACAGCTGGTCAAAGAAGGAGACCTCCATGGTTGAACAGCTCTTACTCCTCCTAATGTTTAGGTGGGATCTCTTTCCTGTAGTTTGCAACCATTGCTCCGTGTCCCAGTCTCTGGAGCAGCAGAAAACAAACTTGCTCCCTCCTCAATATAGTATCCATTCCAATATTTAAACATGGCTCTCATGTCACCCCTTGACCTTCTCTTCTCCAGGCCAAACATATGCAGCTCCTCAGAGGGTATGGTGGTTTCCAGACCTTTCCCCATTTTGGTCAACACCCTCTGGACATGCTTAAGCTTATCCACATCCTTCTTGAATTGTGGTAACCAGAACATAACATTCCAGGTGAGGACTGATCAAAGCAGAATTATTACTTCCCTCTACCTAGACATTATACACTATACGGAGGAGGGTGACAAAAATGGGAGAAAGTTTGGAAACCAAAAGCTCTCCAAAAAAACCAATGCATCAATAAAAGTATAGTGTCTAATCAAGGGAAGTGATAGTGCCCTCTATTCTGCTTTGGTCAGGCACCACCTGGAATACTGTGTCCAGTTCTGGGCACCACAGTTCAAAAGGATGTGGAAAAACTGGAGCGTGTCCAAAGGAGGGCGACTAAAATGGTGAAGGGTCTGGAAACCATGAAGCCCTCTGAGGAGCAGGTAAGGTAGCTGGGGATGTTTAGCCTGGGGAAGAGAAGGTTAAGGGGTGACATGATAGCCATGCTTAAATATTTGAAGGGATGCCATATGGAGGATGGAGCAAGCTTGTATACTGCTGCTCCAGAGACCATGACACTGAGCAATGGATTCACACTACAGGGAAAGTGATTCCACCTCAACTTTAGGAAGGACTTCCTGACAGTAAAAGCTGTTAGACAGTGGAAGACATTGACTTGGAGAGTAGTGGAGTCTCCTCTGGAGGGTTTCATGCAGAGGCTCTATGGCCATCAGTCAGGAGAGCTTGGACTGTGTCTTCCTGCATGACAGAAATGGGTTGGACTGTGTGGCCCTTGGGGTCCCTTCCAACTCTGTAATTCTATGATTCGATGCTGTGTCTTCCTGCATGGCAGAAGGGGATTGGAATGGATGGCCCTTGGGGTCCCTTCCAACTCTGTGAACAGTACTCCAAGCCTGTGATTCTATGAAACCACCTGCCATCCCTGCCTAAATGGCTGCAACTCCATCCCAACAAAACAACTTACCCATGTAGTCTTCTAGAGGGGGGCCATTGGAAGGCGTGGGGCTGAAAGAGAGCAAAAGTGGCTGAGAGGACCCCGCTGATGAGATAGTCTCCGGACCGGTAATAATTGAAGGGTTCCTTGTGCTCCTTGATCGGCATCCAGGAACAACCGGACCTTGGCATCCCAGATGCCACGTAGGGTGGTAACAGAAGAAAAAGCAGAACAACCACAGGGAGTAGCTGAGTCCCTGGGACAGCCTCCATCTTTGCAGCTTTGACTCTCCACAAAGCAGTGGGAAAATGAGAAGAAGCCAACAGCCCTCTTGCAAGACTAGGGCATCATCATAACAGAGATGGAGCCCAGCTAGATGAGGTGGCACCTCCCTGGAGGGGATGATAGGATATGCACCAGCCCATAGTCTCCATTTCATTCATGGCACCAAAGCAGGGCTTTATGACTCCAGGCTTTTATCACACCCTCTCAAGCCTGGTGTTTGTGTCGTTGGTCTCAAAAGACAACCTTCAGGGAAATTCTCATGGGTTCTGTTGAGAAGAAGGATCAAATCACCATGATTCTGATAATTGTAACAGCAAGAAAAAGTATCACCAGAGCAACTCTGTTAAGATGTCTACAAAGGTCACCGTTGACAGAAAACACATTTGTCACTGATACAACTTCATACTCTTGGAGTAGAGTTTGGAAGGTCAGCTTGGTCTGATCTTTACTGATCAAATAATGGACCAGAATCGGGATCACACAGGTTGCATCTGCACTGCAGAATTCATGTAGTTTGACACAGCTTTAACAGCCATGGCTCCATCCTATGAATCCTGGGATTTGTAGTTTGTTGTGTCATCAGCGCTCTCTGACATGGAAGGCTAAATAGTTCACAAAACTACAAATTCCAGCATTCCATAGCACTGAGCCATAGTGGTTAAAGTGGCATCAAACTGTATTAATTCTACAGTGCAGATGCAGCCACAGATTGTTATTTGGGATTATTATTGTGCAGCAGTTTTCTTGCATTGATTGTGAAATGTAGGAATTGTATATGGTTATTTCTTACAACTTTCTATGGCTGATAAAGAGGATTATGACAATTAAGAGTGAAACATGTACCATTCAGTTAGTGGTTGAGAGCTTTCGTTTTTACCTAGAATCATAGAATCACAGAATCATAGAGCTGGAAGAGACTACAAGGGCCATCCAGTCATTTCTGCCATGCAGGAACTCACAATCAAAGCACCTCCAACAGATGGCCATCCAGCCTCTGTTTAAAGACCTCCAAAGAAGGCAACACCACCATTTTCTGTTAGGAAGTTCCACTATTTTCTGTCAGGAAGTTCCTCCTAATGTTGAGCTGGAATCTCTTTTCCTGGAGCTTGCATCCATTGCTCCAGGTCCTGTTCTCTGGAGCAGCAGAAAACAAGCTTGCTCCCTCTTCAATATGACATCCTTTCAAATATTTAAACAGGGCTATCATATCACCTCTTAACCTTCTCTTCTCCAGGCTAAACATACCCAGCTCCCTAAGCTGCTCCTCCCAGGGCTTGGTTTCCAGACCTTTCACCATTTTGGTCACCCTCGTCTAGACAGGCTCCCTTCTTGACTTGTGGTGCCCAGAACTGGATGCAGTATTATTGCTGGAAAGGCCTGACCAAAGCAGAATAGAGTGACACTATACTTCCCTTGATCTAATTAGACACTATACTGCCATATCACACTGTTGACTCATGTTCAACTTGCGGTCTACTAGATCCCTTTCACATGGAATCTTGTTAATCTATGTGTCCCCCATTCTACATCTGTGCCTTTCATTTTTTCTGCCTAAGTGAACTACCTTACATTTCTCCCTGTTAACGTTCATTTTCCTGTTAACATGCCATGGTCGCCTTAGTCGATGACCTCCGTCTGGCCACCGACAGAGGAGATATAACTCTATTGGTGCTCTTGGACATCTCAGCGGCCTTCGATACCATCGACCATGGTATCCTTCTGGAACGCCTGAGAGAATTGGGTATCGGGGGGCACTGTGCTCCAGTGGTTCCTGTCCTATCTCTCAGGAAGGTTCCAGATGGTGAGGCTGGGGGACAGTTGCTCTCGTAAAAGAGAGCTTACATCGGGCATCCCTCATGGCGCCATTCTGTCCCCCATGCTATTTAATATTTACATGAAGCCGTTGGGAGAGATCATCCGGAGCCATGGAGCTCGGTGTTATCAGTACGCTGATGACACCCAGATCTATCTCTCCATGTCTCCGACTGACACAGTGACTAAGGATGGCATCTCTCCTCTGGACGCCTGCCTGGGGTCAGTAATGGGTTGGATGAGGGAAAACAAACTCAGATTGAATCCAGAGAAAACAGAGGTACTCATGATAGGTTCGCCTGGCCCGGGCAGGGAAATTTGTCATCCTGTCCTTGATGGGACTAAACTTTCCCTGAAGGACAAAGTACGTAGTTTGGGAGTACTCCTGGATCCATCTCTGCAATCATCATCTCAAGCAGATGCGATGGCCAGGAGTGCTTGGTATCAGCTTCGGCTGATACGCCAACTACGTCCCTGTCTGGACCGAGGGGACCTGGAAAAGGTAGTACATGCACTGGTAACCTCTCGTTTGGATTTCTGCAATGCGCTCTACATGGGGCTACCTTTGTATCAGGTTCGGAAACTTCAATTGATTCAAAATGCAGCAGCCAGGTTAATCACGGGGACAGCAATGTCCGACCATATAACACCTGTCTTAAAATCTCTTCACTGGCTGCCAATCCGTTTCCGGTCCCAGTACAAAGTGTTGGTTATTACCTTTAAAGCCCTAAATGGCTTGGGCCCGGGTTACTTAAGGGAACGCCTCTCCCTGCATAATCCACCTCGCATTCTCAGAACAACTGGTAAATTACTACTCGATTATTCTAAGGTGAGATTGGCGACTACCCAGCAAAGGGCCTTTACAGCAGTAGCGCCTTGTCTTTGGAATGCCTTACCTGAGGAGATCCGCCTTAGTGGAACGGTAGAAGCCTTTAAAAAGGCATTAAAAACCCATCTCTTCCTACAAGCCTACCCTCCCAATTCCTTGTAGTAATGTTTTCCCCCCTACTGATTGTGATGCACTGATATTTAGGATTTTAATGATGTTAAATTATGTTTCTTTTTACCTAATATTTTGGATTTAATATGTATTAATGTGTATTCTTACTATGCTATTCACGCCATTGTTTTTTATTGATATGTTGTACACGGCTTTGATCTTGGGAAAAGTGGTTTATAAATAAACAATTTATTATTAGAATCATAGAATCATAGAATCATAGAATCGTAGAGTTGGAAGAGACCACTAGGGCCATCCAGTCCAACCCCCTGCCATGCAGGAAATCCAAATCAAAGCATCCCTGACAGATGGCCATCCAGCCTCTGTTTAAAGATCTCCAAGGAAGGAGACTGTATCACCCTCCACAGAAGGAGTGCATTCCACTGTCGAACAGCCCTTACTGTCAGGAAGTTCCTCCTAATGTTCAGGTGGAATCTCTTTTCCAGGAGCTTGCATCCATTGTTCCAGGTTCTGTTCTCTGGAGCAGCAGAAAACAAGCTTGCTCCCTCCTCAATATGACATCCCTTCAAATATTTAAATAGCACTATCATATCACCTCTTAACCTTCTTTTCTCCAGGCTAAACATCCCCAGCTCCCTCAGTCGTTCCTCATAGGGCAAGGTTTCCAGACCCTTCACCATTTTTGTCGCCCTCCTTTGGACACGCTCCAGTTTCTCAATGTCCTTTTTGAATTGTGATGCCCAGAACTGGACACAATATTCTAGGTGGGGCCTGACCAGAGCAGAATACAGTGGCACTATTACTTCTCTTGATCTAGACACTATACTTCTATTGATGCAGCCTAAAATAGCATTGGCCTTTTTAGCTGCCACATCACACTGTTGACTCATGTTCAACTTGTGGTCTACTTGGACTCCTAGATCCCTTTCACACGTAGTTTCATTCAGCCAGGTGTCACCCATCCTATATCTGTGCATTTTATTTTTCTGCCCTAAGTGCAATACCTTGCATTTCTCCGTGTTGAACTTCATTTTGTTAGCTGTGGCCCAGCTTTCTAGACTATTCAGGTCATTTTGAATCTTGGTCCTGTCCTCTGGGGTATTAGCTATTCCCCCTAATTTGGTGTCATCTGCAAATTTGATAAGTATACTCCCAATTCTGTCATCCAGGTCATTGATAAAGATGTTGAATAGCACTGGGCCCAGGACAGAGCCCTGTGGGACCCCACTGGTCACTTCTCTCCAGGATGAAAAGGAGCCATTGTTGAGCACCCTTTGGGTTCGGCCGGTCAACCAATTACAGATCCATTTAACAGTTCCTTTGTCTAGCCCACATTTTACAAGCTTGTGTGCAAGAATGTCATGGGAAACCTTGTCAAAGGCCTTACTGAAATCAAGATATACTATATCCACAGCATTCCCTTCATCTACCAAGCTGCTAATTTTATCCCAAAAAAAAAAGAGATCAGATTTGTCTGGCATGACTTGTTTCTCTGAAACCCATGTTGACTTTTTGTGATTATGGCATTGCCTTCTAGATGTTCACAAACTCTCTGTTTAATGATCTGCTCCAGAATCTTTCCTAGAACTGATGTCAGACTAACTGGACGATAATTGTTGGGATCCTCTTTTTTCCCCTTTTTGAAGATGGGGACAACGTTTGCCCTTCGCCAGTCTGCTGGGATCTCTCCTGTTCTCCAGGAGTTTTCAAATATGATTGCCAATGGCTCCGATATTACTTTTGCAAGTTCTTTTAATACCCTTGGATGGAGTTCATCTGGTCCCGGAGACTTAAATTCATTTAGATTAACAAGGTGTTCCTCTACTATCTCTTTACTTATTCTGTGCTGAAATTCCCCTATTCTGTCCTCTGCTCCATTATCCTCAGGTTGAGCATCCTTTGCCTTTTCTGAGAAGACTGAGGCAAAGAAGGTGTTGAGTAATTCTGCCTTTTCTCTGTCTTCTGTTAGCATTTTGCCATCTTCTCCACGCAGTGACCCTACCGTTTCCTTCTTCTTACTTTTGCTGCGGACATATCCAAAAAAGCCCTTTTTGTCGTCTTTAACCTCTCTAGCAAGCCTGAGTTCATTCTGTGCTTTAGCTTTTCTGACTTTGCCCCTAAACATGCCTGCTATTTCTTTGAATTCCTCTTTGGTGATTTCCCCCTTTTTCCATTTCTTATACATCTTCCGTTTCAAACTCATCTCGGTTGAAAGTTCCTTAGTCATCCATCCTGGTTTCTTGAGACACCTCCTGTTTTTCTTTCTCACTGGAACTGTTTGAAATTGTGCCTTCAGTATCTCTCTTTTGAGAAACTCCCATCCATCCTGAACTCCTTTATCTTTTAGTATTTCTGACCATGGAATCGCCCTCAATACTTCTCTAAGTTTACTGAAATTCGCTCTCCTAAAGTCTAGGATGCGTGTCTGACTCTGCCTGGCTTCTCCTTTCCACTGTATTACAAACTCCAGGAGAACATGGTCACTTCCACCTACGGATCCCACCACTTGCACCCCATTAACCAAGTCATCCTTGTTGGTTAGGATCAGATCTAAAATAGCTGACCCCCTTGTTGCCTCTTCCACCTTTTGGACCATGAAATTGTCTTCCAGGCAAATGAGGAATTTGCTAGACCTTGAGGATTTTGCTGAGTTTGACTTCCAGCAAATATCAGGGTAGTTGAAGTCGCCCATCACTACTACATCTCTCTTTTCTGAGTGTGTGGTCATCTGTTCTAGAAAGGCATCATCCAATTCCTCAGTCTGACTTGGGGGTCTGTAGTAGACTCCCACTGTAACATCCTTGTTGTTTCCCTACCCTTTGATTCTTATCCAGATGCTCTCCACCTGGCTTCCATGATTGATGTCCTGGATCTCTTCACTGGTGTAAATATCTCTGACATATAGTGCTATTCCTCCTCCTTTCCTGTTTGGCCTATTTCTCTTAATAAGGTTATACCCCTCTATTTCCACATTCCAATCATGAGACTCATCCCACCAGGTTTCAGTGATGCCTATTATATCATATTTGCTTTGTTGTACTAGGAGTTCATCTTGCTTTTTTCGCATGCTCTGTGCATTAGTGTAGAGACATCGCAGACCATGGTTCCCTTTTACTTGCTGCCTATGCAAATTTTTTTGCCTCCCACTGTTGGGTCCTTGCACTTTTTTTCTTGTTTCCTCTATGTCAGTTTGACTATTTTCGCCATCCCTTTCACCTTCCTTAATATTATTTATTATTATTTTGTTAATTTTGCCCCAACGCTCAAATCTATTTAAACATCCCTCCACAAGCAAGCAATGGTGTGCCATGGGAAGTGAGGACCGTCCATGCGCCAATCTCTAGTTCCCCACTCAGCAGCACTACAGAGCTTTGTCTGTTAGTACAGCTGGCTGGCCTTTGAGGTGGGCTTCAGGGCCCTGAGGAGAGTGGGTGGGATACAAATAAATAAATAAATAAGCTATAAAGTCAGCTGCAGCTTCTATCAACCTTCCTAGATGAGGTCCATCCACCTTCAGGGCAGTCTCCCTCATTTCCTTCCACTCTACTGAGCTTCTTTTCCAGTCAGCCATGTTGTCTCAACATTTGTCCTCCCGGAGGGCTTTTTCTGTTGTTGCCCACAGATTGTGGAATGACCTGCCGGACGAGATCCGTCAATTGACATCTTTAGACAGCTTTAAAAAGGCTGTCACAATGGATCTTTTCCAGCAGGCCTTTCCAGAATAGATAACCCCGGCCTCAGGAACCCTGTTCTTATGAGAGTCCCCAAGGTCCTCCTTGGAAATGCTACCATAGTTTACTGTTTTATTTGTTTTGTTTTGTTTTTGTCTTGTAATAATGTGTATGTGTTAATGTTGTTTAATTAGTTGGTTTTAATTATAATTAATTTAATAAATTTTTCAGGAGGGAGGGAATTTTGATCTACAATGTATTGTATTTTATTGCTGTTAGTCGCCCCGATTGACCTCAAGGGGCGGGATATAAATAAATTATTTATTATTATTATTATTATTATTTGTCAGAAGGTATGGCAGCCTCATTTATGGTGCCATCAGCATATCTCAGATTTCTCTGAAGATGCCAGCCACAGATGCTGGCGAAATGTCAGGAATAAATTCTTCTAGAACCTGGCCACAGAGCCCGAAAAACCCACCAAAAACTATGGATGCCGGCCATGAAAGCCTTCGACGTCACATAGCTACTTATGTGTGCGCGTATAGTATGCATGTCTCTCTCCCTGTGTGAGCTCTTGGTACCAAAGCATGCTGTATATATGTAGAAATTTTTAAGAAACGTTACATGAATAGTGTGTAAACCCAGATCTGGTTTCCAACATGTCATACTGAAAGTCCTACAGTCTAAAGGTGACCATATTTCTCTCTGGATAACAAGTAGCAAACCCTTTTTTATGACAACTGTGCCCCCAGAGCTCCAGTTTCTTTTGGAAGATATCCAGAGAAGGAGATTGCACGTGGTTACAATACCCAGCCGCTTTCTAATGTTCAATCAAAATCTATCTTCTGTCACTTATAACCATTAGGCATGATTCTAGCCTCTGGGACAGTGGAGCAGGCCCCTAGCTAGGGGAGGGCAAGTGGGGCACTGCCCCAGGGCCCCCAGCCAAAGGGGACCCCAAGGTAGGGTTGCGGTGCGCATGCGCGCCATGGCAGCCAGCAAGAGGAAGCCGGAGGGAGCTGCTGCAGGTGGCTGGCCTGGGCTGGGGGAGGCCCATAGTGTTGCCATCCTTCTGGCCTCGCTCCAGCCCGAGGAGGATGTGCCCTTGAAGGAGGAAGAAAGGAAGAGGAAAGGAAGAGGAGGAGAGCCCCTTGGGGAGAGAGGGAGGGAGGGAGATGGCATCTCTTGAAGCCAAGCTCCAGCAACTCCTTCCTTTCTTGCTGTTGTTCTTGTTCTTCTTGTGTGCCTTCAAGTCGTTTTGGACCAAAACCGGTCCTCCTCTCCTCCTCCTCCTCCTCTCCTTCTTCTCCTCCTTTCTTCTTCTTTTCTTCCTTTCTCTTTCGCCTTCCTCCTCCTGATGCTCTCCTTCTCCTTTCTCCTCCTTTCCCCCTTTCTCCTTCTTTCCCCCTTCGCTGCTTCTTCTTCCTCCTCCTCCTCCTCTCCTTCTTCTCCTCCTTTCTTCTTCTTTTCTTCCTTTCTCTTTCGCCTTCCTCCTCCTGATGCTCTCCTTCTCCTTTCTCCTCCTTTCCCCCTTTCTCCTTCTTTCCCCCTTCGCTGCTTCTTCCTCCTCCTCCTCCTCCTCCTCTCCTTCTTCTCCTCCTTTCTTCTTCTTTTCTTCCTTTCTCTTTCGCCTTCCTCCTCCTGATGCTCTCCTTCTCCTTTCTCCTTCTTTCCCCCTTCGCTGCTTCTTCTTCCTCCTCCTCCTCCTCTCCTTCTTCTCCTCCTTTCTTCTTCTTTTCTTCCTTTCTCTTTCGCCTTCCTCCTCCTGATGCTCTCCTTCTCCTTTCTCCTCCTTTCCCCCTTTCTCCTTCTTTCCCCCTTCGCTGCTTCTTCCTCCTCCTCCTCCTCCTCCTCTCCTTCTTCTCCTCCTTTCTTCTTCTTTTCTTCCTTTCTCTTTCGCCTTCCTCCTCCTGATGCTCTCCTTCTCCTTTCTCCTTCTTTCCCCCTTCGCTGCTTCTTCTTCCTCCTCCTCCTCCTCTCCTTCTTCTCCTCCTTTCTTCTTCTTTTCTTCCTTTCTCTTTCGCCTTCCTCCTCCTGATGCTCTCCTTCTCCTTTCTCCTCCTTTCCCCCTTTCTCCTTCTTTCCCCCTTCGCTGCTTCTTCCTCCTCCTCCTCCTCCTCCTCTCCTTCTTCTCCTCCTTTCTTCTTCTTTTCTTCCTTTCTCTTTCGCCTTCCTCCTCCTGATGCTCTCCTTCTCCTTTCTCCTTCTTTCCCCCTTCGCTGCTTCTTCTTCCTCCTCCTCCTCCTCTCCTTCTTCTCCTCCTTTCTTCTTCTTTTCTTCCTTTCTCTTTCGCCTTCCTCCTCCTGATGCTCTCCTTCTCCTTTCTCCTCCTTTCCCCCTTTCTCCTTCTTTCCCCCTTCGCTGCTTCTTCCTCCTCCTCCTCCTCCTCCTCTCCTTCTTCTCCTCCTTTCTTCTTCTTTTCTTCCTTTCTCTTTCGCCTTCCTCCTCCTGATGCTCTCCTTCTCCTTTCTCCTTCTTTCCCCCTTCGCTGCTTCTTCTTCCTCCTCCTCCTCCTCTCCTTCTTCTCCTCCTTTCTTCTTCTTTTCTTCCTTTCTCTTTCGCCTTCCTCCTCCTGATGCTCTCCTTCTCCTTTCTCCTCCATTCCCCCTTTCTCCTTCTTTCCCCCTTCGCTGCTTCTTCCTCCTCCTCCTCCTCCCTCCTCTCCTCCCAGATGTGTGTGTGTGTGTGTGTGTGTGTGTGTGTGTGTGAAGCGTGGAGGGCTTTCTGGGGCTTGCCTTGGGTGGGTGCCATTGGGCCCTGGCTAGAGGAGGCCCAGAGACCTCCCGTCTGTTGGGGCCCTGCTCTTCTCCCCCCCACTTTGCCCCAAGGTGGCTCCCTCCAACAAGACCCCTGGGGAGGCTCTTCCCAAGGGTCGGGCACCTCCTGTGTTGTGGTTTCATCATCAGGTGGTTTTAGTGGCAAGCTTTGCCATTGCCTTCCTCTGAGGCTGAGACAGTGCGACTTGGGTGTGTGTGAGAGTGTGTGTGTGCGTGTGTGTGTGTGCATGCGCCTTCAAGGGGTTTTCTTGGGAGGTTTGTTCAGAGAGGGCTTACCTTTGCCTTCTTCTGAGGCTGAGAGTGTGTGACTGTCTCAAAGGTTTTCTTGGAATATTTGTTCAGAGGGGGTTTGCCTTCACCTTCCTTTGAGGCTGAGAGAGTGAGACTAGCCCAGTGGGGTGTTTTAATGCCCAAGCAAGGGACTGAACCCTGGGCCTCCTCCACCACTGCCACCTGCTGCACTTCAAGAGATGCATTTAACCTCAGAGGTGATCCAAAATCTCCATGTCTTTGCATTCAGTTTTATTATTATTTGAAAGAAAGAAGTTGGCAGCATGAGCTTTCCAAAAGTCTGCTTCCTCAGATGCATTTAGTCTCGTGGTGATCCCAAATCTCCATGTCTTTGAATTCTATTATTATTATTATCTGAAAGAAAGAAGTTGGCAGCATGAGCTTTCCCAAAGCCTCTTTCCTCAGATGCATTTAGTCTCGTGGTGATCCAAAATCTCCATGTCTTTGAATTCAATTTTATTATTATTTGAAAGAAAGAATCATAGAATCATAGAGTTGGAAGAGACCGCAAGGGCCATCCAGTCCAACCCCATTCTGCCATGCAGGAAATCCAATCAAAGCATCCCCAATACATAATAATAATAATAATAATAATAATAATAATAAAATTTATTTATATACCGCTATTCCATTCGATCACAGCGGTGTACAACAATTGCAACAACGATACAATACAAGATAAAAATTGCAATAGATAATTTAAATTTACATGGCCATCTAGCCTCTGCTTAAAGACCTCCAAAGAAGGAGACTCCACTACACTCCGAGGAAGGAGTGCGTTCCACTGTCAAACAGCCCTTACTGTCAGGAAGTTCTTCCCAACGTTGAGGAGGAATCTCTTTTCCTGTAGCTTGTTCCGGGTCCTGTTCTCTGGAGCAGCAGAAAACAAGCTTGCTCCCTCCTCAATATGACATCCTTTCAAATATTTAAACAGGGCTATCATATCACCTCTTAACCTTCTCTTCTCCAGGCTAAACATCCCCAGCTCCCTGAGTCATTCCTCATAGGACATGGTTTCCAGACCTTTCACCATTTTAGTCGCCCTTCTCTGGACATGCTCCAGTTTCTCAATGTCCTTTTTGAATTGTGATGCCCAGAACTGGACACAATATTCTAGGTGGGGCCTGACCAAAGCAGAATAGAATGGCACTATTACTTCTCTTGATCTAGACACTAGACTTCAATTGATGCAGCCTAAAATTGCATTGGCCTTTTTAGCTGCCGCATCGCACTGTTGACTCATGCTCAACTTGTGGTCTACTTGGACTCCCAGATCCCTTTCACGTGTAGTTTCATTCAGCCAGGTGTCCCCCATGCTATATCTGTGCATTTCATTTTTCTGTCCTAAGTGCAGTACCTTACATTTCTCCCTGTTGAATTTCATTTTGTTAGCTTTGGCCCAGCTTTCTAGTCTATTCAGATCATTTTGAATGTTGATCCTGTCCTTTGGAGTATTAGCTGTTCCTCCTAATTTGGTGTCATCTGCAAATTTGATAAGTATGCTCCCAATTCTGTCATCCAGGTCATTGATGAAGATGTTGAATAACACTGGGCCCAGGACAGAGCCTTGTGGGACCCCACTGGTCACTTCTCTCCAGGGGCAACTCTACTACAGCAAGTTCAAAATAAGAATATGCCAAATCCATCTTAGTAGACTTGTGTGTCCATTACCTATGTAGGTACAATTGGAAGGAGCCTGGGATAAAGGGATACCTTTGAATATGAAGCAAAAGGAACTGCAGCCACTTTTACAGTTTCTAAAAAAGCTACACAAAATTGACTGTATTTCTAGCAAATAAGGAGCTCTACTAGAGATCCATACAGTTACTTTAAAAATAATGCTATTCTGTTCATGAATTAGAATCAGATAATTAGGTGCCATCTTTGCCTTTTGCTGATAGATATTCCTTTCTGTTCAGGTCAGGCCTGAATAAAATAATGTAGCACTTGGGGAGGAAGATGCAGCCCAGGAGCCCAGCGCTGGAGGCCAAGATGGAGAAGACCTGGACGGCCACCATGTACTTTCCCTTGGTGCTCAGGTAGGCAGGCACAAAGGAGACCCAGACGCTGCAGAAGACCAGCATGCTGAAGGTGATCAGCTTGGCTTCGTTGAAGGCCCCAGGCAGTTTCCTAGCCAGGAAAGCCACAGTGAAGCATGTGGCAGCCAGGAAGCCCAGGTAGCCAAAGGAAAGGTAGAACATGGCCACTGACCCTTGGTTGCATTTCAGTAGGATCTCTCCAGGCTGGGAATTCATGTCAGAGTCTGGGAAGGGGGGAGAGATGCTCAACCATGTGATGCAGATGACAACTTGAACCCCAGAGCAAGAAAGGACGAGGGCATTGGCCAGACCCTTTCTTAGATACCTCCTCATCCTGTTCCCAGGCCTTGTGGCCAGGAAGGCCAGCACCACCATAATGGTTTTGGCCAACACAGATGAGATGGCAATCGAGAACATGAGGCTGAAGGCTGCTTGTCGGAGGAGGCAGGTGACCTTCTGTGGTCGGCCAATGAAGAGGAAAGAGGACAAGAAGGAGATTAGGAGGGAGACCAGGAGAAGGTAGGAGAGATCCTGGTTGTTGGCTTTGACTATTGGCGTTTCTCTGTTTTTAAGGAAGATGCCAAAGAGTAAAAGGGTGGTTGAGGAGAAGAAGAGGGCTAAGGACCCAAGGACGATCCCCAGAGGTGCTTCGTAGGAGAGGAAGGTTGTCTCCTTGGAGAAACACTGATCCTTGTCTTGGTTGGGATGCTGGTCTTCTGGACACTTGGTGCAGAGGTCTGCATCTGGAAAGATAAATGGGTACCAATCATGTCTTAGGTGCACCCATTGGAATGGACTCTCAGCCAGATCACAAGTAAAACACATTCTTTGAAAGAAGACACAGGAACTTTGTGTACAACATCTGAACAGCTTTGGGATTCTCACCCAGGATTTAGACAGGAAAGACAAGGAAGGCAATGTGGACAGGGGTCAAATTTAGATGTTGGAGAGAAGGTTTGGCTAGTAGGAAGACCCTTTCCTCCTTAGAGTCTGAGTTGCAAAGGAAGGCAAAGACCACTTAATCCAAAAGGCTCTGCCAATGAACGAAATCACAGGTAAAGAGGAATTTCACCCTCCGTTGCAAAATATCCACCAGAATATGAGGGAGTCCTTCCCAAAGTCAAACATTAGGAGGAATCTCCTGAAAGTGAGAGCCATTCAAGAGCAGATGTTGCTGCTTCCTGGGAGGGTGGCGGGGTCCCCTTCTCTGGATGTTTTTAAACAGAGGCTGGATTCCACCTCAACATGAGGAAGAACATCCTGACAGCAAGAGCTGTTCAATAGTGGAATACACTCCTTCGTAGCATGGTTGATACTGGAGATTTTTAAACAGAGGCTGGAGGGCCATCTGTTCCAGGGAGTCTTCAGATTGTGTCTTCCTGTGTGGTAGGAGTGGATGGCCCCTGGGGGTCTCTCCCTGCTCAAAGTGTCTGTGTTCCCTTGCAGTCCATATGATAGCTTTTTGCAGCTTACTCTCTTGCAAACCAAAAAGAAAAAGAAAGATTCAGTGTGAGCTAGATTATTTTAACTCTAGCCGCTTACCTTCCTGGGAGGAGATGGTTCCTTCAGCGCAGAGATCGCAACCATAGCAGCAAATAGGTTTCCCTTCTTGAACTACCTTGGTGGATCCTGGCCTACAGCTCTCCACGCACCTTGAAGATGGAAGAGTCTAAGGAGAAAAGGCAAGAGGAAAGGCATTTTGGATAGCTATGGAAAGGCACTAGCTAGGGATAGCTCTGGTGTCATGGGCTGCTGAATCCGTTCTGGGGTTTAGTCCCAATATGAAAGGAACTATTTAAGGCGCTGGATCTTGAATAAAACCTATGAGAAGATCTGGGCACATTCAGCTTGGTGAAGAGTGTGGGGTACAATTTTAGTTTCTCAGGGTGTTAACCCTTTCCAAGGGAAACAAAAATACAGTGTGACCACATTATACGCGATTTGAGCGTATGTACTCAAACCGCGTAATAGCGCGCAGGGTGCAAGAGGCATAGTGTGTCCCATTCATATGAATGGGGCAGGCATCCATGCCAATGCGCACCGCCAGGCCGCCGCGCACATGAGCCCCATTCAAATAGGCGGAATTTGCCTTAGGTGGGGGCGGGGGTCTGGAACGGATCCCCCATATAAGGCGAGGTTCCACTCTATGCTAGTATGCAAGGTAAACTTGTTAAGAGTTCAGCTTTAATTAGGAGGACACCAAAAATATGAGCCAGGCTATTATTTTAAATCTATATTCCTAAATAATAGAGAAACAAGTCATGCCAAGTTAGACAAATCTAATCTCTTTTTTTTTGGGATAAAATTAGCAGCTTGGTAGATGAAGGGAATGCTGTGGATATAGTATATCTTGATTTCAGTAAGGCCTTTGACAAGGTTTCCCATGACATTCTTGCAAACAAGCTTGGAAAATGTGGGCTAGACAAGGCAACTGTTACATGGATTTGTAACTGGTTGACCGGCCGAACCCAAAGGGTGCTCAACAATGGCTCCTTTTCATCCTGGAGAGAAGTGACCAGTGGGGTCCCACAGGGCTCTGTCCTGGGCCCAGTGCTATTCAACATCTTTATCAATGACCTGGATGACAGAATTGGCGGCATACTTATCAAATTTGCAGATAACACCAAATTTGGAGGAGTAGCTAATATCCCAGAGGACAGGATCAAAATTCAAATTGTCTTGGATAGACTTGAAAACTGGGCCAAAGCTAACAAAATGAAATTCAACACGGAGAAATGTAAGGTACTGCACTTAGGACGGAAAAATGAAATGCACAGATATAGGATGGAGAACACCTGGCTGAATGAAACTATGTGTGAAAGGCATCTAGGAGCCCAAGTAGACCACAAGTTGAACATGAGTAAACAGTGCGATGCAGCAGCTAAAAAGGCCAATGCGATTTTGGGCTGCATCAATAGAAGTATAGTGTCCAGATCAAGGGAAGTAATAGTCCCACTATATTCTACTCTGTTCAGGCCTCACCTGGAATATTGCGTCCAGTTCTGGGCACCACAATTCAAAAAAGATGTGGAGAAACTGGAGCGTGTCCAAAGGAGGATGACTAAAATGGTGAAGGGTCTGGAAACCATCAAGCCCTGTGAGGAAAGACTTAGGGAGCTGGGGATGTTTAGCTTGTAGAAGAGAAGGTTAAGAGGTGATATGATAGCCCTGTTTAAATATTTGCAAGCTTGTTTTCTGCTGCTCCAGACTAGGGCGTTTATCACAAGGAGGTTTTTTTGGGTATTTTTGTGGCTCAGATCTGACGTGAGCCACACGTCCATGATGCGAATTCACGTCATAACGTGAATGTGTTACCAGACACTATTCTTTCTATGGGCTCTCCTTCCATGGCGCTTCCACAGTGATTCCAAAGTCACTCCTGATTTTGATGAATTCGGGGGAAAAGTGAATTCACAGAATTTGCTTTCAAGTTCACTTCGATTTCACTCCGAATTGGTTTGGTGTGGAATGCAAACACCGCAAACCACCCAGGTTGCAAATTTCCCATGATGCGGTGCTGCAATTTCCCCCCATTTCCTTTTGGTGTTCATTTCACTTTCAGGGCAACCGAGGGGGGGGGGTTGTTCGCTCCGTTGTTGCTGGGATAAGGCTGAAACCTTTCCTGGGGGTTATGCGCTTGTTAAACATTTTCACGTTGTAACATGAACTGGGCAGGACCCTGTTTTTCACCTTGAGTTTCCCATACTTCCCGTCTGCAATTGACGGCGGGGCTATGGTTTTCTTCCATTTCCTATCCCCCCGCCTCGGGCGCATTTCCCGGCCGCTATGTTGGAGGAGGAGGTGTGTTTGTAGGGCAACTAATTTTTTGGGAATATATACATGTGTGTATGTGTGTGAATGTGAATATACAGATCTATCTATCTATCTATCTATCTATCTATCTATCTATCTGTGTGTTGAAATTGCTGAAATGGAAGGGAAAATAAAAGGGTGATGAAGAAGACACAGAAGGATTCACGGGGCAAATATTCACACAACCACGCAATTACGCAAAACAGGGAACAAGAACTTGCGCCCCCTTTCACCCCGGAAACGTACAAGGTCACGATGCATTCAGACCCCCCACTGAGCATGCGCAAGGGTGCCGATTCAAATTGTTGAATCCGCATGGTATGCACCAGTGTGGTAATACAATTTGCACTCACTCCTCTTTGCTTGAATCCACATCAAGTGACTTGCCTTGGATTTGATTCCCCCTTGATTCGGAAGGGCAACCCTGGATCTGACCTGCAAAAACCTCCGTGTGATGTACTCCTAGGACCCAGAACAATGGATGCAAACTCCAGGAAAAGATATTCCAGCTCAACTTTAGGAAGAACTTCCTGACAGTAAGGGCTGTTCAACAGTGAAACACACTCCTTCCTTGGAGAGTGGTGGAGTCTCCTTCCTTGGAGGTCTTCAGAGGCTTGATTGCCATCTATCAATGGGGATGCTTTGACTGAGAGTTCCTGCATGGTAGTGGGTTGGATTGGATCTGGATGGCCCTTATGGTTTCTTCCAACGCTATGATTCTATGATTCTACCTCTAAGGAAGGAGACTCCACTATACTCCGAGGGCGTGTCTGCCACTGTCTTACAGCCCTTACTCTCAGGAAGGCCTTCCTAACGTTGAGCTGGAATCTCTTTTCCTGGAGCTTGCATCCATTGCTCCAGGTTGTAGTCTCCAGAGCAGCAGAAAACAAGCTTGTTCCCTCCTCAATATTTAAACATTTTTGTAGGTCCTATTCTCTGGAGCAGCAGAAAACAGTTAAACTGCTTCTGAGTGAGTGACTAAAGTCACATAGTAATTAGAATGAGAAAGGGGGAGGGAGAAGTCCCTCTCTAACTGCGAAGGGACAGGAGAATGCAAATATATCCCAACAAAGAGGAGGCTAAGGGCTGGCATGATCACACACTTTAAACAGCCAAAGAGTGGACAGTGCAGGTTTGTTCTCTGCAGTACCAAAGGGTAGGGCCAGGTCTAATGGTTTGAAGTTACAGGAAGGTGACTTTTGATAGAACATTAGAAGGAACTATAGTTTTTTGTGGGTTTTTCAGGCTATGTGGCCATGTTCTAGAAGAGTTTTTTCCTGATGTTTTGCCAGCATCTGTGGCTGGCATCTTCAGAGAATGCTTGCCTGGAAAAGAGCAACTTCTAGATAATGAAAGTGGTTTGGCAATGCAACCAATTCCCAACAGAGATAGAAGGGTCTCCTTCCCTTGACATCTTTCAAAAAAGGCTGGAGAGCTACCTCTAGGGATGCTTTAGATGGAGATCCTGCACTGAACTGGGGTTGGACTGGATGGATTTGAGGGGACCTCTTCCAACTCTAGGTTTCTATTATCAGACCACTCGACCCTCTAAAACGTAGGCATAAAATGTGGATAATATTTGAATGGTCCATCCCTAATGAGGACAGTGAAATTTCACTGTTTATTATGCATCTCCAATCATAGCCATCTAAAGGAGATGATATGGGAAGAAAGATTTTCTCTCCTCACCTGGTTGAGCCTTTGTGGCCACAAGATGGCCTCCTGGTCGATGGTGAACCTGAGGCCTGGGTTCCCCTGACTTTCCAGACTCCCAAATTTCATCCGAACAACGGATCTGTTGGGGAAAAGCACCCAGTTCACGATGTCGAAGTGGGTGGCCAGGTCTCTGTTCTTGCCCAAGCGCACTCTGTCATCCATGGAGGAATTGTAGGACTGGGGGCTTCTCAGGAAGGGATAAAGCTGGGAGAGAGGAAAGAATGGGAGACTGAATTCGGTGGTCTAATCCTCACCTATCCTTAGGAGATCTTTCTCCCAAGCTGGAAGACTTTCTCTTGTGAGTTTCTCCTCCAGGAAAACTGAAGATGGTGGAAGGAGGAGGTCAGAAGACACAGAGCAGGGCTTTCTGAGAAGTGGCACCCAAACGGTGGGACTCCCTGCCATAGGAAGCCAGGCTGCCTCAGTCGGTCTTCAGCTTCCGGTGGATGGCCCCAACAGAGCTGCTCTGCCTGGATTTTGATATTCAAAATTCCTCCATTTTAAGTGATGTAACATTGTATTTTAGGATTGTTTTAAAAAGTTTTTAAAGGGTATTTCTTCATATAAGTTTTACTCAACATACTTATTTATTACAGTTAATATAGGAAAATACTCTCCACGTCACAATTGTCATTGAAACCCATTACAGACATTCACTTTTTTCATCATTTTCCCCACTTAAAGTACAGTGGGCCCTTCCCTTACGCAAGGGATCCGTTCCAGACCCCCCACCCCCGCGTAAGGGAAATACTGCGTATGCCGGAGCCCCATTAGAAGTAATGGGGCTTGTGCCCGTGGCACAAAAAGTTGATTTTTCTTTCCTCTTTCCTTTCCTTTCCTTGCACAAGTTTCTCTTTTCTGCACTTGAGTGAAGCTGCTTTTCTGGGGACAGTCTCTCTCTCTTTTGGTATCATCCATTTTGGCTCTCTTCAGGACAACAGAAACAGCCTGCCATAGAGAGGGATATGTTTCCTTTTGGAAAACGCTGGGTTAATTTCTACTGAACCAGGGAATGAGGATAAAAATATATACATGTAAATTCTGAGTGTTCCCTGGGAATCCATCAGCATGGGAAAAATATCATTTAGGCCTCAAAAAGGAATTTGCAAAGGACAGCAGCAACACCATGGACTTTCTGGCTTTTCCCATCCATCCAGGTGCCCAAAGAGTGCCTCCACCAAATGGCATCCCTAGCATTGGCGTCACCTGTTGTCTTGTACCCCTTTTCTCCTCCTGGGCTGCCCAGCCACCTCCCACCCAAATGCCAACCAAATGCCCACCCAGGAAGACCAGGGACCAGATGGGAAAGATGGACAAGGGTTGCAGAGGGAGGGTCCAGGAGGTGTGTGTACTGCCCCTTCTTCTCCTCCAGTGCCTTGGCAATCTCACACAAGGAAAGCATCGGAGAAGCTGGGAGGGGTGGGAGTAGGACCCGACTGGGTGTCACCCTTCCTCTGAGGTGGTCCACACTCCTCACACTCCCCTAAAGATGCCACTGCCTCCACCTTTGAAACTCATTCCAAAAGATATGGCAGAGGGTGCCTCAAACAATTTGGCTTTTCTTCTCAGATAGATTATTTGTGTGTGGAAGAAGAGGGCATTACCTGCCATGGCTGGACCCTTTGATATTTTGACCAGCCACTGCTAGCTGATGTCCTCTTGGACCTGGAGGAGTAAGCTGCACTTAAGGCATGGGCCATAGTCTGGACGGTGGTGTAAATGTTGTAGGTGTCCAGAGAGAGAGTCTTTTCAAGCATCTCTGGAGATGCCACACTCTCCAGATCCTCCCTCTCTTGGCATCTCTTCCAGCCTTTCACAGACAATGTGTGTTGTGCATATGAACAGTTGAAGGCCTTTTCCAGGAACTCAGCCATAGCAGGGATAATCCATGGCAAATCATCATAGTTTGTCTCTTTGTGAGTCTGTGGAAGGAAGGAAAAAAGACCGTCGAAGGTCTGGGAAGAGACATGACTGTACTTCAGCTGCAAGGCCAGGTCCCACATGGCAGTGGTGACCCACACTTTCCCAGCCAGGGACATTTGGTTTACTGTAAATATATTTTCGATAATGGCAACCCCATCAACAAAGGAATGAGTCTCTGCATAGTAAAGGAATATGTTGACCCCTTGCGATTCAAGTAGTTGGATATGCATGTTTGCCACATACTTTGATATGTCTGGGATTCGTCGTGAGAAGGCAACACAGATTGCATTCCTGTCAAGTAGGGGCATCAAGGTGTTCAGAAACCTTTCTCCATTTTCATTGTCTAGAACAAGGAGACCGACCCAGGTCCACCCAAAATGGAGGAGCAGCTGCACCATCCCTGGATACAGGGCTTCCTCCCTTGGGGCCGTCCGGTAGAAAAAGGGGGACTGAAGGTCATCCTCCAGAGAGCGAGAAACAAAAGCGTAATTGACCTAAACAAAGAAAAGAAAAGGCAGGTGTTTGGGTTTTGTTTTTCAAATTATTTTTATTTCAATTTTAAAATTTACATATATAGTGTGCCCTTGCTTTACGTGGGGATCTGCTCTGAAACCCCCCCCCCCTCCATCTAAAGCAAATAGCACGTATGCTCGAGTCCCATTGACAATAATGGGGTTTAGCCATGCGGCATGGTGTGGAGCACGTGCCATGGGCAAGTGCGCCATTTCAGTTTCCTCGTCCGGCTTTCAGCATAAGCTGAAAGCTGTGTACAAGCCACCTGCGTATGACGTGGGTGCACTGTATACACAAACTTAACATATACCAATCATACACATCTATTACATACATCTACAACCACAATGCAGTTCTTCTTAAACAACTATTGTTTTATCTCTAACCATATACATTGTACAACTATTTAGGATGCTAATTTACAGTATAGATATATCTTTATTTTATTTTATTTTTTGTGGTTTATTTTGTGTAAATTGGGTAACTTGATAAATGAAATTCATTTGTCTGTGAATTCAAATAAATGGGTAACAGATATAGATGAAACAACATATAAACTTTACAATCTTTCTTTATTTATGGCTGTTTTAATGACAACATAAGAGACATGTAAAGTGCAATTTCTCTTTAAGAATTTGTTTTCCTTTTTCATTCATATTTTTGGTTATTACACTCATTTTTCTTTATTTAATTTTAATCATAATATTTCTTCATACCGTTTTAGTTGATTTAATAAATGTTCTATACTATTTGTAGAACACACACACACACAAACATCCTTGTTGCTTCCCTCACCTTTAATTGTTATCCAGATGTTCTCCACCTGGCTTCCTATCCAGGACATCCATACTGGCAGCCAGGTGGAGAGCATTTGGATGAAAATTAAAAGGGAGGGTATGGTGGGAGTCTACTACACACCCTCAAGTCAGATGGAAGAATTGGATAATGCCTTTCTAGAACAGATGAACAGACACACAGAAAGGAGAGATGTAGTAGTGATGGGGGACTATCCTGATATTTGCTGGAAGTCAAACTCAGCCAAATCCTCAAGGTCTAGCAAATTCCTCACTTGCCTCGAAGACAATTTCATTGTCCAAAAGGTGGAAGAGGCAACAAGGGGGTCAGCTATTTTAGATTGGTTATAACCTAAAAAGCCCTAAATGGCTTGGGCCCAGGGTACTTGGAGGACTGCCTCTCCCCATATAATCCGCCCCGCTCACTCAGGTCAGCAGGGAAGAATCTGCTAGAGGTCCCAAGTGCATGCTACGCAAGGACCTCGCAATGGGCCTTTTCCATCTCGGCCCCAAGATTATGGAATAATCTTCCAGATGAGCTCTGCTCTACCACATCTTTAGAGACTTTTAAGAAGAACCTTTAGACCTTCTTCTTTTCTCAAGCCTTTCCCCCATGAGATGTTCCTTCATGTTTCACCCCCTCAGTTTGACGACCTTGTGATGTTTATGGATTCCCCCACTCAGCTGAATCTGTTGTTTCTATTGTTATCACTACTGTTTTTACTGTTTGTATTGTTTTTATCTTGATGTATTTTTACTTAAACTTGTATGCCGCTTTGATCAAAATTGGAAAAGTGGGATATAAATAAACTATTTATTATTATAGATTTGATCCTAACAAGGATGACTTGGTTAATGGGGTGCAAGTGGTGGGATCATTAGGGGGAAGTGACCATGTTCTCCTGGAGTTTCTTATACAATGGAAAGGAGAAGCCAGACATAGTCAAACACGCATTCTAGACTTTAGGAAAGCTGATTTTAGTAAACTTAAAGAAATACTGGGGGTGATCCCATGGTCAGCAATACTAAAAGAGAACGTAGTTCAGGACAGATAGGAGTTTCTTAAAAGGGAGATACTGAAGGCACAATTGCAAACAGTTCCAGTGAGAAAGAAAAATGGAAGATGTCTCGAGAAACCAGGATGGATGACGAAGGAACTTTCAACAGAGATGAGTTTGAAACGGAACATGTATAAGAAATGGAAAAAGGGGGAAATCACCAAAGAGGAATTCAAAGAAATAGCAGGCATGTGTAGGGGTAAAGTCAGAAAAGCTAAAGCACAGAATGAACTCAGACTTCCTAGAGAGGTTAAAGACAACAAAAAGGGCTTTTTTGGATATGTCCGCAGCAAAAGTAAGAAGAAGGAAATGGTAGGGCCACTGCGTTGAGAGGATGGCAAAATGCTAACAAGAGATAGAGAAAAGGCAGAATTACTCAACACCTTCTTTGCCTCAGTCTTCTCAGAAAAGGCAAAGGGTGCTCAACCTGAAGATAATGGAGCAGAGGACAGAATAGGGGAATTTCAGCACAGAATAAGTAAAGAGATAGTAGAGGAATTCCTTGTTAATCTAAATGAATTTAAGTCTCCAGGACCAGATGAGCTACATCCAAGGGTATTAAAAGAACTGGCAAATGTAATATCGGAGCCATTGGCAATCATATTTGAGAACAGACTGGAGGAGGGCAAACTTTGTCCCCATCTGCAAAAAGGGGAAAAAAGAGGATCCCAACAATTATCGTCCAGTTAGTCTGACATCAATACCAGGAAAAATTCTGGAGCAGATCATTAAACAGAGAGTCTGTGAACATCTAGAAGGCAATGCAATAATCACAAAAAGTCAACACGGATTTCAGAGAAACAAGTCATGCCAGATAAACCTTATCTCTTTCTTTGATAAAATTACCAGCTTGGTAGATGAAGGGAATGCTGTGGACATAGTATATCTTGATTTCAGTAAGGCCTTTGACAAGGTTCCCCATGATATTCAGGCAAACAAACTTGTAAAATGTGGGCTAGACAAGGTAACTGTTAAATGGATCTGTAATTGGTTGACCAGCCGAACCCAAAGGGTGCTCAACATTGGCTCCTTTTCCTCCTGGAGAGAAGTGACCAGTGGGGTCCCACAGGGCTCTGTCCTGGGCCCAGGGCTATTCAACATCTTTATCAATGACCTGGATGACAGAATTGGGAGCATACTTATCAAATTTGCAGATGACACCAAATTAGGGGGAATAGCTAATACCCCAGAGGACAGGATCAAGATTCAAAATGACCTGAATAGACTAGAAAGCTGGGCCAAAGCTAACAAAATGAAATTCAACACGGAGAAATGTAAGGTATTGCACTTAGGGCGGAAAAATGAAATGCACAGATATAGGATGGGTGACACCTGGCTGAATGAAACTACGTGTGAAAGGGATCTAGGAGTCCAAGTAGACCACAAGTTGAACATGAGTCAACAGTGCGATGCGGCAGCTAAAAAGACCAATGCAATTTTAGGCTGCATCAATTGAAGTCTAGTGTCTAGATCAAGTGAAGTCATAGTGCCATTCTATTCTGCTCTGGTCAGGCCCCACCTGGAATATTGTGTCCAGTTCTGGGCACCACAATTTAAAAAGGAAAACCATGCCCTATGAGGAACGACTCAGGGAGCTGGAGATGTTTAGCCTGGAGGAGAGAAGGTTAAGGGGTGATATGATAGCCCTGTTTAAATATTTGAAGGGATGTCATATTGAGGAGGGAGCAAGTTTGTTTTCTGCTGCTCCAGAGAACAGGACCTGGAGCAATGGATGCAAGCTCCAGGAAAAGATTCCACCTGAACATTAGGAGGAACTTCCTGACAGTAAGGGCTGTTCGGCAGTGGAATGCACTCCTTCCTTGGAGGGTGATAGAGTCTCCTTCCTTGGAGGTCTTTAAACAGAGGCTGGATGGCCATCTGTCAGGGATGCTTTGATTTGGATTTCCTGCATGGCAGGGGGTTGGACTGGATGGCTCTTGCGGTCTCTTCCAACTCTATGATTCTATGATTTTGTGAGGTGGGAGTGTCACTAAGAAGATGCAGGAGGGGTGGGCCACGCCAGGAGGGAAAGATTGAGCATAGAAAGAATAACAATAAATAATAAACTTTTTATTTATGTTTTCCTGCCTCTCCCAGGTGGATCAAGGTGGGATTACAACCTAGTATAAAATACAAATATGAACACATCAATAAAAAATACATAAGAAGTAACAATTAAAAGCAGGATATCAAAAGCGACTGTGGAATAAAGATGTTCCAATCCTATTCAGGGGGTGGATCTTATACAAAATTGGGGGGGAGGTATGCTCACCAGAAGAGCTCCATCTTAACTTCCTTCCTGAAGGTCTCCAAGGAGCTAGTAAGACGGGTCTATTCTAGGAGACTATTCCACAATCTAGGAGCGGCTATGGTAAAAGCTTTTTGGGAAGTTGAAACTAGGCTGATTTTTTTAAAGTCCAACAAATTCTTCCCCGTTGTTTTGAGAGTGCGGGGCGGATTGTGTAGGGAGAGGCCTTCCTTCAAGTAACTCGGCCCAAGCCACATAGGGCTTTAAAGGTGATAACCAACACCTTGTATTGTGCCCAGAAGCAAATTGGCAGCCAGTGCAGAACTTTTAAGATTGGTGTTATATGGTCAAACCTAGAAGAGCTGGTGACCAATCTGGCTGCCATATTTTGCACTAATTGAAGCTTTCGAACTTGATACAAAGGTAGCTCCATGTAGAGCGCATTACAAGAATCAAGACAAGAGATTACCAGAGCATGTACCACTGCTTCAAGGTCCTTTCAGTCCAGGTAGGGACACAGTTGGCATATCAACCGAAGTTGGTACCAAGCACTCCTGGCCGTTGCACCTACTTGAGATTACAACTATAGAGATGGATCCAGGAGTACTCCTCAACTGTGAACTTCGCCCTTCAGGGGAAGTGTGGCCCCATCTAGGACAGGTTGACAAATTTCCTTTCCCAGACTTGGGGTTCCTATTGCAAGTACCTCCGTTTTCTCTGGATTCAACCTGAGTTTGTTTTCCCTTATCCAGCCCATTACTGACCCTGGACAAACATCCAGAAGAGAGATGCCATCCCTAGTCACTGCAGCAGCTTAGAGAAATAAATCTGGGTGTCATCAGCATGCTGATAACACCATGCCCCATGTTTCCAGATGATCTCTCCCAGTGACTTCATGTAAATGTTGAATAGCAAGGGGGACAGTATCACGTCTTGAGGGACACCCAATATGAGCTCCCTCTTGGATGAATAACTGTCCCCAAGCAATACCCAAGAGGTAGGAACAGAGCCACTGGAGTGCAATGCCCCCAATGCCTAACCCCCTCAGGCGTTCTAGAAGGATACCATGGTCAATCGTATCGAAGGCTGCTGAGAGGTCCAAGAACACCAGCAGGGTCACACTTCCCCTGTCGATGTCCAGACGGAGATCAAAGACTAAGGCGACCATGGCCGTCTCCACTCCGTATCCCTCCCTGAAGCTGGTTTGAAATGGGTTCAGATAATCCGTTTCATCCAAGACAGCCTGGAGTTGGAAGGCGCCCTCTCGATCACTTTGCCCAGGAATGGCAAAAGGGAGAATGGTCTATAATTGTTTCTCACCAGGGAGTCCAGGGAGGGTTTTTTAAAGAGTTATTTAACCACTGCTAATTTTGAAGGGAATGTTGAGGTCCCCCAGGACAAGAAGCTTAGGAGACTCCAGCACCAGCTCCGAGACCAGCTGTGTCAGCTCAGCCAGGGAGTCTGTTAGGCCACGGGGTGGACGGTATGCCAACAGAATCCCCAGACTGTCCCCAGACTGTCCCAGATCAGGGTGATCTGTTTTCAAACTAGGTTTCCTGGTCAATGTGAAGGTGCTTTTGTGGACCAAGGTGCCACCCCTTGCCAACTTTCCCCAATTTGCTCCTTAATAGCATACCCAAAGAAGCAAAGGAAATAAGGAAGGAAGAAAGGAAGGAAAGAAGAGAAAAAGGAAGGAAGGAAGGAAGGAAAGAAGGAAGGAAGGAAAGAAGAGAAAAAGGAAGGAAGGAAGGAAGGAAGGTAGGTAGGAAGGAAGGACATCACTGAGGAGGTGTGGGGAATGTGGTCCACACCAGGTGACATCTTAAGGGAGGGAAAGAGAGAGCATGGAAAGAGGAAACAGAGGAAATAAGGAAGGAAGGATTTGAAGAAGGGAGGGAAGGAGGGAAAAATGAAAAGAGGGAAAGAAGTGAAGAAGAGTGGCATCACTAAGAGGGTGCAGGATGTGTAGACCACACCAAGTGATACTCTAAGGGTGACACCACTGCTCCCAAAACATCTGCTTTATGGCAGAAATGGGCGGTGTGGAGTTCACTTGCATCCCTTCAATAAACACAAGAGAAGAAATAAGTGTGAGGGGGCAAGACTCAGTGGGAGGAGAAGGGATCTCAGGGGTTTATAAATTAAAAAAAATCAAATTATTCTTTTTGTAAAAAAATCACTTCTTACCAAATTTTCTCTAACCACATGTAACTATGTACATACAAATACATTTGCAAATGCATATGATATTGTAATTTAAAGGTACAACTTCTATTATGCTAGTTGTTTATGGCACAACTATTGCCATTACATTCAGTAATATACAGGAACTGTGATTTATGGGTAAACTTAGTAAAAAAAAACAAAACCCAATTCTAAGGATTCTCTATGGTGTTGTATGGAATGAGATCAATGGGGAGTGGGACACTATGAGTTACCACACTGGATGACCCAACCCTAGAGACACCACTGCAGCCAATGTCCCCCTTTTAGTCCTTTGCGGAGACTGAGAAGTGGGACTGCCTCCAGACCCTCCTCCATCCCCTCTCCATCCTCACCTGGGGCACTTTGTAGATGCCCAGCACGGCTGACATCCAGAGGGCATTTTCGGAGTCCATCCCTTCAAGGACCGCCAAGAGGCTATTCTTCTGTCCACAGGAGTAATTGGGAATACTGGCCTGGGCTGCCGAGAGGAGGTCCACCAATGTGTCCGAAGTCATCCTGGCCTCAAAATAGCTCTCGTGGACATTGTACCCCAAGGTGATATTGGGTAAGAGTCTGGGATCCTGGTTGATCTCTTGGGTGGCGAACATGAAGGAAAGGGTGTGCCAGTACAATGTGTTTCCTTTCCTGTCAAAAGACACGTGTCAATCCAATCATTATCCCTGCACCCGGTGAAAATTATATCTTAACATCATAATCATACATTTTATAATCAAATATTTTATTGTACAAATATATCTAAATTGCATAATATAATGTCCAACAATACAAAACATGGGTAGATAATCAATATGAAATATCTTAATCACAGCAATATTGTAGATGGCTAATCATTCATACGGAGGTCTATAGGTCCTTCCAAATTTCCTGCAGCCTCTATCCAAGGTAAATGAAGATGGGTTGAAATCTGGCTGCAGACAACACTGCTAAGACACAAACAGTTGTAAAAACAAACAGAACAGTCGGTCTCAGAAACTATTGTCTCCGTTTCAATATTTCTTCACCTGGATCCACATCTAAGTAACTTATGACATTCGGCAAGCCATGTGTACGAATGATATAGTTGAACCAAGCTAAATATCTCTCAGATTTTGTTCATTTCTGTACTTCTGTTTGTTTAATGAACCTTACATTTTTGATGGTTGAAATTCATTTTGCATCAGGATCGGTTAAATTGGTCCCCAGTAACCAAGAAAACATCTTAGTGTGGAAGAAAACAAAAGAGTTTTATTTCCAATATTAAGACAGCAGTACCCATCCGAGGTTTTTGTCAGAACTGAAGGTCTGTTCACAAAATCGTAGTGTAAAAGGTCCCATCATCCACCTGCCCAGCCGCGATCTCCAGCCTTTGATCCCAATCAAAGCAACCTTTCAAGTCCTCCGTTCTTCATCCCGTGTTTATAATAATAAATAATTATAAAGCTTATTTGGATTTTCCCGCCTCTCCCAGATGGACCGAGGCAGGATTACAACCAAGCAATAACAGCAATATACAAGGATAAATCAATCGCCTTTAGAGAGGAAGGAGGGTACCTAGATCCTCTTGCAGGAAAGGCAGGGTCATGAAACTATAAATCTTCACTCTGTTTCATTTGCCCTGCTGTTTGTTCCCATGCTCAGAATGCACTTATGATTAATATAGAGAACACTTTGAAATTTCAAACAACAAATATACGGCTTCATACAGGGTCCTGATACTATAAATCCTTACTCTTTATCATTTACCCCGCTGTTCATTCCTATGCCCATAATGCCCCTATGATATTTCCCCTAACCATCCTCCTGATAGCCCACCCTGTGAGTTTAACGTTATATCAGTATATCATCTTATATATCAACAGCATGTATATCAACACCTCTTCCAGACATTAAGGGAGGTCTCTCCTTCCTTTCCAAAATTACAGCATTAAATGAATGACTGAGGGGCCTCATAATCTCTGAGGACAGCTAAGAAAAGCAAAGTGGAAGACCTATCTAGCCCCCCCCCCCCCCAGCAGCCCAGAGTCCAGATGGGGTTTGGAAACCAATGCATTGGGGGGAAACATATGCATTTTGTGCCCTGTTCTCCCTTGGCCACCTCAGGACTTACCAGAAAAATCTGCTAGCGGGGGCCTTGTTGAAGCTGTGCAATTGGGAAATAGCTTGAGTTGCAGAGACAACCCCTCCAATGATATGGTCTCCAGGTCTGTAGTAGTTAAACACTTCGTCATTTTCCCTGATCAGCATCGAGGGACATTTGGGCATGTTTACAATGCCAGCCATGAAGAGTGGTGGGCACAGCATCAAGAGAAGGAGAAGCATGGAGTGTCTGGAGGATCCTCTGCCCTCATGATTTCTCATCAGATCAGAGGAGTAACTGGAGGAGTAACTAGAAAAACAAGCTCCTTTTCCAAGACCAAAAGGTCTGTGGATTTCCAAAGACAGAATGTGCCAAGCTAGTAAAGGCTTCCCACTTTCTGAGGGGGATGATGGGACTTGCAACAAAACGCAGAACGTGCCCAAAGTAGAGTCTCTATCACACGGAGGAAGCATTTATGAGCCAAGTCCTTCCAGGCTGTGCTTTGCAAAATAGCTCTCAAAGCTCTCTGTTTCTCTGTGAGGAAATCCTTGGAGGTTTGGGAAGACAACAGAAAAAGTACTGTGATTCTGATCATTGTAAACTGCAAAAAATAAAATAAAATCACCACAATTCCTTGGTGTCTCCGTTCAATTCCATGCTCAAAGGACCCAGCAAGAGAACAACATGTTTACACAGATGCCACACAGTTGGCACGCCATGTTTTTAACAGGAAAGTTCAGAGTTCAACTCAGGCTAACTTTGGAGAGGTGAAAGGGCTTCCTAAATTCTCATCTTCACTGCAGAGGTAATGCAATTGGGCACCACTTTAATCCCCATAGAAAGTGCATCCTATGGAACAGAGATAGTACAGGAATACCTGGTTAATCTAAACAAATATAAATCTCCAGGACCAGATGGACTCCATCCAAGGGTATAAAAAGAACTGGCAAATGTAATATCAGAGCCATTGGCAATAATCTTTGAGAACTCCTGGAGAACAGGAGAAATCCCAGCAGACTGGAGGAGGGAAACGTTGTCCCCATCTTCAAAAAGGGGAAAAAAGATCTTGGATGACAGAATTGGGGGCATACTTATCAAATTTGCAGATGATACCAAATTAGGAGGAATAGCTACGAAAATGAACTACAATACGGAGAAATGTAAGGTACTGGATTTCGGACAGAAAAATGAAATGCACAGATATAGGATGAGGGACACCTGGCTGAATGAGATTTACACATGTGAAAGGGATTTAGGAGTCCAAGTAGACCACAAGTTGAACATGAGTCAACAGTGAGATGCGGCAGCTCACCAGGCCAATGCGATTTTTGGCTAAATCAATAGAAGTATAGTGTCTAGATCAAGGGAAGTAATAGTGCCACTATATTCTGCTTTGGTCAGGCCTCACCTGGAATATTGTGTCCAGTTCTGGGCACCACAATTAAAAAAGGTTGTGGCGAAACTGGAGCGTGTCCAAAGGAGGGCGACTAAAATGGTGAAGGGTCAAATCTAATTCTAGGATTCTGTGTATTCCTGCATAGATTCTGTGTATTCTGGCTCCTCATCTGGTGCCTTGGGTTGTAATAGATAACATAATAAAAACACAGGAACCTAAGAACCTGGGCCTTCTCTCACAAAGCTTCAGGTTCACGGACGAAACCAGGAATTGGCAAAGGACCCAGAAAGTTGAAAATTGCAAAGTTTTATTCTTAAAATCGGCAAAGAATAATATCCTCAGTGGATTTCAAAGTTCCAAAATTGAGGCCCAGAACAAAACAAGATGGTCTAATTTTATAGTCAATTACACAAAGAAGCTCTCTCATGACATTTCATTGGCTAATTACAATTTAAACATACAGAATTCTTACAATCAAGACAGAGAATTATGCATACATTAAAACTGTAGTTTCCACTCTTTACTCCTCCCTTAGGAATTCAGCAGCCTTCAGTAGCCTTCAACAGTTGTATTTTCTTATCTAAGTTGTTTGTGTTATGTCTGCTTTGCTGGTGCCAGGTCAAGATGCACTCCCTATTCTTCTATGCTCCAGTTTCAAGCCTCAATTTAAACTATTTTTCTTCTTCTAACCAAAGTGACTCCATCTTTCTATAGCTTTCTATTATAACAAGAAAATTCTGCCACTACACGGTGAGAAGTGCCACAGGGCCAGATATAGTTTAGCTGGGTTCAGAGGTTGCAGAGATTATGAAGTGTGTGTGTGTGTGTGTGTGTGCACGCATTAACACACAGTGCCTTCAAGAAGCCCATAAACTTATGGGGGACTGTGAATTTCCAAGGGATTTCTTAGGTGAGGTGATTTTCCCAGGTCCTTCCTCTGAAAGCTAGCCTACAAAACATAGTATTCCCTGACGGTCTCCCATCCAGTATTAACCAGGGATGACATGGCCTCCAAGCTCCAGATGTTGTTGGACTGCAGCTCCCAGCATTTCTCAGCATTGGCTACACCAGAAAAGGGCTGCTGGAACTCTCAGCCCAACAATAGCTGGACTCCATAATTGCACTGAATTCAGTGCATTCTAGTATCATAGAATCATAGAGTTGGAAGAGACCACAAGCGCCATCCAGTCCAACCCCTTGCCATGCGGGAAATTTAAACCAAAGCATCCCTGACAGATGGCCATCCAACCTCTGCTTAAAAACTTCTATGGAAGGAGACTCCACTACACTCCAAGGAAGGAGTGTGTTCCACTGTCAGGAGGTTCCCCCTAATGCTGAGGTGGAATCTCTTTTCCTGGAGCTTGCATCAGTTGCTCCGGTGTACTGGAGAGAGTTGGGTCGAGAGAGAAAAATAGAATTTGGAAAAATTTTGGACTACAGATCCAACAATCCTTCTTCTAAGTATAGGACTTGTAGACAAAACTGATCTTTGCTTGTCTTCTTCACTCTGTCTTCCACATAAACTACACCAATCTACCTCCGCTTCTTCCTTGTGTGACAGTTTCTGCTTTAGCTTGGCAAATTTGAATCCAGGCATTGCAAAAAGAACAAAAAGACACAGTCTCAACAGCTCCTTGGCAAGACAGCTTTACCTTCACTAGATATTGGGGTTGTTCTCACTTAAGATTTGAAACGATTTAAGATACAACGGTTTTAATAAAATCGATTCAAAATAACACTGTTCTTATCCCGCTATCCGAATCGCTTTGTTCATCGTTCCCATCTGGTTGTTTAAATCGAAGTTTTTACCTGCAAGCGTTCCTACTTGGCATGAAATCGGTGTTTAAATAAAGCGATTCTTCTCCTCCATACCTTATTTGGAGCTGTCAATCAATAGTACGTCAGAATGACGTAACGTTAATCCGGAATATTTGGAAGCGATTTATCTTTTGGCATCGTTTCCATTTCATTGAAACCCAAGCTCTTTCCAGAGGAACTATGGGATAGGTTTTCCATGACAGCATCGCAAAAGACAGCCAGGGAGAATCCCTTCGGAGAGCACAGACATCAATGGGGGCTCTTTCCAGAGGAACTATGGGATAGGGTTTCCATGACAGCATCGCAAAAGACAGCCAGGGAGAATCCCTTCGGAGAGCACAGAGATCAATGGGGGCTCTTTCCAGAGGAACTATGGGATAGGGTTTCCATGACAGCATCGCAAAAGACAGCCAGGGAGAATCCCTTCGGAGAGCACAGAGATCAATGGGGGCTCTTTCCAGAGGAACTATGGGATAGGTTTTCCATGACAGCATCCCAAAAGACAGCCAGGGAGAATCCCTTCGGAGAGCACAGAGATCAATGGGGGCTCTTTCCAGAGGAACTATGGGATAGGTTTTCCATGACAGCATCCCAAAAGACAGCCAGGGAGAATCCCTTCAGAGAGCACAGAGATCAATGGGGGCTCTTTCCAGAGGAACTATGGGATAGGTTTTCCCATCCCCTCTTCATGTCTCCCAAAAGACAGCCAGGGAGAATCCCTTCGGAGAGCCCAGAGAACGAAGGAGGCTGCTGGAAAAGCAGGGAGGGAGCACTCTTCCCAAAGATTCTCTTTCCAGGGTTGGAGGAGAAGGCAGATTCCATTTGAGAAAGGGAGGGAGAAAGGCTCTATCCCCCCCCCCCCATTGATCAGAGCCCTTCCTTGCCTTGGCGAGATCAGATGCCTCCTCGCGAGGAGCCTTCCCTCCCCTGTCTGGGCGAGATCAGAGCCCAAGCGGACAGGGAATGCCTCTTTGAGAGGAGCCTTCCCTTCCTGCCTCTCCTCCGTTAGAAATGGGCTCTCCCCACACAGAGGGGAGGTTGCAATCCACCTCTTATTGAAAGACCACAGCGGACAAAGGGGTGAGGGAAGCAAAAATGGTGACAGCCATGACAGATGGGGACAGAAAGGGCAACTCCCCCAAGGCCAGCCCCATCGCACTCCGCTCCTCCCATCCATCTAACACGATTCAAAGGCTGTCGTTCCTATTTAAATGCTCCAGTTCCTAACTCGAATCAAGGGAAAAACGTAGGTCAGACCCTAGTGTTGTTTTAACACGCGTTAAATGAGGAAAGTTCGAATTAAATTTCTATCCCGCTCTACAATTCGATTTGTAGTGGGGACGATTGCGGGTTGCTCTAGAACCGTTCTAGGTTTAAATCGGATCCTAATAGGAACGCCACTCCTTGGATTCGATTCAGAACGCGGGGTTTCACCTAGTGATTTCACCAATCTACCTCCGCTTCTTCCTTGTGTGACAGTTTCTGCTTTAGCTTGGCAAATTTGAATCCAGGCATTGCAAAAAGAACAAAAAGACACAGTCTCAACAGCTCCTTGGCAAGACAGCTTTACCTTCACTAGATATTCACAGTCTCTTGCACCTCTGCAGTTTTACTGCAATGGTATCGTAAAGCAGGGATGTTAAGAAGAACGAGCTCCAAGAGGAATTTCCTGCCCCTGATTGGAATGGCTGATTGATGGCCATTGTGAGAGAGGAGAAATTGTAATTCTCTCCCACTTTTCATGTGGGGAAAAAAGTAATTTTATTGCCCACAATTCTTCAGGCACGAGAAGAATTATTCTGTCATTCCACTACAAGACGAGTAGCAGGGGACCTCTAACTCCTCATCTCCACTATGGTCCATAAAGGGCTCTGGTTCCCCTTCTCTTTCTTACATGGCAATACTTTATTGGCACGCAAGAAAGACAAGGGGAACCAGAATTATGGACCATGGCGGGGAAGAGCTGTTAGAGCAGTAGGTGGTCAGGGAAAAGTGGAAGCGAAATGGAGTTTTCCCATTTGAGACCCTGCTTAAGCCTTGCAAGCTTTCCCAGGACTTGGCTGGCAGGTTGGACCTGTGCTGCTGCTCCTGCTTTCTATTGTCAGACAGGCCGAGAGAAGAGGTAGCAAAAGAAACAGAGGAGAGGAAGGAGTGTCTGGAGTCAATTCTTCGAAAGAGTCCTCTGTTTCTCTCAGATTGAGACCCCTTCCTTGTCCGGGAGAAAAGTGGGATGATGGCTTTTCCCCTCTCCATCCCGGCAAAGAAGGAATAAGAGTCTTTCCTTACTGGGGAGAAATTTCTTCCTTTGCTCCCAGTCACTTTGGGAGCAGCAGCTAAGCAGCAACTGAGAGGCCACTTGCCTGCGCTGGCTTTTGCCGCAATTCCAGTGTGGGCAAGAGGCTTCTCAGTCGCTGCTCAAGCAGCTGCTCAGTTGCTGCTCCCTTTGCACCCGGTCACCTTGGGAGTAGCAAACAAGCAACAAACTTCCCTTTTGCTATAATGCCAACACCAGCAAGAGAGAGGAGCAGATCTGGGTGAAGGAGGGAGAGGTGGTGGCAATCTGGGTGCAGCTACGGTAGATACCACTGGCTGGCTGGTTGCTGCACTAAGAGTAGGCCTGATATCAAGAAAAGGCCATTATGGGACGGGGGCGTGAGCGTTGTCAGCCAAGAGGATTTTCTAATCAGTGTTTTAGCTTGCCTTTTTATTATATTGTAACCTGCCCTGAATCTCATGGTGGAGAAAGGTGGGATATAAATCCAATCAATCAATCAATCAATCAATAATGAGGGTAGAGTATGGTCAGCAGAAACCTGTCCAGCTTCTTTTGGAAGATGTCCAGAGAAGGAGATTGCACCACCTCTCTAGGACACTGGTTCAATTATCCAACTGCTTTTAATGTCAAAAAGTTCTTTCTAATGCTCAAACAAATTTTACTTTCTGTCACTTAAAACCATTAGGCCTGGTGCTCCCCTCTGGGGCAGCAGAGAGTCTTCCATTCCCTTCCCAAGGAAGACAGTCTTGCAAGCGTACTTTTTTGTTGCACTGGAAAATCCCTTTCATTAAAGGCATGTTTTTACAATCATCTCCTTCAGGAAGGAGAATGGAAGTGCTGCAACGCCATGCGGAAAGGCATGGAGAAAGCTGCTACTCTCCCACTCCGTTTCAGCTTCCTTTTCTCACACGATAAGGCTCTACGATTCCCTGATTCATTCCATCTATTCAGCCATCTTCGGTGGTCTTTCACAGAGGTTGGATGAGCAATTTTCAGGAGTGGTGAAGTTGTGTCTTCCTGCATGGCAGAGGATTCAGGATGGCCCCATCTTAGACCCTTCCAAATGTAAGATTCTATAATTTATGCCATCCTTTCATCCATCTTTGGATGCATGGCCTTTAAGGAGAGGTTGGATGGTTTCATACAGGAGTGGTTTAGTTGTGTCTTCCTGCATGAGGGAGCAACGTTATGTGATTAAATATATATATATTGGTTTAGAGGAAGCATAGCGACACAATGAAAATGTATAAGATTTTGTCAAGTCTTTTTGCATTGTTTACGCTGATGTTCATGCTGATGTTGGTGTAGCATGTAGTAATGGCTTGTAGGATGAATGGTTTTAATGAAGATCAATAAAATATTTTTAAAATCCAAATAACAACACTCAAGGATGAAATCAATGGGAAGCCGAAGCCCCTTCTCTTCCATTTCCCAGGCTGTTCTTAGAGCCTTGTTGAAGAAAGTGTTGCAAGTAAACCATGAAATTAAAGAGGACTTTGGATGTTCCAGTATCTTTTTGGATTAACCTCCTTCATCCATTACCAGCCATTTTATGATCATGAAAGAACAGCCATCAGTTTGGTGTAAAAACCATCAACGATTCATTCCATCATTCATTCCGTGATTTCCTCCCATGAAGGCCAGAGAGTAGAGACTGAAAAGTATGGACTGAGAATTGGTTACCATTTTTATTTTTAATGATTATTTGCCACTTTATTTCTATGCATTAAAAAATGTGGTCCATGAGTTTCCTTGGAAAGGAAAATGAGAGCTACGAAAGTTGTATTTTTGGGCTACAATTTCCCAAATCCCTGAGCCAAAAATGCTCAATGGGACACTCTAAGGACTTTATCACACCGATTTACCTTTTCCAAATTGGGCTCAAATTTGGAAGTTATACTGACTTTGTTGCATGGACATTTTCCTCAAAACGACTTCCCGTTCCCTCCAGTGTTGAATTCGGGCCCCATAAGTCGCTTCGGCAGCCATTTCTTCCAAATGCGAAGCTTCTGATTGGAAAAAATGGCCGACAAAGCAACTTACGGGCCCCAAATACAACACTGGAAGGAATAGGAAGCCATTTTGAAGGAAATGTTCATGCAATAAAATCAGCGTATCTTCAGAATTTGAACCCAGTTCGGAAGAGGTAAGTAGGTGCGATAAAGTCCTAAGAGGAACTTCTCCAAGTTCAAAATAGGAATAGACCAAATCAATCTGGGTAGCCCTGTGTGTCCATGAGTTCCCTAGAGAGATGGAAGAGTCTCTTTCCCTGGACAGCTTTGCAAAAAGGCTGGATGGCTCCCTGCAGGAGAGGCTTTAGATCAGGGGTAGGCAACCTGTGGCCTGCGGGCCGGATGCGGCCTGGCAAGGCCTTGGGACCGGCCCTAGCCCAGTCCTGCCGCCCATTGCCGCCAGAGCCTTTGGCCTCTCGTATGAGGGCGTGGGGCCTTTGGCCTATCAGGAGGAGGCAGGCAATGGGGGGCAAACGGCAGGCAAGGGGGGCAATTGTCTATAGAAGCCTCCGAAACATGCATTTATATTAACATTTTTTTTTAAAATCAGCAAAATTTTTTGCGTGTCCTCCATTTTTTAAAAAAGTGTCCTCCATTTGAAAATTTTTTCCTACATTTGTCCCAATTTATTTATTTAATTAATTTTTTAAAAAATTATTTAGTTATTTATTTTTTGGCTTCGGCCCCCCAGTTGTCTGAGGGACAGCAACCCGGCCCCCGGCTCAAAAAGGTTGCCTACCCCTGCTTTAGATGGAGATCCTGCACTGACCTGGACCTTTGAATATGAAGCAAAATGACTGCAGCCACTTTCAGAGTATCCAAAAAAATAAAAGCTACAAGAAATTGACTGTAATGCTAGCAAATAAGGAACTCTAGTAGATATCCATATGGTTACTTTTTTATGAATTAGAATTTGGATTATCAGGTGCCATCTTTGGCTTTTGCTGATAGATATTCCTTTCTGTTCAGGTCAGGCCTGAAAACAATGATGTAGCACTTGGGGAGGAAGATGCAGCCCAGGAGCCCAGCGCTGGAGGCCAAGATGGAGAAGACCTGGACGGCCACCATGTACTTTCCCTTGGTGCTCAGGTAAGTGGGCACAAAGGAGACCCAGACACTGCAGAAGACCAGCATGCTGAAGGTGATCAGCTTGGCTTCGTTGAAGGCCCCAGGCAGCTTCCTAGCCAGGAAAGCCACCGTGAAGCAGATGGCAGCCAGGAAGCCCAGGTAGCCAAGGGAAAGGTAGAACATGGCCACTGAGCCTTCGTTGCATTTCAGTAGGATCTCTCCAGGCTGGGAGTTCATGTCTGAGTCTGGAAAGGGGGGAGAGATGCACAACCATGTGATGCAGATGACCACTTGAACCCCAGAGCAAGAAAGGACAGTGGCATTGGCTAGACCCTTCCCCAGATGCCTCCTCATCCTGTTCCCAGGCCTTGTGGCCAGGAAGGCCAGCACCACCAGGATGGTTTTGGCCAACACAGATGAGATGGCAATTGAGAAGATGAGGCTGAAGGCTATTTGTCGGAGGAGGCAGGTGACCTTTTGTGGCTGGCCAATGAAGAAGAAAGAGGACAAGAAGGAGAGTAGGAGGGAGACCAGGAGAAGGTAGGAGAGATCTCGGTTGTTGGCTTTGACTATTGGAGTTTCTCTGTTTTTAAGGAAGATGCCAAAGAGTAAAAGGGTGGTTGAACAGAAGAAGAGGGCTAAGGTCCCAAGAACGATCCCCAGAGGTTCTTCATAGGAGAGGAAGGTTGTCTCTTTAGAGATACATTGATCCCTGTCTTGGTTGGGATGCTGGTCCTCTGGACACTTGGCACAGAGATCTGCATCTGAAAAGATAAAGGCATACTAATCATGAGGTATGTATCACGTGGAGCTTTTTGGGGATTTTCCGGCTCAGTTCCAACGTGACTGCACTTCCAACAATGCGCATTCACGTCGTAAAGTGAATGTGTTATCAGACGCCATTGCTTTCTATGGGAGCTCCTTGCAAGGCACTTCAGCAGTGATTCCAGAGTGACTCCTCATTTTGGTAAAACTGGAAAAAAAGTGACTAAAGAGAATTCGCTTCCAGGCTCCTTCGATTGCACTGCGATTTGTTCTGGTGTGGAAAAGCACTCCGATGCCACCCCCCTTGGCCCCTTGCGTCCTGCTCCGTCATCCTCCTCCTCCTCCTCAGTTTTTTTTGTGGGTTTTTCGGGCTACGTGGCCATGTTCTAGTAGAGTTTCTTTCTGACGTTTCGCCAGCATCTGTGGTTGGCATCTTCAGAGAGTGCTTTGCCTGGAAAGAATGGGTATATATATACTGTGTGAGCCTGGGAATGCAGGAGTGATTTGCATGCATATTGTTCTGTGTTGATGGCTGGCCTCAGCCTGGGAGGATAATGCAAACGAAGATTAATGTCTGCTAATTGGTGATCATTTATCTGCTGGGAAAGCCCCTGACTCTGAATGGTTTCCCAACAGATAAGTGATCACCAATTAGCAGACATTAATCCTCGTTTGCATTATCCTCCCAGGCTGAGGCCAGCCATCAACACAAAACAATACGCATGCAAATCACTCCTGCATTCCCAGGCTCACACAGTATATATACACCCAATTTCTGTGCAGAGATCACAGCCGTAGCAGCAAATGGGTTTCCCTTCTCTCACTGCCTTGGCTGATCCAGGCCTACAGCTCTCCACGCATCTGGAAGAGGGAAGGGTCTAAGAAGAAAAGGCAAGGGGAAAGGCATTTTAGATAGCTATGGAAAGGCACCAGTTGTCAGGGGCTGGTGAATCCACTTTGGGGTTTAGTCCTAATGTGAAAGGAGAAATTTAAGGTGCTGGATCAATAACAAAACAAACGAGGAGAGCTGGGCACATTCATCTTGGAGAAGAGACCAAAGTGTGACATGATTTACACAGCTCAAGAGGGGAGGATGCAGGTTTGTTCTCTGCAGCCCCAAAGGGTAGGACCAGGTCTAATGGTTTGAAGTAACAGGAAGGTGGCTTTTGATTGAACATTAGAACTTTGACAATGGAGTAATTCCCAACAGAGATGGAAAGGTCTCCTTCCCTTGACATCTCTCAAAAAAGGCTGGAGAGCTCCCTCTAGGGATGCTTTAAATGGAGATCCTGAACTGACCTGGGGTTGGACTGGATGGACTTGAGGGGACCTCTTCCAACTCTATGATGAGAACACCCAACCCACTAAAATGTAGGCGGAGTGGATAATGTTTGAGTGGTCCAACCCTAATGAGGACATTCTCAGTATAATTTCACTGTTACACCTGCATCAGCAATCATAACCATCTAAAGGAGATGATCTGGAAAGAAAGATTTTCTGTCCTCACCTGGTTGAGCTGTTCAGGCCAAATGATGGCTTCCTGGTCGATGGTGAACTTGAGGCCTGGTTCCTCCTGACTTTCCAGACTCCCAAATTTCACCCGAATGACAGTTCTGTTGGGGAAAAGTACCCAGTTCACGATGTCGAAGTGGGCAGCCAGGTCTCCTTTCTTGCCCAAGTGCACTCTGTTGTCCATGGAGGAATTGTAGGACTGGGGGTTTCTCAGGAAGGGATGAAGCTGGGAGAAGAGAGGAAAGAACAGGAGACTGAGTCAACCTTGACGCATGGCAACCCTGTGGATGTGGCATCTCCAAGACCCATATATCCTCCACTGCTTTGCAAACTCACACCCGTGACCTCCCTCATTGAGTCCATCCATCTGGCATGCGGCCTTCATCTCTTTCTACTTCCCTCTTCCTTTCCTAGTTTTCTAAGGAGTCATGCCTTCTCATAATGTGGCCAAAGTATGACAGTTTCAGTTTAGTCATCTTGGCTTCCAGAGAGAGTTGAGGCTTGATTTGTTCTTGGACCCATTTGTTTGTCTTTTTGGCTGCCCGCAGTATCCTCAGCACTCTTCTCCAGCACCATATCTCAAATGAATTAATTTTCTATCTGCTTTCTTCACCATCCAGCTCTCACACAGATGCACAGGGGAGGGAAATACAATGGCTTGGATGATTCTAACTGTGTAGGGTGCAGTACTATATCTTTGAACGTTCAAACCTTGCCTAGTTCTTGTATGGTTGCCCTTTCCATTCCTTTCTGATCAATGTTTGATCCAAGTTATGGGAACTCTTCAACTATTTTGATTTCCTCATTGTCTAGGTTGAATTTATGTAGATCCTCCATGGTCATTATTTGTCTTTTCTTTATGTGCACTGTGGATCCTACTTTTGCACAATCTTCCTTGACCTACCTTAGTAACCATTCCAAGTTGATGATGTTTTCCACTAGTAGTATGGTGTCTGAGATTGTTGATATTCCATCTCTTCTTCAAGCTAAACAAATCCAGCTCCCTAAATCTTTCCTTGAGGGGCTTCATGGTTTCCAGGCCCTTCACCATTTTGGTGTCCCTCCTTTGGACATGATCCAGTTTCTCTACATCCATCTTGACTTGTGAGGCCCAGAACTGGACACAGTATTCCAGGTGGGGCCTGACCAAACCAGAATAGAGTGGCACTATTAATAACAAGCCATTGTATGCTTGCTGTGTGGCCCCTTTGGTATGTGGCCTTTCCTGAACTTTGGGAGGATTGAGACTTTCCAGTTACTTTTCTTCTGATTTTACCTGAATATTCATGGTTTCCCATCCTAGACCCACATATGGTGCATATGGATGGTAGAAAGAAATAATTTTGACACCACTTTTAAGTGATGTAGTTCCGTCCTATGGAATCCTGGGATCTGTAGTTTTACAAGCTGTGTAGCCTTCATGGTGAATGAGTGGCCAGTGATTTGCAAACTATAGATCCTAGGATTCTGTTGGATGGACCCACAGCAGTTAAATAGGTGTCAAAATGTATTAATTCTGCAGTGTAGATGCAATCTCTGAATTGGGTCATGTTTCCGAAATAGCTTCTCACCACTTTCCACGGAGCCCTTTCCAGTTGCTAAATAAATAAATAAATAAATAAATATTCAGGTGTTATCAGTTCTGGGCACCACAATTCACCAGGGAGCCCTGGTGGTGCAGTGGTCCAATGCCTGTACTGCACCCTCTCACAGCCACAGCCACAAGGTTGTGGGTTCGATCCCAGCCAGGGACTCCAGGGTCGACTCAGCCTTGCATCCTTCCATAGATAGCAAAAATGAATCCCCAGCTTGTTAGGGCCCATTGGAATGCACATTGTAAATCCTCCTTTCCTCACTTGAGTGAATCTGTTCTGTTCTAGGGACAGTCTCTCTCTCTCTCTTTTGGCATCAACCATCGTGGCTCTCTTCAGGACAACAGAAACAGTCTACCATAGAGAGGGAAATTCTGGGTTAATTTCTACTGAACCAGGGAATGGGAATAATAAAAAAAAAAATCATGTAAATTCTGGGAGTTCCCTGGGAATACATCAACATGGGAAAAATATTTAGGCCTCAAAAAGAAATTTGCAAAGGACAGCAGCAACGCCATGGACTTTCTGGCTTTTCCCGTCCATCTAGGTGCCCAAAGAGTGCCTCCTCCAAATGGCTTCCCTACTATTGGCGTCACCAGTTGTTTTGTCTCCCTGTCCCCCTCCTGGGCTGCCCAGCCACCTCCCACCCAAATGCCCACTCAAATGCCCACCCAGGAAGACCAGGGACCAGGCAGGGAGCTGGGCAAGGGTTGCAGAGGGAGGGTCCAGGAGGTGTGTGTGCTGCCCCTTCTTCTTTTCCAGTGCCTTGGCAATCTCACACAAGGAAAGCATCGGAGAAGCTGGGAGGCGTGGGAGTAGGACCTGACCGGGTGTCACACTTCCTCTGAGGTGGTCCACACACTTCCCTAAAGATGCCACTGTCCCCACCTTTGAAACTCACTCCAAGAAATCTGGCAGAGAGTGCCCCAAACTATTTGGCTAATCATTTGTGTGCATGAGGAGAGGGCTTTACCTGCCATGGCTGGACCCTTTGATATTTTGACCAGCCACTGCTAGCCGATGTCCTCTTGGACCTGGAGGAGTAAGCTGCACTTAAGGCATGGGCCATAGTCTGGACGGTGGTGTAAATGTTGTAGGTGTCCAGAGAGAGAGTCTTTTCAAGCATCTCTGGGGATGTCACACTCTCCGGATCCTCCCTCTCTTGGCATCTCATCCAGCCTTTCACGGACAATGTGTGTTGTGAATATGAACAGTTGAAGGCCTTTTCCAGGAACTCAGCCATAGCAGGGATAATCCATGGCAAATCATCATAGTTTGTCTCTTTGTGAGTCTGTGGAAGGAAGGAAAAAAGGCCGTGGAAGGTTTCGGAAGAGACATGACTGTACTTCAGCTGCAAGGCCAGGTCCCACATGGCAGTGGTGACCCACACTTTCCCAACCAGGGATATTTGGCTTACTGTAAATATCTTTTTGATAATGACAACCCCATCAACAAAGGAATGAGTCTCTGCAAAGTAAAGGAATATGTTGACTCCTCGCCATTCAAGTAGTCGAATATGCAACTTTGTCACGTGCTTTGATATGTCTGGGATTCTTTCTGAGAAGGCAACACAGATCCCATTCCTTTTAAGCAGGGGCATCAAGTTGTTCAGAAACCTTTCTCCGTTGTCATTGTCTATAACAAAGAGACTGATCCACGTCCACCCAAAATGGAGGAGCAGCTGGACCATCCCTGGGTACAGGGCTTCCTCCATTTGGACCGTCCGGTAGAAAAAGGGAAACTGAAGGTCATCCTCCAGAGAGCGAGAAACAAAAGCGTAATTGATCTAAAGGGAGAAAAGAAAAGGCAGGTGTTTGGGTTTTGTTTTTTAAATTTATTTTTATTTCAATTTTAAAATGTACATATATATATATACACAAACTCTACATATACCAATCATACACATCTATTATACACAGCTACAACCACAATAAAATGTTCTTTATAAGCAACTGTTGTTTTATCTCCAAACATTCCTCTTTTAACTAATCCATTTGTTACTTCCTAAGGCTGTCCATATATGAAATAAAGCTACTCCAATATAATGATTGTAGAAATCTTGATTTGCTTTTCTTTATTATCAAACAAAAACACATGCCAACTGAATCTAAGTTGTGTACTTTCAAGTTTGAACGACTTCCAGTTTTTTAGAGTTATCCGGTCTTTAGTCCATACTAGGCAACTTGCCTCGAAGTAAAGTCTCAGGTTTGACAAAGCCAAGCCTCCCCTCTATTTTGCATCTTCTAATATATTTGGTTTTATTCTAGATTTTTTGCCTGCCTGGATATAGTTCATTATGTCTTTTTGCCATTCTTTAAAATGATTGTATTATTTTTGGGTCTAGGAACTATTGAAATAAGAATAGCATTTTGGGCAAGACATTCAATTTATCAAGACTATTCTTCCCAGATAGATTTAAGTCCTTCCAGTTTTGTATGTTCTTTTTGATTTCTTCCCAAATTTTCTTATAATTATTCCAAATAAATCCAAATTGTTATTTGTCAAGACTGCTCCTAGATATTTCACTTCATTGTTTATATTAAATCCTGATTTCTCTTTAAGAATTTGTTTTTCTTTTTCATTCATATTTTGGGTTATTACACTTGCTTTTTCTTTATTTAATTTTAATCCTATATTTCTTCATACCATTTTAGTTGATTTTATAAATGTTCCATACTATTTATTGGATCTTCCATAGAGATTCAGATATCATCCACAAAGGCTCTTATTTTGTAATGTTTTTATTGTTTTATAAAAGCAAACGGCTGCAGCCTTTCCCAGCTCATGTGTCCTTCCTCATTAAGAGCATTTTCCATCCTGCGCACTCTGATGCTGTCTGGCCATGTGTGCCCCAGTCTCATCTGTGAAATGTTGAAGGGGTGCCTTAGGAGTAGTGGCACCTCTTTCCTTCTGTCCCCATTCTCTGGTCTCCCTTTGGAAAGCCCACCCAGGAGTATAACTATGTGGATGCAGGGGCCCAGAAGAAACAAAGGAAATAAGGAAGAAAATAAGAAAAGAAGGAAGGAAGGAAGGGAGGGAGGGAGGGAGGGAGGGAGGGAGGGAGGACATTGCTAAGGGGGTGTGGGGGATGTGGTCTAGACCAGGTGATACCTTAAAGGAGAAAAAGAACGAGTATGGAAAGAAGAAAGGAAGGAGATAAGGAAGAATATTGGATTTAAAGAAAGAAGGAAGAAAAGGAAGGAAGGAGAAGGGAGGGAAGGAGCGAACAAAGAAGGAACAAAGAAGGAGAGAGGGAGGGAGGGAAGAAGGAACTAAGGACATCACTAAGAGGCTGCAGCATGTGTAGACCATACCTGGTGATACACTAGGTGTTACCATGTGATACCACAGCTTCCCAAACATCTGCTTTATGGCATATCCTCACCTGGGGCACTTTGTAGATGCCCAGCACGGCTGACATCCAGAGGGCATTTTCGGAGTCCATCCCTTCAAGGACCGCCAAGAGGCTATTCTTTTGTCCACAGGAGTAATTGGGAATACTGGCCGGGGCTGCCGAGAGGAGGTCCACCAATCCATCCGAAGTCATCCTGGCCTCCAAATAGCTCTCGTGGACATTGTACCCCAAGGTGATATTGGGTAAGAGCCTGGGATCCTGGTTGATCTCTTGGGTGGCGAACATGAAGGAAAGGGTGTGCCAGTACAATGTGTCTGCTTTCCTGACAAAAGACATGTGTCAATCTAATCCTCATCCCTGCATCCAGTGAAAATTATAACTTCTCATGATAATTATACATTTTATAATCATACATTTTATTGTACAAATATATATAAATTGCAAAATGTAATGTCCAATAATACAAAACATGGGTAGATAATCAATAAGAAATATCTTAATCACAGCGATATTGTAATTGGTAAAACAATTAAATTGGAATATCCAAACTTATTTTAAGGAAAATTTAGATAAAGGAACAAATGCCCAGATGGTCTGGGACACTTTAAAAGCAGTAATAAGGGGGTGGCTGATCAAGAAAGCTTCAGAATTAAAGAAACAAAATAAAAATGTAAGGATAAACAAATTGAATAAAGAATTAGAACAAAAAGAAAAAGAGTTAAAGAAAAACCCCAAAAAACAAGGATATTTTGCTAGAAATAAAATATATACAAAAACAAATTTTGATTTTTATGGTAGAACAGATGGAAAAGAAATTAAAATTCTCTAAACAAAGGTTTTTTGAATCAGCAAATAAACCGGGGAAATTTCTGGCCTATCAAATGAAAAAAGAAAAAGCGAAACGCATGATAACAATGTTGAAAGAAGAGAGGAGGGAGTTGACCAGTCAGAAACAAATTAAAAAAAGTTTTTTAAAATTTTATACAGAAGTATTCAAAAAACCATTAGTCAAAGAAATAAAAATAATAAATTACTTGAATTCGATAAAGATGCAAAAACTAACAGAGGAACAAAAAGATCTGTTAAACAAACCTATATCGACAAATGAACTATCACAAGCGATACAGAAAAGTAAAACCGGGAAATCCCCAGGATCAGATGGTTTTTCTAATGAATTTTACAAAATCTGTGAAGAGATCCTTGGGGAGCCTTTGGTGCGGTTGATGAACGAGGTCTTGAGAGGGAAAATACCCCAAACATGGACCCAATCTACAACAATTTTGATTCAAAAAGAGGGGAAAGATCCGACAAATCCTATAGCCTATAGCCCTATTAAATTCAGATTATAAATTGTTTGTAACAATTTTGGCGGAAAGATTTTAAAAAGTATTGATAAATTGGATACACCCTGATCAAAGCGGCTTTCTCCCAGGTAGGATGCTAAAAGGCAATATTAGGGATTTGCTAAATTTGATAGAAATCCATGAAAAAAGTATCGAAAAAAAATTGGCAATGTATTTTATTGACGCGGAGAAGGCTTTTGATAATATATATATAATATATTTCAGGAAGGGGGATAGTTATGAAAACACATGAAGAGTTGATTAAAGAAGGTTATTCATGCAACTGGTTCACCTACAGACAGTTGAGGGAGAGATTTAGGATGGATTTTAAATCTTGTGAGATTGGCTCCGTAGAGACAGAATTGGAAAAAATAATAAAAGACCCTAAAAAACAAACTTCCAAAATATATAATTTAATTAGAAAGTCTGAATTAGAACAAGAAACAGTTAAGGAATTCACGATAAAGTGGGCACGAGATTTGGATGAACAGATTCAATTGGAACATTGGGAAAAATGATGGCAAACAAAAGTTAAATACACGCAGAGTGTAATGTTAAAAGAAAATGTATACAAAACAATGTATAGGCGGTATTTAACACCATATAAAATCTCAAAAATGTTCAAGAGTAATAGAAATAAGTGCTGGAAATGCAAAACAAAAGTGGGAACATACTTACATTGCTGGAGGCGTTGTAACAAATCGGAAGCATATTGGAAGGAGATTCATAAAGAGATCGGGAAAATAATTAAGATTAGAGAAAAAGCCAGACCTAAGCTGTATCTTTTAAACATGACGGACACTTTAGATTTGGATAAGGAAAATGAAAAATTGCTTTTCTTTTTCATTGTGGCGGCGAGAACATTATTTGCCAAATATTGGAAAGCTGAAGAAACCCCGACTATAGATGAATGGAGATTGAAAGTCATGGAATATTTTGAAATGCATAAATTGACTACATTACTGGGGAAAGGTACCTTGGATAAGTTCTATAAAGAATGGAAACCATGGAAGGAATACTTGCAGAGAGAAAAAGGGAGTATAACGCAGATGCTGTTTGACATGTAAAAGGATATTACAAGAAGGAGAAACTAGTCCCGGGGTGTACCACAATAAAGGGGAAATTATAGAAATTTTAGGATTCTATAATATTGTGTAAAAGATTCTATGGAAAGTGGTAATAGAAATAAGACAAGAGCTAGTGGAGAGAGTAAATGAGTTACTGGAGGATATTGGTAATTAGCCTTACGAAGGGATAGGTAGAGTAGGATCACAAAGTAGGATTTAAAGATGCAAAGAAGTTGTGATGATGATAATAACAGAGGTAGTTTTTGACTGAAGTTTTTTATTATTTGGTTTTGTAAATTATATGTGTATATATATATATATATATATATATATATATATACACACACACACACACATAAAGAAATTAATAAAAATTTTAAAAAAATCACAGCGATATTGTAACTGGCTAGTCAGTCATATTGAGGTCTATAGGTCCTTCCAAATTTCCTGCAGCCTCTGTCCAAGGTAAATGAAGATGGGTTCAAATCTGGCTGCAGACAGCACTGCTAAGACAAAAACAGTTGTAAAAACAAACAGAGCCGTCAGTCTCAGAAACTATTGTTTCCTTTACAACATTTCTTCAGCTGTATCCACATCTAAATAACTTATGACATTTGGCAAACCACTATATTTACTCAGAAATAAGTCTCTGTATTTACTTTATACAGTTTTATTCACAGGTACATAGGATTGCAGCCTTGGTTAGAGTCATATTCAATCACAAAAACTCAACATGGGTTTCAGAGAAAGAAATGCCAGACAAATCTAATCTCTTTCTTTGATAAAACTAATACCTTGTTAGATGAAGGGAATGCAGTGGATATAGTATATCTTGATTTCAGTAAGGCCTTTGATAAGGTTTCCCATGATATTCTTGCATACAAGCTTGTAAAATGTGGGCTAGACAAAGGAACTGTTAAATGGATCTGTAATTGGTTGACCGGCCGAACCCAAAGGGTGCTCAACAATGGCTCTTTTTCAGCCTGGAGGGAAATGACCAGTGGGGTCCCACAGGGCTCTGTCCTGGGCCCAGGGCTATTCAACATCTTTATCAATGAATTGGATGACAGAATTGGGAGCATACTTATCAAATTTGCAGATGACACCAAATTAGGAGGAATAGCTAATACTCCAGAGGACAGGATCAACATTCAAAATGACCTGAATAGACGTGAAAGCTGGGCCAAAGCTAACAAAATGAAATTCAACACAGAGAAAGGTAAGGTATTGCACTTAGGGCGGAAAAATAAAATGCACAGATATAGGATGGGTGACACCTGGCTGAATGAAACTACGTGTGAAAGGGATCTAGGAGTCCAAGTAGACCACAAGTTGAATATGAGTGAACAGTGTGATGTGGCAGCTAAAAAGGGCAATGCGATTTTAGGCTGCATCAATAAAAGTATAGTGTCTAGATCAAGAGATGTAAGACGAATGAGTGAGCTCTGACTTAAACCCAGAGCTGAAGAACCGAAGAACCAAGGAATTGTGCTAAAAGACCAAACAAGATGGTTCCGCGCAGAGCATTGATGTGACGAAAGTTTTTGGCAACTGAGGCGAGGAAAGTCTGAAAACTTGGAAGCTGAAGCGGGGTGCCGTCCAGGTGTGACGAACCATGACCGGGAAGAACCTTATCTCCTGAGTCGCCATGATGAGGAACTGACAGGACAATGGAGAACTTTGAACAGAACGAGTTGCTTTGAACACGGACTGATCTGAACAACCTGTCTGTCCTCCCAAAAGAAGAAGTTGAGTAATGGGCTGCAATATTGCAAGACTTCAGCAGCCAAGAGCCAGAGAGAAGAAAAAGTATAAAGACCCTGGACTTTCATCTCCATTTTGTTGGCACCATCCGCGGCAACGGTGTCATCCCCAGCCTTCGAGAACAACTGATCAATGTTTGGCGGAAGGAAAGTGTGTGTGAGTATTGTATGAATGTGTGAGTGAAAGAGCTCTTGATAATCAATGTTTGTGTTGCTTGGGTGATTCAATAAATGTTACATGCATGGTGTTTAAAACCAAATTTGGTGTCTCAATGTCTTTCTCAGCCTTGCTGTGAATACGTCCACGGAGGGAGAGGTTTTCATTGCACGCTCTCAGGATAAACAGGTTGCCCTTACAATCTTGGGCATAACAGAGAAGTAATAGTGCCACTGTATTCTGTTTTGGTCAGGTTCCACCTAGAATATTGTGTCCAGTTCTGGGCGCCACAATTCAAAAAGGACATTGAAAAACTGGAGCGTGTCCAAAGGAGGGTGACAAAAATGGTGAAGGGTCTGGAAACCATGTTCTATGAGGAATGACTCAGGGAGCTGGGGATGTTTAGCCTGGAGAAGAGAAGGTTAAGAGGTGATATGATAGCCCTGTTTAAATATTTCAAGGGATGTCATTTTGAGGAGGGAGCAAGCTTGTTTT